>CM053626.1:322058891-322200553 GCA_028646595.1 Phalanger gymnotis | reverse complement strand
GACCATCCGGGCTGTCCTGCGGTGGAGCCCTGCTTCCCTCTGCCACTTTGTGGGTTCTGCAGCTCTAAAATTGGTTCGGAGCCATTGTTTTATAGGTTTTTGGAGGAACTTGATGGGGAGCTCACGCCAGTCACTGCTTCCCAGCCCTGTTCTTCAAATTCTTAATCTTAATAAAGGCTGATCTGAATTTATTTTTATGAATAAAAGGAAGTTTACAGCAGAGGATTTCTGTTTGTCTTTGCTCGGTTCTACTGGCACAACTTTGGGCAAGTGAGCCATTTAACCCCTGGGACTCAGTTTCCTTATTTGTAAAATAAGAGAGTCAAACTTACTAGCCTCCAAGGTCCCTTGCCTTACAGTAGGTAGGGGGCTCCATAGTGCATAGAGCACTGGACCTGAAGTTGGGAAGATTCATATTCCTGAGTTCAAATCTCTCCTCAGTCACTTACTAGCTGTGTGACAAAGATACTAGAATGGTTTGCTAGCTCATTTTTACAGATGAGGAAAACTGAGGCGAACCAGGGTAAATGACACAGCTAGTAAGTGTCTAAGTCCAAATTTGAACTCAGATCCTCCTGACTCCATGGCCAGTACTCTACTCCCTGCCCTAGAGTCAGGAATACTCAATTTCCTGAGTTCAAATCTGGCCTGAGACACTTAATAGCTATGTAACTTTCCTCATATGTAAAATTGAGCTGGAGAAGGAAATGGCAAAGTATCCTAGCATCTTTGCCAAGAAAACCCCAAATGGGGTCACCAAGAGTTGACCACACCTCAAATGACTGAACGATAATAGGGTTGTTTCCCAACACTAAACCCATGATCCCTTCCCCACCTAAGTGAAGTTATGATTCTATCACAAGAACTTAAATGTGCACACATATACATATAATATCTTATCTCTTTGTGCCCCTAGCACTTCCCACAGTGCCCAGAACATTATGAGTAGGCACCCAATACAATGTTGTTGAATATTGATTGATTGAAAAAAGCCAGTTCCAGGAGAAAGATGGTTTGTGAATATTATCAAATCCACTGGAAATGTTGGGAGGGGAAAGGGGGAGTTTTTTCTTTAAATCACTGAAACTCCAATGACCTCTGAGGTCAGCTTTCTTCTAATAGGAGCCCATGTACTCTCTCTTGTCTTATGTAACATTCAACAATGTCCCAAAAGAGAATGTCCACAAGAGATATTCTCAACATGCCTGAGGTGTTCGTTACATGGATCCCAAAGGAGGACATGCATTGGCCATGAATTACTCTAGTCGGATCCTAGGTCCATCCTAGTTGAGCCAGATGAGGGGGGCAGGTGGATCACCTTGGCAAGCTGGGTGGTGTTTTTGGCGCTGCCCATCCTCTTGCTAAAATTGAGGCTCAGTTATTGATTTGTTTATTTTTAAAACAACGTCCTTCCATTGAGGCCGGAAGGATATAATACATAGATCCTAGGGCCATAGTTTTAGAGCTAGAAGAGCCATCTACCCCAATGACCTCATTTTACAAATTCAGAAAGATAGTCATGGAGGATTATGGGTCTGGAGGTAGAGGGGACCACAGAAGCCATGCAGTTCTATCGATTCATTTCATAAATAAGGACACTGAGGCCCAGATGGAGAGCGGTTTAGACCTCAGAGGTCAAGCACTGCAACTTCCTCATTTTACAGCTTAGAAAGCTGAAGCACAGGGATTCAAAACATGGTATGGCAGCAATTAATCACTGACTGCATGCCTGGCACTGTGCTAAATGCCACAGACACAAAGGCAAAAAAAAATGTTCTCAAGGAGCTACCAGTCTAATGGGTGAGATAACATGCAAACAACTTTGCACAAACAAGAGAGACAACATGCATTGGAAACAAGAAGACAGGAAAGGTTCTACCATTACAGGGGATTGGGAAACACTGTTTGGAGGAAGAAACAAGTGCTTATCAAGCCCTTATTTTACTGTGTGCCAGGCACACTTGCCAAGAGCCTGACATACAAAAAGAAGAAAAAAGATAGTCCTTGTCCTCTAGTAGCTTACATTCTAAGGAAGGAAGACCACACAAAAAAGGGAGCTGAAACATGGGGGCAGGTGAATAGAGGTGGGATTTTTCCTGGACCTGAAGGAAGCCAGGAGACAGAGAGGTTAAGGACTTGCTGAGGGTCACAGAGGTAGAAAGCATCTAGTGTAGAATTTGAATGCAGGTCTGCTGTCTTCCATGCTGCTTCTCATGCTGGGCAATTACACCAATCTCAAAGGAATGAGTTCATTTATATACAAGGTTATAGAATGTGGTATAAAAGAAAACCATTTGACCAGCACATGCCCAAGATTCTTATGTTTCAGATGGAGAGATAATGGAAACTCAAACGCTGTGTTGAATTGTACACATAAAAAGTCCTGATAGAAAATTAATATAAGCAAGTTAAAAGATATCCTGAATTTGCAGCTTGAATCCAAACTTGCAGATCGAGAAGATTTGGATAATTAGTATTCAGATACTGCAAAGAATTACGAAATAAAGCATGAACAGCTTTACGGAAAATATGTGATCAGTAAAGGAAGGGGGCCAATCATGGGTGACTGGAAAGCAGAAAATCTAGGCAGCCTCCATGTGCTGTCCAGGGTGCTAATGAAGACGCCAAGTGAAGAAAGCCTTTGACCTCTCTGGAGGTTATGTGAGAGGTCCAAGATGAGAGTCTCAAAGGAAGGGGAGGTGTGACAGGGCTGTGATTTGTATCGCTGGAAGGAGTACTCATATGAACGAGATGCTACGTGGTACAATGGAAAGACAGCTGGACTTGGTTATCAGGAAGAGCTGAGTACAAATCCAACCTCAAACAT
This sequence comes from Phalanger gymnotis, assembly GCA_028646595.1. Classification (NCBI taxonomy): domain Eukaryota; kingdom Metazoa; phylum Chordata; class Mammalia; order Diprotodontia; family Phalangeridae; genus Phalanger; species Phalanger gymnotis. The sequence continues at coordinate 322,197,726 of CM053626.1, read as the reverse complement.
TTACAGACTGTGACCATGGCTGGCACAATTACCTGACGTCTGCATCAGTTGGCTCAACTATAAAATGGAGATAAACATAGCACCTAGCTATTAGGGTTGTTGTGATGAACAAATGAGATATCTATTTCACAAATCTTAGAGGGTTATGTCAATGCTGGCAATCACTATAACTACAATGACTGCAAACTCTAAATTCTATGAAAATCTTAGCCATTACCATCATCATTATTATAATACTTGTCATTATATATACTTGTCAGTGGGGTGGAGTCAGGATAAGTCATAAAGGGGCATCCAAAGTGGGATGAGAAACAGGAAAGATTCTAGCCCTTTCATTTAGGGATAAGGGAGGAGTAACAGATCCCTTATAGCTCAAAGTTATTCAGTGTAAAGAGCATTGGACTTGGGGTTGAATTCCTACCTCCATAACTTCATTTTGTAACCCTAAGTTAAGCAACTTTGGATCAATGAGCCTCAGTTTCCCCATCCATACAATGTAACAATAATACCTATCATTACCTATGATCCCTAGTTTCAAGGTTATCGAGATACTCATATGAAATAACGTATGTAAAAGGCTAGATAAGGGCTGGTTATCACATGAGGAAATAACAGTTCTTTTAACTCTCCATCAGAGAATCACTAAGCCAGTGTCAGATGAGACCAAAGGAGGCCCTATTACCTTTTACTCAACAACATTTAACAAATGTTCAGAACTGTTCTAGGAGCAAATGCTTCAAAGTCCAAGAATAAAACAATTCCTACTTTTGAGAGGCTAGCAGTCTGACAAGGGATAAAATCAGTACTTAACATTCCAAGCACACATCCAACATGGTGACCCTACTTCAAATGGACCCGTATGGCCTTGGTGATTCTACATTCCAAACATCTCTTGTATCTATCTCCTTGTCTTTATTCTCATGACAATCACATTAGTCGAGGCTCACATCATCCCTCACTTGGACAATTCTAAAGTGTTTCAGGAAACAGACTCCCCGTCCTCCCTTTTAGAAATCAATAAAGAATTTTAAAATTAACCTAGTTTGAAGCCATTAGACTAACCTGAAAGTGAAACCCTTATCAGTCTTACTTTAACTATAAACTTCAAAAAGATTTCCTGTTCCTCTTAAGCTCTTATTAGTCCAGGAAGGGCCCCCATCCTCAAAGCAATTAGGGAGATATCAAGACCAGGTCAAGGGGCCTTTCACTGAAAATCAGAATGTTTTTTTCATATTATTCAGAAGGAAGCAATCTATGATTACTTCAGACTGGTAATGACCCTCGAAGGGAGTGGTCATAGAAGTGTTGTTGCTTATTATTCATTACAACTCTTCAAAATCCCATTCAGGGTCTTCTTGGCAAAGATAGTTAAGTATTTTGCCATTTGTTGCCAGCTCACTTTATAGATGAGGAAATGGAGGCAAACAGGGTGAAGTGACTTGCTCAGGGTCACACTGCTAGTAAGTGTCTGAGGTCAGAGTTGAACCGAGGAAGAGGAGTCTTAGTGACTTCAGGCCTGGTACTCTATCCATTGCACCACCTAGCATTCCTCCTGGACACAGAAGTACTGAGTAGTTTTTTAAGAAACTCATTCTCCAATGGCAGCTTATAGCTCTGAACTGATGAAGTAATATGTTAACTTTTACCTTGCCCAAGGTATATGACTATATTTTTAACACTATCACATGAAATTGTCCTTGTCCAAGATTCCTAAAATGGTATTTGAGAAATGCCTTGGGCTACAGGCGCATCTTAAGGAATGAAGGGATGCTGCCAGTTTACACATCTCTCAAGCAGAGCAATGCCAGAATTTGGAATAATGCTAAATCCATAAACATTGAGGGCTGAAGATGTGCCTGAATCATAGAGCGCAACATTATTCATACGGTTTCCCATTTTACCTTCTAGTATCTTCAAGCCTGCGCCCAATCAATTCTGCATGACTGTCAACATCATCTTCCTAAAGCGTATTTCTGACTGTCAGACTTCTGACCCTGCTCTAGAAGCCCAGATGCCCGGCTAAGGCCTGCAGGCTAAACTGTAAATGTGTCACATCTGGGGAAATGCATGTTTCTTGAACTGACCAATTCTCTGTCCTCTTTGCTGAATCTTCATCCAGGCTATACTTAGGTGTGCCCCAAGTATCTGTCCTGTACCCTCTTCTCCCTCTTTGCTTGGTGATCTCATCAGCTTCCATGATTCAGTTGTCATTTCTATAAGGAGGATTCTCAAATTCATGTCTCCAGGTCTAACCTCTGTGCTGAGGTAAACTCCTAGTCTCACAACCTGGGCTTCATCCTAAATTCCCTACTCTCTCTCATCCCTTCATATCCAATCTGTGGTCAAGTTCTGGCATGTCGATCTCCCTTCTCTTCTCAGACGCTGTCACCACCCTGGGCCAGGCCCTCATCGCCTCACACCAATGGTCTGCTGCCTCAAGTCTCTCCCCATTCCAAAATGAATCCTTCACTTAGACCGATCTTCCTAAAGTACAGGTCTGCCCACTCTGTTCTTTTTAAGAGAACTCTAGCATCTCCCTGTCGCCTCTAGGATTCAATATCGAATTTTCTACTCAGCTTTTTAAGCCCTCTGCAATGAAATAGGCTTTTTCTGCCTATCCAGTCTTAGTCCATCTTACTCCTACCCTGGTACTCTACGGTCCTGTGCCAATGACTTCTCTGCCATTCTGAGTACTTTCATTGTCTGCCCCTTCCCCCACCTTCATTCCTGGAACTCTGTCCCTCCTCCTTTCCACTTCTTAAGTTTTCTGGATTGAGTTTCAGCTCAAGGCCCACCTTCTGCAAAAACTACTCCCAGTCATTTTAATCTTACTGTTTTCCCCCTAAGACTATCCCAAACTTACCCCATCTAAATCTTCTTTGTACCTAGTTTTTTCCATGTAGTCTCCCCATTAGACCGTGGGAGCAGAGACTTCTTTGTATCCCCAGTGCTTAGCACAGTTCTTGGTACACAGAAAGCTCTCAATAAATGTTAGCTGGTTCAATTGAACAGTGATTTCACTGGTAGGGCACTGCCAGTGAGGAACTTCCTTTAGTAAAGCATATAAGCCCTGGCACTATAAATTCTTGTCTTGGAGGATGTTAGAGGGCACTGGGAGGTTAAAATTCTAGTGCAGAGTCACCTGGAGTCATATAGCCAATCTGTTACAGAATGAACCCAGATTGTCTTGAGGCTAAGGCAGGGCTAAAACATGTGGCCTCTCTTCAAGGATATAAAGAGACATTTCTACTTGCAATGTTGTCACGACCTTGATATTGTTACAGTGATCATGAGACTAGACTGAAGAAGGATTTTCCCAAATTGCATCCCTGGGCTATTTCTCAGGAAACCTTTCACGGTTGTTTTGAAGTGACTGGAAATTTTACTTTAAAAGACCCACACCTTTAAATTGATACCACCTGGGGAAAGAAAAGAAACGATTCTGTTTTTTTATCCTTCAATAACAGAAGGATGCCAAAGTAAACCTATGGAAGTTCGAACAAGCAAGTCTTTCCTTTGGATTGGATCTCAAAAAGGCAATGGATAGCAACCATTTTGGTCTCTGAGACCCTCACTATCTTTGGGACACGAGTACATGAACTCTTCATGACAGCAGGAAAAAAGCATAAACTTTCCACCTATTATCAGCCCAGCTGCTATGGCTGTAAGGTCATTCGATTTTTCTGGAACCCGGTAAGACTAGCTGCCATCACAGGGAGACTCAAATTTATTTATTTTTTAAATGGAAAGAGGTAGCTGAGGGAAATGGGTGGCCATTTGGCTCAATGACAAGAACGCTGGACCAGAGTTCCAACTCTGGCTCCCAAAGCCCTGGGAATGACCTAATCTTTCCTCATGTGTAAAATGTGGATAACAATCCTACTCATGAGGCTATTGTCAAGAGCTAAGGAATGAGATAGCAGGTAAAACACCTTACAAAGCTATATAAATGCTTGCTAGCAACCACTGTTCTGATATTTGCTTTCAGCATCACAGAGACTAGCCTTCAGTTCAGCCATTCACCACCTGGGCAACCTTGGGCAAGCTAGCTACCATTCTTTCCAACCCAAGACTGACGATGCTCTGCTTCTTCTACCTTGACCTTGATCTTTGCAAGGGGCTCGATGTTATCGCTGGGGCTCTGTTTGCTCATTCTAATAAATGAGAACAGTAAGTTCCAATCTCTCTAGCTGAAAGTCTAATAATGAGGATCACAGCACAGTAATAATGCCCAGTGTTGCTACCATTGGTGCCTAGAGGGAAATTTGAAAATTTCTCCCTCCAACGAAGCTCACGGTGGCAAGAACTTATATCGAAGCTTAGAGCAAATTCAGAACACGAAGCAACAATGAAACAACCCAGAAACAATTGAGGAAATAACAATAAAACACCCCAGGTAATACCACTGAAACAACCCAGGTAATAGCACTGAAACAACCCAGGTAATAGCACTGAAACAACCCAGGTAATGCCAAAGAAATAATCCAAGTAATACCAATGAAACAATCTTGGAAATACCAATGAAACAAGGATTCCTGAAGTTCAGTCCTTACTTCCTGCCTTTCTTACTGAAAATCCTTTCAGTAACTTCTTGGTTTAATTTAATTCATTTCAATTCGATGAGCATCTGTCAAGCATACAAACTGCCAGTGCACTATGATCATATGCCCTAAGGAAAAAAGGATGAGTTAGGGGGTGAAGGATGGAATGGAAGAAACCATTGTATTTACCCTCAGGGCTTATGATACAGTAGGAGACAAAAATAGAGCTAGAAGGCACCCATGAGGAGAGATGGAATTAAAGAGGGAAGACCAAGGCGTTGACAGGGGCAGAGAAATTGAGGACAACAACACTCCTGGCGTAGTCAAAATATGACTAGGATTTGTACCTACTTAGCAAGAATAATTAATTCCAACAGGAAGCTACCAGATGCCAAGCTGCCATTTAATTGGCATGAAGTTGGCATCCTTGAAGCATCTCCTCACAGACCACTGTGGACTTGCAGCTGCCACAGCTTGAGGACCATAACAGCTGAGGAGCAAGGCTGCACGCAACATAGAAGTTCAAGCACCAGGCAGCTGATAGAGTCCCAGGCAGGAGAAGGGGATCTGTCTAGGGCCAAGAGAGATTACACTGGACCCTGGCTATATGAGAGAAAGAAAATAGAGAAAAGTAGAGGAGCAGAAAACGGAGGTCACGGCCCCAGGGGACACTTTGCAAACCAGAAATTAGCAAACATTACAGCCCCTCCTAACTGTGCCTCTATGATTACCAACGAGATGGGAGGGAGAAGGGCCAGAGTAAGGGCTGGTGGTGAAGGGGGAAGCAGTGGTCAGAAGGTGGGATCATCAAGGGGACAAGTGTTTCAGAAAGGTCAGGGCCACAGTCGTTTTTGAGGCCATGAGGAACTCAGAAACAGCAGTTCCAGTGGAATGATATGGTTAGACACCAGACAAGAGAAGACTGGGGGTTAGGTGCCAAGGAAAGGAAGACAGAGAGGGCTGCCTATGATCACCTGGAACTGCCTGGTAAAGTACAGCAGAGTTGGCAGAGGAAGCTCAGAGGGGTGACTGGCAAGCAGGCATAGAGAAGGTTTTTTTGTTTCATGGCAAATACAACCTGAGTAGGGATGTTCAGAGAGGGGAAGGACCTGGGAGAAGAAGAACGACTGATACCCAGAGATTCATAGATGAAGATCCTGGAGGTGGGCAAGGCTGAGGACTTGACCTACTAGACAGAGTGTGCTCAGACTTGGGTTTGAATACCACCGGACCTACATTCATATCTTGCCTCTGGAATTTTTTTTTTCTTTTAAGGTAAATCCCTTCCCAAAAGGAGCTACAAAAAACAAGTTTGAGAAGAAAAAAATCCCAATTTACAAAATACTAGAAGGAAGCAAAATTTCAGACTTGGCAGGAACCCCAGGGGCTATTTGGTACTACACGCAAGGGTGAGCATCCATGTCAAGGAAGAGAGGTCATCATATCCTGGGAAAGTTGAGGGAAGGAGCAGACCCCTAAAGATTTGTGAGAAACAGGAGAGTGGGGGTTTCCTAGAGCCTGAAGAGACAGGGTCTCAAGGATTTTAGAAACCACCAGGTCCTAGAGAGCTCACAGCTGAGGGCCTCAATGAGTTCAGGAAAGAAGGCAAAGTCAGGAGCTGCATCCACTCATCAAGTCATCCTCACGTTTAGAGCACAGATGTCTAACCAGCTCTCACCTCCCTCGCTGGAACTTGTCTGCCACAGAGGAAGCAGCCTGGTTTAGGGGAAAAAGCCTGGATTTGGAATCTGACACAGGCACCGAGTCCCACTGCTATGACGCATATGACACCCAGAAACACCAGATGATTTCTTTGACTTCAGTGAGCCTCAGTTTCTTCATCTGTCAAATCCATCAGGAACCAAGAATTGATAAAGAATTTATCAAGCATGGGAGGTTTTGTGGATACCAATTAAAAACAATAACAGACACTGAGAGCGGACATAGTTATGGTGAAGAATATGCAAAATATATACAAAAAACCCCCCCAAATATGGAGGGGAGAAGACTAGCGGCTGGGTGGGTCAGGAAAAGGCTTAATGCAGAAGACGGGGCTAGAGCTAAATATTCAAGAAAAGAAGTGATTCTAAGAAGCAGAAGTCCAAGGACCAGGGACTTGGAGCTGGCTAGCACCTGAGAAGTGAGCTCGTCAAAGAGCACGTCATGCCCAGATGATGCCCAGGGCAACTGCGCACCAATGATGGCAGATATCAGAGCAGGAGAGAGAATGAAAGACAATGTTATCCGGCCTTCTCATTTGAGAGATGAAGATTCTGAGGTCGAGAGAGGGCAAGTAATTTGTGCAAGAAGGCAGAGGGAAGATGCAAACCCCCATCTTCAGATCGGAGGCCTTTCCAGGCATCTGGCTCATTGGAAAGAGCACCGAGCCTGGGGTCAGGAAAATCTAAGCTCAAATCTTACCTCAGACCGTTATTAGATGAATGACCCTGAATAAGTCAATTACCCTCTGTTTCTTAACCCGTAAAATGAGGCTAATAACACCATCTACCGCCCAGGAAAGAACTAACATTTGTAAAACCTTTTGCAAAGTTTAATATACCCTACAAATGCTAGCTATCATCACGTTCAACCACTTCCCACTATAATCTTATGACCTCAGTAAAACTTCAAGCTTTAAAATCTTTGAAGAGAGGATCACAGGGTAACAGATTTTGCAAAGCACCTTAAACAGGTTAGCTCATTTGATCCTCAGAGTCACATGTCTAGTGTCTGAGGAAGGATTTGAACCCAGGGCTTGTCACCAATTCCAGAGCTCTAGAGGATACGCCACAGGGAAACCAAAGCCTATAAAGGTCAAATGACTTGGCTAAGTTCAAGCCAGCATGAAAGGGGAAACGTAGGCATCAGATCCAAGTTTTACGCCTCTAAATCCTCGGATGTTTTCTATACATCCCGCTTCCTCAAGGGCCATCTGAACTTTCTTCTCCTGTCTGTGATGGTCACATTATTATTGTATCATAGGAGGCTATTTTTAATGGGGATCTGGATTCCTTTTTGCAAATTTCAACTGGAAGATAATTAGGATAGTAATAGAAGGTAATAATACCTTTTTACAGAGCATTTTAAAGTTAGCAAAGGTCTTCATATACCTCAAAAACCTCATAAAAGTCCCAAGAGGTAGGTGCTATTATAATCCCCATTACAGAGATGAAGAAAATGAAGCAGACAGAGGTTGTGATTGCTTCCAGGATCATATAATCTATCGAGAAAGTAAATAAGCAAGCGCCAGTTAAGTCTCTCACCCCACATACAATGTTATGGATACAAGGAAAGAAAAGAAAGAACCGCTCCACAACCGCCACGTATCTGAGGAAGGATTTGAACCTTGGTATTCCTTCTCAAAGTCCAACACCCCTCCCAGCTTAAGAATGTGATCTCTATTAATGGAGACCAAATGGCTTCCTTATTCATAAAACATCCTTAAAAAATCGGAAACTGCTCATGGATGAATTGATAAAGCCACTAGGATTATACATTATATTGTAATTATATGACCTACTACAGCTTAAGTTCCATGAGGGCAAGAAGAGTGTTTAGTCATGCCTTGGACTCTTTGTGTGGCACCCAGCACAGTGTTTAGACAAATGCTGGCTGACCCAAACTGAATGGGCAAGCCTTGTCACCTCCTGAACACTAGTTCCACATTTAGAAATGGAAGTGAGCCTACCTTACTTAAGTGTATAGCTTGAACAGACACAGTTCGATTATTTATTTACTTTAAGCGACCAGGATGTATCCCATGGGAGTAATGAATGGAGGATTTTAAAAAGAGATTGGCATAGTAACATTACCTTTGCGTCTTTTACTGCCATACATTAATATGGCTGGCATGTGCTACTTTCTGTTTAAGGGCTAGCACCAATTTCTGACTCATTTCTTTAATTTCACCCACTCTAGAAATGCTGTGACATCTGCTAGGCTTTCCTAAATTCTAACAGACTCTCAGGACCTCCCTCTTTCTCCCACTTCACTTTGAGAAATAACCTACTCACCAGATAGCGACTCAAAAATTATTCAGAATACATGTGTCTTCTGTATTTTGTGAAAATATCAAACTTGAAAATGAATTTCCTTTCGGTAAAAAGCAGTTAACTGTAGAAATATTCTTTCTTTAAAAGCATACGACAATATGCAGTTACAGCAACACAAACATCTACGTATCTCAGAATGGCTCGACAATAATGCTTTGAAATCCACATTGAAGAAGAAGGAATGAATGGAAGGCTTGTGCCAGTCATAAAGCCAAGGGCTACAGACACAAATACTGAAAGAGACAAAGATGCCTGCCTTCAAAGACCTTACGTTCTAATGGGGAAGACAACACATAAAGGGGAACTAGAAGAGGGAAGGAGGGAGGTTCCCGAAGAAAGGATGACGGGTCAGATAAAGCATGAGCTCGCTGTGCGGTCTGGGGTCCTGAGTACCAAATCCGAATTATTATCTTTGAATCGGAAAAACCATCCTGTTCCAGTCCAAGCCACCTGGTTTCTGGTCCGCCACTCATTTGATCCCAGGTCCACACCACCCCAATCCTCCCACCATGCATCGTATGGCCAATCGCAGTGATGGCTAGAAAGCCCATCACCCAACACAAATGAGATTTCTTCAGGCAGAGGAAGACAATTAAGGGAACACAGGGTAGAAAGAAAACATTTTAAATTGCATACCGGCACCCGACCACAAAATCAATTATAACAATGGCCTTACATTACATTCTATTACAGCCCTGAGCCTCCACAAACTTTGCTCTGCATCCAGAAATAGACACACATGGATACTCTCTCAGGCCATCTCTGGCCCAATACATATACTGAGGAGATGGAAAAATCTTCAGGTTGGGTCACAAAATTATAAACTGAAGAATGAAGCCCCAAGCATTGTTGGAAGGGCATTTTGACAAAGTGTTTGAAAAACAATAAATCAGGGAAGCAAATCCCAGGCTAAACAGGAAACTCCCAAATGAATGCTGACAGTATTAGATATTTCACCACAGGGGGGAAGACATGAGCCAATTAATCTCCTGTTCCTGGGAAAGTCATCTAAAGATGACCCTTCATGTCTGGGCCAAAAATCAATCTATGATTAGGCATACACACTGTCTGGAGTCCCTTGCCATGCTTCTACTTTTAAACCTTTTTGTAAAGAACACCTGTCTAGGACTAATTACATTTTTCAAAATAATATACCTCCCATTAGACTTGATGTGTCCAGAGGAAATACTTATTCCACCACTTTTAGTCGGGTGGTGCGGTGTCTAAAGGACCCACAAGAGGATGGTTTATAGGGGCCAAGAAAATGCAGCCTTAATGACGAGGAGAGGAAGGACAATAGAGAACTAGGGCATGGCCTGGTTGGAATCACATGAGGAGAAGCACCTGCAGGCTGCATAATCAATGGGGATAAAAAACCAAGGTACTAGAATGAGAAGGGAACCCAATGGACCTTCTGGTCTAGAGAGGGGGCAGAAAGAAAACAGGAAGGAAAATGGGCTGGGCTTACAAAATGTTGTCATTTCTGAAGATTTCTTGTCAACAGAGAGAAGACCAAGTCATGCCTTAGAAGAATCCACACGTGCCCCCAAAACACACAAGCACGAGAGGTCCAGGCTCACCAGCTATCAGGATGGAAAAACCTGTGCCAGATGCAGGGTGCTGTGGTAGAAAAGAATTGAGTACTGGGTTTGCAGCCAGAGGATATGTGTTCAAATCCTGGTTCTTATACTTAAATATTTTGTCACATTATCATTTCATTTCTCTGGGGCTAGTTTCCTCAACTGGAAAAGGAGGGTGTTGGACTCACTGGACCTTTGAGGACCTGTCCAACTCTAAAACAATCATAGTCATAGGACAACTTAGGGTTTAATTAGTACAGGGAATTCCTGGAAGAGAAGGAGGAGGAGGAGGAGGAGGAGGAGGAAACTACCTAGCCACGTTAACACCTTTTCCTGTAAGTGTAGAGAGTAGCCTTCGGCATCTGGTCTCAGAGTCCAGCTCTCCAGTTCGTCTCAAGAATATGTGTATTTTACTGCTGGTCCAATGTTGACTCATCTGCTTTGCCTCCTATTGGAACTGAAGAGGGCCCACCAGCTGATTACTGCCTAGAATCTAGGACGTGACCATTGACTCCCTGGGGCAATAACCCAAGCAACTCATCAAGATGCTTTTACCCATGTCCCTCCTGCCATCTTTTTAATTATGAAGCACCACACTGTGAACAAAGCAAGGTCCAGTGAAGAAGAGTGCTCAGGTCTTAGATCTGTGAAGCAATCCAATGCCGATGGCTCCATACTCTTAGGAAACAACCCTGAAATCCTTACAGGAAGTTAAACATGAGTATCTTGTAAAGACCAGGAGACGAGTGCTGTGAATTACAGTTCTAGACTACCAGGGAATCCAAAGTAGCTTCCGCTGAGGAAGTCTTGAGGAAGTCATCAGCTTGGACATGGGAAGGGGCTTTAAAAATCAAAAAAGGGGTGAGCACAGGTTCGATAACACTGGAAAAATACCTGGTAGTTCATCTGATGATTGGAAGAGAAATTGGAGACGTCAAAAGGGGTTTCTTAATCACGCTCTGTTCTCAGGGAGAAGGAAATGCTGAATGGTCAATTTTTGCTAAGTCAATTAGAAAATTCTGATGTGGATGAGAAAACCTAAGAGCCACAGACAGCAACTGGAATAACAGTAATAGATGCTAAGTGGGTCGACTTCTCAGTTGCAATTCCACAGAGATGAGATGCCCTAAGAAGCAAACAATCGGGATTCTGACAGCAGAGTAGCAGACAGATAGGATCTGCTGCTGGCATTCCTGCCCATTACAACACTGATCTCAGTGACAATGTCCACAAGAGATCGCAAAGGTCCGTGCCCGAATGCAGACGCTTCCTATCAAGGCATGTCTTGCTACCCAGCCTTGCTACTCTGAAAAAAATGGCTTGGCTGATTCTGATTCAAACCTGGGCATTGAGTGCCCCCAATTCTCCTGAAACGCCATCAGATTATATCGAGAAAAAACCTCATGAAACACACACTCTCTCTCTCTCTCTCTCCCTCTCTCCCTCTCTCTCTCTCTCTCTCTCTCTCTCTCTCTCTCAGACCTACAGAGAAAGCTTACCTGGGAAACCCCCTTGTACCATCGCTGTAGCTTGAGGGTGCACTTCAGGGACTCTGCATTCCTCACAAACATTCAGTGCTGGGAGCAGCTCGAGATTCTCCCCACAGCTCCTGTGCTCAGTTCTCTTCTGACGACCTTGGGCCTATTTTTCCCAGGTTTTTTTTTTTTTTTAAATTCTCCTTAGGGGCAAACTGTCCGTCTCTCTCTATGAGATGCAATCAATTACACTGATTTCGAGCTCCCCTCAATCCCTCCAAGCGACCAGTCACATCTGTCGGCAGACGAAAGCGCTCCTCGAAGAGTACGCAGAGCAAAGCAAATCTCTGCCTTCCTACATCTGACCCACTGATGCTCCGACCGCTGCTGTCTGAGGCTCTCGTTTACCCTGCAAGCCTGAGAATGCTTCAGAGTCTGGATGCACGTAAACACCCATTCATCTAGCTCGGGCTGAGCATCGGTTAATATCATTTTAATGACCCCACTTTTCTTGGGGACAAAGAGTTAATCACGTTAATTGCATCTTTGCCCGAGCAAATTAAAAAGCACCAGCCGAGTCGATGGTGCGTTGGGTCCCGAGTGCCTGAAACAATCAGCAACTTACTGTTTCTTTAATGCTCAGAGATGCTCCTGAATAATTTTTTTATAACAAAGAGGCAGCTTGGCTCCACTGAGCATGCACTAGCCCCTAGACTCATTCGGAACAGTGACACTACCAGCCCCTTGCCATGGTCCCGTGCGGCCTTCAAGCCTACAAATGACACTTAAAATCAATTAAGAAAATGTTGAGACTTTAGAGACATCATCAAAGATGAGTTAGTTTCTTATGTCTTGATTTCAAATGCTGCCTGACACATGTGTTTCATTATTTGAGCAGTCTGTAATCATACAACTAACCACGATTATTCTAGAATTAGCATTCAATCAAGGAGAGTAATATTTGCCAACCTTTCTTAGCAAAGTGTCACACACACACACACACACACACACAGCCATCTGTTCAGCTGATTGTTTGCATTGAGCCATATAGCAAAAATCAGAAACACCTGATCACAATTACAATTTCCCAAATAACTCTTTAAGATGATATAAGCATTCATACTTTTCACATAATAATCAACTTGGGACTTCAACGTATACGCAGGATTCTAGGGCAACTGTGGAAAAGCATATCTCCTTAGAAGGTTGTACCTGTTTGACAGACATGAATTAAGAATTCTCCAGATTAAATAGCTCATTAAAAACCACTGAACAGGACAGGGAAGGACGAACAAGGAAGAAGTGCATAAAATATGGAATAATGCCTAAATCTTCATCACTCCACTTAGGGAAAAAAAAAATGTCTGTGGTGTGTGTGTGCACCTGTGTGTACGTGTACCTGTGTATGCATGTGAGAACCTGTGTATGCATGTGCATACCTCTGTGTATGCATGTGTGTACCTGTGTATGCATGTGTACACGTGTGTGTACCTGTGTATGCATGTGTGTGTGTGTGTGTGCGTACACATATATGGACACTTGGTCCACTGTTTCCTGGGATCAATGTTTTCTTTGATCTCACTTCATTTTATCACAAAGCCCTGCTGTGGGGTGGGCATCCTCTTCAAGCTGTAGAAGCCTAGAGCGTGATAACTGCCGTTGATTGCAGTGCCATCTATTGGCACAGAAAGGATGAACTCCCCACCTCAAAGGAGGCCAGGATGAAGCTACAACACCTGGGGTCAGGCTTCACCTGGGGCTTTGGGGGTCTGGGAGATCTCACTTCAGATTTTGCCTCCAACACTTACTACTACATGAATAAGGGCAGGTCACTTAATCTCTCTAAACCTCAGTTTTCTCATCTGTAAAAGGAGGGGTGGGCTAGATATCCTGGGCGGGGCGGGGGGCGGTGGGGGGGAAGGAGGGGGAAATTTCCAGCTCTAAATCATATGAGAACAAACGTTCACATCCCATTCGGGTGGTTACCTAAAAAGGGATGACAGCAGGCCTCTCCAACACTAACTGGCTGTGTGACCCTAGACCAGATCGGTCAATCACAAATCAGATAAGCCGCTTTATGTCTCCAAGACTCAGTTTCCGAGCCTGTAAAAATAAGGCAATAATATAAATATATGTTGTTGTATAGTTATTTTTCAGTTGTGCCTGACTCTGTGACCCAATTTGGGGTTTTCATGGTAAAGATACTGCATTCTACACTTTCTTCTCCAGCTCATTTTACAGATGAGGAAACTGAGGGAAACAGGGTTAACTGACTTGCCGAGGGTCACACATCTACTAAGTGTCTGAGGCTAGATTTGAACTCAGGGAAAGGAGCCTGATTCCAAGCTTAAGCGTCTGTGTACTATGGCGCCACCTAGCTTTCCCTCGGGCCACCTATGTGTGTATGCTTAACATACATCAAAAACATGCCCATTATTTTCCCTATTTAATAAGAAATCCTGGGAAGTTCTGTCTGGTGGTCAAGTGAGGAGGAGGCTTCGATCAACCTCAATGCCATTAACCGCTGTCCTCTCCCCCAGCCTTGGGCATTGACCTTCTCTCATGGGAGTGCCTTGCAAGCCTCTGCTCTCAGCTCCTGGCGTGGGCAGAGGGACAATGAGAGAGCTGCCACTGAGGAGTTCATCGAACGGGCAGAGGTGAATGGTCTTGCTGCCCAGGGCAAGCATAAAGGAGGTGGAGAAGATTCAGGGGCAGCCAGGCAATCCCTCTACATTGCTAATCATGCCTACTGAGGCTGTGAACCCTGGTCATACCTATCCCAAACCCATGCCACCCATACTAAGCTTTACCTGTAGCCACTGCCATGAACTAAATAGCTATACAGAGCAGAAAGAATAACACTCTTTCCACCCTCTGCTCAAGTACCCCAGCATTGCTCCCCTGGATTGTTCTACCTTAGGGAGGGAGGAGATGGAGAGCCCTTGGGGGTCGGACAGGAGGATTTGGGTGGGGAGCTGCTAGATCCGAGCAGGATATCTGGGTTCCCACTCCCCCAACACTGTCTTTGTGTGATATCCCCCTACTTGCTACACCTGTGATTCTCTAGTTTCTTCCTGGACTCTCATCCCCGCCCGGGATTATGGGGTTGGGCCCCAATTCATGCCACACCTTCCACGTGGCTGTGTTGTATAGTGTCTCCAATAAATGTTAGTGAAGTCGGAAAAAAAAAAATGGCAAAGAAATCTTGGGAAAATTGGAAAGCAGATTGTCAGAAATGAGGGCTCACACCATATACCCCAGTAAGCACAAAATGGATTACAAGACCTGAATATTCAAGTGATGGGTCAGGAGGTGGATTTGAACCCAAGACTTTCTGGTTCATAGTCCCTTGTATCAAACTGCCTCTCATACAAGACACCACAGAAAAGGGGGAGAAGCTGGAGAACCTCAGTTACCAGATGGTAGCGAGGGAGCAAAGAAGGCGGCCCTCTCACAGCTGACAAACTCAAAATGCTCTCTGGGACTCGGAGAAGCCCCTGAAAGGCCTTCTCAGCAGCCTCCGGCATCTACAGGTCCACTGGGCAATGCAACGGCTTTGACATTTCTGTGTAAATAGGGAATTTCTCTTTCAATTAGCAATGAGTTAAGAGTCTGATTCCATAAGCTCCAAAGACAGATGTCTATTTGATGGTAGAGAGTAGGACTGGAGTTCTCTTCCGACGTGAGTATTTCTACATGTAAAATGTGACAGAAAAGTATTGGACAGGCTGCTAAGTTATTATTTTCTTTTCCTGTCTTTGGTGAAAAAAATTAGCAAGAGTTTCTAGTATTGACATGAAACATAATTGGAGAAGAGTGGGGAAAGCACAGGAGAATGCACCATGGCATAAAAGCATGGCCTCCAAACTGGTGAACTCTGGGAAGCTGGGCAGGAATCTGGGGCCTCTGCTTCTTCATATATAAAAGGAGAGGATTTAACTAGATGACCCCTGAGTTCCATTCCAGCACTAGGCAAGATAGAGCTGAATAAAGCAACTCAGGATTAACTGAGGTCAAATTGAAGACCCTCTGTTTGGCATTGAAAGGCCTTCCCAACCTAGCCCCTTCCAAAGCACTTCTTCAGTTTTCTGACACTTTACTCTCCTCCATTCCCCTCCTCTCCAATGCAGCTATTCTGGCCGATCTACAGTTTCTTTTCTTTTTGGAGGGGGGGGCAACTGAGGTAAAGTGACTTGCCCAGGGTCACACAGCTAGTAAGTGTCTGATGCTGGACTTGAACTCAGGTCCTCCTGACTCCAGGGCCAGTGCTCTATTCAATGTGCACCTGGCTGCCCCTCTACTTGGAGTTCTTGAAAATCACACTTACTTTCCTTATTCTGTGACATATTAGTCTATGGCTGTTGGTCATACCTAGAATACTCTCTCTCCTTATCTTTCCTAGCTGCTAGCTTCTCTGGTTTCCAACTGATGGCTGAAATCCTTCATTAAGTGGCTACCACTGGTTTCTTGCCCCAGCTGCTGGTGACTTCCCATCTAAGGTTACCTCTCATCTGTTCATTATGGATCTTTTATGTACGTATTTATCTACACGTTGCCTCCCTAGGTAGAATGGAAGCTCCATGATGACAGGAAATCTCCTTGCCTTTTGCCAAACGTTTCGTGCTTCGCAGGGAGCCCGCTTGTAAGGCAAAGGCTTGGTCACTGATTGACTAAAATGCCCGAGTCAGAAGGAAGAAGAACCAGGACAAAGACCCAGGTCATCAAAGGCCCAGGGCTTTTTCCACAGCACAGAATAGAATGGCAAACTGTCAGAGACTTGAAATTTCCTGGTTCTTGGAATAAATGCCCATTGGGCAAAGCACTGGAAACACATTTTGCTCTTCTGCTTTCCACCATGACCCAAGGTTTTCAAAATGATTTTAAATGAACAATAGAAGTCTGGACTGAATCTCTAGAGTTCCTCCTTGGTCAAGACTTCATCGGGTCTAATTTGGACCGTGCATTAGCCTTCAAATTGTTAGCTTGGCTGTCAGTCTCTCTCCTCAATTCATCCTCAATCTAATTGCCAAATTCATCTGCCTAAGTCACAAATCCGATCATGTCACCCACTCCTCCCTCTGGAAACTTCAGGGGCTCCCCCTTTCCTTTAACATAAAACCCGTATGTTTAACACCCTCCCCAATCAGGCTCGAGCTCACAGTTTCAGAATTGTTGTAAATTACTCTTTCCCTCATTCTATGTTCCAGCCAAATGGGATGACTTCATGCTCTTCTAGACAGATAATTCAATCTCCCACCTCCCTGCCTTTTTACAGGCTGTCTTTCATGCTAAGAACGCTCCACCTCATAGAACACTAGGATCCTTTGAGACTTGATTCTTATTAGAAACCTTTTCCAAATTAAGGAGTCTTGTTATTTCTTTCTCCCTCTTGAAATTTTCATTTCAATGTTCACAAGTTACACTCCAGTGGAAGGTAAGCTACTCCAGGACAAAATTGTTTCTTTGTATTCCCAGTTCCTTTGTAGCCCAGTGAGGCACAGGGGAAAGCTGACCTCCAACTCAAGAAGACCTTGGGTCAAGCCCTGCTTTTAAAAGAGAGAGCTCTGTGATCAAAGCCAGCCAGGAAACCTCCCAGTGCACCAGGAAGCTTTTTAAGATTTCTCTCACATCAGTGCAGAGAGTTTCCACATGAAGACTTTCTGAAATGGAAGAAATCACAACTCTGGACTCCTGTTCCACAAAGGAAAAAATTCCCAGTGCCTATGTATTAAGAAAGTGCTCAATAAATGTTCGTTTAATTGAACTGAACTAATAATAATATTGTGAGTAAGGAAGTTTCCTGACAAGCTTTGCTCAAGTGACAGGTTTCTGGGTACATGTCAGAATATAAATAGGCATCGTTTGTTTCCTCTCCATGATCTTACATTTTTTATTTATGTCTACTAGATTAGTTATTACCATAAGGCTACTACTGGGTTTTCAGGAAGTCTGACTTAAAAAAAAATATTTTTTAATGATTTAAAAATCAGTAGACTTTAACAAGGGTGTTCTTGGGTCACAAAGCCAATGTGAACACAACCAAGGGTCAGGTTATGATGGAAGATCTGAAAATCTCCCCTCGGGAAGAACCAACATGGATTCCTTCTCGTTTTTCTTGGTTGTGCTCCCCACCCCCCGTTACATTTTGGGGACCACAGATTCCCAGCGCTAGAGCCACGGGTCACCTCTCATTCTGTGGATGAGGAATATGAGAGTGGAAGTTAAGACCAAGATTCCACAGTTATAAACATCAGAGGAGAGATTTCTACCCAGATCCTTCGATTGGGCCATGATGAGCATCAAAGAGCCATCACAGGCTTAGAAATGAAATGCATTTGACTTGTTCTGCCTGTCCCCAAGGGGAGAACGATCAAAAACTGGAATTTGCAGGGAGAGAACTTTCTGCTAAATGGAAGGAAAATGTTCCTAACGACTGGAGTTGTCTAAAAAGAGCGACGAGTTTCCGTGGGAGGCAGTGAGTTTCCCATCCTGGGAAGACTTGCTCCAGAGGACAGATAACTTATCAGGTATGTGGTGGGAGGACCTCTATCTATGGACGATTAGATGCAAAGCTGACCTCTGAGATTCTTGGTGATCTTGGGTGGGTGTGGAAGAAAGCTCAGAAATGAAGCGCCACCGTACTGTACTCGGTGACCAAAGGGCCCTGTCTTTATCCAGGTTCTCCCTCCTCTCCATCCTGATTATGAAAGATCTGCTCTCATTACTCACCCCAAAACACCCTTACCTTGAGAAGGCACATCTCTTCCCCTTTCCTTTTACAAACCAATGACAATTCCCATCTCTGAGTATTCACTTATGTTGGGCCATCATTCATGATGTTGTGGTTGAGTCATTTCAGTCATGTCTGACTCTTCATGACCCATTTGGGGATTTCCTGGCAAAGATACTGGAGTGGTTTGACATTTGCTTCTCCAGCTCATTTTTCAGATGTGGAAACTGAGGCAAACTGGGTGAAGTGACTTGCCTAGGGTTACACAGCTAGTAAATCCAGATTTGAACTCAGGAAGATGAGTTTTCCTGACTCTAGGGCCAGTGCTCTAACCACCGTGCCACCTAATACCCTAACTGTGGGAGTCCACGCTCTAAGGCCCTCCACACTTCTCCCTGGATAGTTTCTCGGTGATCTCATCAGCTCATATGGATTTAATTGTTACCTCTCGGTACATGATCGTCACATGAATACCAGCAGAACCAAAAAGAGTTTGTTAAGCTTTAAAAAGTACTTTACAAATATAATCTCACAACAATCCTGGGGGTTATATCCATTTTACAGATGAAGAAACTGAGGCCAAGAGATTTAAATGACTTGCCCGGGGCCACTCGGCTAATAAGTGTCTGAGGAAGGATTTGAACTCAGGTCTTCCTGACTCCAGCCCGACGGTCCCACCCTGGACTCCATTTCTGCATGACAACTGCATATTTCCCATCTCAAAATCGAAGTCCCATTGACAGCTCAAACTCAACATGCTCGAACAAAATTTGCAACATTTCCCCCTAAAACTGACCCCAAGTTACTGTTGTTACCGTCAAAGGCACCATCATCACCCAAGAAGATGCTGCCTGGTGAGTGCCTCTGTAGGTGCTGCAACCTCAGTCACTGAAGACCCAGAAAAGAAAGATATCCTGGGCACTGCCAAATGCCTCCACATCAGAATATGATGAAAATCAATGGCAATGATAGTAATGAAGATGCATTGCCCTCTGCTTTACTGCTAAATGCTAAGGAACATGAGTAGGAGATAGATTCTTAACCAAAGAAGAGATAAAGGCAATTATAGAAGATAATATCTGCAAATAACTTTGTTTACATGAAATTGGAAAGCTTGTGCCCAGACAAAATCAATGCACCTAAGAAAAGGAGTGGTTGAGTGAGACTCTTTGTAGCAAATTTCTCTGATGAGGTTTAGCATCCAAGACATAAACTAGTTAAAATACATACATACATATATTTCCATACATATACACATACATTCGCCAACTGATAAATGGTCAAAGAATATGAACAAAGAGCTCTCAAAAGAAGAACCATAAGTTATTCACAACCACATGAAAATAGTCTGAATCACTAATAATAGGAGAAATGCAAAACAATAACCCTGAGGTTTCCCCTAACACGCTGAAAATCAGAAAAATGACAAAAAATGTAAAGTCAACGCTGGGGTGGTTGTGGGAAGACAGGTGCACTAATATATTGTTGGTAAAGTTATGAAAGGGTACAACTATTTCAGAAAGCAATTTGGAAGTATGCAAATAACATGACTAAAATGCTCATACCTTTCAAACAAGAGTCTCCACTAGTGGGCTTATACCTCAAGGAAGTTATCGATAAGAAAAAAGTGCATATATACACCAAAACAGTCAGAACAGTATTTTGTGATAGCTAAAAATTGGAAACAAATTACATGCCCTTCGATTGGGGGAATGGCTAAAGAAAATGTTGTCAATAAATGTAACAAAATATTATTTACTGTAAGAAATAATGTGTGTGATGAGTACAGAAAAGTGCAGAAAGATCTATGTGAACTGTTGCAGTTGGGTACGACGTTCTCTCTCTCAGTCATGTAGCCCTCTGCTGGAACCTCTCTCACGTTCTCATCATGGAACACTATTTCAGTTGAAGTAGCGTTGTGCCAAGGATAAAATGGTGCACTTAAAGTTGGGAGATGTGGGTTCAAATCCCAAGTTTGTCACTTAATGACTCTATGACATTGCAAATCCGAATAAAATCTGACAAACATTTGTGAGCACTTACTACTTAAGAAGCCACATGGCAGGGTGGATTGGATTGAAAAGCCAAGAAGTCCCTCTTCTGATATATACTTAGCAAGTCATTTACCTTTCAATGTTCTAGGTTACTCTGTAAGACCTTCAGCTAAAGGTGCCAACCTGCATACGTGGAGAGTTTCTTCCCAGTGGAGGTGCCTATATTAATGATAACATGGATCCCAGCCAAACTAATATAACTAGTTAAACCACAGAAGGTACTGCCCTAGGCTCTGGGGATATAAAGATGAGCTCATTCATCTCATCAGAATAATGAAGGAATTGGAAGAAATAAGGTGCCTTCTGCCTCTTATTCTATGATGTGGTCATTTGGGGGGGGGGGGCGGGTTTCTCACCCCCAGCTGGACTATCAGCTTCTCGGGGGGAAGACTTGTGTCTTTTCTAATATGGCCTAGTACAGAGGTCAGCGTACAGACAATGATTCATAAATGTTTCTTGTATTATATTGTCAGGTTTCTTTTTCTTGTTTAGAACTTCCTAGATGTTAGGAATCACACTAAAACAAGCCTGCAATTTTTCAACTTGAGCCATCTGAGCATGTCAAAGGATGAAAGAATATTGACTTTTATGGCTTCTAAAACATTAACCGTCACGTTCTAAACAAACCAAACAAACGTTGGCACGTGGTTACAGGGGTATTGAGATCAAGGCTGCTTTAACCTCTAAGACCCAAGTATTACAGAAGCAGTATAGCAGACGAAGACCACTGGCCGGGGAGATAGGAAGCCTGGGTTCCAGTCTCAGCACTATCACCAAGTAGATGTACAAATTTAGTAAAGTCACTTGGACATTTAGGCTCAGTTTACCCATCTGTAAAATGAAGAATCTGGCGTACACAACCTCAGATTTAAACCCTATGTCATTAAACAGGACAATACAACATTTTCCTCCTCTGTATAATGAGGGGATTAGTACAGAGGATCCTAATATCTTTTTTCAACTTTATATTCTATCAATGTATTCATGATTTTTCTTTACTACCTTGAAAGCATGTTTCCTCCAGATGTTCTCAGGTAGGCTGTGCTATCCAATCAGAAGTTTTTTAAAAGATCTTTGTAAACCTTAAAGCAGTATAGAAATGTTGGCTATTTTCTGTGCACATATTCTAGGGCTGATGCAACCGTCTACCTCTGTATGTCTCCCTTCCCCTCATCTAGTCATCTGGAATAAAAACAAATTTTATTTTAGCCTAGATCAAACATGATCAGTCACTTACATCTGCTTTGGCTGTCTCAAAACAAACTACCAAAATGCATCCCAAGCCAAGTACAAACCATAGCTACCTTGTCTGTTCATCTAAAACATCAAAACCAACAACGCTTTCCATTCATTCAAAGAATGTAGAACCAACTAGAACATATGCCCCACCTTTAAGATAGTTTACTTTTAAACTGTCATTCTGGAATTTGCCATTGCACATCAAGAAGCCAGGGAGCGGGAATATGTAAGAGACAGCATGGGAAAGTTTCCCAAATAGATGTTTGCTTCTTGTAACCCAAGAAAAGAACGTTAAGGAACACAGAGTCTGGGCGATAAAAGTTACCTTTGATTAAGTGGACACAAACCTACATGTTCCTTCATTAATTTTGAAAACTTATCTTTTAAGCATTGACAGAAATACCAGTGTCCTCCTTGAGAATTAGAAAAGTACTCACCCTCGGTAAACTCGGTCTCGTCCTCATCATCACGGTCGCTGTCATCTGCAGGGGCCCTGTATGGGGGTGGCAGTTTCATAGGAGGGGGTGCACCGCCCTTTCTCTGCAGGGTGTAAGAAGGAGGCAAGAGTTAACTATTGGCTTTCTATTCTTCATTGCAAATGACAAGCTGCATGAAAGTAGAAATTACCAAGAGTGTTGGCAAAAATCAAAGGGTATCACATGCTCTCTGATCTTAGGACCTCTGAGCAGATTGGCCAATGTCAACCCTTCCCTTCTAGCTGTACTAGTCAAGTGAGGAGATGCTGTGACACCAAAGGGTCAGGAGTGGAACCAGGAATCAAGAACCACAAGAAACCACTCGTGGGTCATTGTTTTAACCTAAAGATCATATTACTTCCCCAAAGAGGAAAGGGCCTATATCTACATGCTACTTTCAGGCTTAATATATAATGAGTTATATCAAATATTGACCAAACCCTCTCCCAAAAAACTCCCTCAAAATCAAAGATATTTACTTATTGAAAATGCAACTAAAATGAAATAAATCCAAACCGCTGCCAGAAAGTAGCCTTTCACTTATGAGAGTAAAAGAGTTTCTTTTGTAAAGCTACTAAAGCCCATAAGAAACAGCTGAAATTATAGCCATCTGAACTTCAGGTATACCATTGACTCATGGCTTGGCTTTTGCTTATCTTCCTTACTACAAGAATTTTGGAACATCTCATGCATGCACTGTCTCTGCTAAAAAGACATTTCATGGAAAACAAAACACCCTAGAGTGAAATAAATTCAATTAAGACACAACAAAACTTATGGCAAAATTACCTTTTCCATGTACCCATAGTTCTTTCGATGCCGGGAAGGAAAAAAAAACATGCTAACTGTTTAGGAGAGGATGAGGCAGCTAGAGAGAGGGAAAGCAGGGAGGTCTAGGCAATCCATAAATCTCCAAGTAACTGGGTTATGGCTGGTTCAGATACAAGATTTCCCTTTTTATATTCAATTAGGTTTCAAAGAACAAAGTGGCTAAGAGCAGGAAGCACTTTAGTAAGCTGAGAATAACTGGCCTGTGATTAGAGTGAATCTGAAAGGAAGCCATCCCAAAGGCAGGGAGCTGCTATTTGGAAGGCAAACATTAAATGAAATCGAAATGATCCATTCACTCCACAAACATTTATTAAGGTCCTGTCATGAGCCAGGGACTGTGTTAGGCACCTAGGTCACTAAGGCAAATTGAGACAGGCCCATCCCAGCTCAAGCAGCCCACATTCTACAGGGAAAAAGTAAAGAGAAAATCCACATGAGGCAAATAAACAGGAATTTTGGAGGAAAGATGCTGAGCTGAGCCTTAAAGGGACCATGAGATTGTAAGAGGCAGAGGCAAGAAGGAACAGCACCTGATTCCAATATGTGAGTAGATGCAAAATGAAGGGAACAGAATCAGAAAAGAGAATTTCTACAACAACTCTGTAAAGGTAAACAACTCAGAGATGTAGGAATTCTGCTCAACACAATGACCAAGCACAAATCCAAAAGACTCACAGTGGAATCTGCTCCCAACCTGAAGATACAGAGCTGATGGGGTCAAAGGGCAAACGGAAGTCTATTCTTGATGGGGGATGGGGGGGAGAAGGAGGAGGACAGGGCTAACGTAGGAATGTTTAACCTGACCGTACAGGTTTACACCGAGATTTGGTTGTCTTGCCTTTGCAATGAGTGGGGGAGGAGAAGGTGGAGAGAATTCAAAACAGAAAATAAAAGAAGGCTGAATTAAAAAATAATATCAATCCAAAACAAACATAGGACAACAGCTGTGTAACAGTGTGGAGACAGGAGATGAAGTGGTGTGTATGACCAACAGCCAGGAGGACAACTTGAATGGAGAATATCTATGTCTGGGAGTAGGGAGAGAGGAAAATTGGCTTCATCTTATCGTTCCAGGCTGATTCAGACTGTGAAAGGCTTTAAATACTAAACAGAGGAAGTCATATTTTATCCTAGAGGCATAGGGAGCCAGTGAAGGACCATTCTCAGAGGAGGATGAAATGATCGATTATAGCGTTGGAAATAGCCACATGGTGCATTTGAGGGTGGGAGGCAGCCCTATCAATCAGAAGGAAACTGCAACAGTCCTCCTGAGAAGCAAGGAGGGTTTTTTGGGTGAGTTGGGATTATGTATTTTGGAGGAGAGGAAGGCTCTAGACATGATTGTTTATTTTTTTTTAACTGTAGGAAACTCCTTCTGACACTAATTTGATCTCTTCTGTAACTTACAGCCTTGGAAAGATCTGTCTGGGATACAATGAATGGATGCATGAATGAATGAATGAATGAATGAATGAAAAAACACTAATTAATCACTCTGTCTCAGGCCCTATTATAGGAATGCTATGACATCATGCTGCTGCTTGTTATATTTGATGAATTAAATTAAAAAATTCAGACTCATCAAGCTACAGTCAGAGGGGTTTATGCCGGAATACCTTGCTAAATACTTACATGCGTGTGCAGAGACAATGGGCTATCAGAAATAGGAGGGCACTGACTGAAACAGTGACTGCAAATTGCAAAGCTTTGCACAAGACTGGATATCGCTAATGGAGCCCTGGGTCCTTGGTCCAAATGAGGAGCAGTCAGGAATCATGCATAATGAAACAGCTTCACGCTCACAGTGACTTCACAGAAGAGAATTCCAACTTTGATCTTTGCAGAAATCCCTGAGGAGTTTCCACTTGCACGGTACTGGATTCTCAGAGTGTCTGCCCAGTCTTTACTTAGATTAGGAGTATACTAATAGCATGCAATGTGAGGATGCTTGAATGACCACCAGTAGGCTTCTAGAGAAGACAAAGAGGACCAACAATACAGACATGGATCTCAATTGGGGGATGCGTGCCTGCCAAAATCAAGGATGGAGGCTTGGTGGGCAGGATCACATGAAACAAGAGAGGAAGAAATGGAGAAAGGGGATAAATAAGGGAGAATGAGAGGAAGAAAGATGATGGAAGGATAAAAGAGGGAACATGAAGAAAGAAAACAAGGAGAAAGGGAGAGAAGGAAAGGACTGAAAGAGGGAAAGATGGAAAGAGGAGATGGAGAGAAGGATAATGTACAAAGGAGGGGGGAAAGCAAGAGGAAAAAGAATGGAAAGAGGGAATAGGAAGGGAAAGAAGGGAAGAATGGAATAGAAGAGTAGAAACGACTTCAGAAGCCATGCAGTCCAACCATTTAATGAGTAAACAGGGGCCAACGAAGTTATGGTTTGTATTAAGAAACAAGTAAGGGATAAGGGGGGGTGGGGGGAGGAGGAGAGAAAAGGAATGGAAAACTGTTAAATTCTTCCTATGAACCAGGATAGTGCTAAGATTTGAGGGTGAAAGGCAAGCCCTTCCCTGGCCTCAAGGAGCCTCATTAAGAATGTAGATTAAATTATTTTATTGATTAATTAATTATGAATTATATTAAATCTAATAGAAGGAGATGACACCTAAAGGGAAGTTGGGGGTAGGAACATGGTAAAAAGAGAAAACCTGCAAAGAGGCAAGGTTTTCATATCAATAGTCCCCAAGGTCACTCCTCAATGGAGATCTGTGACCCTACAAATCACAGAATTTCAAGAACCAAAAGGGACCTTAGAGATAACCCACTACTGAAGAATACCTCCAACAATACCCCAACTGATAAATGCCCGAAGGGTATGAACAGGCATTTTTCAAATGAAGAAATCAAAGCTACCCATAGTCATATGAAAAAAATGGTCTAAATCAGTATTGTTTAGAGAAATGCAAATTAAAACAACTCTGAGGTACCACCTCACATCTATCAGGTTGGCTAATATGACAAAAAAGGACAATGGTGGATGTTGGAGGACATGTGGAGAAAACTGGGACACTAATGCATTGTTGATGGAGTTGTGAACTGATCTGGAAAGCAACTTGGAACTATACCCAAAGTGCTGTAAAACTGTGCATACCCTTTGATCCAGCAATACCAATTCTAGGAGAAAAAGGAACAGATGGAAGTGGGCAGGGGAGGGGGGGGGGGGGAACCTACTTGTACAAAAATATTTATAGCAGCTCTTTTTGGTGGTGGCGAAGAACTGGAAATTGAGGGGATGCCCATCAGCTGGGGGGGGGGGCAGTCCACATACAGAGAAAAGTGGTTAATGAATAAAGAACGAGTCTCCAGATGAAGAAGACCTGGCTTCAAGTCCCGCTTCTGACACATACTGACTTTCTGACCCTCACTCAGGCAATGATTCAATCTCTCAAAGCCCCAGACAACCCTCTGAGATATCAGCATTGGGATGGGGACTTTCCTTGCTGGGAGTTCCCACATCCCCTCCAACATCCAACATTTTCCTTTTTTGTTATATTAGCCAACCTGATAGATATGAGGTGTTATCTCAGGGCTGTCTTAATTTGCATTTCTCTAAACAATACTGATTTAGACCATTTTTTTCATATGACTATAGGTAGCTTTGAGATCTTCATTTGAAAAATGCCTGTTCATACCCTTCGAGCATTTATCAATTGGGGTAGGGTCTCTGGGGAATCCACAGACCAGCCATCTACTCGCTCCAGCATCTTCCTCCAAAGCTGAGTCTATCCAACTGGTGAGTTGTGGCCCAATACTCCTGAGACCAGCAACACATCTTCTCTATTGAAGCGCCAAGACATTCATCCAACTTTCCAACTTGGAGTGCTAACTAGGAAGAGCTACTTTTAAGAGCTCAGAGAGTCATTAGGCCGTCGACCCTGCCAAGCAGTGAAATACAGCTGGTTCCACAGAGATTAAGAAATGCAGGAATTAAATGGACACTCTATAGGAAGTCATTCACAACTTATGAAAATTTAATAATAAAAGAAAAAACCTGGAGCCCCAGGACATAACTTTTCCATTGTTATTACTAGAGGGATGAGGGAAGGTGAAAGCCCTGATAGCATTAACGCTTTACACTTAGTCATCTTAGAAAGCTAATAAATATCGAGTATGCCTCTAATAGATGGCCCAGTGAAAAATCCTTTCTTATCTGCACTGACAGACACACCTGAGGCCAAGACATTCCATCCCCAGCAGCCTTCTTACATTGGCAAAACAACAACCCTTACTGTCTCCTCCACTGACTGGTCAGCTGGTCCACAGACCCTCCATGCCAGCCATTTTCACCTTAAACTTGGCTCCCACTACAACTTCTCCATTTGCCTCAGGGCCCACCTAGCAGCCCCTTCCATCCCCTGCTCTTTTCAGATCTCTTTTGAATGTGTGGTCTTCTTCCTTTAGAATGCAAATACCCTAAGGGAGGCACTGTCTTTCTTTTTTTCTTCTGTTTGTATTGTCAGAGGTTAGTACAATGGCACAAAGTAAGCACTTAATAAATCCTCGGTCTCTGTGTCTTCCTTCCTTCCTCCCTCCCTCCCTTCCTTCCTCCCAGTCCACCCACCCATCCATCCATCCATCCATCCATTGATGTAATTGTTAAGAGAGCAAGTGATAGGTGGGAATTACAAAGAGATAAACTTAAGCTTAATGTAAGGAAAATCCTCCCAATAAGTAGAGCTAAAGAAAATTAAAATGGCCGGTTTGGAAGTTACTAAGTTCCCCATCTTTGGGAGTCTTCAAAAAGAGGCTGGATTTGTGGTCAGTAGAAAAATCACAGGATGTGGAGCTAGAGTTGAGTTCAAATCCTGCTGTGGAGAGGAGTTTGGAGGGGAAAAGCAACAACCAGATATGGTATGGGACCTTACAGAACATTCTAGTAAGTTCCAGATGGAGGGGACCTAGATAAAATTCACTTACATGAAAAAATAGAGGAAAAGGGATGAAGGTATCTTTTACAACCACCATTAAGGGGAGAATTCTTAACCAATCAAGAGATTAGGGGTGATAAAAGAAAAAACAGACCATTGCGACTGCACTAAATTGAGAAGCTTTTGAACCAGGATGAGAAAGGAAACTGACAGTTTACAAGGGGGGACATCTTTGCAACATATCTTTGAATAACAGTCTCATATCCAAAATATATAGGGAATTAACATAAGTATATGACCAAAAATCATCTGCCAACAAATGAGTGGTAAAAACAGAGAAAGAAATTGTCACATCCAAAAAGTCACTAAGTTGGGCCTTCCCATTGCCTGAGAAATATCACTTCTAAAGCCAAAATAGATCAAAGAAAGAGAAAAAGACCTAAATGAATAAAAATGTTTACAGTATCTCTTGTTGTAGAATCAAAAAATAGGAAACTAATAGGGTACCCACCACTTGGTCAATAAATCTCTAAACACATTATGGTGTGTGTGTGTGGGGGGGGTTGTGTGTGTGTGTGTGTGTGTGTGTGCGCGAGTGCGCATTTTAAATGGAAGCTGGTTATTGGTGATGTTAAGATCTTTCTTATATAGTTCTTCTGTATATTCCTGTCACTTCTTCTTAATCTCTTCTACTTTTATTAAGTCCCTATCTTTTGTCTTTTATCATGCCCATTTTTGCATGAAACTTTCCCTTGATATCTCCAATTTCTTGAAGACATCTCTTGTCTTTCCCATTCTACTGTTTTCTATTTTTTGCACTGGTCATTTAAGAAAACCTTCTTATCTCTCCTTGCTATTCTCAGAATTCTTCGGTTTTTTCTCTTTTCTCTTTCCTTCTTTCCTCAGCTTTTTATAAAGTCTCATCAGATTCCATTTTGCTTTCTTGCTTCTTTTCCTTTGGAATGTTTTTTGTTGCTGCCTCCTGTAAAATATTGTGTCCATAGTTCTTCAGGCACTCTGTCTCCAGATCTAATCCCTTAAATCTATTCATCACCTCCATATTTATAAGGGATGCTATTCAGGTCAGACGTATATGGCCTGATGGTTTTCCTTCCGTTGTTCAATTTAAGTCTGAATGCTGCAATTCTTAGTTTGACTCACTATATAAAGCTGCTCCACCTTTGGCAGCAAAATAAATGGTCAATCTCATGCAATTATACAAATGGTCATTGACTAATTGACAACACTTGCTACTTCTCGCATAGGCAATCCGTCTATAACCTTTCATAAAATAGCCTTAAGTTCTATTTTGCATCATTTATAAGCACATAAATCTTACATCTCCAAGCGCTTGTACAGTGCTTGAGGGAAGGGATCAAAGCTATAACTAGGGCAAATTGACTGGGAGATCGTCTCAGAGCAGTGAAATCTAGAGGTGTTTGATAACACAAAGAAATCTTCAGTAGTATAGAAACAAGTATGTTTAGTACGTAGATGTGAGTGGGAGACAGAATGACAGATAGAACAAATTTGGAGAATGTTTTATATGTTTGTTATATATGCCACTCATTTCGCTATATACTTGTGTATTGGTGAGCAAGAGGGTCTCTGACCACATGGAGCTTACATTCTAACGAGGAAAGAGAGCCCACTGAGGGAATTTAGAGAGAGGTGATGACACTTACAACCTGTCAGAAATGTAAAAACAAATGTACTTAGTAGATAGAGAAACAGATATGTAGAGAGTTAGACAGATAAATTTGGAGAATGTTGTATAGACTTATTGTATGCCAATCACACATGATGGAGATACAAACATTAGTTAGCAAGTTTGTTTATGGATAGTACATCGAAATGGGGGAGACAATCCATTAAACAGAGTTCAAAAGAATAATTAGTCAAAATAAGAATTACCACATGGCCCACCTCTTCCTCTAGGTGTCTTACACTGGTCAGTCCCAGGGGCCCCGGCGTACGCCAGGATCTTTACTTCTTTCATCACGTGGCAAGTCAACAAGGATCATTCCCTGTCCCACTCCCTCTAAAATGAATCTTTCTGATAAAGTCAATTTAAATCTTGTTTCGTGCTTCAGATAGAATAACTATTAGCATGATTGCACCAGGGCTGATCTCTTACTTACCTCTCTCTGTCTCCTGAGACCAGCTATGGTGCCAAACATGGAACATTTACTCCATAAATATTTACTGTCTGTCCTGTTTCAGTAGATCAAGAGTAAGGGTGGGAAAGAAGAAATAATGGCATTTCAATAAGAAAGGAAGTGAACAATCACCTTTTCTTTCCCATCTTCTTTTTCTTGGTCCTGGGTTTTGGGAGGATGGCTGGTCTTGGAAGTCACAGGAGGGATTACCTATCCACCCACAGCCAAAATAAAGAAAAGTATTAAATTTCAAATAATTATCTACTTCTAGTCTGTGAGACTTATGAGTAATCCTTCTATGAAATTTATGGGAAATGTTCTCTGATGCATAAGTGAAGTAACTCAGTGGATTCACTTCAAAACATAACGCACAAGAAGGATGATGGGTGAGGATAAATACAGCTCAGGAAATGCTACAGCTCATTATGGACTATAATAATATTGAGATTGCTTAGATCATTCAGAGGACTGTATCTCACAGAAAGGAAAATTAGTGTGCCTCTTTGGAGCTGAAATGTGGTTGGAGAGAGAACAAAGGAGACGCAGAAGGTTAAGGATGTTGTTTAGGGTCTGCCCCAAATCTCATTTTGTGATAAATAACTCCCAGGAGTAGTATCCAGGTCAGAAATCAATAGCTAACGAAGGTAAGATAAAGGCATTTAATTTGGTAGAACATTGTTAAAACATTTCTAAGAAAGATGGTGCCATATGGAAATGAACCTGAGCCACAGAGGGGCAGCTCTAACTGGGAGCTAAAAGCCTGAGAATTAAAGGGAGGAAAGAACCACAGAATATCAGAAGGAAGAGATCTCCGAAGGAAGTTGTACTCGAATTCCTTTGCTTCCATCCCTCCTTGCAGGCATGCTGACTCCTTTTCCCAAAGTGGTCCATAACATCTCAGAAGAGCTTTAGCTCCTGGAAGTCCCCAACCCCACTTTAAACTCATCCTATGTCATTGTTTCTGCTACTTCCAGGCATGGCTCCTAGTTCAGGCTTTTGGACCCCAAAAGAACAAGTTAAAGCTTCATAAATGGAACTAGGACAAATCGTGTTGATACTTCAAGCTTGACAATTCTGTCTTTCTACTCCTCAATTTCCGTGTTTATAAACAGACCTTAAAGTAATTTATTTCCTTACCTCATAAGAGATTTAATAAAAAGGAAAAAGTTTGAAGGTAACTCAGATGACTAACTTCTAAGGGCCTTGAGATAAGTGGATGAGGTCAGTGGAAGAAACTGGAGCTATTTATTGCAGAGAAAAGGAGACTTAGGGAGCAAATACTTGAGGGCTGTTATGTGAAAGCAGGTTACCTAGGCCCAGAGGGAAAAAATAGGCACCATGGTTGAGAATTACAAAAGGGGTAAATTGAGGCTGGATGTTTAAAAAGAAAACTTTCTAGCAATGAGAGATGTCACAAATTTAAATGGGCTGCATGGGTCACAAATCACTGTTCCTCACTAGACATCCCTCAAGGGCAGGAAGGAAAGAAGGAAATAAGCATTTATAGGTCTTGTTATGGTCCAGGTACTATGCTAAGCCAGAGAATGAGCAATAGTCCATATTCAACCCACATGGGTTGAAACATATAAAATTTTAGGCCCTTCTGAACTCTAAGATTCTGTAATTCCCCCCCTGTGGTGTCACTCTGATAAGGGGCCACATTATCAACAGCAGCAGACTGGAGCAGAAGGGACTTCATGAGGCATCTACTATAAGACCCTCATCATTGAAAAAAGGAAACTGAGTATTACGGAGGTAAAACCACTGGCCTAAGGGCACAAGGCTAGGAAGTGGCAAAGGCTGATACAAGACCAAAGATTTAGAGCCGGCAAGGGACCTCAAGGGTCAACACTCATTCTCATTTTATAGATAAGCACACTGAGGCCCAGCAAGGCCAAGTGGTTGTCACATACAAGAGTAAGCAAGGAAGCCTGGATGGGAGGCGAGGTCCTCTGACGGCAAATCCAGGGCTCTTTTCACGATAATGCACTGGAAAGTTACGGACCTTGAAAATCACCAATCAGAACCTCTCAGAACTTGGCAGATCCATCTAGCATTCACATGGCTAAGTCGCACAGTAAGAGAAATTGTAGCTCTGATGCCAACCTCCTTTCAAAATAAAGATGTCTGTTTCAGAACCACTGAATGACAAGAATGGCTTGGCTTAAATCAGAACGTTAAGCCCCTAAGTCAAAGGCAGAATAGAGTTAATGTCCACGCTCCTGAAACTGGGCCCCAAGGTGTAAGGAACAAGTTCTGGTTAAGAGAGCGCTGAGACCACAGGAAGAGGAGAGATTCCAAAAAAGTTTTAAAGATGTTTAAAGTTGAAGACAGCTTACCCTTGGCGTGGATGACAAGCTCTGCACAACAAAAACAACTGGATTTCCAGCGCTCTTGATGGCTTCAACAGCTTCCTGGTGTGTTGCATTTTGCAAATCAACACCTGACACCTGAAAAACACAAACAACTGACCACATTTCCATAGGTGTTTAGTGGATTTCATGGATGAAGACAACAGTTGCTGCGAATGCTCCAGGTAGGAGATCAGGGACATGGAACAAGTCTAACCCATAGCCAATAAAAATTAGTGTTGCCAAATTTAACAATGGTACCACATTATTTTTTAAAGAAATTTTAATATTTTAAAACACTAAAAAATAGATGTTGGTTAATGAGACATCAAGCTTGTAGGGGAGCATGGCAGGTGGACAGCCTTTAATTGGGTCATCATCATAACCACACTCAACAGCAAAAGCTGTCCCTGGATTGTCACATGGGACACATCACAAGTAAACATGCCTACTGGACTGGACCTGGGATTTCATTAATACAGGCAAACTTCTTTGCCAAGACAGGCTGACACTTTCTCTACAATGTATAGTCTCTCTGTCTGTATCTTGTTAGAAACACATATGTAAAAAATTTATTCAACATATATTGAGTATCTCTTCAACATATCTATAAAATATTGAAAACATATTGAAGAGATATGGAAGAAATACTCAATATATAATGAATATATTCAATATATAAAGATTTTATATATAGATATATTATTGTTTAATTGCTTTTCAGTCATGTATGACTCTTCATAAGCCTGTTTGGAATTTCTTGGCAAAGATACTAGAGATGTTTGTCATTTCCTTCTCCAGCTCATTTTGCAGATGAGGAAAATTCAGGCAACAGGGTTAAGTGACTTGCCCAGGGTCACAGAGCTATTAAGTATCTGAGGCCAAAGTCAACTCAGGAAGATGAATCTTTCTAACTCTGGACCCCGCACTCTATCCACTGCATCACTCCATCCACCTAGATGCCCAATTGTCCAAAACGCTGAAAATACACTAGTTATTATATGCATAGATAATTAAGAAACTTCATATAAAGACAAGTCCCTGGATTGAGGGGACTTTAGATAATATTCCTTTCAACTAGGACCCAAGTCAGTTGTGGGAAGAGTTGGCTGGATTTTGAGTCAGAAGAGACAGTGCCAGCTGCACAAAAGATGTGTCAAAAATGGCTGGCATTTCATTCATTAAGTGTACTTTAATTTCCTCCTCTATACTATGCCTTGATATCTCCTTTATAACTGGAGATATAAAGCTAATAATGAAAGCAATTATTCAAGTGGCAGATGAAGAGACTGAGGTTCAGAGAGGCATAGTAATATGCAATAGCCACAGAGTGAGTGAATGGAAGAGAAGGGTCCATCGTAAGAGTAGCTGTAGTAGTATCCTAATATCTGTAAAATAGCCAGGGCAAGATGGCCACTAAGGTCCCTTCCAACTACTGGACCTTGTGAAATTGTTCTTTTCTAATCTAGGCAGCCCAAGAGGGATAGAAGGAGGGCATCTGAATGTCAGTTCAAGTGCAGCCAGAAAGACAACCTGCCTCTGGACAAAGGAGGAAAAAGTTTCTTTGAGGACACAGAAGGCAAGGCAGGACTTCCAAGAAGGCAGAGGCCTGAGCCAATACACACAATGTGAAGGGGGTTTCCATTGAGGGGCTACAAGGCAGGATGTGCCCCTGAAATTTCCATGGCCCACTCCCACAAAGCCCAACATATGTGACGTTCATCAGAAAAGAATGAAGTCCCAGATTCCCAGGGGCCGATGCCTCAGTCCAGACAAGAATGGGGCTCTCGCTGGCATGTCGGCTTCAAATTTAGAAATTTGTGAAAGACAGTGGGAGAAGCGTGATTCCCACCATCTGTCTCATTTTGGAAAAAAGTCCTTTTAAAATCTGTTTCTTTTTTTCCTTTTCTTTGTGGTGACACACAGCAGCCTTGTCCAACTGTGGCTGTGGTGAGAAGACCAGGGTCCTTGAGAAGAATCACAGACACAAAGCACGCACCCTCCCTATCCCTACCCCCCAAAACTGTGCATGCCCCCCTCAACACGCCAGTGCCGTGAAGTCTGTATATCCCAATGACGTGTTATTTTTACCTCCAGGATCTTGTCTCCAGTTTTAAGAGCCTTGGTTTTTCCGGCTGGGCTATCATCTAGGACCTGCTTGATAAAGATGCCTTTCAGCTCTTCTCCATTCTTCAGGCGTTTAATCACCGTCTGTCCACCCACAATACTGATCCCAAGAGACTCGTGGGCTTCTCTCACAATCTCCACACTGCAGAAGGACAAACAAGCATCACGCTTTTCATAGCTCTGGAAGAACCTCACTGAATTCAGGAATGCTGGGCATCTCCTGTGTGCAGAGTTCTGTGCTTAGACTAGGGTAGAGTCACCATTTAGAAACACTAATTCTGAGCCCTCATGGAACTTACAGTCTAGCCGTGGCACAAAGACAAAATGACAAACGACAACGAAAGGGGGCATTTACACAGCTCCTTAAGCTTTGCGAAAAGCTGCATGTGAGTTGTGTGATTAATTCTTCACAGGATGCCTGGAAGGCAGGTGCTAGTATACACCCGTTTTAAACTGAGTGGTTAAGTGACTTCATATAGGTAGGTCATAAACATCGGAAGGAGGATTGGAACTCAGACCTTTTTACCTCTTAGCCTCTAGTTAATACCCTCATTTCAACAGAGGCATACCTCTCAGGACCAAGAAGGTGAAAAGTCCCACTGCAAAACCTCATCCCATTTCTTTTTCTTCTTCTTGTCCTTAATAGTATTTTTCCCCCAATTACATGTAAAGATAGTTTTTGACACTCATTTTTGTAAGATTTTGAGTTCCAAAGTCTTCTCCCTTGAAAGGAGGGGGCCCAGCACAGCCTTCTTATGGCTTTTACACATCCCTAGCAGGCCTCAGGCCTGGGTACCTTCCTCCACTGCATGAGTATAGTGCTCTGTAAACCTCTGTCTCTTGGAACACTTCATTCAGTAGGCTTTCCATTGGCACCATATTTTTTTTGTCTTTAAAAACACATCTCACTGGCATCCAAAGACTTTGGGTCACACACAGAGAGGTCTCTTAGAGACATAAACTATTCTACATTGCTCCAGGTGTCCAACATTCTGGCCACGCCTGACTGGCCTCTCTAATCACAGCAATGCCTTGCTGACTGGGTCCTTCCCTGGTGCCTTCCCCACAGTGCCAGCATACTCAGAAGTCAGACTGGAAGGGGAGGCATTAAAGGATAGGGAAAAGATTGCGGGCTTCAAATCCAGCCTTTTATACTTAATTCCTGTGTGGCCTTGGGAGAGCTGCTTCACAGTATCCTCATCTTTAAAATGAGGTCTGACTACATGGCCACTGAGGGCCCGTTAAGGTCACAATCTAGGATCCACGAGGTTACCTGTGTAATCTTGGGCATAGAACCTCTCTGGGCATCAGCTGACTCATCTTTTTTTTTTCCTTTCTTTTGGTAGGGAAACTGAGGTTGAGTGACTTGCCCAAGGTCACACAGCTAGCACATGTGTCAAGTGTCTGAGGCCAGATTTGAACTCAGGTCCTCCTGACTCCAGGGCCAGTGCTCTACTCACTGTGCAACCTAGCTGCCCTGATAGCTGACTCATCTTTATACCAACGAGTACAAGCACTTACAGAGTGCTTTAAAATTTGGAAAGTACTTGACACAATATCTCATTGGATCATAACAGCATCCCTGGGGGATAGATACTATTATTATTCTCAATTTACAGATGAGGAAACTGAGGCAAACAGGTTAAATGCCTTGGCCAGTCTCACCTAGCTAGTAAGTATCTGAGGCCAGATTTAAACTCAGGTCTTCCTGACTCCAGGCCCAGCGCTCTACCCACCAAGCCATGAAGCCATGAAGGTGTAGCAGACAGCAGAGGTCCCATCTCGCTCTAGAGATGAGGTCTATGATCTCACCTGTGAAGCCTAGGGGCAGCCCCTTCTCAAAGGAGAGCTTCTGTCTCCTCATCAATAAAATGAGGGGGTTCAATTCTGTGGCTTCTGCAACCCCTACCAGTCCTTCATATGCTCCCTGTCTATATCCTAACCATGTGTACAATTGCCTACAACAAGAATCCGTTACTGTGGGCACTCCCGTGCCTGATGCAGATCGCAGCCCAAATATCATTTAGTAAATGGACTGCAGGAGTCACTTTGACTTGAAACTGATTGTATTTGTGTCTGAGGGATGAGGAGATTGCCCATATTGGCTAGGCTTGTCTTCCCTAGAGTCCCTCATTAGCCCATACTTAAAGCCTTTCAAGCTTGGCAGGACCCTGGAGAGTTCATAAGACAAAAAACACCTCAGACGCTGGCTTGTCCAACAGACCCATTTTACAGATTAGGGAAATTGGCATGCCTAAGATCACAGAGATTTCAGTGTCAGAGGTGGAATCTGACTCCAAAGTCAGTGTTTTGGTGGTGGTTGTTGTTTTCCCCACTGACTCAAATTTATGCTTCATTGGTAAAGCCCACAAGAAAACAGGGTCATCTTCATAAGGAAGCTATGCAGGACCACTTCTGGTAGGGGATGGGACTCTAGCCATAAAATAAAAACACAAGCTAAGCATAGCCTGGGCTGCAGCTGACAACCTTGGTCTTCCTCCACAAGTCAGCTCAGGAGTCACCTCTTCTGGAACCTGGTCCCTGATCCCTCCCCCACCACATCATCAGGGCTTTCTTGCCTCTGACCTGCAGGTGCT
This sequence comes from Phalanger gymnotis, assembly GCA_028646595.1. Classification (NCBI taxonomy): domain Eukaryota; kingdom Metazoa; phylum Chordata; class Mammalia; order Diprotodontia; family Phalangeridae; genus Phalanger; species Phalanger gymnotis. The sequence continues at coordinate 322,160,631 of CM053626.1, read as the reverse complement.
CCACACATCTGCCTGCACTTCAAGGCGCTTCCTTCCAAAGAGAAAGGAAGCTCTTCCAAAGCAGCCATCACCTCACTACTTTGTAGGTAATTATGGGATCTGGCCAAGGCAGCTCACGCACAGTAGGCATGCAGTTATAGTTAGTTATAAATAACTACTGAATTGGATCACCCTAGTAGTGAATGGCCAAGGGTTTGCATGAATTTTCCTAAGGACTTAAAAGTGAAAGGTCTATGATAGCCTTGTTTGCACGATTTGGGAAGCAATGTTTCCTCACGCCAATTGGTTCTCCTTTCCCTCCTTCAATTACTTTGTACATGTTTTAAAAGGAATTAATCTGCTTAAATGTTGCACTCTGGTCCACTGGAATGAAATCTCCTGAGAACAGGGATTACTTACTATTCCCAGGTCCCCGAGTTGTCCTCGCCTTGGATATACTTATCCAGACATTAGAATTACAAGGAGGGGGAGTAAGTCTCTTGAAGGCAGGGATTTTTTTTTACTATTAATCTCAGCGGCTGGTGCCTTCTCGTCCAAGGTAATTTTTCCACCTACTTTGTTCATGTTTTCTCTCTGAATGTGTAAGTGCGTGCATGTATGTATGTATGTACACATGTATATATTTATACAGATAGACGTATCTATACACATTTAATATGTACATGATATGTAGCACTACAGACGGTGAGCTCCTTGGGAGCAGAAATGGTTTGATTTTGTCTATGTACGCCTAGAAGACATCTTCGTGGATTCAAATCTGGCCTCGGACGCTTCCTAGCTATGTGACCCTGCGCAAGTCACTTAACTTCGTTTGCCTCAATTTCCTCATCTGTAAAATGAGTGGAGAAGGAAATGGCAAACCAGGCCACTATCTCTGCCAAGAAAACCCCAGATGTGGTCAAGGAGAGCTGGACACATCTGAAACAACTGAAGAACAATAAAAGCACCTACTGCGTGTCAGGCCCTACACTATGCCAAGAAAACCCCAACTGAGATCTTGAAAAGTTAAAACAACTGAAAAACAACAATTCTTAGAATCTTGCAACAGCCTGACTCATGAAATGATCTGGGATTTCATTTGATTTGAGGTCTTCCCACCCCTACCCATGCAGGTCTGTACTTTCTTAGTAACTATGTTCTTTTTATTAATTATCTTTAAAAATTTTTTATTTTCAGTTCCAAATTCTCTCCCTCCATCCAATCCCTCCCCTACTCATTGAGAGTAACAGTCTTAGAATGTGGCATGGAGCCCTGGGAGAAGTGACATGCCCAGAGTCACATTATCTCTTAGTGTCAGAGGTGAGAGATGAACGCAGTTCCTCCTGGCTCTGGGTCCAGCTCTACCCACTGAGCCACACTGCCTCTAGCCTCTAGAATCCTTGTGGATGGACTGATAAATGCTTGTGGAATGGAACAGAACTGACTTCAGCCCAGTCTATATAAATATTATCACAATTCCTGAGTCTTTAATAAAAAAATTAATATGCTCTCTAAATTCAAGTAAATGAAAATGAAATATTTGGTCATACTTCAAAAAAATGAATATAAACCAACATACATTCGAGGTGGACCCCAATGACTGAAGTTTGGGGTCTCTTCTCCTTCTCCTTCTTCTCTCTCTGGCAAGTCACTGGGGAAAAAATCCAAAGCATCTGTAAGTCACACTCTTGAAGCAGAATTACCATCACGGTAAGACACAACTTCTTTATAACGTGTCAATTTAATTTATTACATTTACGTCAAACAAGAAACCAGAATCCAAACAAAACAGGTTACCACTGGGAGTACAGAAAGCAAGCTACATTGAATGGCCCATAGTAAAAAAGGGCTTATTTTTTGCTTGTCTTCTAGGAGCAAATCATCAAAGATCTGACAGGATTTACAGCATTAAGCTGCCTCTAATAAAATGAAAACGAGATAAACATAAAGACTTGTATTTGGATTCTTAAAAATCAACTTCACATGGTAGACAGAAAGTATTCAGAAAAGGATTCAAAGGTCTTAGTGGAAGGCAACCTTAATGAGTCAACAACACGATGAGGGAGAAAAAACAAAAGGCTTATTCTATCTGGAGCTCTATTAAGAAAGCTATAACTTTCAGGAACAGAAAAGAGATAGTCTCACTGTACTGTGCCCTGGTCATATCACATTTGGAGGATTGTATTTACTTCTGGACACCATGGCTTAGAAAGGACACTGATAAGCTACGAAGTGTCCAGGAGTGCGATGAGGTCGGGGGGGAGCGGGGGATGGATCCCATGACATATGAGCTTTGACTGAAGCATCTGCACATGTTCAGCCTGAAGAAGAGAAGGGAGGAAGGTCTAGCTGTTTTCAGTTATTTGAAGAAACTATCATTTGGAAGAGGGATTAGGCTTGGTCTTCTAAGCACTAAAAAATGAACAGGAACAAGGAGTAGAAGGTTGCAAAGAGGTCAAGTTAAGCTCAAAACTCCCTCACAGCGAGAGCCGTCCAGAACTGGGAGACGCCGCCTCTTGAAACTAAGGATTCCACCCTGTTGGAGGTTTTCAAGAGGACACCGTATGACCGTTGGTCGGAAATGTAGAGGGTGGGTCTGGCCAGGCATTGAGGTCCCTGCCAAATCTGAGGTTCAAGGATGCTCCTTCCAAGCTTGAAGATGCCCACCGTCAATTTCCTCTTCCATACGCATTGTCTGGTGCCACACAATCAACCAAATACGAGTCATTTAAATGATATCGTTTCCCAGCTCTTGGTCAGGAGATGAATTTATTAGCCGAGCAAAACAAATAGACTGAGTGCACCTCGAAACAAGCCAAGAGGTGGATGATCAATCTTTGAAAGTGAAGGCTGCAGAATTAGAATGACCAAGGTTAGTAAAGGAGAAGAGGAATGAGAAGGAAGCTCCCGCTTCCCTCAAAGATGAGGGACCATGGAGGTAGAACACATCCTGTCAACCTTGCCCAACTTGTTGCATTGCTTGAACTGCTTTTCCCCTCTTTTTAATTCCTTATTATAAGAGATGGCTCTCAGAGGGGAGGACAAGAAAGAGATGCATCAGGGAATGTAAGTGATGTAGAAACAAAAATTACAGTAAGGTTTGTTTCTTTTTTAATTACAGATAGGCATCATAACAATACCTTGCTTTCTTTGGTTTGAGAATGTTTTTAAGACACGATCCTGACTGAATGTGAGAAGGAAGCTCTCCAAACCTTACAGGCTCAGCCGCAATCCTCCAGCTGCTCTGTGAGAGTTTCTCGAATTTCTCTCGTCTACATTAGTCTATTCCTACAGGGACAGCTCTCGCAAACCTTCTGACACTAAAACTACAAGGCTTAGAACTAGAAGGAATCTAGAGTCGGTCCAGGACACGAGGCCCAGAAGGAAATTGACTTGCCCGAGACTGTGCGGATACGACGTTCACACAATCACAGAATTTCAGACAGACGCGACTCCCAGAAGATACGTGTAAAACAGTCTTCAGGAACACCACCTTCTACAAGAGGCTTCTTGGGCCTGCCCCTCTCAGGTAACTCTCTGTTTCGTTCTTATGCATGTTATGTTAATTTCTCTATAACTTATGATTCTAGAGAGTAATCTAGAACCCTCAAAGGAGAAATTACTTGTTCAGTGTCCAACAACCAGTACAGCACAGAGGGCTGACATGAAACCAGGTCTTCCTCCTCCAAGGCCAGCCCTCAGCTATGCCACATCTTTTTTCTAAGGTTGGCTCTGAAGGTTCCAATGGGGAAATCTAGTGCTGTCCTCCTAGAAGGGAGGGGAGAATCACGGGGGCAGAATCCTCCAAACTCAGCTTGACTGAAATACTTTTATTGTTATGAGGAAGGGGGGAGAGAGAGAGAGAGAGAGAGAGAGAGAGAGAGTGTGTGTGTGTGTGTGTGCGTCAGAGTGAGAGAGAGAAACAGAGACAGAGAAAAGGAAGAGGATATTGGAAAAAGGCATCCAGAAAAGCATAAAATATGGACACACTAACTACCCTGTAGACAAGCACTTTACAAACCTTTAAAATCAAGAGAAATAGAAATTAATGTTATTTTAGTTCAGGTGTGTTTGGGGCATGAGTGTGGGGAAGGAAGGAAGGAAGGAAGGAAGGAAGAAAGGAAGGAAGGAAGGAAGGAAGACTTAGAACTTTCTTGCTGGCTTCAGTTAATGTACAGCTAACTCTTAGTTATGCACGGTGGTATAAAGCTTCGATCAACACAGATAATGAAAATTATTACCCAATATTATCCTCATTTTGCAGATGAATAAAAATTAATGTAAATTGCTAATGGACAATTGTCACATAAATGATGAGGCCAATACTGGGACATGGACTATCTAACCTTGCACTAGGCATTCATTCCATTATTCCAAAATAGTAGTTATAATATCTCCTACCTATGTTTATACTTTAATATTCACAAAGCAGTTTACGTTGCTGTCACTCTTATCTCTTTTGAGCCTCATAACAACCTTGTGAAGTGGGTATTACAACCACATTTTGCAGATGAGACAATTAAGTCTCAGGAAGGGAAGGTGATATACCCAAGGTCACAGAGCTAATGAGTGCCAGATCATTTCCCTGAGTCCAAATCCAGAGCTATTTCCACTAGACCACTGAGCCTCCCTAAGTCCAAATGCAGGTGCCCTGATTCCAAATCAGATGCCCTTCCCATGATGCCACAGGGCCTCCATTTCACTATACTCCGTACGGGGAATTTAGCAAGTCTTATCCAATCACCATCCAACTGAACAAAACATGCTATGCTCCATACAAAGTGCTATTTAATACGGTGGGTGGAGAGGGAAAAAGCATTATGTGCCAAACATTGCACTAACCACTTTACAAATATCTTTTTTTGACTAACACACTTTGTCAAAGGTGAAACCCAACACCATAAATAAGGTAGGGAATAATAAAAAGTGGCTGTTATCCTTGCCCCAGTATCTAATGCCTGAGCTTTTCCTCTAAAGATATGAGCCTTCCAATAAAAATATTATTGTTTGAATGTGACTGATAATGACGAATGGCCCAAGTTGTCTTCCATTAGAGTTTCATGTACGAAGATGAATCACCCCCTTCCAAAAGGGAGGTACATTCGGGACTCCAACCATTAAGGACTCGTCCATGATAAACAAATAGTTTGTAGGGAAATCACTCTCTGGTGTCACAGTCCTGAAGGTTTCAGCACCTGGGAAGGCCTTCCTCTACCCCCATCGGTACTCTTTTTCTTTCCAGGCTGTTTTTTTAGTGTCATCAATAACTAACTTCTGGGGATCAACCCCAGAGCACTCAGGCTGGAGATGAGACTTAGCTGTCTATGTTATTTATTTCCCTTAAAAGCTTAGAAACCTGAGACAGTCTCTAGGCTCCCATCCACCATTGTTCTCGCAGGAAGCCACACTTAACTCTGGCATCTTAGTAGGAAAATATGATCACAAACATTATTCCATTCAACCTCCCAAGGATAAACAAACTTCATGGGAAAAGGCCCTCCAGACAGTCTCATGGGATGAGTACAGTCGAAGGCTTTATCTTCCTGGTACATGAGATACCAGGAGCAGATTTCCCCATCTGGAAAATGAGGGGGTTGGACATGAAGATGTGTGAAACAGAAAGAGAGAGGGAGTGAGGGAATTAACTCTAGGTATGATCTTGTAGAGACCATCTGAACCAGCCCATATCAGCAGCCTAGGGCTCAACTTGAGGGGCTGGAGTAAGGAAAGGACAGAGATAAGCTGAGGGGAGGGCATCCCCAGGAGGGTGACTGTGATCAGACAGTCGATCGACAACTAGGTTTTCCGTGCTTCAAACAAATGGAAAACTTTATACTTTGCCAAACACAAAATTTAACCCTTTGATGACAGTATAGCAAAAATCAATTAATCAGTTAACTAGTGTTTATTAAATGTTGACAATGTGTCTGGTCCTGTGCAAAGCACTGAGGATACAGAGAAAAAGCAGAAAAGTTCCTGTCTCCAAAGAACTTGCATTCTAAAGGAGGAAACATCACATGTGGAAACAGCAGAGATCTGCCGACCAAGCAATCCACTATTAAGCACCTACTGTATTATTGTGCTATTTGGGGGAACGTAGATAGAAGGTAACAGTAAAAGAGAAGGTGTTTAGCAGCTTTGTGAGGTCTGGCTGTGACCCTCTGTTCAGATGGTCTCCACAAGATCATAGCTAGAGTTAAGAGCCTCACTCTCTTTCTCTTTCTGTTTCACCCATCTTCATGTCCAACCCCCTCATTTTCCAGATGGGGAAATCTGCTCCTGGTATCTCATGTACCAGGAAGATAAAGCCCACGACTGTACTCATCCCATGAGACTATCTGGAGGGTCTTTTCCCAACCAAGTGGCTTAATCTATCTGGACCAAAGTTTGCTTATTTGGGGAAGAAGACTGGTGAAATTTAGGCAATATAAAAAGAAAAGGCATCAATTAAGTCATATTTTTAAAAAAAAAAGCAAGTAGAACACAACAATATATTATTTAGAAAAACACTTGAAATATTAAGCCACATCATAAAAGATTGCATAAATTCTCTCTCTCTCATATATATGTATATATATGTATGTATGTATGTATATATATATATATATGTATGTATGTATGTATGTATACATAAAATACATTTGTATTTGAGGCAGCTAGATCACCCAAGTTGAGGATAGAGCATCCTCATGGGTCTACCACTTTACAAATGTATTTCTACAAAATGTACATAGAGAAAAATCATTCATTTAATAAAGAAATGTCAATTTCCTTTTTTTTTTTTAAAGAAACAATGGGCCTAATTCCATCCTGTGTGTTCCTATACAATGTCTGGGGAGCTCCCATTAAACACTAGCAGCCTCTGTATGTATCAGCTCAGGGGTATTCAAGTATGTGGCACCCTGCTTGGGGCAGCAGAACATCTAGAAGGAAAGGATCCTGCACCACAGGACAGACGTGAGGCCCTGACAGCCTAGACCAGAGAATGGCCAAAGTCCTTGCTAGGCCATCCTGAAAGGATGAGCCCTTAGCTTGTCTATGGCCTTTATGTTTGAGATCAAGATGCAGCAAACATTCACCTGTTAGATGTAAGGGTCAAGTCGGTCCTCTGAGCAGGCCTTCAGCCCTCTCTGAGGCTCCCAGAGTAGCCAAGTCTCCTAGGTTGGAGGTGCTGAGCCAGCACTCTGAGTTTCCAATGACAGGAATAAGTTTGTTTTCCCCATCTTCCCCTGATAAAAGGGAATTCCCGGTTTTAATTATGAAAATCACAAACCGGTAACTTCTGTAAAATGACATGCCAGGAAGAGAAGACTCCTGGAAGGTTCTAAAGTTAACAATGAGGAAAAGGAGAGAAAGAGAGAGGGGGGAGGGGAAGAGCAGATAATGGGGCAGGAGCTAGTAGCATACCATGTCTCTGCTGCATATTTAGATGGTAGCAATCCAGCCTTGGAGAGCCCTCGCTTCTGGGACATTTGATAGACAGGGATGTCTTCTGACTCACTCCCCTGGGCCACTGCAGGGAGATCAACCAACATTTCGGGGCCTTCTGAATCACTTGCCATACTCAGGCCTGGAGGGCAAAAAAGCAGTAAGGTTAGCGACGAAAAGAAGGGCAGTTAATCCATGTCTATACAATTTCCTAAGCTTGCCCAACTATGTGCTGGACCACTGCTTCTTAAACTGCAGGTTGCAACCCCATATGGGTCTAGCAGAAAAAGTTTAAGAAGTCCTGTGTTAGAGCAAAGAAAACGAGACAGCCCCTGCCCTCAGGGAGCTTATGTTCTCTTTGGTAGGGAACATGTTGACATATGAATACCAACTAGATACAAAGTAAATAAATATATACACATTTGTTACAAAGTGATGTATCCAAAAGAATTTGCTTTCTTCATGCTTTTCTACATGGTAAAGAGGAAAGAGGGAAAGACTGGACGTTGGGGCCCTGGGGCCAATTCCTACTTCCGGTACTTACTTACAAATCACTTAAAAGCTCTGAGTCTCTGCTTCTCTGATGAACAAGAAACTGGACTAGAGGGCCAGATACAGGCATGTAAAAATAAACTAAGAGCAACAATGAGGAGGAAGAGGAGCAGGAGGAGGATAACGCGCTAATGAATGTAGTGCTCTGGGATCTGCACAGCACGTTACAAGACAATTTGGTTGGAAAGAACCTGGCGGGTGGTGGTGGGGAGGGCTTCGTAAAGAGGATAGCTTTTAATCTAAGCCTTGTAGGAAGAGGCAGATCTTAGGAAACAAGAAGCAAGGAGACAGCATTCCAGCATGAGGGACAGAAAATGGAGTGTTGTTTCTGAGGACCAGTAAGAGGAAAAGCAGTAAGTTTGACTGGAATGTAGTGTGTTTGAAGAGAAATGCTGTGTCACACAGCTGGAAAGGCAGGTTGGGGCCAGGTACTGAAGGGCTTTAAATGACAGAAAAGAGGTTATATTTGCTCATGGAGCCAACAGGGAGGTGTGTGTTTGTTTAGTTGTGTCTAGGTCTCCATGATGCCATTTGGGGTTTTCTTGGCAGAAATACTCGGGTGGTTTGCTATTTCCTTCTGCAGCTCATTTTGCAGATGAGGAAACTGAGGCAGACAGGGCTAAGTGACTTGCCTAGGGTCACACAGCTAGTGAGTGTCGAAGGCCAGATTTGCACTCAGCAAGATGAGTCTTCCTGACTCTGGGTACTCTATCCACTGCACCACCATTTGAGTAGGGGGGGTAACATGGTCCTATGTGCACTTTAGCACCTGTGTCAAGGATAGATGAACATGGGAAAAGATCTGAGGCAGGAAGAATAATTGGAAGTTATTGCAATTCCTTGAGGCAAGTGGTGATGCCGCTAGAACAAAAGGGGAAGCTGTGCGAGGGGAGAGAGAAAGATGGGCACGGGAGACTTTGTGAAGGTAGAAACAGTATTATTTGGCAGGCTGCTTGGAGATGGGGGAAAGTGAGAAAGAGCAGCCACGGAGGAGGCTGTGAACCAAGGTGACTAGAAGGATGGCGGGGTTCTGAACAGGAATAGGGAGGTGCAGGAGAGGGTTGGGGGGAAATTTAATGAGCCCCGATAAGTACATGTTGAGCTTGAGATGCCTGAGGGAAATCTGGTTCAGAATGTCTAATTGTCATGTTCCTAATGATGATGACAGGACAGGAGAGAGACTGGGGGGAGATCTAGAACTGAACATCCCCCGCACAAAGATAATTGAGCCCATGTGAGCTGAGATCACCAAAACTATGGAGAGAATAGAAGAGGTTGGGAAAGAAGGGGCACAGAGCTTGGGGGAACATCCCCAGTGGGGGGGGGGGGGAGGTACAGATGCAAATGAGCCAGCACAACACAGACAGAGAAGAAGCAGTCAGAGAGAGAGGAAGAGAACCAGGAGAAAGCATTGTCCTGAAAAACCTAGGAAGAAGGAGAAGAAAAGGGTTGTCAGTGGTATCAAGGGCAAGAAGAACAACAGACAAAAGGCTGTCCATCTACAAAACGTGAGGAGAAGAGTCGCCTCTTCTCTAAGCCAAACATCTCCAACTCACTCAGCTAGTCATCTTGTGGCAGGAGCTCAAGTCCATTAATGAGCCTGCACAGTACATGAAAGGTGAGCAGATTTGAAGGCAGAGGTCCAGCCGGTGACTTAATGGCTTGGCTCCTTCCAGCCTCTGTTATCTTGGGCCAATCACTCACCCACGCTGGGCTTCAGTACTGTCAGCTTCCTGACTGCAGGCCCTGCGCTCTAACCACAGCACCACGCAGCTACCCACCAAAGCGATAGCTTACAGGTATTTTCAGTGGTCAAGTCACTAGGACCTCAGAGACTAGGAAACAGTAAAAAACAGGCAAGCAGCTGCGGAGTTGGGGGGTGAGAGCTATGAGAGTGATGTAGAGGCATCAAAAGAGGCAGGAAAGTTCAAAGAAAGAAGATTTTCAGGATGAAAAGCAAGCCAATGCTCTGGGGCAAAGGAGAAAAGAAATCCTTGAAATACTAATATTTTGTGATTTTGTGAGGTGAGATTTTAAAGTCGGGGAAGGATAAAAGGCAAAAGAATTTTGAGCATAGGCAACCTTGTGCTACATTACAAAGGAGGGACCAGGAACACTCTACAAATAAGCAGATGAAAAAACAGTAAGAGAGAAACCTAATTGCAGCATGACAAGGAAGCGGACTTCCTCAGTCACCTAGCTAATAAATAGGGAGAGAGAGAAGGCATTCAGTTTTTCTGAATTTGAACCCAAAACTCTTTTCTCTAAGACCATTACTGGCTATTCAACAAATACTGATTAAGCACAGACTTTTATATAAGGAACTGACTAACTTTTGTATAAGGTATTGGGCCCAAGATACAATGGCAAAATGCAACAAACACTCCCTGCCCTCAAGGTGCTTATATTCTATATAAAAGGGAAAACGATATTACATCATTTTATTTATTATATTCTATATAAAATGGAGGTGAAAGGGATACAATGTGTCCACAGAACAAGAATACAAATTTTGAAAATATAAATCTGGAGGGATGACCAGGACAGCTCCCTAATTCACTGCCTACCCTTAAGAAGGCAAACCCTCACACGTCTATAATTATCCAGGTAGGCTTTCACGATGTTGTTGGTCAGTCGTTTCAGTCATGCTGGACTCTTCATGACTCCATTTGGGGTTTTCTTGGCAGAGGTACTGGAGTGGTTTGTCATTTCCTTCTCCAGCCAAATCGTTTTACAGATGAGGAAACGGAGGCAAGTAGGGCTAAATACAGTGCTTAGGGCCACACAGCCAGTGTCTGAAGCTGGATTTGAGTTCAAGAAGATGCTACAAAAGCGTGAGTTATGCTGCCTTATACAATTAGATGCATTTTTATGTGTACTTTATCTTTCTGACTCAGAAGGTTATTTGGGAGAGGACTGTTGTGAGAACATGGGCTTTGTAGACTTTCAAGTGTATAATGAATATGAGGAATTCAGAGAAAAAGGGGAAGATCTACATGAACTGAGACAGAATGAAAGAAGCAGAACCAGGACAATAAACTGCACAGTTGTGACAATAAAAAAGAAAAGAAAAAAATCAAACAAACTCAAAATGGAACGCCGGGCAATTATCAATGATCATTAGCAATGATGCTTAGTCCACATTCATGTTTTATTTCTCCAATATGACAAAGCTACCTGAAAATAAGGGCAGGTTCGACTTTGTTATTATATCCCCAGTGCCAGGCACACAGTAGGCACTTTAAATATGTTTGTTGAATTGAATTGAAGTGCAAACATCATACTGGCTAAGAGAATTTTATGAATGGCAGATGGTAGTAGGATAACACCAGAGGCTTCGAAAATTTCAGCCCGCCCCCGCCACCCCACCCCCCCACGAAGGATTTTCAAAGAAAAGTTTTCTTTTGGATACAAGAACCAATATTGACTCTAAAAAGGACTGGGGAGGCGTAGGGGTGTAGTGGGGTGAATTCATTAATGGAAACTCGAAGTTCTTAATGTATCAAAATTGGCCCTAACCTAGAGCTAGTGCAGCATTTCATAAATGTTTAAACTATGCCTCTCTATATTCATATTTAACAGCTCCATTCCATGAGCTCACAGTATGGTATAATGGCAACAGGCTTTTTAATATAGATTAGAGGAGATTTATTTGTAATTCTCTGATTCCAGTCCAAAGTAGTGGTGTTAGCATTGTTCTCTGTTTAATAATAAAAAGCTCAACGAGGGAGAGAAAAAAATGCATGTTTGCTGCAAAGCAGAATCTCCACACTCTGAAAGCAAGATGAAAGTCGGATTGTTTTCTTAGCACCTAGAACAAGGAGTGTCCAGATGAGGAACTGCCTGAGTTCATGGTGGATCAAAAGATGTGAATAAGAGTGAAATCAAAAGGATCGAGGTGATTGAGAAAAGCGGCACATCCAAATGGCACTGTGGCCGCAGCAAAGCGAAAGCAGTTGGCATTGTTGGGTAACCAAAAGCACAAACCTAAATCCAGGCCGCTATTTGTGATGGATTCTGAGTGTTCGAGGTCATCGAAAATACCTCGGCACGTGTCGCCGTCAGCGGAAGACATGGAGGACAAAGACACTTTGCCAAAATTCTCATTGATCTGGAGAGGACAAGAAAGGAATAGGTGTTAGAACAACATCACGGGAGAAATAATGAAAAATCAGCTGGGCTAGCAGCCACGGATCCTACTCAGCAAATAGCAACAAGCACGTATCTTCTGAGAGAACAGAAGCTTTTGAGGACAGGGATTGTTTGTGTCTTTCTACCCCAGCCACGATGTCAGGAACATGGTAAAACACTAGTAACCAATGGCCGATCGGCTCCTTATTTGATGCCTCCTTGAGATCCATCATGAAGGGCAATACGTTTTTCTGGGAGATGTTCATATTTATATTCTGGAAGTCCTTATAAGTAACTGTGATTCCTTGGGCAAAGTGGTATTCAAAGATTTGCAAACATGAAGTACTTCTAGGACAATTATGTATCTTCTAATAATAATGATAGCAACAACAAGAATGAGTGAAGAGGGGGAGAGGGGGGAGGGGGAAGTGGAGAGAGGGGAGCAGGGGGAGAGGGAGAGACAGAAAGAGTGAGAGAGAGAGAGAGAGAGAGAGGTAGAGAGAGAAGGGGAGGAAGGGGAGAGAGAGAGAGAGAGAGACAGAAGCATTTTTAAGGATTGCAAAATGCCTTACACATCTTCTCTCATTCGGTCTTCACAATGCCCTGTGAAATGAGTGCTCTAATTACCCACTTTAACAGATGAGGAATCTCAGGAGGAGAGGAGTTAAGTGACTACCTCAGGGTCGTGCAATTAGTAAATGTCTGCAACTTAGGTCTTCCTGTCCAAACCAACACTCCATTCACTATTGCAGTTTGAAGCATTTGGGTGTTGGCTTTTCAGGAAGAATGTAGAATTTGCCAAATTCAATCCAGGTCCTTATTTCCTCTCTCCCAATCAATTCTGGGACACCTCATTATCTGCCCCAAATATCTGTGCTAGTAGATTTGCCACTGGTGGATGGTGGAAGTAGACTGTGTGTGGCCTTTTCCAGTAACAAGGCATTGCTATGTGGGGTAAGATATAGAGTCCAAGAAATTCATGACAGGAAGGGGAAATGCCAATTACACGGAAGGTGAGAGTAATGACAGGGAAATAAGGAACCAGGTGGTCTGCCGAAACCTACACAATGGGAAAAGACCTAGAGGAAGGCTTCTAGTGCCTTGATTAACTCCAACATTGAGTCCTAACGGGGGAATGCAGGTAACATTCCCAAGGGGTGACAAGGTGTGTTGGTAAGCAAAATGGGCTCCTTAGCACTTTGTGCCCTTGAAGAGTTTGGCTTTTGTTTGCTTTGAGTAATGCTAAGCCCCAGGCCCAAACCCCTATTAGGTGTAAAACCTATGTTGGTGTGGATTGGCAACTAAGGTGGGGCCCAAGGTGGGGCTAACTCCAGGGAGGGCCTAGTTTACATGTCTGGGACAGCAGAGGCTCTTAGACCACAAGGGTTTAAGTCCACCTCTTTGTGATGATTTTAGGTCATATGGGTGAGTGGCATGTGTGACTCACCCCTGACGCTGACAAAGATATAAAAGCCAGGGGTTGGCCTCTTCCTTGGAGCTCTTTGCCGCAGCAGTGGTGGCACATGATTCTGGGCCACCCCTTGTTCTGAGCTCCCGGGCTGAACCTAGATGTTGGTAACTATGAATCTGTATTGGGTCTGTCTGTTTATGTTTGTAATTTGTTTGTAATTTGCTCTGAAGTTCAAGGTGCTGGCTTTTTCCTCTGAACTAAGTGAATGATATTTGTATGCTGAATTAAAGTAAGCTTGCCAACCCTTTAACCTTGCTTTCCTTATTAAGGCAGATCAAAAGAACCTGTGTTTTTGTGGCGTGCTGGCAGATTTCCGGGTGCTGGCTGTGGGTGGATCTTACACCCCCACAGAAGCTGTTAGCCAGATTGTGGAAACACAAGGTATGGATGGGCTGCAGTCTGCACCTCTGAGGTGGTGCCACAGTAGATCCAGTGCCAGGCCTGGAGTCAGAAAGACTTGAGTTCCAATCTGACCAGGTCACTTAACTGCCATCTGAGTTTCCTCACCTGTAAAGTGGAGATTACAATAGTAACTCCCTCCCCCACCCCGCCCCCCAAGGACTGGATTGTAGTGAGGATCAAATGAGATAATACTTGCCAGAAGCACTTAGCACTGTTGGCACACAGTAGGTGCCATGTAGATGCTCATTCCTTTCCTCCTCATTGTCTGAATGAAGGAGATAACAACATCAATATCACCACTGATCACATAATCATGAAGCGGTCATTGGATTGTCCAATGCTTCATTTTGCAGAAGAGGGAACTGATGCCAAGAGAGGCTCGAGGATTTGACCTGGCTCATGTAGGGTAGTGATGGGGTAATTAATAATAAGAATAAAGAGTATTTCCATGGGGATTTAATGTTTCCAAAGATCTTTGCAGCTGTTGTCTCATTTGACCATCCTAACGACCCTGCAGAGGAGGTATTATTATCATCCCTGTTTTTACAAAGGAGGAAACTGAGGCAAGGAGCAGTTCAATGATATGACTCATGTCACATAGGACGGTCACAGAGAAATAATAATAAAAAACAGTATCTGTATGCAGATTTAAGGTTTACAAAGAGCTTTACACATATGGTATTCTTTGATCTTCGGATCAACCCTGTAAAGCAGGTATGGTTATCGTCACTGTTTTTACAGAAGGGGAAATTGAGGCAAGGATTTGCCCAAGTAAGTGGCTGAACTAGGATTCAAATCCAGGCATCCCTGACTCTCTAACACTTTTGCCACCACAAGCAGGATTTGAATCCAAGAACAGCATTCTTGCCTATGATCCATCTCTACTGAAAAAGTCCTAAGGATGGAAGGAGTGAACAAAAGAAAAGCATTTACCAAGCAGAATAAGCATAGAGTAACTTACCTGCAGCTGAGTAAGCTAGTGGAAATGAAAGAGGTGAGAAAGGTAATACAGATTCACAGGGGCCTTGAATGTCATGGTGAGGGCACAGAATCTGCTGGAAATGGATCTAGGCTCCAAGGGGACAGAAGTGGAAGCATTTCCCATCAGCATCATGGCCTCAAGAATATAAGGGAGAGGAGCTTACAGGCCAGAGATACTGGTCATTCGAAGTTACCTGTGTGACCCTGGGCAGGTCCCTTGATATCCTCATCTGAAAAATAAGGGGATTAGATGAGGCTGCCTCTGTGGTCCCTTCCAGCCCTAGACCTATGACCCTCTGACAGGCCAAGAGAAAAGGCCACAGTTAGGAGGCCAGAAAATAGTTTATGTTGCTCTAGGAGTGGGAGAAATTGAATGAGGAGCCTCCATCTGACTGGGGATGATGAGGAAAAGGGACAACTTGAAATGCAAGAAAACAATAATATTTTTTTCCAAATAAAAACACAGAAAAATGAGGTCAATTAGCGCTACAGAAACAGCCCTGAGGCAAAAGCAGCCTAAGTCTCCGTTAGTCGGCATTCTCATATTCTACAATGAGACTCTGGGAACAGAAACAGGTCTATGAAATGCAGTTGTGAGCCATCCACACTGGGTACTGCTGGAGGCCTAGCAAAAATAGCTAAATGTGCTGGAAGCCTTGTAGATTATGACAGCATTAGAGGAGAGCATGGTTCTATTACCTCTAGCAAAGGAGCACCACACTTACACAAACAAATATTGCAAAAAAAAATTCTCTACATTTAAAAAAAAAATCCACATAGGTTTGCCACCTTGGAGAACAGATTAATCACCTGAACCGGCATAAAGCAGAAGTGGGGAAGGTAGAATGGAAGGAGGGAATAGCTACCTTTCCAGAACTTTTCTCTCTAAGCAAACACCACACTTCTCTGGAAAATTAAGATGGTCACAGGACTGAAGGACCATAGATTAGAGGTAGAGGGGACCACAGGGCCCATCTAGTCAGTCACCCTCATTTTAAAAGATGTGGAAACCAAGGCCCTAGGAGGTTAGAGTGACTTGTCCAGGGCCATAAAGATATTGGGTGCTGGCTGTGCCTTGACTTCCACCCCCAACACATTGCTCTTAAAGAGGGCTTTAGAATATGCTTTGCTCCCCACTGCCATTTCCAAACTCTTTCATCACTCAGAAAACCCTCTTCATTCCAATTAAAATTGTCCACCCAATCCATATTATGGCCGCCATTGTGGCACCAGGCTCCAGGTCCTTTGACCTGTCTTCCTCTCTTCCCTAACTGCTGCCCTTGTTCCAGAGGGTTTTTACATCCACACAGATGTTCTCTGAAGCAAATTAACTTCCTTAATCCCGTGACCTATTCCTGCAAATCACCTCAGCCATGCAACAGGATCTCCTCCATTACCCAAAACGTTCTTCTTCCTCAATCAAAAGGTCTGACTCTAACTTCCCATCATTCTCTGAATCCCTGTGCCTCATCCCTTCTGAACCCATTATGTGCCCTCACTGAGACCTCTAACTCCCTCCACCTCTCAGGACTTTCTCAGACACCGACATGACGTTACTTTCCTGCTTCTGCCTCCTCTGTTCTAGAGTTAGCTGATTCATCCACAACATCCTTCACTCTCACATCCCTCCCTCGGTGGTCCGATCACCTCTCTTCTCTTGCCAAACCTCAGGCCTGGATTCTTCCCATCATCCCACCTCCTGTACTTTAACTAGGAGCTAGAGGAAATGACAAAACAATTGTGGTCACTGAGTATGCTAGAAATTATCCAACTTTGCCTGGGCCTCACCAGTTCCTCTCTATTGATTCCCCCTCTTTTTGGAGATATCCAACCTCATCATGCTCGAGATGGGGAAACTGAGGCCCCAAAATGGGAAGTGACTTGGCCAAGATGATATATAGTCTTTGGCAGAGCCCAGGTTGGAAATCAGATACTCTGACTTCAAACTCAATGCATCAGGAAATCCACAAGCATTTATTACTAATATTTGTTGCATTCCTGGCAAACAACACAGGGCTTGGCACTGTGCAATCTCTGAATGAATGCTTTTGATTCACATATTTGTTTATTCAATCATTCTGCCATTAAGTAGCTATTATGTGGTAGGCACCGGGATAGATGCAAAGGGTACAAAAAGATTGTCCCTGCCCCCGTTCCTCTCGGGAAATGGCATGGATAGATAAATAAATATAGGATACTTGCAAAATAATTAACAAGGAGTATCCGTAATGGGGAGCAGGAGATTAACAAAGGGGGATCAGGAATGTCCTCCTGAATGAAGCAGCCCCTGAAATGAGCCTTGGAAGCTGTGACCATGAGCTGACCCATGCATGTCTGTCCTCAAATGACCAGTCCAGACAATCCAATACACAGAGCCTCATCATCACAGTGGCCACAGGGGATGTCCTCTCAAACACCATATGGCTGTCTCTTAAGTTACCCAGGATTCTCAGTCCAATCTGGTGGAGGACATGCCAATGTTGATTAAATTACAATCCATCGAGGATACAAAATAAAATAATGAGACCAAAGTGAACCAAAGACCCTTTGGCTTCCATCTAAAGATGAGGAATCACACATAAAATATAAGCTAATTCTTACCAAAGGTCCCCAGGTGCACTCTGACACCTCAAAAATGCTGTAATCATGATTTGGAGTGAAAAACACAAGTGAAATAGAGATATTTTTCATTTATAGACCCCATGAAGGAAAAGGAAAGGAAGAAGGGAATGGGACACTTTAGGATTTCTTACCATTGCTTCACTGCTGTATCCATTCTGTGGTACTTCCTGAGAACTCGGGTGCATCATGGATCTCAGATCATGGGCTTCATAGGCTCCTGGGTGACTTAGCCACTGGGTGCCAAAGTGAAAATCCTGGCTTGGAGAGAGGGGAAGATCCTTCTTGCCCAGTGATGGAGAATATAAATCCATGTTCTGAAAGATATCCTGGAAGTCATACACATCATCCACAAGCATCTCTCTCTCTTCCCCCATTTCAGGTGCTCTGGGTTTCAGGAAAGCACGCATCTCCCACGCCTCTTGAGTGTTACTGATTTCTTTTGATTGTACGTGGAATGTCCTTCCCAGGTCAAGGAAAGGCTCATGCAAATCCTCTTCATGAAGGAAGGAATCATCTCGGAACTCCTACAAATGAGGCAAGGAACAAGTGAGGATCTTGAGGCTGTGTTTCACATGATACCAATCTGGAAATTTAGAAATCACCTGCTGTTCCTGCACCCAGGCAGACCCACACGACAGTGTTCTGCATACCCTCTCTGTACAGAATGTCCTGCAAGGATATTGCATAGCAGCACGTCATTTTGGTCACCCCACACAGTGTGCTGCTAGCTGACATGCTTCCCAGGAGGGTCACCAGCACTAAAAATCAGTACAAGAAAAATGTGCCCCGGGCAAGGTGAGTGGTTACTTACAAACCTCCGTTATTCATTAACTATCTTACACCCTCCAAGATAAATCATTTTCATTGTAAAGAAATTACAAATATTACAGTAACTACGATCCTCAATAATTAACAGTAGCCTATCAAAACTGAACTCTTCAAAATTGTGATGACCCAGCTTGGACCCAAGGAAGGACCAAAAAACAAAAGAAGATAGGTCCTCCCAGCTTCTTTGCAGAAGCGATCGAGCATGGGAGCAGAACGCTAATATGAAATAGGAGAATTTTTTGATATGTTGGTGGTTTTTTTATTTTTTTTAATATGTTGGTTGGAACTTTTTAATCCTTTTTTAAAAAATTCTTTATTATAAGGGAAGGTTCTCTTAGAGAAGGAACACAATACTGCTCTGTGACATTAAGTAAGACAATTAAACTCTCCAGGTGAGTTTCCTCTAGGATGAGAGACCTTCCGGCTCCAGATCTAGGACCAGAAGTCGATAATCTCTAACTAACTGGCTCTAGCTTAAGAGGTCCTGAGTTCAAATCATGCCTCTCATGCTTCCTACCTATTACTTAATGCATCAGTTTTCTCATCCATAAAATGGACTAGATGGCTTCTGGGATTCCTCACACCTCAATATCCATCTTGTGTTGTGTAAGGACCAACCTGGCTAGGTTTGGAGAGACCACCGATCGCTGAATTGGCCAAGCAATAAGCCGTCAATAAGTAAGCATTCATTAAGCACCTCTTATGGGCTACACGAGAGGCAGCATGGACTCAAAATCAGGAAGAGCCAGCTGCAAGTCACACTTTTGACACAGACAAGCCACATTATCCTACGCAGGTAACTTCTCTCTCCATGTACTAAATGCCTCAAAGATAAATTGTAGAAAAGGCGCTAACTTTTTTTTCAAAGAAAGAGGACCCTCTCCC
Source organism: Phalanger gymnotis (assembly GCA_028646595.1). Taxonomy (NCBI): domain Eukaryota; kingdom Metazoa; phylum Chordata; class Mammalia; order Diprotodontia; family Phalangeridae; genus Phalanger; species Phalanger gymnotis. The sequence continues at coordinate 322,141,352 of CM053626.1, read as the reverse complement.
ACTGAAATCACAGGTTCTGTCCCTATCCTCATTCATATGCACGAGGCACTTGCATGAGAAGGAAACAAACATGAAAAAAATAGCCCCTGTCCTTGAGGATCTTAAATTCCATGAGGCAGAGACAACACAACAGCACTAGCTAACACTTAACTGGTGCTTACAATGTCCTTCACAATGATTATCTCATTTGATCCTTCAACAACCTGGGAGGTAGGTGCTACTATTACATCTGCTTTACAAAAGAGGAAACTGAGGCAAACAATGGGTAAATGACTTGTCTAGGACCACACAGCTAGCCTGGATTTAAATTGAGATGATCTATTCTTCTCCCTAGCTGCCACTGGACAGAAAAATACGGGCAGAACATACTTAAAATGTACACGGGCCTGTTGGGCAGGAGGATACTGGTCATTGGAGAGGTCCCTGGCACAATGATTTTTTAGCTAGGACAACTCTCAAAACCCAGCCAGGGAGTCAGAGAGAAGACAACAGAGCCTTAGCTTGTGGAAGGAATGTGTCCACCGAGAAAATTACAAATCCTCGAAGTGTGCAAAAACCGCATTTTAGATTGCACTGCATTGACCTGGGCACATGGCTAATCTCTCTCTACCAGACTTTAAGTTGCTCGAGGACATTAAGTAAGATGTACTTTCTAACATTTAACAGCAGCAGTAAAGGGTTCAGATAGAAATTCTCTCAGTAACAGGTCCATGATGCTCTCCCTGTCCCCACTCAATAAGGAATTCCTTCTGAAGATGAATCACATTTTCTATTCTAAGTGTCACTAATATGAAGAATTGAGGGATAGGGGTTCAGGGAATTTTATTCTTCTCTACCGATTCTTTTCTTGCAAACAGCTGCACATAACTGCAATGAGCCCTTAAAGAGAAACAAACAAATAAGGAACAAACCCTTAAAACCAACCGGCTTCATCGATGGATTAAGGAAGCCAAATAGCGCCATTTTAGAGCTATTTCTCCTCAAACAAGCAGGGACAAAGCATGAGTTTGTGGATTGCAAGACCATAGAATGTTACCTAGACTCGCTCAGCACTCTCATTTTCTGGAGGGGGAAAATAAGATCCAAAAAAGGAGAAGTTGCTTATAGGATCACTGACTCCAGGCAGTGAGGGATGTCAAGAATCATCACGCCCAGCACCTTTATTTTGAAGTGGAAGAAAACAAGATCCATAAAGGAAAAGAGGTCTCATATTTACATTGGGGGTGGACTTTAGAGGCCATCTAAGAGGAAACTGAGGCCCAGAGAGGGAGGGAAGCTGGCCAGCATCACACAAAATAAGTGGCTGAATCTAGATTTCAACTCGAGTGTCTTGACCCCTAAGCCATTACTCCTACCATTGTGCTGCATTCCTCGAAGTTTCCATGGCAAAGTGATCTCTAACGGGACACTGAAAGGGGACAATCTTCTTGGAGATAGCCACAGTTTTGTAGAAAACAGGGCATCCCAAGGGCAGACACAAATGCAAAATAATTTGTCCATTTGGAACCAGAGGAAGCGTCATTTGATGAGGAAATGGCTGTAGCATGCTCCTCGTTCTCATCCTTCTCATCTCTAACACGTATGATGTACTTCTTATCTATGATCTCATTTGAATCAGCAAGTATCTAGTTCTGAAAAACAAGATTATTTAGGGGGTTGCCTAGTTATAGAACCTTTACATGAGGATTAAGAAGAAGTAGTTTCCTAAAAGAGAGGGCATATCTCTCTTTCTTTTTCACATCCTCTGCATCTAACACAATGCTTGGCATTTTTTTTTTTTTTACCAGACTAGTGGCTTCACAGGCATGGGCAATTCCCAAATAAAGAAGAAAAGATGCCTCCCCTGATGAGGCACATCAACACCTTCTCTGTAACTCAGAGTCTTAGAGAGCTGAGAATGGGGAGGTTAGGGGATGTGCCCAGGGACAAACAGCTAGTGTGGATGAGGAACGAGACTTGAATCTAGGTCTTCTTGGCTTTCTAACCACTAAGCTATGAAGTCTCACATACATAGTAGGTAATTGGCACTTAATAATGCTTGTTAACTGATTGAATCATGACAGAATTCTGGTAAGGTAGACTGTTCTAGGCCAATTAAAACAGGACCCATTATTACGCATACCGATTAACTAAGGTAACATAAAAGGAAGTACTCCTCCATTCAGGAGAAAGGTTTACATTTTTAAGAAGGTCATGTAAGTCAGGGCTTAAAAGATCCCACTTTCAAAAAACGGAGCATTCGATTTCCATCTATACAGGAATCATGGGGAAAGCACAGCAGTAAACTGTCTATTGAAACAGGAAACCAAGCTGCTTCCTACCGAGGGAGCTTCCAAGATCAGAGGGGAGTCCATTGTCTCCATGGGTCCTGAGTGCCTGGGCGTTTCTTCAAAAGCAGTTGGTTGTGGAACACATGATGTATCCTCCTCATTACCTTCAACCTAGAAAGAAATCAAGAAATATGTGTGATTTAAAAAAAAAAAACTAATACACAATAGTTTCATACTCTCGAAGTTGAATCTGAATCTTTCCAGTAAGCAAAAGTACTCGGAATTTCTCAACAGTGAAGCCTTCTATATTGTAAACACTCAAGGAAAGAGAATTAATGTCCCAAACAGGAAAAGAGCCAGATGTATTTAGTTCTCAAAAATGGTAGGACAAAGAACAAACATAAATATTAAGACTTGAAAAGATGTAAAGGTTTCCACCTGTAATTGGGGAGTAACTCTCAAAAAAGACTCCAGAAATAATTTTGGATATTTCTTCTAGCTGATAAAAAGAAAGTACCCAAATACAGCAAAATTTTGACAGGGGCGCTTTTTTGTGGAAATAACTAGAGACAAAGCATAAGCCCTTTGGAGAATGGATAACCAAACCATGAGACATAAACAGAATGAATAATACTAGGTAGAAAGAAACAATGAATGTGATGAAGCAGAGAATCATAGAAAGACTCCAATGAACTGATGAAGACTGAACTAAGGAGGTCCAAGAAAACAATAAATACAATGATTACAATGATATAAATGGAAAGAAGCACAAAACAATCAAAAGGGAATGTTACAAAGTCACAAGCAAGCCTCAAAGAAAAAAATACAACCCCCTCCCACCCCACCCAGCTTCTCTGCAAAAGTGGGAGGCTCCACAGGGGCGGAATATTACATGTTCTGTTAGATATTTCTTCTACATATTCCTCAGTTTTGCTGATTGCTTTCTCTCTCTCTCTCTCTCTTTTTTTTTTTTTTGTTAAAAGTATTCTTTGTTTTTTCTCCTTTTTTTCTTGTTAAAAATCTTTGTCATTTGAGACAATTTTTTGAGAGGTGAAAGGGGCAGGAATACAAGGGGAAATCCAGATAATGGAAAAACAAAATATTAATAAAATTTACTTTTTTATAAAGCATATTTATTTGACGCCCCCCCCCCCCATCGTCTCTTGTAAAGTTCCTATCTTAATTTCCCCATTCCACTACAATCAGAACAGCAGAATCTCAAACACAGAAGGGCTCTCAGGGCCAGCTTTACCCCAACAAGAATCTACTCCAAAACATACCCAATAAGACATCCAACAACTAATTGAAGACCTCCAAAGAGAAGGAGCCAGAGCCTCCCAAGGCAGTCCATTACACTCTGAGATAGCTTTCCCTGCTAAGAAGCTTTTGCTCATATTAATGTTAAATCAGCCTTGCTCCAACCCACTGTACCCGGTACCGCCTTTTGGTGTCAAATGTCACAAGCTCAACAAAGCTTTCACATGACTGCACCTTTAGTACCTGAAGACAGCTACCACCTCCTGCCATCTCTGCCCCCTGGACTCTAACCCCAGCAAATCTTCTTTCTAGGCTAAACATCCCCTAACACTTTAACTAAGGCCTTTGCTGTCCTGGTCACCTTCCTCTGGCCACTCTCTACGTCCTAATTACAGTGCCCCCTGATTGGAGGCTGAGTACAAGAACGCTGTTAGCTCCTTCTTCATGGATGCCAGGCTTCTCTTAAAAGAGCCTGAAGTCATCTTAGCTGTCTTAACTTCTCCTGTCTTGGTGGCAGCTAGATAACATTGTAGACGGACTAGGACATGGAATCCAGAAGAAAATCCTGCCTCAGATACTGAATAGTGGGGCTCACAGGACAAGCCATTTAACCTGTTTCTGTATAACACTTTTGGGATGAACCTCGGGAGCCCCAGCCTTGGCAGGCAAAGAAAGGTCATTTTCCAGCCTACACAATTGGCACTCCACTCTCTACTGCCTATCTTCTCTCGTCATTTCATAGGTGTTTGTCTTGCCTCCTCAACTAGATGGTAAGGGCCAGAGCCAAGGTCACGTTTCTCCTGTAACACCTCTAAGTCTGTGCACAAGGAAGCATTGGGCAGAAGTTCCTGATTAAATGCAAGAAATGGGAATCTTTAAAATTATATACTTTTAAAATATAAAGGCCCCAGAGAAGACCCATTGTTGGCTGTAGCCAAGAGGCATCTCACATCACAGCTTGTAAACAGTCAGCTGGGCAAACAGCACAGTGACAGGCAGGGAGCTCACTTAGCAGGAGTCACCATGCTGACCTCTCCCCCAGCTGCATCACTGGGCTCCTCAGCTCACTGGCAGCCATGCTCTCAAAAAAGGAAGCCTGGGGAACTTCCATCCCACAACTGGCCAAGCCCTCAGAGAATGGCTCAGGGGAGCCCCGTGGTTTCTCCATTCACCCCTCTGCCAGAACCAGCAGGTCATCATCTTTCCTGGCAGAGGCCGATTCCTGATCTTTGTTTTTCTTTAAAACAGTCTGGGGCTCCCCAACCAGGTCTGCTCTGGGAAGAAAAACCCATTAGGAAGAACACAAGTTCTAGAGTTTCCCAGTTGTCCCCTGTCTTCAGGCACACAAGTGTCCAGGAATCTAGTCAAACATTCCTGCCTTCCAACAAAGAGCCAGTGAGGTCCCCAGGTGACAAAAAAGAGCTCATCTCCTTAGAGTAAGAAGACTTCTTTGAAGGAAGGCCCTGGTTGTTCATCTGAATAAATATAGATTGATAGATTAGAAACTTTAGAGCTAAATTCAAATAAACAATTATTAAGCAACTACTCTATGCAATCAATCAATTTATTAAGGATTCATTAAGCACTGACTGCATGCCAGGCTGTTCAAGGAACAACATTGAGCATCAAAATGAATTAAACAGCTCTTGCCCCCAATCAAGGTGAGGTTATTCCAGGAAACAGCATGAGCAGGTGGTGGGAAGGCAGAAGGCATGTTCAAGGGGCAGAGAATTACCCAATTGGACTTCAGTACAGCATTGATGGGGAAGCATTTTATTGATCAAGAAGTATTTCTTGAGTATCTACTTGACAGGTAGGTGGTACAGCGGCTATAGCACTGGACCTAGAGAGCAGAAGACCTGCCTCAGATGGTTAATAGCTGTGTGACCTTGGACAAGTCACTTAACCTTTTTGCCTCAGTTTCTCCCTCTGTAAAATGGAGACAGTAACAGCACCTACCTCCCAAGGTAGCTGTGAAGATCCAAGGAGATGATGTCCGTAAAGTGCTCTGTAAGTGCTAGCTAATGTTGTCATTAACTAGACAAGAGGCATCGTGTTATGAACTAGGGATACAGGTACAAAGACAAAACCAGAAGCAGTCCTGTTTCCTCAAGGAACAGCCATTCTAAAGAGAGGAACTGCATAGAGGTTTATATAAATTACAGACACAACAGATACGTGGTGACCCAAGGGAGGCGGATAAGTATCAGCAGCTGGGGAGATCAGGACAGCCACCAAGCCAGACATGCCATAAGGAGTATAGGCTAATAGTGCCCACTCAGCAGGGTCCTGAAGAAGAGGTCAACGATATCCATACTACGGCCAAAAGCAAGACACCAAAGAATTCTGAGCAAAGGAATGATGTAACCAGGATTAAGGACAGAAAAGATTCTGACAGCAGCGGTATGAAAGGCAGATTGGAGAAGTTGGCGACTGGAGGCTGGAAAACCCTACCAGGAGGACCCGAATTTGCTACAGAAGAGTAATTCCTCCCACCTGGGTCCATTTGACTGGAGGTCAACAAATCAAGAGGCAAGGCTAGAAGAGAGCAAGGTTTAATTAGCATCAGCTGATGGGCTATTAGCAGGTGGAGAGCTAGTCCACAGAATGAAGGGAGACACTACTTTATTGAGTTTTACATAGCCTTAGGCCAACATCCCAGATGGCTGGAGGAAGTGAGAGGTGCTCAGCCATTCTCCTAATGACTAAGAAGGACAGGATGTCAGGCAGGGAAGAGGAGGGAAGGAAGGGAAGAATGTCTTAACTTTGCGGTTGTAACTTGTTGACCCTGTTGCCTCAGGAGCTGCCAAAGATCAGGTTTATCCTGGTGGGGATGTTTCTCCACAGTTAATCACGAAATCCCCTCTTGGTGGAACATAAGATCTCAAAGATAATGGAGGCTTCCTTCACAGTAGAATCAGTGAGCTTTCCCTACTGTTGAACACAATACAGACCGAGGGTCTGTCTATTTATGCGGCACTGTAGCTTACTGTCTTTGACTTCTAAGGTGACTTTTTCTGGGAGAGAATATTTCTCCCAAACTCACAAAACACAGTTATTCACTTCCTCCACAGAGGCTACTGAAGTAAGCCAAGGAGATGGTAAAGCAAAGGCCTAATTCATGGTGATCAGGGCACTGAGAAGAGAGAATAGGGTGAATGAAAGGGATATGGTCCATTTTTTGTCAAGAGGACTTGTTGTTGTGGAAATAAATATGGGTCAGAAGCCACTACACTTTCCCCTCGCCTGCAGGTACTGCCGAAGCCTGGGAATAGAACAAGCCTAGTACATAAGTCGAGGATTAGGAACACTTGGGCCAGGTTATACTCAAGCCAAGTCAATGAATGAATGAATCAACCTTTACTGAGCACCTACTATGTACCAAGTACTGTTACCCACTTTAGTCCCTCTTGTATGGGATGTTTAACGTAGACTACCTGCTTAACCACAAGCCTGCTGCTCCCTCCCACATATTTGGGGCAAAGTCTTCATCTTGAAGAGAACTTCAGACTGACACGAAACCATTTCTAAGCCCTGACTAGTGAATCCTGAGGACAGCGCAAGAGCAACAATGGAAAGAGAAATGCTACTGTTGCCTAGGGCCATCTAGAGGTGGATAACTTCCCTCCCTCCATGCATCCACACACACACACATGTACGATATGTGGCAGATAGATGGAGTGATTGAGGTCTTGTAAGCAGCTGGAAATGCAGGTCAATTCCATGAAACAGTCACAGACAGAGACAAAGACCTCATACTTGATGCTATGAATGTAAGAAATGACCAAATGAAGAGAGTGGGGGGAAGGGAAAAGGAAGGAGAGGAGGGGGAAGGGAGTGGAGGGGAAGCGTTACAGATAACGATAGATGGACCATGGAAGAAAATAAGAGAAAAGAACAAAGGGGAGGATTCAGTTTAAATGACAAGGATCTGAAACTGAGGTACAGAAGGGCTGGATAGAGGAAGAAGGAAAACTGGGTTGTGTCCAGAGGCAAGGAAGAAGCTGGTACTCCTTACAGAAAGGTGAAGAGTGTCAGATGCTACAACAATGACGGAAGAAGAAAAGCGGGGCGAAAGCTGCTAGTTTTTGTCATAGGGGAGGAGGAAAGGGAATAAGCATTTATACAGTGCCTACTATATGCTGGCACTGTCCTAGGTACTGGAGAGGTAAAGACAAAACAATGAAGTCACTTGTATTCTAAAGGAGACACCATCCTCTCGGCAGAGATATCGAATACAAAAATGAATATGAAAATAAATAGATGAGAGGTGGAGGAAGGCACGTGCTAGCTGTCAAAGGAATCAGGAAAGTCATATTGTCTAGAGTAGAAAAGAAGCTCCTTGGAGGCAAACACTGCCTTATTTTTTCATTTGTAAGCGCTGTGCCTGGTACATAGTTGTTATTCAGTAGTTTTTTCAGTCCTGTCTAACTCTCCATGAACCCACTTGGGGTTTTCTTGGCAGTGTTTTGCCACTTCCTTCTCCAGCTTATTTTACAGGTGAGAAACTGAGGCCAACAGGGTGAAGTGACTTGCCCAGGGTCACACAATAAGTAAGTGTCTGAGGCCAGATTTGAACTCAAGGAGCTGAGTCTTCTGATTCTAAGCCCAGTGCTCTAACCACTGCACCGGCCAGCTGCCTCAGGATATATTAGCTACCTTAAAATGCTTGTTGACGGATTGTGTCGAGTAGTGAGAAAGCAGGGCTATCAGATATAGACAACTTTTTCAAGCTATATGGTAGGGAGGGAGCTGAGAAATATGGAGACAGAGCTAAGGTCAAGGCAAGAGGTTTTTTTAAGATGGTGAAGCATAAACACATTTATAATTAGATGGCAGGGAGCTAGTATGAGAGAATAGAAAGTGAGAAAATGAATTCCAGCATCCACAGTCTAGGAGAGAAAATGAATAAAAATAACAGGAGGCATCGAAGGTTTAAAGATTTGCAAAATGCTTTAGCAATATTCTCTTTGGATCCTCACCACAAGCCTGGGAGGTGGGTGCTATGATTGTGCCCATTTTACAGATGAGGAAATCAAAGTCCAGAGAAATTAAGTGATATGCCCAAAGTCACGCAGTTAGTCTTCTGGGTCACAAGGACTCCTTGTCCAACCTTCTTTCAAGATCAGAAGTGCAAGGGAATGGATCAGCCTTAGTAATAGGTAGTAAGGTGGGTGACAAGTCAGGGGCCGCCATATTTGTAAAGTAGTAAGCTAAGTCATCTGCTAAGAGTGTTGGAATTAGGGTAAGCATAAAGGTAAGTGGAGGGATGAAAAGATTTGGGGCTATCACGGTGGCAGATGAGATTAGGGAAATGATAAGGGCAGAGCTGAGACACTACTGAGCACCAGCAGGAGCTGGCTAAATGCGGGTGATGAACTGTAGTACTAAAAAGATCTACGGAAAGCTTGGGTGGGTCGCAGCACATCCTGAAGGAGCACTCCTATTGGTCGCATCCTTCCTCTCAAAAGAAGTAAGTGGAGTCAGTGATCCTGATGGACAGAATGCCCGAAAAGACAAATAGAGCGTGGACGGTGAAACGAATACTGGACTTGGGAGTCAGACAGCCAGTGTTTAAGCCCTAGGTGACATGTTCCAGTGGCATGACCTTGGGCAAATCTCTACCTCTCTGAACCTAGCAATAAAATCTGGGTAAATAAAGATATTATATGGAAAGAATTGTGTCAGACATAAATCACTAAGAGGCAACGTGATACAGTAGTATACATTCACACATACAAGAAGCCACCTCATGCGGCGAGCCAATGCTCATCCTCCTCTTCCCCGCTGTTCACTCTCTCTCCTCCTAGATATGGGTGCATCATTCGTCAACATATCTGAGCACTGATCCAGGTGCCCTTTGCTTTACTCAATACGCATAAATGTAGTTTCCATCTGTCACCTAAACAATGCAGGTTCCCCAAGAGCTCAACACAGGGTGACGTGAAAAGAGATCGACTGTCAAAACGAATCTGGGAGTCATCTGTAAAACCCAACGAGGAGCCCCGCAATAAAGTACGACCCTCACCGCCAACGGCTTGCAGACGCCCAGAGTCACCCTGCCCGGAGGCAGAGACTTCAGCACTTCCACGGCTTCAGTGAGCGTGACGTCCTCCAGGGAACGATCGTTGACAAAGACCAGGCGGTCGCCTGGCAATAATTCCCTACCCCGTTCAGCTTCACTATTAGGTACCAGAGAGCGGATCACAATCACGGTCCGGGTAGGGTCTAATGGGTCCTGAAAAGAGAGTCAGAGAAAGAAGATGTCAGCATCACACTGGCATTCGCCAATTCAAAACAAGTTAATGAGCAATTGTAGATGCTATCCTGGTGCTGGGCATACAAAGACAAAAATGAAACTGGCTCTGCCTTCAACAAGCTACCAACGTTATTATAGAACATATACAAAGTCACATAAACCATTTAAACCTTTACTTGATATAGGCCAGAAGAAACATAGACTGTGGTGAGGATGCCCACAGCCTTAAGGAATCTTTCTACCAATCAAGACACATGGGGATAAAAAAAGAGGCAAAAGACAGTCTCTGCCCTCAAGGAGCTTCCAATCTAATAGGAGAGATAATAAGCAGCCAAATCTATACAAAGCAAGCTATATACAGGATAAATAGAGGAAAAATTAACAGAGGGAAGGCATGGGAATAAAGAGGGCTGGGAGAAAGTCTCTTATAAAAGGTGAGATTTTAGCTGGGACTTAAGAGATGCCAAGGAAGCCAGTAGGTAGAAAAAAAGAAGAATGCACATCTAACAAGGGGCAGCCAGAGAAAATGCCCAGTCTGGAGAAGGAATGTCTTGTTTGTGGAAGAGAAAGGAGACCAATGTCATTGGATTCAAGCATACGTGGTGGGGATTAAGGTGTAAGAAGAGCAGAAAGGTAACAGGGTCATGAAGGGCTTTGAAAGCGCAACATGGCATTTTATATTTGAAACTAGAGGCCATAGGGAGCCACTGGAATTATCAAGGAGGGGGATGATGTCCCATGATTCTGTGCACCCTGAAGACAGGAAGCCTAACAGCAAGGAAACTATCTGTTAAGAGCACGCAATATGGAGCCAAAAGACCTGGAGGCAAATCTTGACACTACCAGTCACTAGATCTGTAATGCTGATCTATAAGCTGATTGACCTTCAAAGCCTGTTTCTTATGATAAAATGGGAATAATATCAGAGAAGTGACTTGCCCAAGGTCACAAAGATAGTAATTACTGATAGTTATCAAAAATGAGGTTTAAACCCAGAACTTCTCACTTCAGAGTCAGAAGACCTGGATTTGAGGTTTGGCACTGTTAGTTACAAGATATATTATAACCTGGATAAGCTGACTGGCCTTTCCAAGACTCAGTTTCTCACACAATAAAATGGGAATGTTACCAAGGGACTAATATGCCCTAAGTCACCCAGAGAGTAAGCATCAGAGAGAAGATTTAAAGCCAAGACCTTTAACTTCTTCAGAGTGAGGGTCCTGTCCACTACCACTTCTCCACAAAGAAGTAAATAAAGGAAATGCATAACAAGTATGATGGGATTTAGTTGAACAGAGAGTGCTAACAATGAGAGCATCAGAAAGGCAGGACAGGTTCAGCAAAACAACAAGGCAAACCCAGATAACTTAGATAAGCCTACCAATATGGACTTATTTTGATTCTCTGTTGTTTCAGAAGATTATCTTGGCAAATCTAAGGAGGAAATACACCTCCTTTCTTTTCAGAGGTGGAGGACTGGGGTGTGAAATATAGCATACACTATCCAATTCTGTTGATATGTTCATTAGTTTGGAGGGATGTGCTTTTCTCCCCCAGGTTTATTTTTCATTCTTTGTTACAGGGTGTGGCTCAGAAGACTATCCCAGCAAATCTAAGGAGGGGATGAGGAAATGTACCTTTCTCCTTTCTCTTCAGAGGTCTAGGGGTATGAAATATAGCATACACTATCCAACTATAGGATGTGGTTCACCCGATAAGGACAGAGAAGCAACAGACTGAGAAATGAAAGGTGATTTAAAAATAAGAGCTATCAGTAAAAGTTTTAAAACATGACAAAGAGCCAGAAGCAAGAAAGCGTCTACTCCAAACATTGTGCATAAGGTTTCTGTCTTTTTCATTGGTTTTGGCGAATTTTCCATTCTCTTAAAAAATCCTCCTTTATAAGTGATGGCTCTCTGGGAGGGATAGGAGATGGGATACATACAGAAGTCTAGGTGCTATGGAAACAAAAGACACCAACACACGTCTATTATCATTGAAGAGAGAAAAAGACAAATATTGGCTCCATACCAAACCCAATCTCACCAGGTCCTACACCTAGACAGCCCCGCACAACTAGCTCATAGCAAACCAGATGTAGCTCACGCAAACTCCCGCCCCTGCCCCCACCCATGAAAAGGATGCTACATGTGATCAAGTCAACATTGATTCAGGGGGCAGTCGGGCCTGCCCTATTCTATCCACTGTTGCTCAGATGACTTTATTACAGGGAAACTACATTGGAAGATGGGAAGACTCAGTAACTCAAGAGTATCATTGTTGGTTTCTCCATTGAAATCCATCCTGAAAAGTGGTTCAGTGTCTGACATACAGTGCTACTGGATTAGCAAAGGGAGTCTGGCAGAATCTAGTGAAGGGGGAAAGGTCAGGGGAAGGTGGTAGGAAGGGCATGGGGAAGGCAGTTTAAAGCAGCTGAGCAATCTCTGAAGGACTGACTCTCCTTTTTTTGTGTGTCTCTTTGTGATAAGACTTACAGTACAAGTTCAAAGCCCTGCCAAGGATGTTACCTTATCTAAAATGAATGGACCCCATGATGAAAACTGCTATCCACCTTCAGAAAGAGAACAGATGAACTCTGAGCGCACATTGATGCATGTTCTTTTTTACTTTCTTTGTCTAATTTTTGTTGTGTGTGTGTGTTTTCTTTTGCAACATGGCTAATATGGAAACGTTTTACACGACTCTATATGTATAATCAATAGACTATTGCTTGCCTTTTTAAAGTGGAGGAGAGAGGTGGAAGGAGGGAAAGAACTTGGAACTCAAATTTTTAAAAAATGAATGTTAAAAAAATTTTACATGTAATTGGGAAATATTTACCAAAATAATTTTAAAAATTAAAGCCAATGGGATCTGCTCCTTAGAAAATGCTTTGAAATCTGATCTTTCTTCCCTTCAGCGGCAAGTCAGTTTCAATGAAGAATCTTGGCAATTTCTAATAAGTCTTAATGTAAACCTTCAAATATCTGTAGGGCATCAATCTTTTCTGTGTCCTAGATCCTTTTGCAGGCAGGCTGGTAAAGCCTGTGAACCCCCTGCTCAGAATTATGGCTTTAAATTTAGAAAATAAAAATACACAGGATTGGAAAAGAAATCAACTGTATTGAAAAACAGTAACCAAAATATGAAAATACCAAGTTCCTGGACCCCCAATTAAAAAGCCCTGATCCCCAGGGATAACTAAACCTTAGATATTCATTTAAAGCCAGGCTTTCCTGTGAGGTTATCAATACACTCGTGTTTTCAAGTAGAGGGAGCTCTTGGCTAGGCAGAGAAGGGAGCTGGAGGGAAGGCGGCAAGCAGGTGCATGGGGGCCATCGCTGCAGTAATATAAAGGACCTGTCTGCTCGGGCCCCAGCCACCATGAATCACAACACACTTTGCATGCTGAAATATGAAACCATTCCAGTTGAGGCTTGACACAGTAATAAATAAGCTCGACAATTATCTCTTTAATTTAAGGTGTCAGTTGGTGACAAAAGACTTTGGAATATATTCTTTTTCTCAGGAGGGGAAGGGGATGACAAACCACCTCACAGGTTACCTACCTGCGCTCTAACTTCGTGTGTACTGAAAGGCAGCTGGGAGACCCTCATGACTAGATCATAGCAAACCAGATGTAGCTCACGCAAACTCCTCCCTCATGAGGAGAAAAGAGCATAGGACAAAGTGGCCTTGGGGTATGGGTTCAAGTCCAGCTTGATATATCCTGTTTTGTGACCCCAGGCAAATGACTTAACTTCTCAGTACTCTAATTCTTCCATTGAAACAACGTGTAGGCAAAGTAATGGCTAAAGTACTGGAAAGGTGTGTGCTATTATTAGCATGGAGGGAGTAAGGGGTTTGGGAGGTCTACTGGAACTTGTGACTTAATCAGCATGGGGAAACTCTCTCTGCTGAAACTCCCTCTACTGATACAGATTAGCAACTGGAGGGGGGGGAGGCGGTGAGTGAAAGAGGAGGCAGCTGGGGGGTGGCCCTTACCAACAGTCACACAGAAAAGGTAGATCTTGAACCCAGGCCTTCCTGAGCTCTGTCCACAATGCTTTAATAGTGACTATGATAATGATAAAACTCCAGATGAGGAACCCACTCAGAGCTCTGGCCCCGGATATCTGTGTGGCCTTAGGCAAATCGCAGATAGAGGGGCAGTCTTGGAGTCAGGGAGACGGGGTGTTCTAATCTCATTCGGAGATTTGCTTTGATGTGTGAACCTGGGCTTCATCTGTAAAATGAGTAAGTGGGAGACAATGATCTCAAAGGTCCCTTCCAACTCTACACCCTCAGTTTTCCTCAGCTATAGAAGGAGGGAGTTGGATCAGTGACCCTTAAGGTCCTTCCTGGTTCTAAAGCTCTGATTCTGGGATGCAGAAACAGATGACACCATGAGGAGCCAGAAATACTATGCTTGTCTGTACAAACAGTTTACTTGCATCCTGATAAGAGCAGCTGATCTCTTAAAGACTTCTGACTACGGCCATGGTTCCCTACCAGGCTATGATTTACTCATGAAAAGAACTTATCAGATGGTGATCTCTTTGGGCTCAGATGAATCTGTCTCTTTTTGACCCACAGCTCAAAAAATAAAAAATAAAAAACAATTTCTTGCACCACAAAAGAAAAAGAGAATAAACCAGTAACTTCTGAAACTTCCCCCAACTCCCTTGTTGTTGTTCAATTGTTTCAGTTGCGTCTGACTCTCCATGACCCCATTTGGGGTTTTCTTGGCAAAGATACTGGAGTGGTTTGCCATTCCCTTCTCCACCTCATTTTACAGATGAGAAAACTGAGACAAATAAGGTTAAATGACTTGCCCAGGAACATTAGTCTTCCTGACTTCAGGCCAGGTACTCAATCCACTGTTCCACTTACCTGCCCCCTCCTCCATTCTACATTATCACAGTTTCATTTCCTGAGGGACTACTGACAATATTGCTGGCTTTCCTTGCAGCTGGAATATGAAGAACAGGTATTTCCTTTCATGGCGGTCACAGAGCGGATCCAGCTGATGAAAAACAATGGCTGTGCAGTCCATTGGCTTTGGGGAAAAGTGGAACCATCAAGTATGAGGCTGGGGGAGACAGTCTCCATCAGAAGGTTAGGATGCAGAAATCCAGGCTGACATGAGATGAACCAGCCAATAGAGGGCACTGGAGACTAGTCATAGAGAAGACCAGCTTCTCTCACACCACTTTGAACTCTTCAAATGAATTTCTTTGTGTAAAAATGCCTTGTATCCGGCCTATGACAATCCCAGACTGTATTCATGAACGATAGACTCTCTGACCTCAGAGAATCCACATGGTGCAGTAGAGAGAGGCCTAGAATCTGCGGACCTGCTTTATCCATGTACTAATTCAGTGACTTTGGGCAAGTTGAATTGTTGGAAAATGAGCCTGAGATGGGGCCAGTCCGGTGCTTCACATCAGAAATTGGAATGAAATGAGATTCTTAAAGACTACCTGCCAGGCACCTAATCAAAGGAGTCTCCTAGTCAGAGCATAGAAAGAGTCTCAATGACCCCATTTCTAGTATCTCTTTAACTCCAGATGGCTTAGAACTGAACTGAAGTCCCTTGCAGGACTCTTGGCCTTTCTATCGGCCATCCACCATGCTTGCTCCTCTGAGTTATGCTCACTCATAGCATCCCTAGTTTCCCTTGAGACTCACCTTAAAGGGTCCCATTCTACACAAGGCTTGGGCAGAGCTACTGCCTGCTAATGATGCCATTTCCCCAAAAGACTCTTTATTAATTTGTATATTACCTACATATTTATGTATTCTCCCCCCACATACACACATACGATATAACGTACGCTACATGAAGGCAGCAGATATTTCATTTGTCTTTATAGACACTAAATCTATACATATGTTAAGCACTTGACAAATGCTTATTGATTGACTGATTGAGGTTCCTTCCAGTTCTAAGATCTATGATATTTTGTGGTGTGATCTTTTTATTTACAGAGACATTCATTCTCCTTTCAGAAAATCTGAAGAAATCTAAATTTGAGGAATTCTTCTTGGATTCTTTTAAATATCATGCTCCCAGAGTAGCTGTTTCTTTACGAGCATCTGAGAAATAGAATTTACATTTCTACAGGATTTTAACATTTAAGAAGTTGTTTTTGCTCAGGTGAAGAGTTAAAATATTATTTTGCTTATTTACATATAAGGAAACAGAGGATCAGAGAAATGCAATGACTTGGGCAGGGGCACATAATAAGTAAATGGCAAAGTTGGAATTTGAAAGTAGGTCACCTGACTCAAAATTCAATGACTTTTCTAGTACCCCATACTGTTCCCAGCGAAGTTGATAAATATAGCCCTAATATCTAAATTAGGAAAAGAAAAAACACAGAAAGAGAACTATAAACCAATATCATTAATGACTATTGATTCAAAAGTTTTAAATAAAGTCCTATCACATAAACTGTGGAAATTTATCCAAGAAATCACCCATTATGAGCAAGGTAAATTTATTCAACAATGGGAAAACAATAAACATAATTAATCATACTAAAAACAAAGACTCCAAAAGCATGATTATCAACAGACACAGAAAAAGACTCTAACAAAGTACAACACCTATGTATCATTAAAAAAAAAAAACCCTACAAAGTATAGGTTGGCTTACAGGACCTGTTTAAAAATATCATAAAAATATTTTTTGAAAAGCATAAGCAAGCATCCTATGCAATGGAAATACACTAGAAAATTTACCAGTAAATGCAAGAGTAAAGCAAGAGTAGCCACTTTACCCATTATTATTTAATAAAATTCTAGAAATGCTAGCAATACCAATAAGACAAGAAAAAATCTAAAGGCATATAGATAGACAAAGAAAAAAGAAAAATCTATTTTTGCTGATGGCATGATTGTTTCCTTAGAAATTCCTAGGAAGTTAGCAAAGATAGTGATTAAGACAATGAATGGCTTCAGCAAATCTGAAAGCTATAAAATAAACCCATAATATTCAATGACATGTCTTTCTAATAATAACATAATCCAAAAAGCAATAAAAGAAAGGAAAATACCACTCAAAGAAAACTAGAGAATACATAAAATTTGGGCGATCAATCTGCCAAAGCTCAATAAATACCCTTATAGGTTCAATTAATAAGTGTTCCTAAAATAAATAAAGTATAACTTAGCTGGAAGACTGTTCAGTCCTCATGGCTGAGCCATGACAATACAAAACATGACAATACTACTAAAATTACAGCAATAAAACTGCAGACTAATAAAATTATCAAAGTGATACTATACAGAAATCAATCAAATGATAACAAAATTCTTTTGGAAAAATAAAATGAAAAAAGGTAGAGATGAAAGGAAAATTGCAATTCCTGACCCTAAATCATAATATAAAGCAGCAATCATGAAAACGATCTAGTATTGCTTTTAAATTAGAGAAATAGATGAATAGAACAGACTAGACTGGGGAGAATCACAAACAATGGCGCTCACCAGACCAGGGTTCAGTAAATTAGATAGCATATTACTTAGGAAAGAATTACTTGATTTTAAAAAATGCTGGGAAAGCAATCTGGCAGAAATTTGGCTTAGGCCAATATTATATGTCATACTCTACAATAGGGTCGAAATGAATACATTACCTTAATATTAAATATTGTACCATTAAAAAATAAGAAGGGAAGGTTATTCATCTTTCATACCTATAGATAGGCGATGTTTTTAACCAAATGAGAGACTGAGACAATTACAAAAGATAAAAATGACAACCATGCATGAAACTGAAAAGCTTCTACAAAAATAAAATAAACAAATCTGGGATAAGAAATGAAGGCAGACAAATGGGAAAAAATCTTTGCATTTAATTTCTCTAAGTTTTTAGTATCCAAGATATATAGTGAATCTGTGGATATCTATGTATATGTATGTATACAAATGCATGCATGCATGTATGTATCTCAAAAGCCACTCCCCAACATATCAGTAGTTAAAGGATATGACAAAGTAGTACTCAAAGAACAGGAAGACAGGTACACTAACACATTTTTGGTGGAGCTGTGAACCATTGTAACCACTTTGTAAAGGAATTAGTGACTCATACAGTGACTAAAATGTCCTTACTCTTTGAGGCAGAGATTGAATTACTAGGCTTATACTCCTAGGAAGACACTGATCAAAGGAAAATCCTCATAGATGCCAAAAAATTTATAGAAGCATTTTTTTCTAGTAGCTAAATGACACAGTGGATAGACTGCTTGCCCTGGAGTTAGGGAGATGAGTTCAAATTCAGGCCCAGAAAGCTGTGACCCTGGGCAAGGCACTTAACCTCACCAACCTCAGTTTCCTCATCTGCAAACTGGGCTTAATAATAGTACCCACCTCCCAGGGTCGCTGTGAGGGTAAAAGCCCCGTACATAAAGTATGTCAGTTGCTCTTCAAGTGGAGGCTGAATAACCACATTGGGGCAGCGTGATAGCAGGGATTCCTTAGGAGCACAGATCACAGGATTGAAGTTTACAGCTGGGATATTACAGACCATCTTATAGATGAAGACACTAAGATCAAGAGACTTGATACTGATTTACCAAAGTTTGGAGGTAGGATTTGAACCCAGGCCTCCGAACTCCAAGGTCTTGCACAGAATCATCATGCAACTGGACCAGTTGAGGTTCCTCTTCCAAGGATCAGAAGGAAAAGACAGTTTAGTTCATCCGGTGGTAATGGCCTCCCCTCCATTTCAGACTATCTTACATTGACATACACAGTAATGGGTTCTCAACTTGAGGCCTATGCCTCCCAAAAGGATCCATAGATAGGATTTGTTCTGGGAATAAAGCCTGCCAAAATGGGTCCATGACACAAAAAAGGGAAAGAAGCCCTAGTTTAGAAGGTAAATGGGGGACAAGTAAACCACTGTAACACAAGATCTGAGGTTGTTATTTAACTCTGGTGCATTCCATGGTTTGCTTTATAACCTGATATTACATATCTTTATAGGTCTGATATTCACCTGTTAAGTGGGGGGTGGGGGTGGGTGCAGGACAGTAAGTTAGACATAATACAGGAGTAAGAGCACTGTCCTGGGTTCAAATTTCAGCTGTGATACTTCACCTGACAATCTGGGTGCCATAGGGCAGGTCACTTCACCTCATCTAAAAAATAACAAGGTGAGACTGGCTGCTTCCTTATACCTCTAGTTTTGCATTCTTTTGACTTATTAAGTTAGAGCGCTTCTCACTCAAAGATTCTGATCCTCCCGTGATGCTACACTCAGTCCCTTACCTGAGGCTTCTCCCAAAGGAAGGCTACAGCAGTTACCATGTGTGGTCTGCACCTTTCTTTCCCTCAGCCCTCCTCCTCCTGGCCCCCAGGGTTTGTCACATCCAGCAAGTCAATCAATGAGCATTTATTAAGCACTTACTATGTGCCAGACACTGGGCTCAGTGCTGGGGATACAGGGACAAATTAAAAAGAAAGATGGTGTCTGTCCTCAAGGAGATGACATTCTAATGGGGAAAACAACCCATAAAAGGGAGTCAACAAACAGAGAAGGGGGTACAGAGATGTGGGGAGCAGGCCCAGGAAGGTGTTCCTAAGAGCACCCTCTGGAAGGACTTCTGCCCATAAGCTCCTACTTTCAAGACTCCCCCATTATCATAACTAGCATAACCGAAGCAGCCCCCCACCTCAAGCCAAAAACCCCAACTTCAACCTACAAAGGTCACTTCAGTGACGTAGACACACAGCGAGATGAGATCATACAAGCTGGCTAACGCTGGGGCCGAGTCCAGGGTCCAGGAGGGAAGCCAAGGAGCCCCAGTGGGCAGCCCGAGTTAAAGCAGATGTGTAATAGCTCCGTGGCAGCACCCACTCCGTGACCCCCATTACAAATCATTAATGAGCCGAGGTCAGGCAATGTTCCTTTTGGGGTCCGCCAATCCTAAGAACAGTCCCCTAAGGATGCCAACCTCAGGGAAAAACAAACTGGTCAGAAGTTTCAGCATGGCCACAGCTACGTCATAATCACCCCCAAATGGTGAGTTCTTATGAGATGCCTGGGTTGCCACTCCCACTGGTAGGCGGCAAGAGGGAGAGCAAGGAAGAAAGAGAGGCAGGGGGCACAGTGAAAAAGGAGGTGGGGAAGTGAGAAAAACACAGGCACTTTCTAAGGGACTAATGAACCACTGACTGAGCGGCCACTCCCTTTGATCAGACCCTTGTCACGTCTCACCTGAAATATTGCTCTTGCCTCTTAAAGAACCTCCCTGTCTCTGGTCACTCCCCTTTCCAATCCGGCGCTCTCCTCTGCTGCCAAAGGGATTTTCCTAGCACAGGTCTGACTGCGTCAAGCCCCTACTCACTAAACTGCAGTGGCTCCCCATTCCCATGAGGATCAAAGACAGATTTCTCTTTGAGCCGACTCCTTCCTACCTTGTAGCCTCTTCACAGACAAAGATCCGGCCGTAGGGGTCATCTTACTGCTCCTCACCCACAATGTCCCATTGCCCATCTCTTGCCTCAGCCCTGGCTGTTCCCCGCTGCTGGGAAGCTCTCACCCTTCACCTCCGCTTCCTCCAAGGCTCGGGTCAGATACCGCTTTCAGCACGCAGCGTCCCCTGATTGTTCCCATCACCCCAATACTTCAGCTGCCTTGACTCCCTCCCACAAAATTATCTGCCCTGTTAGTCTGTGATCCCCCTGAGCAGGGGCTGCTTTTTGTTGTGCCCCAAAACTCGTCACAGAACACAAGAGGTGCTTAATCAGAGCTTTGCAGGATTCAAATTCAGGTCCTTTGAGTTCAAATGCAGTCGTACCAGGATGCCTCCCCTTTGAGCAACGTCGCTCGCCAGACTGGGCTAAGATCAAATGACAGAAGGAATGTGAAGCCTTTGGAACCATAAAGCCTACCATCCAGTTAGCTGTTACCCCTGTTCTCACAGGAATTAGAAATAGCAGGGATCTTGGGGATCCCCTAGCCCATCCTCCTTGGAGACAGCAATAAGGCCAGGGATAGCAGCCACCTGCTGAGTCACAGAGATCCTAAATGGCAGAGCTAGAACTCAAACCCAGGTCCCTTACATCAATCAGTCAGCGAACATCTATTAAGCTCTAACTCTGTGCCAGGAAAGGCACGGTAGGTAAGTGGAAAATATTTATGTCTCCCATTCTGGGAAGTCTAGGGAAGGCCCTTCATTCGACCTCTTTGACTATAGTTATCCCGCCCTCGTGGTGGGAAAAGATGCTGAAGACATTTGTTGGTTTTTTTAACTTTCAGTTTCCTGCATATATCAGAATGACAAGAGTTCCAGACCAGGGGTATCAGAGAACACGGGTGTGGATAATTAAGTTTCAGGCACTGCCACTTCTCTAGAGAACATGATGGTGGGCCCCGGTCTCCTCACAAAATGAGGCCAATAAAACCTGTATCATCTGCCCCAGAGGACTCTGTAGCTGAAAGTTTTCATTTACTATATGCTTTAAGGCTTCTAGCATCTTATTGGAGATTTGCAGCAATTTTGTGCATTAAATGTTAGAATTAGCCCCATTTTAAGAATGAGGAAACAGAGAAAGAGAAAAAACAAATAACTTGCCTAAAGTCCCAGGGATGGAGACTGTGCCCAGGCTCTCAATAGTATGGGGAATTTCTGGCTAAGGAAATTCCTTCTAGCAGTTGGCCACTCACTGGTGCCCAGGGTCAGGATTGAACTTTGACACCACCTTTCTCTTCGCTGTTCAATGCTGGTTTCCCACTGAAGTGATTCTTGGCCAATACAATGCCATATAAATGGGCGCAGCTTCCTCACCAAAAGGTTGGCATCAGCCTGGCTATGCGCCAGATACTGTGTTAAATATTGGAGACGGCGGGGGGAGGCGAAAGGGGGGAGCAAGTGATGGTCATTTATTGACTGTGCCACTGTACAAAAGTCCCCATCATCCCCAGAGAAAATGGAACTATGGTCTTCATTGGTCAAGTCCAAAGTCCTTTGTCAGGCATTTAAAGTCCTTTGCCACCTAGCTCCGACCTGACTCGGTAGTTACATTCTATGTTACCTCTTTTCCCAGGTTCCAGCCCAGCCAACTGGCCTTCTGGATGCTCCACACACCTGACCTTCCATCTCTCGCTGCTATGTCTTTGCACATGCTCTCTCCATAGCTCTCCTTCCTAACCTCTGCCTTTGAGAATTCCTAAGTGATTTCAGAGCTCACCTCAAACACCATCTACATGAGGCCTTTTCTGATATCCCAGCTACTAGCACCTTCCCTTCCTCCCCCAAACTCCCATATAATTTTAAAATAAATTTATATATTTAGATCTTGTCTCCCCATCTAGCAGGGGAGGACCCACCATGTTGTACCAGATGGTCCCAGAGAATCATTGAGCTAGAGCCATAAAGGACCTTAGAGGCACTTAGACCAATGCTTTAATTTTACAGATGAGGAAACTGTAGTTCAGAGACAAGAAGTGAATGTCAAAGGTTGGAGGAATGGGGAGTCCTCAGAACTGGGACCCAAACCAAGCCTTCGACTGGCCCAGTGCTTCCTCCACTAAACCACACTACCTCCAGAGAATCAGTTCCTAAACGCCTTGGGCACTCTGGGGAAGCCTATGGACTCCTTCATAGAATTCTCTTTTTTAATGAATAAAATGAAATACAAAGGACACTGAAATGCAGTTGTCAGAATATTTTTTGTAATTCACTATGGACCCAAAGTGATGCTCCCTCGCTCTCCTGGAAGTTCCTTGAGAGGAGGGGCTGTTTCATCAGTGTCTTTGTATCCTTGGAGGCATGTAAATAAAGTGATTTTTATTTATTTAAATAAGGTGATGGAACTGTGAGCTTATAGCAGGCAGAGAACGTGTTTACTGCCTTTTACACACATGGTGAGTGTGACTGACTGATCAACACAGATGAAATCACTTCAAGTGTTACTGTGATTTCAAAACTACAGTCACACATTGTTCAACCTTTGGATTGTTTCTAAAATGCAGCTGAGGGAAGGAGCCCAACAGGTGTAGCACGCAGGGCATCTGCCGGCTCTCCGTCCTCTGCCATCCTCCCCGGAAGGATCTTGGGACAGCTGAAAGAACACACTGGCCATGAAAGGCTGTCAGCCATCTCCTGAGAAACTGCCAGCGACCTTGGCAAGCCTTGGCCACCTGTCTGCTTCTCTTTTCTCCCTTTGGATACAATGGGATTTTCCTCTTAAATTCATATTCCAGAGGAGTCACAAACGTCCCCCCAAGTTCAACAGCAGCCCTGACTTCAGATCTCTGAGGCCTCCCGCTATGTCGAGCTCTCTGCCGGCCCCCCTGCTAGGGGGAGGCTTTTGATGTGTACTATTGGGACTCCCAGCTGACCCACACAGAGCTTCTTTGATCTCTTATTAAGTGGCTGCTTGTCTCCTGGTGCCTTTAGTCTGGCTGCAGGGAAGTTTCTGGAAGTCAGTCCTCATCCTGGGTACACACAAACTCCACACACCAGGAGTGTGCTCCCTTCAGTCACCCAGGACTGCCCCACTGAAAAGCCTGCTTTAAGCTATGAGAGAATTTCCCCCGGTAGCCACATTCCATCAGCCCCAGGAATACACTATTAAGACTCCCCCCGCCCAAATGAAGCAGCTTAAAATGATTTAAAGGACATGGAAGGTTCCCATAGAGGAAAAAGGAAGAAAATCCTCTGTGAAAAGAAGTCTTGAGCACAGTTGGTGTCAAAGCTTACAGTACTTTGATGTTTGCGAAAATAAATGTGGATGAGATACGAAGATGGGCAAAAAAACAAGCTTTATCAATACTTCTGGGGTGAAGCGAAGGTTCAGTCACAGACAAACGCCTTTAAAAGCAGCTATGCGGCTGATTCAACAGAAAGCTATAGGTTGCTCTTTGATGAATATGGATGCTGACACCCTTTCAGTCTTCAGCAAACTACTGACTGGTCAGCTTTCTGCAGCCACAATCTAATCCCCCTAAGGTGAATCAGGCACCAAAGACGTGGACTGGAAAGAGACCACGGGAAATAGCCCAGGAAGATGCCTCTGCAATCAAAGCAGCAATAGTCAGGCCAGTGAATTACAGTGGAGACTTTTAGGCTTTTACAAACTAAAAACTGTCCTTGTCACAGACCATACTCTTTCTTAAGCCCTTGGCAATCTCCCTGAGGTAAGAGGCAGAGGGGGGTAGCCGCCAGAGCGCTGAGCAAAGTTACAAAGACCTAGGGTCAAATCTCAGCACTGAGATATAATAATTGCTTAACTGCAGACAAAGGTCTGAGGCTGTTTCATCATCTGTAAATTGGGGCGGGGGGGAGGGAGGGGGGAGAATAATGGACCAAAAATTTGCAGTATCTCCTTAGATAGTTATTGTGATTTTGAAATAAAACGAAGGGCGTCAGGTGCTTTCCAAACCTTAAAGTGACATTCAAATTAGCTTTTTAAAAAATTTAGAGCTGCCCCTATGATTTCCACACTACAAAGAACACTGTGATTCTTTTTCAGGTACTGATGGAACCCAGAGTAATTCTGAGGCAGAATGGTGGAACTCACTAGCATACAACAGCTGCCTTGGCACAGAGAGGCTAAGAGATTTCCCAAGGTCACACAGGCAGAACATTTCAGAAACTGGATTTGAACACACAGCTTCCCGAGGCTAAGGGAGGTTATCTATTACCTATACGTCAGTATCACTGTCATAATCTTCGTCAATGAGAGCAGCAGCAGTGATAGTTCAAGTTTCAATCGTCGCTTCTAACTCAAATTCATGCAATATTTAGAAAATGCCTTCCACGTGCAAAACACGGAATCAGGTCCCGGCTCTCAAGAAACCTGCAGCCTAGAAGTAAAGGAGAATCTGCAGCACCTAATTATTCCTATTAATACAAGGGGATTGTTTTACTTTGGGGTATTTGTTTTAAATCTAGGATAAAATAATGTCTTATAATGGCAAACTCACATCAGAGCTAGAAGGGACCTCAGAGGCCATCATGTCCAGCCAATATTTGAAAGAGAATCCATTGAGGACACCCCTGAAGAGAGGCCTCTCCATGGCCAGGGACAGAGAGCCCACTATCCTTTGCATCTATTCTAATCTGGGATACTGGAAGTAAGGTTTTTTTCCCCTTATATTGAACCTAAGTCTACCATGCTAAAATTGGCATTTATGTATGGAGTAGAGACCATATTCCTTTAGCTGGGTGTTCAGGGCCTTCCATGACAAGGCTCCATTCTCCCTTTTTCAGCCTAATCTCACCTGTATTATATGCAACCTTCCAGCCCACACAAGTCTCACTCCTGCGTCCACCACTGAATTTCCTACTTACAATATGGTGCCCAGAATTGAGCACAATGTGAATTAAAGGCTTAGGATGGTTAATTAACTATCATTCATCTGATAAATTCAAATTCCTTTGGTTTTATTTTCCCATTTGTGTGCCACAAGGAGGAATGACTGAGACATACTGAGAAGGGAACACTGAATCATTCCCCAGTGACTTGGGCCTTTCAGCACTTGGAGAACATGGCATCATGAAGACACAGTCTTTCTTCTGTTGGCTTCCTCCAGTTTGTTCTAGTGTCTAGACTCTGTTTAGGCAGAGCTGCTGGCTTGTTGTCTCCCCTATTACATTGTGAGCTACTTGGGAGTAGGAACTGTCTTTGTCTTCCTTTGCATCCCATCTTTTAGCACAATGTTTGGAACACAGTAGGTACTTTAAAAATGCTAGTTGACTGACTGCTGGAAATCAGGAAGACGCAGATTCAAATCCCACCTCCAACCCTAATTGTGTAGCTCTTTGGCCAGGCAATTTCCTCATCTGTAAAATGAGGATAAATGTAACACTTATTTCACAGGGTTCTTGTGAGGATCAAATAAGTTAATGTGGATAAATAAAACCAACGTGCTAAACTGATGCTCAAATGTCTATTATTGTCACTGTCGCTATCATCAGAACTGCTAGATTCAAGGAAGAACATGCGCAAATGCACCATAGTGCAATGGAGAGAGGGCAGGACTTCTTGGAGACAGAGAGTCTGTGTTGATATCCAGGCTCTTCCCCAAACTCCTGTGTGGCCTTGGGCAAATCACCGAACCACCCTGTGCCTCAGTTTCCTCATCTGTAAAATGAAGGGGTTGGACTTGATGGCATCTAAAATCCCTTTCCAGTTCCAAATCTACGATCCTAGGATTTTATGACATGCTTCTGCTGAGATATTTACCATCAAACCTGATGATTAAAATAACAAGTCTGACCTACATCAGTGGATAATGGTAGCAAATGATGTTTACATTTGAAACCCAGGAGTTAAGCTGAAAGTTTTCCTATATTTACATGTGTACAAGATTCATTTTATCTTGATTGACCCTAAGCTCCTTAAGGGGAGTGACTATTTCATTTTTGTCTTTATATCTTTACTAGAATGATTGGCAAATAGTAGGCACTTATTAAATGCTTTTGCTTAACTGATTTACAAACAAGTCTGGTCTATAATTACATGAGCATTACATTTTGAAGAGAAATAGAAACAAGTCAGGGGTTCACTAATAGTTCTTTCCTGCCAGGGACATAACACAATATTATTACCTCCACTAAATTCTCATTCTCATGCTTAATTGTGGCATTGGGAAAGACTCTGAACAAGGACCATGAGCTCTGGCCCCACCCACATGGAAAGAATTGGCATAAGGACCTGGGGATAGATGATTTATCTCATCTGGTAACCAGTCAAGATAAAGTGGGTTGGCCAGGAGTCACAAATATTTTGGCCCTAAGTCTCATATGTTCTACTAAATGGCAGAAGAAATGTGTTCTACATCAGTAAGGCTGCAATGAAATACTAAGTCATTGAAATATTATATATATGGTTGACAATGAATGACTATTTGCTATGTTGAAATCAAATGCCATCCACTGCACAGAGCAGAAATCACCAGAGTAGGGCATTCGTGTGAATTCACAGAAAACTGTAATGTAAAATTAGAAAGTATTTATGAATCATAATACTTTTTTACTTCAAGGATTAGTCCATCTATGTGACTTTGGGCAATAAGTCATCTGATTTCTCTGAGATTCCATTTCCTCATCTACAGAATGAAAGGATTAGACGAGGAAGCCTCTGAGGTCACTTCTAGTCCTCAATCTATGATCTAGTTCTTCTGCCGCAGACACAGATCATAAAACCTCATTGGCCATCTACTCCAAGCCTTTCGTTTAAAGGTGACAAATATGAGATCTAGGGAGATCACGGTACGTGCCCAACATCTGCCTGCTTCATCAAGATAGAGTTTCTGTAACCAAGAAGTCCAACCCTCCCTCAAGACAACCTGATCATGGGCAGGAGGCTTTCTGCCCTATTGGATAAAATGAAACATGATTCTATAATCCACCCTGGGAAGAACTATAGTGAACCCAATCAATCATCCTTTGAGATTCCAAGCCAAATACAGTGTGGCCATGATGGCAGCATCAGCCACTAGAAGATGTGAATCGCCAAACAGCATTTGCAGAATCACGAAGTCTTTTAACTTCTAAGGAAATATCATGGAAGAAAATAAGTTCAACCTCCATTATCAACATACAAGAAGACCTTCACCATTCCCTTGTGATAGTGAACAAATGAGGAAGCGGGGCTAAGTCACTCCGCTGAAATAATATTATCTGTTTCTACTACTTGTTTGTGTGATTGACAAACAGACCTAGGCCACTCTCAGAAAACACTTTGTTAGAGATTCAATCAATCAATTACAGGAACATTTATTAGGCCCCTTTTATGAGCAGGGGGAGCAAATAGGAAGTTTTAGGGAATACAAAGCTACAAGGAAACCAATTCCTATCCTCAAAAGATTAATAATAATGATAGCATTGATAGAATGCTTTACAGACTGCAAAGTGCTTTAAAAATATTAGCTAATTTTGTCCTAAAAACAACCCTGGCAAGTAGGAGCTATTATCCCTGTTTTACAGACAAGTAAACTGAGGCAGAGAGAATTTAGGTGACTTGCTCAGGGTTACATAGCTACTTAGTGTCAAAAGCTAGATTTGAACTCAGGTCTTCCTGACTACAGGCCAGGAACTCTCCACTTCGCCACCTAGCAGCATTCTATTATTTGAGGACACAAGGAGAGAGAATGAAAGGTACCCAGATAAAACAACAGAAGACCATTAGATCATAGGACCAGAGATTTAGAGCAGCAAGGGGCTCCAGGCCATCAAGTCCTAGTGACTGGCTTTAGATCTGGAAATTGATGACCCAAGGCCACACAGAAAGTAGCAGCAAAGGGTTGAACTCAGGTCGTTGGAATCCAAATACACCACACTGCCCACACTCGCATGCCATGTTCCAAGGAGCATGTGAACAGAGGGAAATAAAGAAATATTTCTTACTGTTTCTTAGCATTGTAGGACCACAGATATACAGCTAGAAGGATGTCCGAGGGCATGTAGTCTAAGCCATTTTACGAATAGGAAAACTGATGCTGAGAAATATTAAGTCGGTTTCCTAATATCACCGGCTCAGAAATATCTGAGGCAGGAATCAAACCTGGATCTTATTCATTTTAAGTCTAAACTTCTATCAACTATGTCATGCTATTGTAAATTACAAATTTAAATTACCAAATTTTAAAAAGCACTGCAAAGAGGAAAGGAGAGGGTGCAGAAAAGGCAAGTTGGGAGAGACAAACGTTAAAAGTGGGGATCGTTTCATTCTTTTTAATGGTATCCCCAAAACTGCAGATATTAACATGTATCTGGTGATTAACTGATGAGCCTTAAAACTGTCAGAATTGTAACCGGCAATACTGGAACCCAGGGAAGCCACAAAAAGACTCCAATTTAAGTGGCACCACATAGTGCCTCTGCTGGAGAAGTTCCAGCAGCTCCCCTTTACCCCTCATTTGGCATTTAAGGCCTTTTAAAATCTAGTATGGACCAATCCTTCTAGATTGATTTGGCCTTCCTCCCTCTACAATCCTGCCAAACTGGCTAACAGAGTGCCAATATTTCATCTCCCACCACTGTGTTTTTTCACTGATTGCCCCTCAAGCCAAGAATGTCCTCCTTCATCACCTCTGCCTCAAAGAATCCCAAGCTTTCTTCAAAGCTCAGCTAAAGTGTCACTTCCTGCAGTAGCCTCTCTGATGCCACAACCCAGACCAACATAAAGTAAGCACCCTGAGGGCACGCATCTGCTTTTTTACCCTTTGTATAATCTCCCTGCCTTTCACAGTGCCAACAGCCTAGTAGGTGACTAGCAAATGCCTGTTAAATGTTGAGTAAAGCAATAGCACAGATTCCATCAGATCTGAAGATAAAATGATGTCCCCTAGAAGAATCATCCTCAGGCAAAGCTCTCAAGGAAGGATACTGCAAGAGGAAAAGGCTCTGGGATACAACCCTATGTGGTAGAAGGGAAGAGGACAGGAAGACAGAGACCATCCAACACCATGAAACCTCCAAATACCGTCGAACCCCTACCTGGGAGTCCACTTAGAGAAGGAAAAGGGTGAGCCTTGAGTAGGCTTAAGGGAGAAAAGGTCTTTCTTTGTCGCTTGTTATTTAAATGAATTATTCTTGCTAAAGGCTAATTATTCTTGCTGAAAGGTTAATTGTGGCCTAAATAACTAAATAGACAATTCATAAATTAGGTAGCACGTTTATTTTTCCCAACCAGGCTAATCACTTTCATTGAAGGCAGTGAATAGAGAGATGACCTTGAAGCCAAGAAGGCAAGGGTTCATGTCTGATCACTGGCTGTTCGATGCTGGGTAAGTGAATCTGCCTGGGGTCTAGGCAACTCTAACAATATCGCATTGCAGAGAAGGTGCCAGCCTCCATGAGCAAAGCCAGTTTCCACATCTGGAAGTCTGTATTCTTAAATAAGATACTTATCTTCCATTACTGAATAGCGCTCACTAACAATGAAAATACGTTTGAATTTTCACCTGGGTGCCAGTGTTTTTCTGCATTGACAATAACAAATACTATAATTAAGGCAAAGGAGTTTCTTCCTTGAACAAATGACTGTCGTCAATTGTATAAGCAAAGGCAGAACCCAGCTAGAAAAAAATGTCATCAGCTTTATATTAAGTAACAATTTTATCTTTAGCAGTAATAAAAATGTCACAGATAATATTCAATGCATTAATAGCTAAAGTAAGTTTCAGGATTTTTATGAGTGTGACACTCAGTGCAATTCTAAATACAATTCTAAATACAAAGAAATCTCTGCCTACACCAATCCCAGATTGCCCAACTGTATCATCCCTGGGTCACTTGGCATTTCAATTATTCACACAGGAACAGTGGGTTCACTGGGTGGAGATTTTCTAATATTCTTGTTTATAATGAGTATGAATCTAAGAGGGCAGCAAGCAAATGATGGAGAGTAGTTTGCTGCTGGATATCAGCTATAATATAACAAGAGTAATAACAAATCATATTTATATGATGCTTTAAGAATTGCAAAGTGCTTTACCTGTATTATTTCATTTGATCCTCACTACAAATTTCTCCCCGCTCTAGTCCATTCACCACTCAGCTGTCAAGTGATTTTCCTAAGGCGCAGATCTCACCATGTCACCCCACTACTCAATATAATCCAGTGGCTCCCCATGAATTATTTTGAAATCAAAGCCCTTCCTGACCTTGTCCTGATGCCACCTCTCTAATCTTCCTGCACCTTATACTCTACTCTGTGATCCAGTGACCTTAGCCTCTTGGTTGTTCCTCAGACAAGTCTCTCCATCATCCAACTCTTGGTATCTTCACTGGTTGTGTTCCCATGTTCCATGAGGACTCCCTCCTCATCTCCCTTAGCTCACTGACCTATCTGGCTTCCTTCAGGTCCCAGGTAAAATCCCTCCATTCTCTTCTCTTCTCTCAGTTGATTATTTCACCTCTCTATAGCTCATCTGTAGAATGGTGTTTGTGAGATGCCTCCCCATTAGACTGTGAGTTCCCTGAGGGCAGGGACTATCTTTGTCTCTTTTTTGAAATGTCTAGTGCCTGGTAAATGTTTTCTGACTGATCGACTACAACTCTCTGAGGAAGGTCGTGTGATTATTGTCCCCACTTTTCAGAGATGGGAAGCGACTTGTCCAAGGTCACATAGCAATAAGGCATATGAGGAAGGATTCAAAATCAGGTCTTCCTAACCCCAAGTCCAGTGTTCTAGCCATCAGTTGGTCTGACTAATATAAAAGGCAATTTTTTTTCTTATAAAAGCATAAGATCATAAGATTTAATGCTAGAATGGACCACAAACAACAGCATTACCCACCATTTTACTAATAAGGAAACTGATGCCTTGAGAGACTAAAAGATTTACCTAAAGTCATATAGGAAGAAAGTGACAGATGGGATTCAAAGTCAGGAAATGCAGTATGCTAATAACTATGACCCACTGGCACAGCACAGGAGGTTCAACCATCCTTACAAGTGTTCAGCCCAAGCCAAATAAGTTAATCTATCATGGGACAGAAGGAACAGAAAGTTACCCCCACTTCTAATGAACAGGGCTTACTGATAATATAGGACCAGGGTCACATCTATCAGTATACACCTAAGAGTACTTATTTCGCTTAAATGAACAGTAAGACCGCCATATTCACTACAAAGCTGAGTATTGCCCATGTATAGGTCTGACTCTTCAAATGAGACTTTTGAAAAGTAAAAAATAGATAAGCATATCCTGGCAGGTCACAAGAACTACAGGGAGTCCTCAGATTTGATCCTGGGAAGATCTGAGAGAGGCAAGGGTCATCTATACTCGAGGTCATTTCATGAACACTCTCAGCAAGCAGACCATAAAAGCAGGCAGCCCAGACACAAAGGGAATACAGAGAGTCCTCAAGAGATGATTCACATGCAACTCACTCTGACTGCTTCTATTTCCTTAAATTATTTTAACATTTAATTTCAGTAACAGCTGACAAATAGCAAATATGACGAATTCAGAGGAATACGGGAAAACCTGCACAAATGGAAGCAAAGTGAAGTAAATAGCCTGAAGGTCAGAATTTATTATTGTTCCTTTAGCACCAAGAGAAGATATACAGCAACTCTAGCATAAATGAAAGCAAAAAAATTAATAACACACAGACCTCACAGTACTTGTATTGATCATTCGTGGCCCCAGAGAGTAGATAACAAAATATCTTTCTTAGCAGAAGGGAGAATACACCATCAGATGAACTCACCTAACTGGCTGTGTTTTCTGCTAATTGTTTTTCTTTATCAGAAAGGAGATTTCAATGCTCAGGGTGAGAAAAGGGTGTGTGTGTGTGTGTGTACATATATACACATATATATACATGCATATATAATATATATATGTATATATATGAAAATAACTAGGATATAAAAACAAAAGACACAGGACAGCTAAGTGGCACCATAGTGCATACAGTGCCATGCCTGGAGTTAGAAAGACTCATCTTCCTGAATTCCAATCCAGTCTCAGGCATTCACTAGCTTTGTGACTCTGAGCAAGTCACTTAACTCTGTTTGCCTCAGTTTCCTCAACTGTAAAATGAGTTGGAGAAGGAAATGGCAAACTGCTCCAATTTGGATCCTGGGAAGGATCTTTGCCAAGAAAACCCCAAATGGGATTAGAAGTCAGACATGACTGAAAACAACTGAAAACAAAAACAAAAAGCACAAATCAGACTTATTTTCAAATATATAACTCGGATTTCCATAATGTTTACAAATCATTTTTCTCTTAAATTTTCTGTGAATTAAGCAATGCAAGTATTAGTATATTATCTCCCTTTTGGGGATGAAAAAAAAAAAGAAGTTGAGTGACTCTGTCGGGGCCAAAAGATGCTCATATTCTCAGGACCCCAAGGCCAAGACAAAGAGGATACAAGACCTTATTCTCCAATTCCAGGTCCATGGCCTGAACTTACACTACACCAGGCTGTTACAGCCTTACTTTCTCCATATACTAGCTTCTACACAGCATCCAGCAGGGTTCTTTAAAACATGACATACTAGCGAAGCATCCTTAAGAATATGTTGCCATAAGTTTGTAGTCTTACATTATTTCCAATTTGAAATGAGACTGGACCAGGGCGGTTCTTAACCTTTTTACATGTCATTGACTCCACTAGAAATCTGGTGAAACCTAAGGACCCAGAATCATCTTCCAAAATGCACAGAATGAAATATAGGTAACAAAGCATTACAAATGTATTTTAGAAACAAGTTACAGACCCCTTAAAATCATTCCACAGACTCTTTGGAGGTCCATAGGCCCCAGATTAAGCACCACTAGACTAGGCCAAATTTATAATTTAGCTAAGCTTTTCTAGTCAGTTCTTGATAGTTTAGTGATGAAAGAAACCACAGTGTAAAAAAAAATGGAGTTCATTAAAATTTGTCATTGTTTTTCAGTTGTTTAGTTGTGTACAACTTTTTGTAAACCTACAGACCATCACACGCCAGGCCCTTCTATCCTCTAGTATCTCCTGAAGTCTGTCCAAACTTATATTCATGGCTTCCATGGCACTGTCCATCCACCTCATCCTCTGCCACTCCCTTCTTCAATCTTTCCCAACATTCTGGGCATTTCTAATGAGTCCTAGCTTCTTATTATGTGGCCAAAGTATTTAAGCTTCATTATTAAAATCAATATCCCCAAACCTAGCTAACTCCTGTAATACCTTAGCTATGTACCTAAATGCCCCCTTTGTGTGACCAAGCTTTTTCAACATCACTCATGCTGATAACGGCAAGGAGCTGCTTTAATGGAATCCTATAGGTAAATGGCCCAAACAGAGACAAGATGAGCTCCAGGCCAGCAAATGGCCTCCACAGCTCTGTTCAAAACCTTCACCTGGCCTGGCAAAAGTTATTCCCCCTCATTAGTGTTTATTACCTAATTACAGCAAGTGATAACCTAACCAATTAATTAACTTGCCCAACACCAAACTTTAAATTGAGATACCCTGTCATCTAAATGTCACAGGAGGTGACAGTGACACACGTTTTACTGATAAACAACCAAAACGTGATTTACACATCACCGAGGGAGCTTCAGAGTCTGTGTTTTTCCTCCCAGACTTAAAGCGAGAGGAAGATGATCTGGTCCTTAGAACTAAAGAGCAAGATTTCTAATAATAAGGGTATTCAAAAATCAATTTTCTAGTAATTGCTCCATTGCAAAGAAATATTCTAGTCCCTTTTAAAAAGAAACAAGGAAATTTGCAGAGAAATGAATGCCTATGTGCCAATAGTGACAGGAAAGAGAGAAAGTACAGGTGAAGAAGTATTTATAAAGGAGCAAGAAATTCTGGATTCAAAAGTCAGTGGATACTGCATAGACCATCTCCAAAATGTTTTCAATCCCCTACCTTCAGTTGCCTGCACTTCCACCATAAAAATGTATCTTGATTTTATGTATACTAGTGTATGTAATATATACATATATATGTGCATATGTTATTTTTCACAATAGAATGTAACTTCTTCAAGATCAGAAACTGCTTCATTTTGTCTTTAGCACCTTGGACAGTGCCTGACACTGTAGGCGCTTAATAAATGCTTACTATTTGGAGAAGAGAGTTCAGCTTGCATAAAAAAAGATTTTGCACCTTTATCATTAATTTCTAAAAGAGTCCTCTCCTGATCCCCTGGCCCTGAGGTTATAGCTCTTTCCCTGTTGAAAATACTCGGGGTGCGTGTGTGTGTGTATATATGTGTGTGTGTGTGTGTGGTGTGCATGTGCACACAAATACATATACCCATAAACATGCATAATCATATATATAAAACCTCTGGGGAAAAGGTATATGTTGTTATGGGGTCTGTGTGTCTGTGTGTGTATGACTGTTGGTAACATTGGGTCAGGAAGATATGAGTTTTAATCCTGCCTTGGAAACTTAATACTTGGTTGACACTGGGTAAATCTCAACCTCTCTCAGCCTCGATTTCCACGTAAGAAAAATGGGGATGATAATACTAGTGCCAACCTCATAGGACTATGGTATGGTTCAATAGAGACAGTACTTTGCTGTCAAAATGATAGTTGTTATTGTGGCTGTTGGACTTGTTAGTTACTTATCTATTTTCACATCATATCCCCCTGGAAGAACGTAGAAAACTTGAGAGCAGAAGCCAGTTGGTGCTTCTCTTTGCTGAGGGCAGTGGAAGCTTAATTAATCCTTTTAGAATTGAATAAACCTGTAATGAACTGCCATGTTCAGGGGACAGGGGTTTCTAATGAAACAATTTTGCCAGAGATGTGGGGCCTCCCTCCACAAGTGGACCTTGCTCTAAGACCTACAATACCTAAGCCCCTGCTGGCCTTGGAAAAAGACCATGCCAAGATCAATTTAAGCTTTCTGTCCTGTTAATGGCCAGCAACATCAACAGACCTCCAGGTTACTCTTCTGAGCCATGATTCTCATACAGGAACATTTGCTACAAACAAATGATAAAGGGGGTCGGGATGGCTCTTGGCAGATCCCAACCATGATGTAATGGAATCTACAAGATTCCTAGCTATGTGACCCTTCTGTGAGCCTCAGTTTCCTTATTTGTAAAAAGTGGAAAGCAAGAGCACCTATTTCACAGGACTGTACTAAGGATCAAAAGGATTAATATATGTAGAGTGCTACAAATATAAGCGGCTATTGTGATTATCATTATCACACCACAAAAGTGAATACTGGATTGACTCCCATCATCAGCAAGCTTATTTGTGATGTCCCTTTGGTTAAAACTCATGACAGCCAGAATCACAATTCACTGACAAGTCCAGCAAACTGGATCTAAGGGAATCAAGGAATAACAATATAGGTTCCCTCACTCCCTGAGTTCTAATTTTCTTTTTTGGACTGGATCTATGATTTCA
This sequence comes from Phalanger gymnotis, assembly GCA_028646595.1. Taxonomy (NCBI): domain Eukaryota; kingdom Metazoa; phylum Chordata; class Mammalia; order Diprotodontia; family Phalangeridae; genus Phalanger; species Phalanger gymnotis. The sequence continues at coordinate 322,105,718 of CM053626.1, read as the reverse complement.
TTGATATAGTTAGGAAACTCCCTCCACCAATGCAGCTCTGTACCTCCTCTGTATGGAGAAGTAAAGGGACTTACCTAGGGTCACACAGCCAATATCCATCAGACTCAAGATCTGAACCCAGGTTTTCCTGGTTCACACTACCTCTAGAGAGCTAATTAGCATGAAGCAATTCTGAAAACTGGAAGATTGAGATTAAACTAAAGAAAAGTAATTATGAAAAGCAACCATTAATTTGATCAACAACTCAAAAGCCAATCTACCTAACAATCTTGGGAAGAAATATTCCAGTGGCTGAGAGGGGCAGCTGTCAATGCCAGCAAAAATGACTAAGTGAGGATCTATTTTTGGTTGTCTTAAATTGCACCAGCAAAATTTGGGATTTTATGTTCTTACATAATGCTCTCAAAGCATTTGTCTTTTCATCTGTTCCTGATTGTCTTCTATGAGCAAAGAATTGATTTTTACATCAGTAGGCATTTTATGTGCTTACAAAGAGAGTACATTTTGCTTTATTAAACCACAGTGAGCTAAGGCTACACTAGCATATTAAAATACGCACATTACAGAAAAAAAAGCTGTCTTGCCAAGAGTTTTAATTCCCTGTGATAAGCAAACACAGACATTAAAACAGAGCCCATTGACTGGTAAAACTCAAGAGGCATGTTACCAGGATTTTCCTCATTCTCCCTAAATGCAACCGTGCCTTCACTTCTCTAAATACTACCAGACTACACTCCTCAGCTTTCCCATAACACACCAATCTACATAAGCTAGAGGAGTGGGATAGGATATTTACATAGGCAGGCAGACCCAGATGGACAGACAGACACACACATACCCCTTAATAATGCCACATTTTTTGGGTTCCACAACAGAAGAAGTAAAGTCTTCATCCATGCTAAGAAAAGCAAACTCTGCTCTAATGTGTTGGAATTATCATTTTGCTTGGTTCTTAAAATTGGAACATGAGCTTAGTGAGATCAAGGATTTTCTAGATCAGGTGGATTTTAAGCTTGATTAGTTTACAAAAGTTATTTCCATTAAAATGGTCACATTCCAGGACTATGTCTGTTCCTTTATTCATTTCCAATATGTGAACATTGACGGCTTGTTTGAAGAGATGTTTGGAGTGGAGAATAGAAGACTCAACTAGGACATGTAGACATCTTTAAATATTTTAAGAGTTGCCACATACAAGACGGCAGATTTCTGTTGAGCACAATCGATAAATGCCAGGTAGAGGGAAGGATTTGCAAAGAAGTGCACTGAGGCTTCATGGAAGGAAAGACTTCCTAAAGAATCATGCTGTCCTTTATTAGAATAGGTAGAATTGTGATTCAGTGGTTTCTAATGACTGCAAGTCTGTGATGAAGGGGGACCCTTCCCCCACAATCACAAACATCCTCCTTCCTTAGCCACATTTATTATATTTATCTACAGGATAAATCTCTACAGAAAAACAACCCTGGAGGTGATAGAGAGACACTGAAGTTGGAAGCACTGGCTGTTGCAATGGGGGCTCTGATTATTTTCAACTTTATCCTTTTCTCTAATTAGGTGGAGGTTTAAGATCTTAGCTTGGGCAAACTGGTACCCAGAGAGCAGATTTGAAAATGAAGCCCACAACAATAGCCAATCATTTTCTTTTTCACATTTTTTTCTTTTATGGTGCTTTTCAGAGTAAGCCTTGCTCATAACCTTCTGATTCCCTTTGGAAGCAAAGTGTGCTGGATACAGTGACATCAGCTTTTTAGGGCCTCTGTAAGCTGTGCTCCTGTTTTGACTCCTAACCCTGGGCCACAAAGCACGACATATTTCTTTCTACTTTTCTCTGCCAGGTCCATCTTTGCATCATCCACCAAACAGTAAGTCACTAAATTAAAATTAAGAAATATTTAAGTACTTACTATATCAGGCAATAAGTATTTATTAAGCACTTACTAAATGCCAAGCACCAAGGTTAAAAGGAAAAAATCTACTCAAAGAAAACTAAGTCCCTCCCAACTCCAGTCCATCTTTCTATCAGCTGCTAAAGCAATATCCCCAAAGCCCAAGTCTAACCACGTCCTGCCCCTCACTTAGTAAACAACAGTGGCTCTCTATCACCTACAGGATCACATATAAAATCCTCTATTTGGCTTCTAAAGCCCTTTATACTCTGGCACCTTCCTACCATTCCAGCATTCTTTCTCTTGACTAGCTTTCACATGCTCTCCAAGATTAAGACAGGCGCTCCTGATGTAACCCCTCCCATCTTCTGACTCAGTGTCTATTCAGTGACTGCCATCCCCCAAGCCTGGAATGCTCTTGCTCCTTGCCTCCGCCTCCTGGCTCCAATCAAGACTTAGCCAAAAGCCCGGCTTCTGCAGGCGGCCTTTCCCAATGCCTTCCATCACCAGCACATTCCCTCGAGGACTGCTTCCCATCTACCCTATCTTATCGGTAAAGTTATTTAAATGTTGTCTCCATCCATTACAATATGAGAATAGGGACTGGGGTTTTGCCTTTCTATGCCTATTAGTTGCTTCACACTTATTAAGTGATTAATAAATGCTTTGTTGACTGATATGAAACCATCCCTCACCACCAAGGAGTTTGTGTTCTACTGGTACATGCTGATTTAATTTGGAAAACAAAATATAATGAACATATAAACATTGGTTCCTACCTCATGAAGGGAGTCAGTTACATGTTAGAAGGAAGCTCAATAAAGAATACCTCAAAACTTATCATCTCCTTGGAATCTGCTATAAACCTTTGCCACTTTCTACCTACTGGGTTTTCCTAAAGCTTATCTGTGTTAACAAAAAGCGTTGATGATCATGACATCGTACGTCCTTCCACGTAGAAGCTAAGGAGACCTCAGTTGTCCTGGTCAAATTTTGGCCCAAATGCCTTCCACTGTGTATAGAAGACACCAAAGGTAGACGATATCATTTCACTAAACTTGAGTTCAAAAAACTCAGAACGTACACTGGCAACATAATCTCCCTAATCTCCCAGTAGTGACCAAGGAGATTTTCTCTATCAGCAAGTAGTATGTGATTGTGTATGCATGTAAGTATATTTGTATATATTTGTATGTGTGTGGACCATTAGGTGCTGTCAGTATGCACAGCACTGTGCTTTTCTTGGTTAATACAGCAAAATGCTAGCTCAACAGCTACATCGAATAAAGATATATTCGATGACAAAAAAATAGTCAAAAAAATGAAACGGTGTAGAGATAATAACCTGGTAATCCAAAATGCTGAATCCCAAACCATCGACACCTTTCATTAACTCAATTTTCTTCACCTCAGTCGACCAGAGGGCCAGTTCCCCATCATCTTCATCATCATTAGGGTCCATCTGAAACACAAAATCAGAAGACTTCAGACCCATCCTTTTTAGGTCTTAAAAGGCGTTTAATATCTGAGACCCTGGGATAGATAGGATATGCTGGTATAGAATGGTAGTAGAACACGTAGATAGAGGCGCGCTGGACTTGGAGCCAGGAAGATCTGGGTTCAAATGCTACCTCAGACCTAATAAGGTGCATGACCCTGGGTAAAAGCACTTCATGTTTCTCAGGCTCAGCCTCCTCATCTGTAAAACCAAGGTCATAAGACACCTACCTATCAAGGTTATTGTGAAGACAAAGGGAGATCATGCATGTCAAGTGCTTTGCTTACCTTCTTATAATACTAGGTAATTAGGAAGTATTGTTAATTATTCTGCAGAACCTCAAAGCTTCCTTTGACATTCTTTAGAAACTTAAAAAAGACTTCTTTAAAACGTACTACAACACAATCAGAAAAATCAAATCCACATGAAAATTCAAGCACTTTAACAGCATCCTCCTGATCTAGTCTTACAGGCTGAGTGTCTGTATCAAAGTAGTAACACTGACCTCCTATACTTCCATGAGCTCTGCCATCCCATTAGAAGCATAAAAAGAAAAATAAGCATTTAAGTCATGATGGAAGATCAGAAAAGATTAATAACGTAGCATCCCCTGAATTCTTGATCATTATATCAAACTACAGAGAAACAACTGTTGGGATATCACTGCTGGTCTGACCTCCACCCTCCCTGGCACATCTTATCTCTTTTTTCATTATCTAGTTCTCATGAATATAGAGCTAAGATGAACTGACTTTTGAGAAAACTTGACCAGCATGAGAAACAACGAATTGAGTTATAATGAGCTGAGCTATAAATGAACTGTATCGAACACTTGGTTGTGGAAAAATGATCTGGAAACAACTCCCTTCTATCCACAGACAGGTGGGAACTCCAGGTGTGGAACGTGCTATACTACCTGGGATTCAGGAATTAAGTCCTTTTACTTGAAAGTCATTCTGGGTTTGTTTTATTTGCTTTCTTTTTACAAAGAAAAATTCAGTGGGCAGTGAGTTTAAAGAGAGATCGCTATGTCTTGTTAAACATAATGGAGTTATTAAAAATTGGGGTAGAGTTTCCATTAACGGCATAAAAATACATCTTCCCTGAAAAGGCAAATGAAAAAAAAACTATGTAGGGAAAAAATAACTCAGAGGAAGAAGGTGAAAACAAACAATGTCGTCAAAACCAGAATGAATCACTAGAGAAGCTGGATATGTCCAGACAGAGAAAGGGTGCACCAGATAGATGTTGGAGGTCAACACTCAGCCCAGGGTGCAGAACCAACCACCCTCATTCTAGCTCCTAAAAATTATTAAAAAGGCAGCAACTAAAGGAACATTGTGGAATTTAAATGTTGCAACGAGGACAGAAGCTTTATATCCAAATCCTTCCTTCGATTTCACCCCAGTAGCTAAAACGCAGAAGATTCTAAAGGAAATGATCCCATCCTCCCCTTACAGAGGGAAAACAGAAGGGCTGCCTGATATGATGGATGTGCTCTGGAAGGCAGATTCTAGATGTGCTCACTGATTAATCAAAGAACATTCACATTTGGAATGTGCTGGTACTCGGGAGAAATGGAAGTCAAAGAAAAGTAAGTTTAAAAAAGCAAGCAGAGTCACCCAAAACACAGGCTTATTAGAGGATTCTCAAGGCATACACAGTGTAGAAGATGCCACAGTCAGACCAGGTAGCTGGATATCTACCTACCTACACACACACACACGCATGCACACACACACGCCCTCTTCCAAACTTCCACTTTTGTCAATTCTGCATAAATGTGCAGCTATAAGACAGAAAGCAATCAACTAATGGCAGCCAGGCAGAAATTTAGCATAATTTCCAGCTCCTGTTCGCCGACGATCGGGACGAATGATGGATGGGGGTGCACCGGTAGCAAGCTGAGCTGGTGATTTGCACACCGCAGAATGTGAGGTCAAAGGCGTTTTTCTCACCCTTCACAGGTAAGTCACCACAAAGCAGTTCATTTCAGAGGGGTCACAAGGCCCCGGTGCCTCAGCTTTCTGAGAAGACTGCTGGATGGCTCATTCAACTCAAGTCTAGAAACATTTATTAATCAGTCACTTGCCCAGAGCACAGGGCTGGGGGAGAAACAAAATTAGGGAAACACAGAATTCTTGCCTTTACAACATTCACAGTACAGTAGATGGGTAGGAAATAGAATAATTAGAACTAGGAAAATGACACATAACCCAATAATTACCAAATAAACTGCCACTGCTGTTTCCCCCCAAGTTATTGTATGTTCATTTTGTATAGATTCTGTATATAAATATATGTCCCTGATACCTCTCCTAAGAGGATATAGGTTCCTTGAGGGCAGAAGCTCTACCATTTTTGACTTTGCACTCCCAGTACCTTTAATAAGGGCACATAGTGGGTCCTTAATAAATGCCTACTTATTAATGGACTAAGCACCTACTGTATGGAAAGCAGTACATGACTGGAGACATAAAACAAGTGGGATAACTACAATAGAAACTATTGCTGCAGATCTGGAATTGTATCACTGAGAGAAGGAGTAAAATTCCATAGATAATATACCAGGGAGTCAGAAAGACTAAAGCTCACCCAGGATGCTTACCAGCTGTGTGACCTTTTGCAAGTTACAGAACAAGTCTGGGCCTCAGTTCCCTCAAGAATAAAAAGGGGAGACTGATAGCACCTAGCTCCCGGGGTTGTTGTAAGGTACAAATGAGACCACAAAGTTACAAATGCTGGCTATACTTGTGTTACTTTTGTCTTTGTGCTTCTCAAAACTTAAATTGCTCTAAATGGTAGTTTGGCAAATCTTCAGTTGCTATATACAGTCAGCTCTTACTCCTGTGATTCCTCCCTCTGATTGTACACATTGGATCCCACCCACGATAAATATAATAAAGAGACAACCAAGTGCTATAGGAAATCTGGGGGTAAAAGCAGTCTGGAGAGATCAGAGAGAGCTTCCTGGAAGAGGCAGCATTGGATCTGGGTAAAAGATGGGGAAAAACTGAACCAGAAAAGAGAAGGGCAAGAGAGTGCTCCAAGCACAAGGAATAATATAAACAGACACAGGGGAGGAAGAAGAGGGGAAGAGGCCAGGTCATGGGCAGGTGAACTTTGGCTGGGGCACAGAACACATGGAAGGAGACAGATGGCAAGTGAGTGTGGTGTAGTGGAAAGACCACTACAAAGAATCTAGAGCAGACCTGCCACCTCTAAAGCAGAAATGTGGTGGAAAATTGGTGCAGAATGAGGCATACACATTCAAACAAAACCGATAGCTCAGCGTATTTTGTTTTGCTATATTTTATTGTTATAAGGGATGATTCAATTTGATGGGGGTGGGGGCCATTAGAAATGATACTTTTTTTTAACATTGTCTTAAAAAAATACAAGATTTAGAGTCTAGGGATGTTGGCTTAAATTCTAGCTATTCCACTATCTGTGTGATCTTAAAGAAGTCACACTACCTCCATGGGACTCAGTTTTCTCCTCTGTAAAAACATGGTGATTGCCTAGATCACCTCTAAAGTCCTTGGGAACTCTAAATCTATGATCTGATGACTCCTGGCAGGAAGAAGTCACAATTCTATTTATATACTTAATTAATACTTAATATTTTAACTACTAAAGTTATATGAGATCATAGATGGTAGACCTCTCAAATCCCTCATTTTCAAAATGGGTGAACTGAGTTCTATTGTCAAAGATCAGGTATATACTGAGTGTTGAGACGTAGAATTTGAACCTAGGTCCACAGCTATTGGGTTTCTCCCATGCTGTCTCCCTTTATATAGTTTGAGTCAGTTCATCACTAAACATTCATTAAGCACCAGCTGTATGCTGGCTACTGTACTAAACATTGGGGATGCTAAAAAAAAAAAACCCCACAAAATTGGTCTCTGTCCTCAAGGACCTTACAAACCAATGAGGGAGACAACACGCCAACAACCACAGGCAAACAAACTAAATACAGGATATAGTAGGGGTGGTGTCAGAAAGCATAGGGAAGGAAGGATCACAGAGAAGTCACTGTTCCTTCTGACCTCCAAGGTCTTCAGATTCAACTCAAAGTTGGTCTGCAATGGACACACTTTAAAGGCCCCGGGAAAGAAATACCCTTTCTGTGTTCGAAACCCAGCAATATTGTCACTTTTACAGTTGAAGGAAGGAAACAGGGCACTCATGTCCAACTTAGAGTTTAGGAATTGTCTGGGGCACAGAAAGTTAAGTGACTTGTCCAGGGTCACACAACCCATCGGTGCCAGAGGAGAGTTGAACCCAGGTCTTCTGAGCCTGGCTCTCTCTCCATAATGCCCTCCTAATTCTTGATAAACATCTTAAACTCGGTCAAAGTGAATTTAGCAGGAAGTAATGGGAATCCCACAGGTCACTGGGAATCTGAGTAATGATGTAATGGTATACTGTTCCCCAGCCCCCATTTAGTCAACTCAGGTAGGGGCCTGGCTCCTTTTCTAACTTCCCATTCTTTCAACATTTAACTCACCTCCAGGTACTTTAAAATACAGTGACCCTGGCCTCCACACTGGGCCTGACTTAACACCCTCCACCTCTGGGCATTTTCACTGGCCGTCTCATGCCAGAATTCTCCCTCCTTGTCTATACCTCCTGGCTTCTCTGACTCCTTTCCAGTATATGCTAAAAGTCAACCCTTCTGCAGGAAGCCTCTCCCAGTCTCCATGAATGTGAATGCCTTCCCTTTGAGAGAATCTCCAATTTATCCTCCACACGGCTTGTCTGGGCATGACTCTTTGCATGTAGTCTCCACTATAAGAACGTGAGTTTCTTGAAAGCAGAGACAAAGTTTTTGCCTCTCTTTGTATTCCAGTGTTTAACACTATGCCTGGCACATAGTAGATGCTTGATAAATGTTTGTTGATTTCTTTGTATCTTTAGGCCTGGCACACAGTAGGCGCTTAATAAATGCTTATTAACTGCTTTGTACCTTTTGTGCTTAGCACCATGCCTAGCACATAGTAGGTGCTTAATCGATGTTCCTTGATTTCTTTGTATCCCCAGTACTTAGCACAATGCCTGGTATATAATAAACACTTTACAAATGCCTGTTGATTTGACTTGTTCCTGAGATAAAAGTGCATAGCTATTACTTTGATGTGAGTAACAGGACAAAGAGCTGACTGTACCAAGATAAGAAGTAGCAATTTTATGAACAAGGTGTTTCAATGATGCTATGGACTTGGCTATCTTAGTTATGGTCTACTTCATGAATACCTTTGGTTCATCGATGACGATATCGGTGACACTTGCCTCATCCCCAAAGGCCTCGTCATCAAAGAGACGCCGGCAACAGACCAGAGTGAAGGGGGGTGGCACTTCTTTGAGAAATGACACTGCCTCTCTGCGGGATTTTCCAGAGAGCTGAACACCATTGACCTAGGTAGAAGACAGATGAGTCAGAGACTAAAAGGAGCAGATGCTGCCATTAAAAAACAAATTCCTCATTTACACAAAAACACACAAGTGAAAAAGAAAAAAGAAAATCATTCTCTTACCCGAATAGCAAAAGCTCTAATTTAATCAAATGATTTTTGCTAAAGCTTGAGTGCTTCTGTTAACAAGCCCCTAAAGTTAACATAAATCAGGGATAATCTCTCCATTGAAAGCTATGCAATAACTGCCCAGAATGTATAAATGGTACAATTCTTATTAGACAATTGATGGTAGGCTCCCCGATGGCAGGCTCCCCAAGTCCATTCAGTTGTTCACATGTATACATGCCTGTTGACACTTTCATAGTCAGGAATCAAAGAGATCTCAATAGTCTAGAACCCAAGGCCAGATCTAATAAGATTAAACTGAATAATGTATTTGTAAGAGGGAATCTTTATTCAGGTCAGGGCCGGGCCAGCAGGGTTCTAAAGTCACTTCCATGTCTGAGATTTTATAATACTGATGAAATTCTGCTCCACCATCCTTGTATCTATGACTCTCATTTTACAGTTATATATAGGACACAAAAAATACAGACAGTTTCGAAGCTTGGGAGAGTAGACACATGGAGCCACTAACCACATGACAGATTCGAACAGGTGACTCCCTGTCCCCGAGAAGATGAGTCTAACATTATGGCAGTGACTCTTCCCACAATTTCTTCTGACATTTGTAAGCCCAAAATGTACAAAAAGCATCATCCCTATTGCATTGATCATGGCATATAAACATAGGAACTCACAGGGGCAAACAGTGGGGGTCCTGATGTGGAAGGGAGAGCAAACTTCAAAGAAATCTCACAGGTGAAGCCATTGAAGGGGAACTCATGAGCCCAGTCATAAAGGTACCAAGTGCTGGGACCAAGATTTGATTCCACGTCTGGTGATACCAAATTTGGCATGTCTCTCTACCCATCACACAGAAGAAATGTCACTAATTATAGGCACCGTTGAATCTTCTCCTCCAGGTTTTTATTTCATAAGGCCACGAGTTACTAACAGGAGACATTTATAACTAGGTATTACAGAGAGACAGAGAGAGAGACAGAGAAAGACAGAGACAGAGGAACACATGAAGAGAAAAAGAGAGAGAGTAAATGCAATGGACCTGAAGTCAAAGACCTGAGTCAAAAGTGACTTTAGGCACTACTAGATGTATGACCGTGGGTAAGTCACTTCACCCCTGTCTGCCTCAGTTTGCTCATTTCTAAAATAGGAACAATAAGAGTGCCAACTTTCCAGGCATGTTGCAAGGATAAAATGAGATAATACGTGTAAAGCACTTTGCAAACTTTAAAGATACAGATAGACTCATAGACAGACATATGCTAGTCATTAAAATGCTAGCTTTTTAAAAGTGCTCCCACTTCCAAAGGATGACACCCATGGAAGGTTTTCAGAAATCAATAAGGAATAAAAGGAACATCTTCTTTCCAAGTCTGCCATGCCTTTGAAATGTCCAGGAGGGCTGTTTTCTGAATAAGTGATTGGGGTTTGCAGGAGTGGGGAAGACATCACGTGGTCTTCCATTCCTTTCTGTTTCTGGCTTTTCTGCTACAACAGCTTTCAAAAGTTGGCACGAGGATGCATTGGGAACGAAATCCAAAATGTATCAAGAGCAGAGAGGTGGAAGTATACCGGGGCAGAATGCTGCATACGTTGTCAAATGCAGATGCTTTTCTGTCAAAAGGAAGGTTCTCCCCTCACTCAGAGAAATGACTGTCACACAAAGCAAAGGGCTTATTTTAAAAAGCTAAGTCAAAATAGAATGGTCCAAGGTAACCAAGCCTTGTCTCTCAGGCTTCAGGAACTATCAAATACACAATACAAAAAAAAAAAATCCTTTTGGATTTGTCATAATAGGAAGAAGCCAGAAATAAGCATTTCAATCCATTAAAGAGTTTTGGACATATTGTACTGAAAGTTTAAGAGACATGAGAAATGTGCATTGGGAAGAATTCTAAAATTCATTTATGTAAGAGAGACTACAAGAGAACAATTAGCAATTCTGAGGGAAAAAGTCCAGCTAAGCAAAATCTTTTTATCCATTAAATTTTAGCTATTGAATGATAAGGCAAGACCCCAAGGCATCCACTAATGCATTCTACAGCCCCAGATGGTCTTCGAGTTCTATCAGCCTCTCCAAATGGATTTACAGCAATTCTAACTTATTCCTTAAAAAAACCAAAAAGGCCATCTTTTCTTAATTTTTTAGTCTGTAATTTGATCACAGGAGAAAGACATAAGGTTTATTGAAGTTTACAAGAGGCTGCCTTTTAAAGGAATAGTTTCTGAGAGCATTGAGATTTTAGGAAGAAAAGAAGGTCCTACAGATATAGCTTCTAATTTATCTTTAGATCTGAGGGTAACAATTTTATTTGCACCATCCTGGAGTAATGCTCCATATGTATACAGGGTATGCCAAAAGTCTGAAGGTGACTTTAAGCTACAACAGTTTTTATACATTAAAATTGCCCTACATGGGGCAGCTAGGCGGCGCAGTGAGTAGAGCACCAGCCCTAGAGTCAGGAGGACCTGAGTTCAAATCCATCCTCAGACATTTGACACATGTACTAGCTGTGTGACCTCAGGCAAGTCACTTAACCCCAATTGCCCTGCCCCCCCCAAAACCCCCCAAATTGCCCTACAGCATTTGGGATACCTCATAACAGAGAAAGGCATTTTCTAAAGATCTACGAGTTTCAAAAGACTCACCAGAGGCACAAAATACCAGAAACAAATGAGTATCCATCAATTGGGGAAGGCATGCCTGAAAAAACTATGGGTCATGAACGCAGTGGAATATTATTATACAGTGATATGACGAGTATGATAGGTTCAGAGAAAATATGAGAAGACTTTGATCAACTGATGAAGGAGGAAAAAAAGCAGATTATAGTCAATAATTACCACAAAGCAATAATAACAGCTGTTGGTGGGTTTTTTGTTGTTTTGTCCTTTGTCATTTGATGGCACCACAGGGTGATGCCTTGACTCCTGCATGACTCAGATGTAAGTGAGCAGAGCTGCACAAAGTCATCAGCCTCATTCTCTCTTCCTGAGTCATCAAAATCCAGTGGAAGGACAGACAAAAGTCAAGATGACCGGTGATGGCTTGGGATGCAGCGATGACCTTGGCGTCCTCAATATCTGACCAAACTCTAAGCCCTCCGCAGCTCCTGCTCCAACTGCATTTGTGGCCGTTGGAACAAATTGTTGTCATCTGCCCATTCCACCAGGGGAAGTCTCTGTGGGCTTGGGGTAGATATCCCCTAATTCACTGTCAGGTTTGCGGCCCATCAGTTACTCTCAACCTGGTTTAGCCCATCTGCCAATTTTACCAGTAATATTATTAGATAACAATAGCTAATATTTAACTAGAACTCAAGATTTACAAAGCACTTTACACTTGTGACCACTCTAGGAGATAGGTGCTATCATTATCTTAATTTTACATATGAGGAAACTAAGGAAAAGAAAGTTAAATGACTCAGCCAGGGACACACAGCTAGGATGTGAATAAGGATTTGAACTCAGGTCTTCCTAATTTGAAGTCCAGGAATCTATTGACCACACCAAGAAACCTCTCAGTATTCCAACTCATTGAAAAGCAACTTAAAAGTTAAATAGAGGAAAGAAAAATCAGTGAAGGTCCAAGAAAATTGAGAGGTAGGAGAACATAGAATGAAGAGGATATCAGAAAGCAGAGGTGCGAGGGACAATGAGGACCAAGTGTCATATACCTTGCTAAAAAAAGTTTCTGAAACAAAAGTAAAAGCCTCAAATCTTAGAGCTGGAAGAGGCCTTAGGAACATCTAGAACTTTCTAGAACCGGGGATCTCAAGGTTCTTTACATTATGGATTCCTTGAGCAGTTGATTGAAGCCTATGGGTTTCTTCTTAGAATCGTGTATTTAAATCCACCAAATGAGCACAGAGGATTACAAAGAAATAAAATTCTATCAAAATGTCTATTTTTTAAAGTTCCCAGATCCCAGGTTAAGAACCTGAGGCAGCTGGTGGCTGAGCACTTGACCTGGAGTCAGGAAGACCTGAGTTCAAATCCCACCTCAGATAATGATTAGCTGTGTAACCCCAGGGTAAGAATTCACTTCACTTTTTGCCAGTGTTTCCTCAGTTGTAAATTGGGGATAATAACAACAACTTCCTTACAGGTTTTTGTGAGAATCGGATAAGATAACGCTTGTTAAATTAAAAGAAAAAAATCTCTTCATTCAGTGCCTTCCCAAAGAACCCCTAATCTAGGATTACAGGTGGCCACACTGCAGGAGCCCACAGAAGGGAAGAGGCCTGCTGAGGATGACCCCAATAAAGAATGGCAAAGTCAGGCTTGGAGCACAGCCTTTCCAATGACCCCAGACTGTCAGGAGACAGCCCATGCAAAGGAGAATGTTGTCAGACCTCAAATGCCAAAATAAGACCCCGTTCCCAATGAGAATATTTACTGTCTTCTTCCTCCTCTCCACCCAAACGCTCCCACTGACTGTGAGGGAAGTTTTCTTCTGATCAGCTGCATAATTTCATTGCCATGCTAATGTCTACAACTGACTGTGTTCATGGTTAAGTGCCTGGTAAGGAAGCTTTCCTAGGAGAGCAAGGATTTATGTGGCAAACAGGAGATCAGCTCGAATGCCTGCAGCCGGCCTACGGATGGATCGATGGTCTCTAGACAGCTCTCTCAAGGGCCTATCATTGCTCGGGAACTTAGCCCCCAAGCCAGACACACTTCCCCCAGCCCTTAATTATTTACAAAGGTATCAACTTCTGTAACACACACACACACACACACACACACACACACACTCACACACACTCACACACTTAATCGAACCCTGGCAGGAGAAACAGACCATGTCCCAAGGCTTCTACAAGGAGGAGCAGAAGTCCAGATTTTGGAGCAGATTAAAGTCTTTGATGCTTAAAAAGCCGGGATCTGGCCCAGAGGACAGAGCACTGGACCTGGAGTCAGGAAGACCCGAGTTCTAGTCTTGCCTCAGATGCTTGATGGAAGACTGAACCTCTCCTAGACTCAGTTTCTTTAACTATAAAACAAGGATCATGATAGCACCTCCCTCACAGGGTTGTTCTGAGGATTAGATGAGAAGAGATATATAAAGTACTCCACAAACCTGAAAGCACCAGATAAACGTTACCTGTTATTACTATTAGTCTAACTGATACCCGAACAGAAAACCCCAATACAAGATCCCTAGCAACTGGATACCTCAATTCTTCTGCAGACGTGTGGTGAGGGGAGGCCAGCACCTCCAAGGGCAGCCCAGTCTGCTTCCCAGAAGCTCTCAGGAGGGATGGGGGGAGGGCTACTGTAGGACTTCAGAGACAGAGGGATTTTCTCTGAATGTTAGCCCTTCCCTGGGTGGCTTTTCTCCACCTTGTCCTGTATGGATCCTGTTTGGACATATTTCTTTGCCTGTTTTCTCCCCAGTAGGAAAGTAAATTCCTTAGGGTGAGGGAGGTGGCTTGTTTTTAAACCTTTCTTTGTATCTCTAGGGCTTAGCATCTTGCAGGGCACACGGCCAGCAGTTGACAAATGCTTGTTCACTGAAGCTCTAAGCATTTCCTCTGCCCTCTTCACTGCCTGGAATGCTCTCCCTCCCCATCTCAGCCTCCTGGCTTCCCACTACAATCCCTCCTTCTAGAAGAGGCCTTTTCCTTAATGCCAGGGCTTTCCCTCTGTTAATTATTGCTTATTTATCCTGCCTCTATCTCCACTGTACTTATTTGTGTGCTTACTGTCTCCCCCACTAGACTGTGAGCTTTTCGAGAGCAGAGATGGTTTGTGCCTTTCTTTGTATCCCCAGTATTTAGCTTACTGTCTGGCGCTTGAATCCTTGTTGACTAATTCCTGGACAAAGAAACTCATTCTGCCACCGCTGGTCAGCGCTCGCACAGCAATTTATAGTCTAAGAGACTGGTCCAGGAACACTGAGGATTTAATGACTTGCCCAGAGTCACACAGCCAGCATGTGCCAGGAGCAGAATTGAACCCAGGTCTTGAACCCAACTCTGCATTGCCTCCTCTCTAGCTACTGTTCAGGAAAGTTTTCTGACATCAAGTCTCTTTGCTTCTCCACACCTCTGCAACAATGGCTCCCTGTTCTCTGGGGCCAAAGAATACCAACACTTCTTCCTCATATCTTCCTCATGACTGTCCATCAAAGGCGGAGAAGAAAGCTGTCTTGTTCCCACCTGGAGCCTTTCATTCCCCAGTGTAAAAATCCACGTCCTTCAGCCAATTCTCAGAGAACACAGACACGATGCCCTTCCCTCCCCAAGACAAGCATCATGGTGGCTCTTCTCTGCATGCTCTCATTGTCCTTCTGAAGGAATACAATCCCTGAGAAATGGTGTGCCAAAGGCAGAGCATCATGCCTGCTGTTTCACCCTGAATTCGATTATAAGCCCCTTGAGGTCAAGGCCTAGGTCATCATTTATCACCGCACATTCCCATGCTTAGTACCCAGGAGTAACTATTTGCTCAGTTGCCATATTCCATGTGCAGCATTTTGCTGTAACAAATTATAACATCACATTTGAGGTTTTTATCTCAGTGTACATTTAAATATTTATTTATCTCATTACTTATTCATTTAACTTGTCTCCAATTATTACAGCATTGCCTGGGAGTCTTCCTTACTTGCTAGAGTTAAGGGGCAGTCACAATCCTCACTATAAATTTCTTTCCTAGGGGATTTATATAACTGCTGCAAATAGCTTCCTGGGTCTGCAGCTTGGCTCAGTGTTTGAAACTCAAAGCATATTCCTGCTTCAGGTTCTCAGCTCTAATGAGCAAATAAATTTTTTTTTTCAGTGCAACAACTTTTGGATACACTTTTAGTCTTAAATAAAAGGGCTAAAAGACTTACTATATATATATATAATTATATTTGTCTAGCACAAGCTGCCTATTGAGTTGTTCTCAAGCAGCCAATTTTTATTGTTAAATGTTTAATATTCCACTAAGGCTTCCATTTGAGATTATAATGTTGTCCCAAGACCTGTCAAATCTCAGTTACTCAAGGACTGATTAGCCAGGAGGTCTTGGCTTATTAGCCCCTCCAGGGTAGAGGCCACCATCAGGGCAGCTCGATCTTTACAACATCCAGCCCTGGGCGACCAGGCTTGAGCTCTCGATAAGCTGCTTTGGAGAAGGAATAACAAATGAAGTGGTGCATTGGCCAACCCTGCTTGCTTTCTCCTTTTGGAGGCTCACACTCAGAGATCGCTGGCACCTCTGGAAGGGAGCCATAGAATCCCACTTTCCTCTTTGTTAACATCTTCAGGAAAGTATTGAGTGAGAGGAGAGCTTAGAAAAGAAGAAACTGTCTTTGAGCTCCAATTGTCCTTGCTTTCCTTGTTCCCCAAGAATACAAACAATCAAAACTGGATGGAAGGAAGGGAAACTTTTCTTTAAAGTATCAGTTACCACCCAAGTTGGTCTCCCAAGCTCAAAGGAAAATCAACAGGGGATTGTAGAAAGAATACTAGAGCCAGAGGAGCTGGCTTCAAATCCTCCCTCTGAGGACCAGGGCAAGCCAATTAACCACTCTGAACCTCAGTTTCCTCATCTGTAAAATTAGAGGGATTGGACTAGGTATTCACTGAGGCTGTCAATGGGGAGAATTTCTTAATGACCCCACTGGTGATTCTCTAGAGATAAATAGTGGTTATGGAGACAGAATATAGCATATATAGATATAAGAGTCATAGAAGACCTCGATTGAAGAAGAAGCAGCAAAAGGGCAACTTGAGGCAGAAGGCAAGGAAAAACTACGGTAGTGTGATAAAATGTCAAGAACATGGGCTCTGGAGGCAGAGGAGCTGGGTTCAAATTTTGCTTTTGATGCTTACTACCTGCATGCCACTGAATAAGTGACTGGGCCTCAGCTGTAAAATGAGGAATTTTCCAGAGAAGAGAATATCCAGGAGAGGAATATTATCAAAGGCAGCAGAGAGGTTAAGAAGGATAGAGACTGAGGAAAGGCCATTGAGTTTGGCAATTAAGAAACCATCGGTAACTTTGGAAAGAGAAGTTTCAGTTGACTGACGAGGGTGAAAGCCAGACTGTAGAGGGTTTAGGAAGAGAGCGGCCTGACCATCCTGAAAAGCAACTTGCAGTTATGCCAAGACATTGACTAAAATGTCACTGTCAACTGAACCCTCTGACCTAGAGATACCACTCCTGGGCACATACCCCAAAGAGGTCAAAAACACAATGGTGACATTTTTTTTTCCAATGTGGGGAGGAGAAGTTGGGTGGGAACTAAGGGATAGAGCAGCAAAAGAAAGGAAAAGAAAAGGAGACTCGCTGAGCAATCATTTTAAAAAATGAAGAGAAGGGAGACCAGACAAGGGGGATAGCCTTGAACACTAAGGGTTGAGCATGGAGAGTGCAGACATTTCGTCTGGCTTTTCTGTTCTGCTGTATATATGCAGATTTCCCTGGCTCTTAAATTCAGAATGAAAACAACAATTAATTTAAGTAGCAGGCCATTAAAAGACCTACAAGTACTACATCAGTCTCAACTGATGTCCTGGACTGTTCATTAACTCAACTACACGCTTACAATTAACTCCATCTATAGCTAAAGCCATCATTTCCATATGGAAAGATACCAACACAGGTGGGACTTTCAAGGAGTTAGCATTGTAAGTGAAGGGAGATAATAGACATAGGAGGAGTCAGCTGGGGGTCAGATGGGAAGACCATCTCTATTTGTGTCTATTTCATCTGTCTGTATATACAGGGAGAGGAGAAGGAAAGGGGGAGTGACAGAGAAGGTGTAGGGAGGGAGAGACAGAAAGGAAGATGTAAAAGGGAGAGACACAGAAGGGAGAGGGAGGGAGTGAGAGGAGAGAAAGAGAGATGAAGAGACACAGATAAAGAGAGATGGAGAAGGGGAAACAGAGGAAGGGGAAAGGGAAAGAAGGAAAGAGCACAAGGGGAGAGAGTAATGGGGAGGTGATTTGGATGTAAGAAACCATATGCAACAATAAACGTCTTAAAACATTAGGACATAAAGTAAAAGACCTAGAGGTAGGCCTCTAGAATACTGGGTAGAGTCTCCATAACAGATTTGTTGGAGAATGTGGACAAGACACTGGTACCAGACAAGATGGGCTGTACCCACATCACCAAAATGGCAGCTCCCTTGAGTGGCTCAATAAATGGGTCACATTTCACCTGCAATGGTTCATACTCAATTCCAAGAAAAAAAACAATCTAGGGAGACAGGGTTGATGTGCAATTTAAAGAGCTGAGTTACAGAATCTGAGAACTGTGGGACCTCAATGGCTGTCCAGTCCAACTCATGTCTTTGAGGTGTTTTTTCTCCTCCTGAGCTCACCTCCAGCAGTTCATCCTCCAACTTCAGCAGGTTGAGTGGGGCCACTGGCCCATCAGGCATGATGGAAGAAATGTAATGGTGCCCATTAAAGGAGTCCAGCTCCACTCCTAGCCTCAGAGTGTGGATCGGCAGCAGCTGTGGGAAACCAATCATGAAAAGACTTAGGACTCACCCCATGAAACATTTGCCCAACTATAAAAGATCACCCTCCCGATGCCCAATGGCCAAAGGTGAAACGATTAGCTAGAAGAATTAATCTCTTTATCAAAATGTGCACTACCCTCAAGACACTGATAGCCACTCTTCAAGAGCATCGGATGCAGGAGACTTCGAGGAGCTCAAGGATCAATATGAAAATTCTGCAGGGTCTGAATTTCGCAGGTTCTGACAGACAAAACTCTGCTGGTCCTATCAAGTCTCAAAAGACAAGCTTTTCTACATTACTGTGAATTCAAATGCAGCAATGTTTTTAGAGAGAAGCAGTGTCACCCAGTGGTTGGTGAGCCAGCCTCGGATTGAAGTCCCTCTTTTCTGACACACAGTGGTTGTCATCCTGGGCATGCTGCAGTAACCCGCCAGAGGGATCACTGATTGAGTGAATTTCCCTACTGGAAGTTCCCCCCAGTGGTGAAATTGCAGGACCAGACTTAAAGATAAACAGTATTTGTTGTATTTAGCGATGTCATAGAAGAGCCAATACGTTTGAAACAGGGTGGAGTCCAGCAAACTGGCCACCTCAGGCCAGAGAAAGCCTCTCTGATGACCTGCAGCCATTCCACCAGAAAGTACCAGTGCCACCTTGATGTAGGTGTTTGAAGGACAAAACTGCAGCTACTTGAATCATAACCTTCACCATTTTCTTCAGGACACAAAATTTCACTCATTATTTATTCTTTTCCTTACCTGTCTCCACCTTCCTCCCTGTTCATTTACTCTATGTTCCAAGTTGTCCCCAAGTCCTTGTCATCTGCATAGTCACTGGAAGAGTTAATGCCCAGACCACGTGGAGCTCACTTATGTCCCACTATACTTGTGTTCAAACAACCCAAACAGAAACTAGCCATTGCATTTAGTCATCACCAGTTGCTTCTCTGAAAATCTTCCTTCCCTCTGGACTGCCTCTACCTCTTCCATCTCTTGCTACTATCCTGACAAGCACCTAGACCTGACCTTTGTCACTTGTCACGACCTGAACTCTCTGCCTCTAGAGCTGGAAGGAACCTTGGAGACCATTAAGTCCAAATCCCCCCGTTTTCTAGATGGGGACCCTGAAACACAAAGAATGACTTGCCAACGGTTGTGTCTGACTCAGAATCTGAAGCCAGATCTTCCTGACTCTAAGTCCAGGGCTCTATGCTCTACTCTTGCTTCTCTAAAAGTGGCCAAATAATCTGTCTCAGGACCATATCCAAGAATAGCACTTTTCTTAAAAAAGTCAGAGACTTATGACTTCTAGGGGCACAGTGGATAGAACACTAGAAAATCTAAGTTCAATTCAGCCTCAGACACTTACTAGCTGGGTGACCATAGACAAAGCATTTAACCTCTATTTGCCTCAGTTTCCTCAACTATAAAATGGGGCATTATCCCAGCACCCAGGGCTGCTGTGAGGACCAAATGAAATAACACACGTAAAACATCAGAACAAGCAGCCTTGCCGGATCCCCTTTAA
Source organism: Phalanger gymnotis (assembly GCA_028646595.1). Lineage (NCBI taxonomy): Eukaryota > Metazoa > Chordata > Mammalia > Diprotodontia > Phalangeridae > Phalanger > Phalanger gymnotis. The sequence continues at coordinate 322,085,794 of CM053626.1, read as the reverse complement.
GGCTGATGCCTTCCCTCTGAGATTTCCCCCAATTCATCCTGTCTGTATTCTGTTTGTACATAGTTGTTTGCATATTGTCTCCCCCATTGGGATGGAGGCCCCTTGAGGGTAGGGATTGGATTTTTGCCTTTCGTTGTATCCTTAGCACTGAGCACAGAGCCTGGCACACAGTAAGAGCTTAATAAATGCTTGTTGACTTGGTTTTTGCTACCACTACTACCCTAGGGTTTCCAAATTTCATCCCCTTTTCTGATTTTCCACTTTTCTTATATAAATTTTGGCCTTCTTTCCTCCCTGCCCAATTCTGAGAAATCCAACCTCCAACTACTCCATAAATATTGAGGATGTCAACCAGCCTAAGGGCCCTCCAATACCGCAGTACATCAAACCGAAATAGGCTAGAACACTCAGAGAAATGCATCAGGAATGGCAGTTTACCCGCTAACGCCTGCCAGCCAGCTCACTTTGTTCGCTGATGGACCACAAGACCATGGGGGAGATGGTGTCAGAGTAGTGCAGACCAATCCATCACCTGGACCCACAGGCTGGGTGGAAATCTTGCTGACGGTAGGGGGTCCAGCACAAAAACTAACACTAGCATAGTGTCGTCCATCTTCACATGAGACAGGCATTGCGGCACAAAGAGAAAGAACCCCGCTACTCTTGGCAATTTCTGTTTCAGAGACGTTCCCCCCATCCCCCAGAACCAGAGCAAGACCAAATATTGCACCCAGCCTCTCCCTGACCTGAACCTCCCATCCGTGGGCCCACCACTAGCTCCTCCAAGATGGCCACTGCTCCACAATTCTACCACAAGACCTTTCTTAACTTATTTCTCCTGGGGCAGAGAGGGTGACACAGCATCTAAGAAGAGGCCAGACCATCAAATTCCCTAAGCAGCGCTCCCCTCCTCTGGAGGCTGAATGATACAGGGTCAGAGCATCCATCATTCAACTATAATGATCCATGTGACCTTGAGCAAGTCAAGTCAACGAGCATTTATTAAGCACTTACTATATGCCAGGCACTGTGCTAACTTCTGGGGCTGCAAAGAAAGTCAAAAAGTAGTCTCTCATAGGCAACTCGCTTCTCTTCCCCTGTGGCGGTCTCATTTTCCCAATCTGTTCACTGAAAAGGCCACACCTCTAAGGTTGCCTCTCGCTCTACATCCCATGACTCTACGATTTGTGCAAGGCACTCTTCTTTCTTTTCTTTACCTCAAATATTGATGTTTGACTGATACCTTTTGTTCTTACAATCTATCCCTCCAACCTGTGCACTCTTCCCAAGCTCAGAGGATTAGCTGGAGGTCAAAGAGCACAGGTACAAATCCTCCCCACCTTACTGGCTCCCTGTTTGATGTTGGGCAAGTCATCGAAAGTCTTCAGGCCTTGAGTTTCCCCATCTTTTTTAAATGTTTTTTTTCAACTTCACTTTTCTCTCCCTCTCACCTTCCAACAACTAGAAGGGAAAAAAGGAAAGGAAAAATACATCCCTTCTAACAAGTACGCATGGTTGACCAAAACTAATTCCTGGAGTATCATGTCTCAATCTACATCTCAAGTCCATCATCTCTCCATCCAGAGGAGAATGGCAAGTTTCATCAATCAATCAATAAACATTTATTAAGCATTCAGTATGTACCACCCAGCACTCCCCACCAGGCTGGAGCAGTAGCTGGTCATCACCTCAATCGGAGTGCTTACAGCTTTCACCGTTGTTTGTCTTTTCTGTATTTTTGTTATTATGAGAAACTTTCTGGTTCTGCTGCTTTCCTCTATGTCAAGTTACCTAAGTCTTACTGTTTCTCTGAAATCATCCCATTCATCATTTCTCACATCACCACAGTATTTCAGTTCTAAATCTACAATCAATTGTACGGCCTCTCCAAGGACAAGACAGAAGCATGGAGTCTCTTCTAGACAGTTCCATGGGGGATTGGAAACATTACCCTCCCTCTTTGAATTGGAATCATGCAGAACCACAGGACTTCGTGTCCAATGATATTGGGCATGGAGGTGGTATGTGATATTGCTGAAATCTACTCATTATCAACAGAGCTAGGTAATGTAAGTTTCCAATTGGAATCCAAGTAGATGCATCTTTCTGGGGCTTCATGGGACATCACTTCAGACGGTCTAATGAACATGTGCATCTGCCTTCATATTCTTTTAGCATCTCAACACACCATTTCATAAATCTCTCTATATTATTTATAATAATAATAACTCATATTTAGCAACTTCATAAGTATTTAAGTACCTTCTCTGCCTCCAGACACTATGCTAGGTACTGATGAAACAAATACAAAAGTGAGACAGTGCTTGCCCTCAAGATACTTATATTCCCTGTCAAGTATTTTAAAGTTTACAAACTAATATGTATTTACACACACACATACACGATATACAGTATATACGATGTCACATATTATACATTCATTATATTATAAAATTATGTGTATACACACACACACACCCATATGCATGTATACATACATACACGTGTGTGTGTGTGTGTGTGTGTGTGTGTGTGTGTGTGTGTGTGTGTGTGATCGACTGCTCAGGAAGCAAGAGAGAGTACCAGGGCTGGGACCAGCTTTGGCCAGGGAGGCATGAGGTCATAATTTGAGATTTGGAAGGGACCTCAGAGGCCATGTAGTCCAACCCCTTTGTTTTACACATGAGGAAACTGAGGCCCACGGAGGTTCAATGACTTAGCCAAGGTCACATTATTACTAAGTGGCAAAGTCAGGACTCGAACCTAGGTCATTGAATGATAATTCTAGCAACTGCATCATGGGGTCTCATGTCCCTGGAGGCCACCATGGGGTCTTAGGTACGAGCTTGGCCAGTAGAGATTCTGAGCTGCCAGAGGGTGGAAAACAATTTGGGCAGATTACTGGATGGGAGGAAAGGTTGGAGAAGTGTGTGATCGATTTGTTGCTAGAGAATGGAGGTCAGGAGGAGGGATGCTGGCCTCTCCCTCCCCTTCAGTCTTCCCTGCTTGCTTCCTTATCCTTGAACCAGGATGTCCCCCCACCCCTGCCTTCTCCAGCCCCTGAACATTTCTCAGTCCCTTAATTGGCCATCATATGAAACTTATACTTTTGAGCAGTACTGAATTGCTTGAACATTTCATGCTCCTTGCTTCTAATTTAAAAGCTGGAGGGAACATTTAATATATAGAATCTGGATCTTTCCTATTTCTCTCCAAACATAAACTGCTATTTTATGTGGCCCTCACTGGCTGTTATTTTTTCTCTATCTTGGTCAGTGATATTTAATAGGAAAAATGTTCTTGCCAAATGCTGTAAAATATGCTATATCAAAATCAGTTTTATATGTAAGAAACAGCAAGAAAGCCAAAGTGGCTGGATCACCAAGAGTGTGGAGAGGGATAAGTTAAGGAAATGGGAGGAAAAGGAAGAGGCCAAGACATGATGGGTTTAAAAGCCAAGCAAAATATTCTCCACTTGATTCTGGAGGAGATAGGGAACCACTGGAGCTTGCTAAGTCAGACCTGGGCTTGGCAGCAAAGCAGAGGCCAGAGTGAAGTTGGGGGAGACTTGAGGCAGGCAGACTAAACAGAAGGTTCTTACAATAGTCCAGGTGTGAGGTGATGAAGGCCTGCACCAGGGCCAGCAGGGAATGTGTATGAGAGAGTTCATGATGACAGGAGCAAGACAGGGCAACAATCCACCATGTGGAGTGAGTGCAAGAGAGAAACCCGGGATGACTTGGGGTTTACGAGCTTTGATCAAACCACCACATCCTTCTGCCTTCATATGCACATTTACAAAGCCCCAAGTAAGTCTTTCCCAGACAGGATTTCATTTAACTCAACCTGAATCATTCAGTCCTAGTGAAACCACCAACTAACCAGTCACTATTAAGCTCCAGGGCTCTAAAAGGAAAAAGTTCCTTCTAGCAGGTACCAGACGTACCCTAGAGATTACTGACACCCCAACGTAGATGCTTTTTTCCTTCATGGAATCTAAGAACAGAGTCTCCTCAGCTGGGTACTCTCCTGGGTGAACCAACAGCTATTCTCACAATTGGGACTCTTCGTCCACATCAACTTCCCCAGGTTCTTCCTTCCCAAATGCCTTTGCCTTCTCTCTTTTCCTGCTTCAGAGGCATCCATCCACAAGAGCTCCAAGTTCCCCATCCGCCCATTTCTCTATCTCTTGCTAACACATTTCTGGATCATGACAACAAAATTCTCAAATGCCACATTTTGATTTCTTGTCTCACATTGTATCTATCTAGAGTAAAATGGGATTGTGGGGAGGGAGGAAGAGAGGGAGACAATTTGGACCTAAAATGTAACAAAAAAAATTTATTTTAATTTTTAAAAAGAGATTTAACCACAAGTAACAGAGGAAACCACTATTTCTTGCCAGTGCAATTTAAATGTGTGTGTGTGTGTGTATGTGTGTCCATGCATGACAGTAATACCACTAACTCCTTTAACTCCATTAAGAGGTCATTCTGAAATACTAAAAGTCTAGATAGGTTAATAAAGAAATACTAGTGATACTAACATATGGGAATCATTAATACTTGCTATCCCAAAGCTTAAAGAAAACTGTGTATGTAACTTCTGCTGATTGAAAAAAGACAGTCACAGTGGATATGATATAAAGTCATTTCTTGCAGAAATCTGAAGAGGGCAGTTAAAAATCAATCCTGCTACAGTAAAAAGAAAACCCTCCGATTCATTAAAATATTTACAGCAAGCCAGTATTTTTTGTGGTGGCAAAGAACTTGAAACCAAGTAGATGCCCAGCAGCTAGGTAATCAGTCTAAGAAGCTCTTTATCAACGTGATGGAATCTTACTATGTAACAAGAAGCAACGAACATGACAAGTACAGAGGAGTATGAGAAGATTTATGTGAACTGGAGCAAAGGGACATAAGTAGAACCAGGAAAACTGTATACATGAAGACTGAAATGATGTGAATGGAAAGGACAACAAAACAATGGGAAAATGTTGTGGAAATACAATGAAGAAGGTTAGATCCCAAAAAAAGGGGCAGGAAAGGGGCCGCCCACCTTTTTCTATAGAAGAAAAGCACAATGAATGGAGACTAGGATAATGAGATCAGACTTTTTCATTGTATTTTCATTGTTTTACTGAACTATATTTTTTCCTTTTTTTTGTTTTATATTAAGATATGGCTCTCCAAGCAAACAGGGAAAGGGGATATCAGGAAATATAGGTGATGTGAGAAACAAAAGACATCAATAAAAATCCATTTTAAAATAATATAATGCAAATATAAAGCAGGATGGTTTTAAAAATAACATGCTGAAGAGTACATATTTTTCAAAAAACAAGTGGTACATAAAGAAGTCTCATGTTTTCAAACACAAGTCCCTTTTTTTATTCTTTGTATATGGAAATCCTCAAATTTATTGGTATTTGTCAAATTTAGAATTAAAAAATGTAATTTTTTAAAAGCCAAACCTGCTTGTTAAAGCCTTGGAAATTCACCTAAAAGGTATTTTGAGGCAAAACTGCCCTGAAGACCCAAAACCTAAGAGCCAAGAACAAATTTGCTCCTAAGTCCCAGATAGCTTCTCATTCTAAGAAAAAAAAGTTCAGCGTGAGTTAGAAATTGCTTTCATCTTTACTTTTGCAAGGAAAACCAAGATTAATTTATGTAGGGATTGAAATCACATAAAAAAAAGTGCTAAATTTTACTTATATGTTTGCAAGTCCTTTTATTCTAAATGGCACCCTCCTTTACATCTGCATTTAATAAATGGTAGATCAAAGTTAATTGCTATACTTTACTTTCAAAAGTTAATAGCTTGCTGATGTATGGCTTATCACCTCTTCGCTGTTGGTTATCCACCCCTGGAGAAAGCTACCTTGAACTGCAAGCATAACGCCTAGGAGGAAAAAACGGGGGTGGAGGTGAGGAGCATCTGTTGGATACATCTGCAAAACCACAAACACCTTCACACAGACATAATTGGGGAAGATAATTACACCATGACAGAAGCTAAATGGAAGGAAGGGTTAAATATGTCTCTATAAACACCTTATAGATAGAAAACATTTAATTTTTAGCTTAATTCTAAAAATATCTGTTAACAATTTTCAAAACATTTTCATATGTACTATCAAATATACCCTTTAAAAGAACCCTCTGAGGTAATCACAGAGAGCGATAATATTCCTATTTTGCAGATGAGTAAACTGAGAAGAACTAGAAAGACAATCTATACAAAAACATCAACATTGTTTTAAAAAAAAGATTTTGGAAAAACTTAGGGATTTTGATGGATCTAATGATCAGTCATGATTCTAGATGAAGAAAGCTACCCACCTCCTGACAGAAAAGTAACAGCCATATGAATGAATGAATGAAACATACAATGATATCGCAATGACCAATACGGGAATTTGTTTTGCTTGATTATGGTATCACCAGGGTTTTGCTTTTCTTTCTTTCTTTCAAGTTGTATGGGGAGGAGGTGAGAGAGAAAAAATTAAATGCTTGATAACTGGAAAAAGTTAATTAGGAAAAAAAATGAGTCTGAGGCAGTCCCAAGTATCCCCATTTTATAGATGGGGAAATTGGGCCTTTAGAGAAGCTCACTGGGTTATGAAAAGTCATATACATACGTCTTCCATGTCTATATCTGCTGTTCATTCCACTATGCACATGAACGCACATGAGATCAAGTCCAGTTCTACCTATTAGTTCCACTGAATTATAACAATATGATTTGTTTCTGAAACATTGGCAGAAAATAAAGTCTCCATTTGCTACTCCCACTGGTGGTAAAATAAAATTTTCCAACCTAGAGGGCTTCTTTCAATGCTTTTCCATCACTGTGGCCTCTGATTCTTTGGTTACAGAGAATGACATAGAATTTACAATCTGGTTAATTTAACATTACCAAGAGGAAAAACCTCCGCTTAACTCTTGTTTTTGGTTGCTAGTTACAAAGTCAACCAAAATTAAATTTTAAGAAGTGTACCCAACCCCATGACTCATATTGTGACTGGCTTTTAGCATGTCAACATCTGGTCCACAATGGATTTATTAGCTTAAATATTTGGAATTTGAAATTAGGTTTCCAATTTCTACCAGATGCCAAATAAAACAATTTAAAGAACTAAGTCAAAACTCACAAGGACACCACCTCTGGGTTTTCTGGGTTATAGGTATTCTCCTCCTTACAGAGGACGAAACCCAGAAATAACTAACTTTGAAACAACTGGTAGCCATAGGACTTGCTTAAAAAAAAAAAAAGGCAGCAAGCAGCTATTAAACACCAAGCACTTGGAATAGAAGGAATTCCCACAACAGTCCCTGCCCTCAAGGAGCTCACACTTGAACGAGGGAGATAACGTGGAAACAGCTAGATACAAGAGACAGGACGCATGCTGACTCAATCCAAGGTAATCCACACAGAAGAGGACTGGACAAAATTAGAATAAGGAAATACATCAGAATGAGGAGCCTCATCAACAGGGGTTATTTCAATGCTTTGGGAGTGGCTTGAAAGATTTAAAATATTTTTTAAAGGTTTGAGTTACAAATAAGGCTCACCTTGGAAAATTTCTGTAATTCAGCATCATCGATGATTTGTGGGTCCAAAATGACAACCTGGAGGGTTTAGGAATTAAAAAATATTAATGCTTATAAGAACAAAACCAAGCAAAACCCAACATTCTGGGAAGCCTCCGTGGGCTCAGGACTCCATCTGAGCGGCTCCGCTGCCTCGCCCCTGGTCAGTCTCTCTGAAAGGGCTCAACAAATCCCCGGTGCCAGAGCCTATAGCAAAGAGAATCAGATGGCAAAAGGCAAATGTGTCCCAAAAGAGTGATTGCTACCTCCCTCTTGTTTTGTTGTTTTTTAATGCCCAAAGAATGTTTGAGCTGGGGAATACCTTAGATCCTCTAGTACCTGGGGCCCCAAAACTTTGAAAAATAATATTTTTTTAATATGATATTTCCTTTGTAAGACTGTTATTTTATTTTATGCATTTAAAAAACTGATTCTAAAAAAGAGTCCATGGGTATCCCCAAATTAATAAAGGGGTCTAGGGGTCTAGGATCTAAAAAGAGTTAGGACCCCATCTAGTACAATCTTCTTCTCATTTTACAAATGAGACAAAACTGAGGCCTAGAAAGGGAAAGTAATTTCCCTCAACATCAAATAGCCAATTCATAGCACAGCCAGGACATGGATGACTTGTCTCCTGAACTGTCATCCCAATCCCAGGCTTCTGCTTCTTTCCCAGCATCTCACTACAGATTTCCAAATTGCTTAAGTGTGTGTGTGTGTGTGTGTGTGTGTGTGTGTGTGTGTGTTTCGAGAATGACAAAATCTTTGGAATTACCCCCAAAGTCACTGAACTGTTTGGATTCAGTCAAAGGGCCACGCTTGAGGACCTAGAGGGCCACATGTGGTCTCAAGGCCACAGGTTCCCCACCCTTGCTCTAAACTCTGTCATTTATACCCACTGAAGAGGCTGCAACTATTGTTAGCACCCTCCAAAACTGACGCCCTGGGATAAATCACTAGTCGCTCACCCTAGTTACAGCTCTGTTTGAGTGGATTGCACTAGGCTTCCAGCTCTGATACCCTCTGATATTGACACACTGGTCTGTGCATAAGAACATTAGACCAGAGTTCAAATCCAGCCTCAGACACTTGCAAGCTATGGGTTCCTGGGCAAGTCACTTAACTTCTGTCTGCCTCAATTTCCTAAACTATAAAATGGGGATGATAACAGTATCTACCTCCCAGGGTTGCTGTGAGGATCCAATGAGATAACATAGGTAAAATACTTTATATACCATAACACATCATATAAAAGCCAGCTTTTTAAAATAATATAACAACAAAAACAATGTGCCTAGATGGTGCCACAGGGTGCTGAGCCTAGAGTCAGGAAAACCTGAGTTGAAATCCAGCCTTGGACACTTACTAGCTGTGTGACCCTGGGCAAGCCCATCAACTTCTGCCTGCTTCAGTTTCTCCAATTGTCAAATGAGGATAGTAGCACCTTTCACCCAGGGTTATTGTGAAGATGAAGTGATAGGATAACTATAAAGCACTTGGCACAGTGTGTGGCACATAGTAGGTACTGTATATATGGTAGTTATCTTCATCATCATCATTAGTCTAACAAAAGTCTGTTGGCACAAGTGATCATCATTTAGTCCATATTCCAACAAAATATCACTATTTTGTTAATGCTATAACATTAATGTTACAGTACCACAACATTATTATATATTCTAATATTCTATCACTGTTAGCTTAAGTGTAAACATATGAAAGGAAAAAAATCAGTAGAGGTTCAAGGGGAATTTTTTTTAACCACTTTTTGTAAGGCAAGCTTAAGTTACTTCTAAAGGTCAAACTCTCTTCCATTGTGAAGACTCTCAGAGAAATCCCTTCCTCAATTGTAATAACAAGTGAAAAGAAAGCCAAGGGGCTCGAGGCCCATACAATTCCAACCTAATTTAAATGACTCCCCTCCCCCACCCGTCCCGCCCCCCAATTTTGTTCCATCATCATTCCTTCACTCTTCTCATAAAAGTCTGAGATTCTGGGTGAAACACAGGACTAATATCCCAAGCTGCTCTGGCAGCCAATAAAACAAACAGATCGCAAAGACAATCATCAAAACGCCAGCCGCTCTAAGTAGCTGATGAATGTGACAAATTTAAAGGCAGGCATTCCTCCCCCTGCCCCGCCACCTCTTCGCTGTTCTGCCAACTGTGTCTTAAATCGTTCCAACATGAAGTAAACCACTGGGACTGGCAGTCAGATCTCTTTTTTCATCCCTAACAGTTCTTACATCTCAAACCACTGTGATTTTCCCAATCGGTTATTTCCAATACAAGGAAGGGGGTTGGGGGAGGGAAGCCATTCCCAGAAGTGCTTGTTTCTCCTAATTACTATGTTACGAGCCTCACATTAAGCCAGACGTGAGTACATTTTATCGAAGGATAATAACATACCATTACTTCATAATCGGGGCCCAACAGGTTTTCCCACTTGGATTTCAGTTCATTTTCCAGGGAGCCAGGAATTGTATCTAGATATAAAAAATAAGGAGCTGAGAACAGAAAACATCAGCATTTTTCAGTAAAAACAGAGACTGAAAAGGGAAACAGAAATATGGAGGACAAGGAAAGCACATCAAATTCCAGCTGAGTGGGCAGCTTAAGCCAGAGGTGAATTTGAGGAATGATGTCGAGGCCAGCTCTAAGCAAAGAAAGATTTTCTCTTCCCAGTGATCTGCCGATCTGCCGTTCCTATTTCTGCTTGAGTGGGAGCCCATGAAGAACCTAGAGAACTTGGGTTGGAGTCTTGCCTCCCACGCCTCTTGGCTGTGTGACCATGGTCTACTTCTCTAACTGTACAGCTCCCTAGGCAACTCAGTAAGACCAGGAGTTGTGGAGAGGGGGCTTGTCTACCCTGGTTTGAGGAGTTTTCTCATCTCTTTGATGGAGGGTCTTAAAGGTAAGGGGAAAGGAGGATTTACAATGAAGACTAGAAACCAAAGTTCTTCTGGTTATAACTAAAAGCCTCATGATGCTGCTTTATACTTGCTGGCTACCTCCCTCCCCTACTTCTACATCACCTCCACCTCCTTCGAGGTTCTATTCAGGGGCCTCCTTCCTCAACCCTTTAGTTATGAGTGTCTTTCGAGCCCACCCTCCCCAACACCCAGCCCCCAGCAGCATGGAGTACCAGCTAAACTGCCAACTTGGAGTCAAAAACACACAGAAATTAAAGTCCTTCCTCTAATAACCTGGCTGCGTGACCCTGGGCAAGTCCCTAACTCTCTCAGTACTCTAGCAAGACATCACTTACATTTACAGATGTCTTGTTGATTTCCATCAGTGGAGGAAAGTTTCCACACCAGGAGGTCCTCGCACAGGTGAAATCAATCACGGGTCTGCACTTCCCTTCCCCTTGAGCCCCATAATGTAATCCTCCCTTGGAATAGAAGCTCATGGAGGACAGAGACAACTCCATTTTTATCTCTGACACCACAGTGGCTGCTTAACAAAAGACTGTTAGATTATATTGCCTTAATCACTTCACAATTGTAGGATCAGAGACTTAGAGGTGAAAGAGACCATGGAAATAACCTAAGCCCAGCCTCCTTACTGCACAGAGAAGGAAGCTGGGGACCAGAGGGATTAAATGCTAGCTATTAAGATCACTGATTGGATGGAATTCCATGTCTACCTGCTCCTTCTTTACCTATAAGGCCCCTCCCATTAGGCAGTAAACCATATGAGGGCAGGGACCTTTGCTTTCTTATCCTCTGTATCCCTAGGGCTTAACACCAGAGAAGATACTTAGCCAATGATTATTGGATTGGACTGCTCTAAATGTTAACCACTTAAGTCATACAATCAGATTCAGAGCTGGAAGGAAATTTAGAGGCATCCCGCTCCCTCATTTTACAGATGAGGAAACTGAGGCTGGAAATGCTGAAGTGACTTGCCAAGGGTCACAAAGCTCATAAGGATCTAAAGTAGGATTTGAACCGAGGTCTTCCTGACTCCAAGTGGCACAATCTAACCAATGCCAAACTGAACTACTTGGGGCCATTTCTTCCACTCTGTTGGATGACCCTGCCCTTACTGAGAAATCTCTTCTCATGAGCATGTTGCCATATGAGCTGAGACTCAGTCCTCTTTCCACACCTGGCAGGGATCGAGGCTCGTCTGGGTTAATGAGGGCCTTTAGTAACAGGAGTTCCTGGAGAAGGCCTGGTTCTGAGCCAGCCTTTGTAGGGAGGACAGCTACCCTGACCCGTCTATCTTTTCAACTGTCACCCTGCAAAGTGAGGCAATCACATTATGTCATCCAGCCTAGCCTCTGGGTGACCTCACTCACAACTCAGCCCAGGTATCTAAGTCTCCAGCCTAAGCAACACCAAACAGGGGAGAGCCTAATGCTCTTGGCTCCCTGCACAGAGCTCTTGAAAATAAACTCTCTCTTCCTTTTAAAAACAAAAGAAAACAAGAAACACAAAAGCCTCAACATTTTGTCACAAGATTGGATATGTCAGAGAAAGATTACTGCAGCTGACATAAGCCATCTGGCTCCAAATCTGAATTTGGCCTTCCACATCCCCAGGGTCTTTGGTCCTCAAGCACAGACAGCTCATTTCAGAGGCCTACAAAGCCCCATTAGGGTCTGCACCTTAATCATCCGAGAATGAAGCTCAGGAATCCTTAAAAGATGCTCCACCGTAAAACTGACAAGAGCTGTGTCTCCTAAAGTGAGTTAGATGAAGGAATGCCAAGAACCCCAAGTTCTTCCAGGAGCTCTAGTCCACAAAGTGACCTCTCCAAGGGGTAGTGACATCACAGGGCCATAGATTTAGAGCCGGAATGGCTCTTAGAGGCCCGTGAATCTAACCTCTTCATCTTGCAGATGACATAAGAGGTAAGTGATTTGTTAGTAATTATCTAGGGCAGGTCTTCTCAATGCCACGTCCAGCCTGCTATCCATTATACCATCTACCTCTGGTGTCTCATGAAGGCAGGAAGGGGACAGACCATTGGTTCTCAAGGGCTGTGCAGGTAGGGTAACGTGTTCAGATAAGGCCTACTAAGCTGAAAAGGTTATGAACAGGATATAAGCTCCTCGAGGGTAGAAACTATTATATTTGTATGTCCAGGGCCCAGCACAATGGCTGACTCATGACAGCCCCTTAATTAATGCTTGTTAATTGACTGAGCCCAGATCCAGCAATGGATGATATGTCCCTCACCCAAGCATCACCCCAAGAGGGCACAGACAGACTCTCTGCCAAAAGAATGATTGCTGGGTGATCAGCTTCTCATCTATAGCAACTCAGAGAGTGAGTACCTATAATGGAAAGTCCAAATGTGTAAGGAGGAAGCATCAGAAACAATATTTGAACCCAAGTCCCCTGACTATGGTTTCTACCGTACTGTGCATATCCAATGGGATATTAACAGTGATAACTAGAGGTCTTATTTCTATATCAACTTTAAGCGTAAAAAGCACTTTCCTCACAAAACTCTCGTGCAGATCGAGTATTACTAGCCCCAGTTTATCAAGAGAAAACGGTGCCTCAGGTAGCTTAAATGACTTCCAAACCAATCGACTAATACAGGACACATCAAAAGCTTTTTAGCTATTATGTTTTAATAGCTTAAGACCACACTCCCTTTGGGGACACCCTATATTTGTTGAACACCTGCAATATTCAAGCCGCCATGCTTGCTCGTAAAGATAGTTGAGATCAAAATGCTGTGACCTCAAGGAGCTTCCATTCCCCTATTGGAATGCTGGGTGAGGACAGCAGGTAAGCTGAACAGAAAGGAGAGAGAACTGACTGGCAGGCAGCAATGGCCTCCTCTAGCACAGCGGTGGCTCTCAGGATCAAACTTTTTATAATAAAACCAAGACATTTTAATTTCTAATACAGCCAATATTGATCAACACAAATAAATAAAAGTTCTAGGGGGAGGAGGATTATAAATGATTTTTAAGGGATCCTGAGACCAAAAAGGTTGAGGATAGGCGCACTAACAGGTACGTGGGCATTGAAGAAGGCAGGGGATTTGAAGAGGCAGAGGGAAGGAGAGAGTGAATTCCAGGCAAGGAGGGCCAAGGAAGAGCCAAGGCTGGGGGTCAACCTTATGTCTGTCTCCTAACTTCCATTCTGGAGGCTTTTTCCACTATACTCTCAATCCTCCCCACATGATGATCAGAATTTACAAGCAACAAGATCCTGGAGGTAGATGGTGAAGGTGGATTCAACAGAAGCCACAGGATGGGGCTATCCTTCCTCTCCCTCTGTTTTATTCCCCTCCTTCCTCCCATCCCTTCCCTACTAGGAATAGAAAGCTTAATTCTCAGACTGAGGCAAAGTACCATCCTCAGTAAAGCTGCTGTCACAGAAATTTCTGCTAATGCAAGGACCAAGGTATGCATTTGTGATTCAAAGAGTCACCCCACTCTTTGGTCCCAAACCAACGCTAATAAAGGAAGATCGCTGGGATGCCATAAATGAGCACAGTGAAGCTGAGCAGAGGAGTCTTAAGCAGACACGGGGGAAGAGGTGAACAAAGCAAGTGATTCAATAGAATAGAACTGAGGTCCTGGAGGATAAAACTGCTTTTGTTCTTGTCGGTCAATTCCCATTGTAGGTGCTCAGTGCCTTGCACACAGGTTACAATAAACCAGTGTTGAATCTAATTGATGTGAAGGCGGTCAGGAAGTACAGAGGGAGTCAGGAAGACCTGAATTCATCCAGTCTCAAACCTGTGCAACCCAGACAACCTGGGGAGCCACTTCAGCTCCGTCTACCTCAGTTTCCTCCACTATAAAATGAGAATAATAACAACACCTACCTCATGAGGACCCAATTAAGCAATATTTCTGAAAGCACTTAGCACACAGTAGGCACTTAATACATGTGGATTCCCTTATTCTATTATCTCACGCAAGCTCCAAGAACAGATTTAATATGGTGCCACTGACAGAGTGCTATCCTCAGAGTCAAGGGACATTGGCTTGAATTCCAGATCTTCCATTTGCTACTTGTGTCAATCAGTAAGTCGATGAACATTTATTAAACACCTACTATGTGCTAGGGACTGTGCTAAACATTAGGGACACAAATTTTTTTTTAAAAGACCCACCCCTACCTTCAAGGAGCTTACAGTCTAGTGGGAGAAAATAAAAATCATAAATTGCGGGGGGGAAAAAGAAATTAGCAAAATAAAAAAAAGAACCCCCAATCTAATGGGAGAAGACCCAAAAGGAACTAAAAGGTGGGGGAGGGGGCATGGTGGAGAAGTTGGTCAGAGAAGTCCCAGAGTAGTGAGGTCAGGTGACAAAGGAGTTGTCTGAGCTGAGCTCCATCCTCATATCGAGGTTTTGGAGTTCCCAACTCCACCCTCCAGTCAGAGGGGAGAGATGAGGTAGAGTACCAAGATGGCGGGATCTCACAGGATTATGAGGTTTTCCCAATGAGCTTTCATGGTGGTCATTTGTGTGACCCTGGACAAGTTACTGAACCTCTCTGGGCCTCCATTTATGTAAAATGATTCTTCTGAACAAACTGGTCTGTAAAATCCAACTCTAAATCCATGATCCTAATATGCCCAAATTCAGCAACAGACGTACAAAAGCTGACTGCATAGACGTGGTCCAAATGCTCAGGCATCAATCATTCTCCCTCTAAAGGGGAGAGCTCAGACGCCTGCCATCTTTCAGGGTCCCTTCCAGCTGCCAATCTGTGACTCTTTGATGTTCTGGTTCTTATCCAATGACGAGGGTAAAAATGAAACCATGGTGAGTGCTCACAGCAGGGGGCAACATTTTGTTAGACTAGGAGATTCAAGATTCCCATCTATCACTCCCCTGACATTTCAGTTCAATTCAACAAGTATCTATTAAATGCCTACTATGTGCCAGGCGCAAGAATGAAAATCTTTGGCAAACCTTCAAAATGGAGCAAAAAAAAAAAGGGGGGGGCCACAAAACCCTGAATTCTAAAACAGCAATGGGCTGGATTCTCCAAGAAATATGAGAAGTCTGACTACTCTGACCTATTCCGTTACAATGTGTGAACACAGATCTGCCTGGGAAAACAAGGCCTGCGCCTTTGTAAATGGACCGTGGGAAACCCACAAAGCCAATGAAATTAGACATTCACATCTCAAAAAGCATTAAGTTTGGTATTTCTGAGAAACACAAGTCAAAGCCCATTACACTTTTACAGTAAATACAAAAGGTAGAAACCTCCTTACAGAGCAGCATTTCCCAAACTAGTTAAGACAAAGAGCACTTATAGGATTGGAATGTATTGATAGAAAGAACAGAGGTTGGTTGGGAATCTCAGGATCAAAAGGGACTGGGCAATTTTCGAGGGGAAAAAAGAAAATTAACCACAATTCATCCCGTCAGATCTCCCCTGTGTGAGCACTTGGCAAATCCCTAACTTCCTTAATATTTTTACCCCAGATTTCTTCCATGTTGGGAATGCCTGGTGTAAAAACTCCCTCAGTTGCTACAAACGTAAATTCATTTCTAACTTAGGGCCTTAGGAGAGATGCTAAGGGCAGTCAGAGAATAAGTGACTTGCCCAGGGTCATTCAAAGAGCCAACAGGTGTCTAAAGCTGGACTCGAACTCAGATCTCCCTGATCCAAGGCCAGTCCTCTAATCACAACAACAGGCTGCTTCTCACTGTGTATATCCAAGGTGGGGCAAACAGTAGCAAAAACCTTCTCAATTTCCCTCGTGGGATCCCTGTGCGCTTCATGTGGAACAGTCCTCCAGACCATTTTGGGGAAGGCCGTCATGGGCATGAAGAGGCAAAGGTGGAAAGGTAAGAACCAAATGACAACTCTTTTTGCTCTTTCTATGGCTCTATGGGTGTCCAGCGGTCCGTGGGACTCCTGCCGCTGGTGATCGAATGAAAGCAGTAACTGACCCACACATAGAACACACAGAACACGTCTCTTCCTGATGGGCTGCAAGGGCAATGTATTGGCTGGTGGCATGCCTTAAAAATTTTATTCTTCATTCATATTCCGCATTAATAGAAAAATAAAGAGAAATAATAATGGGGGAAAACATGTAGACCAAAATATAGAATTGGAAGGGACCTCGGAGGCCATCCAGGCTAAATACCCTTGAAAACATCCCAGACAAAGGAATCATCCCACTTTTGCTGGAAGCTATCCAATGCCAGGGACTCCACTACTTCCTAGAAGCCACTAGGTGGCGCAGTGAATAGCATGCTGTACTGACACTTAGTAGCCTGTGTGTCTGAACAAATCACTTACTCTGTCAGGCTCAGTTTCCTCATCCCGAAAATGGGGATAATAGCAGCCATCCCTCAGATCAAATGAGCTAATATATGGAAAACCCTGTAAACCTCGTAGAGCTAGACAAATACTAGTTGTCATGACTGTTGCCGTTGTTGTTATGACTATCGGTATTATTATTGCTGAGGCAAGCTGCCCCCCTTGTGGGTACCTCACATTGGTAGGAAGTATTTCCTGACATCGAACCTAAACCAAAAGCTGATGATGAATCATCAGCAACGACAGAGGGCCCGCGCTCACCAGCCCCGCGATTAAGCTGAAGGTGTTCCCTATTTGGGTTGGAGTTAAACACTTGCTTAAAGTACTAATAATTTGGGGCAGCTAGGTGGCGCAGTGAGTAGAGCACCGGCCCTGGAGTCAGGAGGACCTGAGTTCAAACTGGCCTCAGACACTGGACACACATACTTTTCTGATATTTTATTTATATATATTTATAAATGTAATATATAGTGTTTGTATGTGATAATATATTATAAAATATTTATTTAAATATAATATTTCATATTAATTATTTCAACATAACTGGTTTCCTTTACAATTCTATGTTTTTTCTTTTATACATTTAAAAACGGGATTCTGAGAAGATCTCCAGAGGCTTCCCAAGACTGCAAAAGGGGTCCATGATACAGGAAATCTAAGTTTTCAGATTTTACAGAAAAGAGAACTGAGAGACTGAGGGGCTAAGATCTGGGATGATAGCACACAGTGAGTTAATGGCAGAATCAGGACTTGACTCCAAGCTATTGAAAACAGAAGGTATATGACATCCAAGCCCCGGAAATGAGCAGCGTGGACCTACCGAAAGTCTGCGGCGTAGGCTCTGGCTTATCCTCATCCTTCAAACGAGCCACTTCCTCTTGCTTCACGACGTCGTCTTCATCATCTAAATTTGTTTCAGTCTCCACAGCTCCAGTTAAAACTAAGGTTGGCGTTTTGGGTGGTTCTACATCAAATTAGCCACATGAAATTAACAATAGTAGTTTATACGTCACAGAACTTCAAGCTAGAAGGACCTTGTGGATTAACTAGTCAATCATTTTATAAAGAGGGAAACTGAAGATAATAGTACGGTGACTTATTCAAAGTCACGCAGGCAGAATCAGGACTCCTATCGAGAACTGACTGATTCTGAGGGGCAGTTAGGGGATACGGCAAATAGAGCACCAGCCCTTGAGCCAGGAAGACCTGAGTTCAAATCTGGCCTAAGACACTTACTAGCTGTGTGACCCTGGGCAAGTCACTGAAGCCCAAATGCCTCTGCCCCCCCCCCCCAAATTACTGAGTCTGAATTCAGTATTCTTTTTTTTTTTTAAACCAGACCAATCTAGTCCTTTTCTCTAGCTTCTTGGCCTTCTCTAAAGCCCCTCAGAAAAGGTAGTATGTAATGAGATAAGAAAGATGGGAAGCACTTTGTAAAATACGGAGTGGTCCACGAAGAAAAGGAATTATTCATTTCATCTAAAATATTATCCATTTATGATTTAGCCACCTATCTTAAAATGTCTCCTTGTGCTTAGTCTTAAAATTGGTAATTAAAAGGTTAATATTATTTTTAAAATTTAACTATATTTCCATTCATTCAATAGATATCTGTAATATCAGCTACTTTGCATAGTGCTGTAAGGTTTACAAAGCACTTCACACAGACTAATTCATTTGAAACAACAACTCTAGGAGGCAGATGCTATTTTTATCCTCATTTTTACAAATGAGGAAACTGAGGCACAGAACTATATATTTTTTAAATGACTTGTCCCGGGTCCCACAGGCAATGAATATCTGAGGCAGGATAGCCTGTAAGCTCCTTTAGAGCATGGACTGTTTTTTGCCTTTGTTTCTATCCCCAGCACTTGATGTGCCAGACACTTAATAGGCATTTCATTTTTCTTGACTAAATGAACTCGGGTTTTCAGGACTCCTCCTCCTACTACTTCAAGTTCTCCTTCCAGGGGCCCCTCCTCTTCGGTATTGCTGCTGATGACCAGCACTAGCTAAGTTCTCGATGGAGCCTTGTGCCTTTGGATGGAAGGAGGCGAAACAGCTGTCAAAGGAACAATTCTCCATAAGAAATACTTGTAAGTATCAAAACAAAGCAATAGAACATGACCTTCCTAACTCAGGAGCATCCACGATTCTACCAAAAGGAGTCTAAAGTGCAAGAAAGGGGGAACTGTGTGGACATGAGAACCTAAGCTCACGGGATCCCGTGATCAGAACTGGAAGGGGCCTCAGAAGTCCTGCAGTCAGTTTAAAGATGAGGAAACAGAAGAAACTGCTCAGTAGTTTTGAACTAGACCTGGAGCAGAACATGCGTCATGGAAGAAGGAAGAAGTGAGGAGGGAATTTTGTATAAATCATCAAATTTTAAAAATCACAACCTGCCTGAATTAAAAGGGGTTCAGTTTTGACTTTAAAGACAGACTGTGGGGTCATGACAATAAGGACAGTGACATAGCCCTTTAGGTTACTTTGCCAGCACTGCCTGAGAAGGGACAAGCACCTAGCACAGAGCAGATGATTAATAAATACTTGTCGAAAGAATGAGCCTCCCAACCATATGGGCACACAGTGAAGTATCATTGTCTCCATTTTACAGATGAGGAAGCTAAGGATCAAAGAGGTCTAGTGACTTGGCTGGGATTGCGTAACTATTAAAAGCCGGGGCTGTTATTCAAAGCCAGAGCTTCCCGATTCCAAGTCCGACCACTGATTCGTTATCCATCATTCCCCTCCCCATACAACCTAAAAGTGCAGATCTGCGCAATGAAAGAGTCCTCCTGCTCACCAAGCTGACATACTCTACTACGGACAGCAAGTTAAAGCCAAGTGCCCCATATCAGCTGTTACAACCATTAGATTTAACATAAATATTGACTTAAACTTCTCTAAACTCAATATTACATTTTTATAACTATCCTTCTTGATGAATCTTGGTGGTTTTAAATGTGGAACATAAAATGAA
This sequence comes from Phalanger gymnotis, assembly GCA_028646595.1. Classification (NCBI taxonomy): domain Eukaryota; kingdom Metazoa; phylum Chordata; class Mammalia; order Diprotodontia; family Phalangeridae; genus Phalanger; species Phalanger gymnotis. The sequence continues at coordinate 322,065,954 of CM053626.1, read as the reverse complement.
GTTGAAGGGTCGTCTATTTTTAACAGCAAAAGTACTTTCATGGTACATCGAGGGCTTCAATTTAAATAAAGATCACTACCAGCTGACGAAAAAGGTTTCCAGGTCTAAATTCTCCCTGTAGATAGAGGCCTTGCTGGAGAAAATGAACTTTCTTCCCCAGATAAATTCTGCTGCAACATCACTAGGCTCTGCACAGTGTGCTCAAGTCATCACTGTTGCACTGAAAGAGATTTCCTTAGGTTTTCAACCTCTGTTCATTGACACATTTTGAGGTCAATACATTAAGAAATGAAAGAGGTATAAATTTACAGCCAACATTTAGGATCACGGAAGTCCTGCCAGGGAAAAGCTGGGTGAAGACACTGCTTTTTTTTTGCTGGGTGAAGACTTTTCAGATCTATTCTTTCTCATGACATTATAAAGTCAATCAGAAGATTAAATCCATAGGGGTTTTAGAATAAAATGTAGCTTTCAAAGTAATGTGAGACTTAAGGGTTATCAAGTGCCAAGACCCAAAGATGAAAGGTGCCACCACTTTATTATTCAAATGTGAATAATAAACGTATTTGGGAAAGGACAAGCTTCTTGGAGAATGGATTCTCATTTCCATCTGGAGGAGTAAGAAATTGGCATTGCTCACATGTCAGAGATCTAATATCTTCTGACTCAGGAATGGTGCATCATTGGAACAGGCAGTTCAAGGTCAACAAATGGCTACCATTCCAGTGCTGCTCACTGGTCCCAAGGTATCTTGGGGCCATGGATTCTTAGCGTTCCCCTCACCCAACCTTCTTCTTTTACAATGAGTAAACCGAGGCCCAGGCAGAGAAAAGGACTTGTGACATACAAAGCATAAATTCAAGTGGATTTGCTTATCGCCAATTCCATAAAACAGGACTATTTGGAGGGAGGTACAAACACCAGGAAAATCCAACAACCATGACCCCACTTGAACTACAAGTTTCGTAGAAAAGGGGAGGCATGAAAAAGATTTACCTTCATCTAAAGATCTGTCAAGAGGGAGAAGTGAGGAAGATGCCTTCGTTCGTACTAGAGTCAGGTGCACTGTATCTCCGGCCTTGCGCAACACCTCAATAACATCATGATTGGCAAAACCCTGGATATCTACTCCATCCACCTATAAAAGGAAGGAAAGAAGGAAAAAAGGAAAGGAGGGAGGGGGAAGGAGGGGAGGAAGGAAGAGAGGAAGGGAAGGAGGGGAAGGAAAGGAGGGGGGAGAGGGAGGGAAGGAAGAACAGGAGAAGGAGGAACGGAGGAGGGATTGGGGGAAGGAGGAACAGGGGGAAGGAGGAACGGAGGAGGGATGGGGGAAGGGAAGGAGTAGGGGAGAGAAAGAGAAAGGGAGAAGGAAGGGGAGAGAAGGCAGGGATGAAGGGAGGGAGGGAGGGAAGAAGGGAGGAAGGAAGGAAAGAAGCAATTATTAAAGCCCTACTAATGTGTCAGGCACTGTTTTAAGCATTTGATAAATACTATTTCATTTAATCCTCACAACAACTCTGGGAGATAGGTGCTATTTAGAAAGTTCCACTAAGGAATAAGGTGTCAGGAAGCCTTAGCTTCTCAGGTGTAACTCTACTGTAAATGAAGCCTAGATCCTCATTCCAGTTCTCCCAGGACTAGGTAGAAAGAGGTAGGTTAGTTTATATTAAAAGGAATGAATCTCATACATTGAAAGGAATTCCCCAATTGCAGGCTGGGAGCCACCCTGGAACAAGCAGACCCTTGTTCTCCCATATCCTAAAGTCTGAGCTCTCTGCCAGTCTTCAGAGACTCTCAAAAAGTCATCTAGCCATCTATCAACAGGTTTCTAAGGAGATACACAATTCAATCATGTGAGAAAAATAAAACTGATCGATAAAAAATCTCCAGCAAAGGGGATCCTTTAATCTTCCTTAGTTATTCTTTTATGGCCCAAGTACATTTCTCAAAGAATAACCTAAGTCCCCATTGCAATAATGGAAGTCCAACGCTGTAGACTTTGGGATCGATAGCATTATTAAACCTCCTACCAGCCTCCTCGAAGCTTAGCCAAGATAATTTTTTTAGTTTTTCTTCCTAAGATTCTTCCCTTGACATCCACCTAGGGGAAGTTTCCTACATCTTTTCCTGCAGAAACCCAGTCTCCAAGAGCTCTTTGGTTAGATGAACTTAAAGAATCAGAATATATTGACTGCCCAACCCCGGCCCACTCTTCAAAAGTCATCCCCACAGAGATATTATAATAAAGAGAATTTTTAAAATTTCATCCAATTCTCAAATTAAATACGGTTACTTACAGCAACTATCCTGTCCTGGGCACGAATTTGGCCATTATGATCTGCGGCACTGCCTGGTATTACATTTTTCACATAAATCCCTGAGACGTCACCTAAATGGGCACAAGAGACAGAAAAGAGAAAGAAATCACTAGTTATCACTTGATTGCCAAATAGTTATCTCCAGGGGATGAAGTAACTGAGGCAAAGGGCTGACAATGAAACCTATGTCTAACGTCTTTCCAGTGTGACAGTCAATGGGCTGGTTTAATTTACTTCTTCTTTGTGACAATGGAAGGTTCCATTGGTGGGGGATTGGTATTTGAAAGTGAGAATGATGTGAAAAAAATCAATTAAAAATTATGTTTCAAAGAAGAATTAACTACATTGCCAAATATATCCATTTTGTTTCTGGGGGATGGGCAGCTAGAAGTAGCAGTGGGAGTAGTGTTGATAGTGGTGGTTATATCCCAAATGGCTTTTAGACGTTCCAATCAGGATTTCCTGAAGGCATCTCAACTTCACTATGTTCATTATTTCCCCCCATCCCCTAAACCCTGGCTGGGAGCCATCCTGGAACTTTCTTTGGTTGAAAACACCACCCTCCTTTCTATCTCCCAAGTTCACAGCCCAGACTCTTCCCTTTCACTCACCTCACATCTGTAATCAATGTCCAAGTTTTGTCATTTTAGCTCCTACATATCTCTCCTATCCCTTCCCTTCTCCTCACCTGGCAACCACCCTGGCTCAGGTCCTCACCACTGCTGTCTCACTGGTGTACCTGCCTCAAGTTCTTGTGACTCCAAGCCATCTTCTACCTAGCCATTAAAGTGACTTTATTAGAAGGGTACATCAGACCATGTTACTCTGACACTTAATAAATTCTGATGATTCCCTATTATCTCTATTATCAAACACAAACTCTCCTATTGGGTTTTTAATGCCCTTCCCAAAATGGCTCCAACCAACCCTTCCAGGCTTATTCTATATCACTCCTCTTCTATGTTACTCCTCTTCTTGCACTCCATGGTCCAGCCAAACAGATCTTGTTCCTTACACGCAGCACCCCATCCCCTGTCCTTGAGCTTTTACACAAGAGCCCACTGTCTTCCCCTCAGTCTCATAGAATCCCTTGTCTTCTTGGGCACTCAAAAGCCACCTACAATGTCTTACCTGATCCTTCTAACTAGAGCCACTCCAAAAAAATCAGCTTATGTATATTTTATATATACTTCTGTATTTACGTTCTGTCTCTTCCAATAAAACATAAACATCTCAAGGTCAGGAACAATTTCCTTTCTGTCTTTGTGTCACCCAGCAATGATTTCAATTCAACTCCAGACTAGTAACACTCTCCCTATGTATCTGCTCTAGGGGGTCCAGCAGAGCAAGGCTGAGCCCTCTTTTAAATGACACCCCCTTGAATTGTTGAAAACAGGTACCCTGTTCCCACCTAAATCGATGGAAAAATGGAATGAATACAGAGGTGAAATCTGAACGAGCCATATTGTCTACCCCAACGCAAGTGACTGCCAGGTTAACCATAAAGAGGAATACCAACGTGAAGCTGTTTTAAACTACTGAGACAAAGGACCAACCACATGACAGAGAGACCTGTTATCAATGTATTCCAGTTGTACCTTCATGAGATTCTGCTTTAGTGTTTTCAGGGTCATACTTAGGGGAGAGAGGAGTGTTGGTTGTGATACATGTGTTAAAATAGTGTATGGCAAAAGTATGATTTGGGCAGGGTTATATTTAAAATTTTTTCTTATCTTTTATTTTTATATCATATGCATTTCCCCCTGTATCCCTCCTATTCTCCCCACACAGGGAGCCATCCCTTAGAACAAAGAATTTAAAAAAGAGGAAGAAAAAAAAAACTCCACAAAACTATTCAATTGTTCATTAGCTACTTGGTCTAATAACTGCTCATGTTCCCTCCTGACTGCCTCTAAGGTCTAGAAGAATGAAAGAATTTTCATCTCTTTCTCTCTGCTCTCTGCAAGCCATGCTAATATAGCTTCTACAACTCCTCAGTTTCCTATGAGGAGGTGACGTTCTAGTGACTCATCACAGAGCAGTATTTAGGGGAAGTCTTTCTTTTGTCTTATCCTTCTTTGGTTTCTCTTGCAGTGGCTAGTAAAAATGTCTCACATACACTCTGAATGAAAGACCAAATGAATAGTCACTAAATAAGAATTTGGATGGGCGGATGGATGGATGGAAGCCAAACTCAGGAACTCAGACACCCTTTCTCCAAAAAGTCTTAGGAAAAAAATGACTGTCTTCAAATGCAAACAGCAATTTTTCCTAAATGCAAGTACATGAATACACAACCCATATTTAGCTATTTTGGAATTCATTTGCATTTCCAAACTCAAAAAAGGGGGTGAGAGGCACTTAAGAAAGAAACGAAAAGATTTAAAAACAGGTATTTCATTAGGCTAAAAGGGCACTGGGTGGGCCTGACAGGAATTATTCAGAACTCTGAATACATTAGCATCCCTAATTTTTCCACCTGCTATGAGCAAGCTAGACCATCAATTTAAAAAAAAAATCAATTGAGTATAATCCTAGTGCAGTCAAAAGAGGGCTAGATTTGGAACCAGAAATGTGGGTTCAAGGGCAAGCAAAGCCACTTTCTATCTATACGGCCTGGAACGAGTCCCTCAACTCTCCTGGGCCTCGGTTTCCCCATCTGTAAAATGAGGAAGCTGGGCAAGAGGAGCTGAAAGGTCCATCCCAGCACTAAGTATAGACTCTGTGAACCTGACCTTATACGCTGCTTACCAAAAACCAGCCCAGACTGTTTCGCCTTTGTTTCTGAGTCTCGCTGGGTGTCCTCAGATTCTGTCATTGCTGGCAACAGCTATTTCTTTCCTTCCTTAGTTTAGGTACTTAGATCAGGCTCTGATTCGGTCAGTGATGAGTGGCACACCCTCTTCTCAGACACAGCTTGAGCTTTTCTTACCTGTCTTTCCATAAATCACACAGAATCACTAAGAATCTTAGAGCTGCCAAATAAAACTAATGCAGCCAAAATTAGAAGGAAAACAGGAAGCCAGGGAAAATTTTTTGCAATGAGTTTCTCTGATAAACGTCTCATTTCACAAATGTAAAGGAAATTGAGACAAATTTATAAAAATAAGAGCCACTTCCTGGTTGATAAATGGTCAAAGGACATGAACAGACAATTTTCAGAAGAAATCATTAAAGCTATCCATAATTGTATGAAAAATGCTCTAAATCACTACCAATTAGAGAAATGCAAATTAAACAACTCTCAGGTACCACTTCACACCTATCAGACTGGCCAATAGGACGGAAAGGGAAAATGACAAATGCTGGAGGGGGTGTAGAAAAATTGGACACTGATGCACTGTTGGTGGAGTTGTGAACTAATCTGACCGTTCTGAAGAACAATTTGAACTAACTATGCCCAAAGGGCTATAAAACTGCCATTGCCCTTTGACCTAGAAATACTAGGTCTGTATTCCAATGAGATTTTTTAAAAAAAGAGAGAAAAGGACTCATTTGTACCAAAATATTTCTAGTGACTCTTTTTTGTGGCGGCAAAGAATAGTGGTATGTGATTGTGATGGAATACTATTGTGCTATAAGAAATAAGGAGCAGTACGGCTTCAGAAAAACCTGGGAAGACTTATGTGAACTGATGCAAAGTGAAATAAGCAGAACCAAGAGAACTGTACAGTAGCTGTGCAGTAACAGAAATATTGTAAGGATGATCAACTCTAAAAGACTGATCAAAACAATGATCCAAAGGACCCATGATGAAAAATGCTCTCTACCTCCAGGGAAAGAACCAATGAACTCAGTGCAAATTGAAGCAGCTTTTCTTTTACTTTGTTTATTTTTATTATTTTATTTTGTTTGTTTTCTTTTGCAACATGGCTCATATGGAAATGTTTTACATGAATTTATGTGTATAACTGACATTAAACTGCTTGCCTTGTCAAGGATGGGGGAGAGCTGGGAGTGAGGGAAAGAATTTGGAATTCAAAAGTTCAAGAAATTGTTTTAAAAAGTTTTATATGTAGAAATATTTAACGAAATAAAAAGAACTGTTAGAATAGTCACTAATCATCCGGAATCATCAGCATCCGATTTTTAAATGAAATTGCACTTTTTAAATTAATAAAAATCCATTTTTCTTCCTCCTTCCTCCATTGAAAAAACTAGGAAAACAAAACCTTTGTTAACAAATAAGCATAATCAAGCAGTCTCTGCCTTGGCCATGTCTTAATCTGTACCGAGTCCCTCACGTCTCTATCAGGAGGTATGTAGCCCAAAAAGTGATTTTTAAGCATCCAAACTATATTTTTCTTTTCTTTAAAAATATTTATTGTTTTTCCCCATTACCTTGATTTCCTAATAAATCCCTTCTCTGTCCTATCTAGAGAGCCATTCCTTAAAATAAAAAAAGAAACAATAAACAGAATCCGCTAAAGTAATGTGTCCTGAGTATACGTAAGGTCAAACTATTTTGCTTCTAACATTAAAAAATCCCATCTTTCTAGATTTTTGAACTGTTAGTCTAAAAATCTGTGTGAGTAGAGGTATTGTATGTCTCATCTCACCATTAAAAATATTGTCTTTCTGTCTTTGCTTGGAGAACAGTGTGCAAGTAGCCTTCGGTAGCTGTGTTTCTATGCTCAAAAAGAGTTCTGGGGATAAGCCTTGGTGCCCCAGGGTCAGATATACAAAGAAGCCCGGGGGGGATTCAGGAAACTTCATCCAAAAAGGAGGCTTTGCCCTCCTGACTT
>CM053626.1:322043263-322058391 GCA_028646595.1 Phalanger gymnotis | reverse complement strand
TTACTAACCAACTATTCTCCCAAAACACACTTAGTAAGATGATTTTGTCTTTAATACTCCAATGGAACACCTTTTTTTTGCTACTGAATTTTGTCTTACTAGCTTCAGTTAAACGCTTTCCAGAGGTGGAGAAGCTATAGTCTGTCAAGATCTCTAGAATCCTGGCTCTGACATCCAGTGTGTTAAACACACTTGCCTTCAGCTACGGTCACTGGCAAATTTGGTAAGCACACTGCCCATTCACCTTTCTAAGGTACCTATAAAGACTGCTAATGAGCACAGGACCAGGCAGATTCCTGGGGCACTGGAGACCACATGTGACACCCATCTCTGGGAATTTCTTTTTGAGTCCAGTCATTCAGCCAGTCGTGAACCTATCAAACTGTATTATCATCCAGTCCACATCTCCACCACCTTCTCTGCAGAAATATTAGGAGGTGGTCAGTCAATAAACATTTACTAAGATATGTTACCAGATACTTGGCCAAGAGCGAGGTTAATGACATCACATTCAAACAATAGCTCTCTTGTGGAATTAACTCCAATCATCAACGCTCAAGAGGCAGTGCAGGGCAATGGATAGAAGCTGCTCCCTGGAGTAAGAAGGACTGGCTACATGACCATGGGAAAAGTCATCTAACTTCCCAGCACCCCAGACTACTCGCTAAGACCATGAGCTTTGGATGGGCTCCCAAACAGCATCAGTGGGGTTCTCTTTATAGGGCCCAGAGCATAACGAGCATTTAACAAACACTTGTTGGCTTGACTTGGCTTAGGAGTTCCCTAGACGGATGCAGTCAGAGGTCAGTTCCCTGGAAGGATGCAGTCAGAGGCCTAGCAAGACACATAAATAAATCTGGACTTCAAATAGAACCACCTAGTCACCCAGTCTAGCCCCTTACCCCTAAACACCAAACCTTCTACAATAAAAATAGCCTCCGCAAAATCCTCAGCTCTCAACCATCCAGCCTCTACTTGAAGCCCTTCCAGGAGGGAGAGCCCACCACCTCTGTCCAGGCAGACCCTTCCTTTGACTTTGGGCCAGCTCTCTCAGGAAGCCATTCCTGACCCTAAGCCCAAATCTGTCTCTGTCACTTCCACCAGCCTGCACAGTGTTCTTGGTTCACCGAGTCTCTGATGGATGAATCGCTCATCAGGAGGGATGAATAGAGCTCAGATCTGGAACTTCAAAGGAAACATTCTCCCTGCAAGGTGCCTGAGATAATGCCCAGAAAGTGCTTTGCGTCAGAAAGCATTATCTGAATCTAAGCTGTTATTACTGTGATTACCCCCTTATTCTTCCACCAAATAATATTAGTCCAACCCACCAGCATTTTCAAGAGAAGAAATTTGATCCATTAGTAAATTTAACAGGTTCCCTCCCCCTGAAATAAGCCTCCACTAACAGGTTAATGCCTGAAGACCTGACCACTAACTGAATGGAAAATCCTAATTACTAGAGTACCACTTGTGAGCATTTTTCCCACAATTTCTTTCTACCTGAGTGGCATTGCTAAAGAATAGCAGAGTGGTTCTTTGAAACCACAAAATGAAAGGCTGCGAGCGGAAGGTAAGAACCATTTTCTGCTCTCCTGGCACACAGCGCAGAATAAAGCAAAGTTGATATTCAAAGCTGAAGCATTCCTTTTGCAACTGAGAAGCTGCTAGGTTGTAAAGGTTGACATAGCGGCCCTGCTGTCAAAAGGGTCAGGCAGCTCCCTGCTGCCTACTGCCTCCGAAATGCAGTCAAAACTCCCAAGCCTAATCTTAATAGCCCTCTAAATGGCAAGAGCCCACAAGCATTTATTAAGTACCTACTACGTGCCAGGCACTGTGCTAAGCTGCTGGGGATGCAGAGAAAGGCAAAAGAAGGGTCCCTGCCCTCCAGGAGCTCAACCCTCCAGGAGTTTAATGGGGGAGAGAATGTGATCCTCCTCCTCCTTTTCCTTCTCCTCCTCCTTTTTTTCCTCCTCCTCTTCTTCCTCCTTCTCCTCCTCATTGCTGCCAAATTCACATTCCTAAAACTCAGATCTGACCCTGTCACCCAATACCCCTTCTCAAGAAGCTTCAGTGGTTTTCCTATTGCCTCTAAGATAAAAGTCAGATGAATCTGTTTGGCATGTAAAGACCAACCTGGCTCCGACCTATATTTAAAATTTATATCTACTGGGGAAAAATGACTTGTACACAGATCGATAAATACAAAGAGTATACAATGTTGTTATTTTGGTGAGGGCGAGCACCGCCAACTGGGGAGATGAGCAAGGGCCCCATGTTGGCCAAGGCCGTTTGGCTGAGCATTGAAGGGAGCCAGAGATTTCACAAAATGGTAGTGAGAGAGCATGCCAGGCAGGAGAGGCAAACCCTCTTTAGAAGGTGTGGTGTAGTCTGTAGGGAAGAGCACTGAAGTGACCTTTGCCCAAGGCTACAGAGGCTGTCAGGGGAAGAGTTACGATTCAAGCCCAAGTCCAGTGTTCTCTCCACAGAACTACACTCTCCTGCAAGGATCTGGAACCTTTTCGCAGTCTGGTGAAGCCCATGGCTCCTTCTACGAATCAGATTTTTAAATTATTGCTAATTTTTAGTTAGAAGTGGAGGAAAATAAAGACGCCCTTGATGCATGAATAACTTTTTTTTTTTTTTGATTAGGGCAATTGGGGTTAAGTGACTTGCCCAAGGTCACACATCTAGCAAGCGTGTCAAGTGTCTGAGGCCGAATTTGAACTCAGGTCCTCCTGAGTCCAGGGCTGGTGCTCTACTCACTGCACCACCTAGCTGCCCCGATGGCATGAATGACTTTAGCAAACATTCCTCACTGCTATTCCCTGCAAACAATACTCCACCTCCTAAAGAGGCTGCCCCTCCTGCCTGGAATGCTCTCTCACTACCATTTTGTGAAATCTCTAGCTCCCTTCAATGCTCAGCCAAAGAGCCTTGGCCTACATGGGGCCCTTGCTCATCTGCCCAGTTGGCGGTGCTCGCCTTCACCAAAATAATAACATTGTATATGTTCTTTTTTATTTCCCCAGGAGAATATCACTTTCTTGAGGGCAGGGACCATTTTGTTTTGGCTTTGAACCCCTAATTCCTGGCACAAAGTAGGCAATTGTGGAATTGGACTGAGCTGCATGGGGAAGTAATTTAATGCTTTTGAACTAACTTTCTCTTTTAAAATGCACTATATATATATAATTTTTCCCAATTTTACTTCACCTCTTGCTTAATTTAAACTGTGGCAGTTAATTTGCATCTGTCACTGGAAGCCAAACATTTTGTTCATTATAGAAAAGCAGGTGTTCTCAAGAATCAGTCACGGCAAAAACAGTTATTAGTCAGATTGATAGATAGGGAAGGCTCTGAAATGACAGGCAACTTTCTTCATTCCCGCATCTCAAATTGCTGGCTTTTATTTTAGTTTTGCGAGAGGCCTCCTCCTTCCATAATCTGTAGACTAGGCAAGCAAATTAAAAGGAACAGAGTTGAATTTGTGCCTAAACAGGTACCAGAAATCAAGAAAAGCCATCAAAGAGCAATACCAAAACACAAACCCAGACGCAAAGGTGGGGTCAGTAATCAACAAGGGCCAAAAGCAACCATTCTTCTATTTATCTATTGTTGCACTGCCTTTTTATTTAAAAAAAATTATTTATTTTAAAACTTAAACTTCTGGGACCCACAACTATTTTCTCTTTTAAGAAACATGATAATCTCAAACCAAAATTTTATTCTGATATCTCACTGGAGGAAGGAGGTGAGCCTGGGTTCTCAATGATCCATGGGCAAATGCCAAGTCTGACTGGTCGTTCCCTAGCCTGGTGATGGCTAACATACCTGTTATCTGAAAATTAGCCCTACTAAGTTTAGGGACACTCATCACTAGGTTGGCTGAAGAAGAAAACTTTCAGTCCCACCAATTTTTTCCAAGACTACTATATACATCCACTAGGTCACAGAAGAATTCCGAATTGAATCAGCAGAGGGAGTACCCAAGACCCAGCGGATCTGTGATCCCATCGCCATGGGGTCTGCCTCCAACACTACAGGTCATCCACCACTGCCCATCCTGGACATCTCCCAGGCATGGCCTCCCCAAAGCTCAACACAGAGAATCTACTGACCATGCTAAGAACTTTCCTCGCACTCTCTTGACATTACCCCTCACTCTTGCCAGACAGCGAGCCTGTGTGCCTGGGAGTCACAAAGACGCAGGCTTTACTTAAGGCAAGTTAGCCTCTTCCCCTAGTCCTTCTGGAATAGACATCGACCCCTTTCACTGCAAGAGTCACATCAGAGAGGTGCAGAAATGTTCTTAGAAGAATAAACTTGTAAAAGTGGCCACGACGTCGGAATGAAACAAAGTAAACGCACATTAAGTGGGGAATAAACAAAGCCAATGCCCATCAATTGGGGAATTGTGGTAAATGAATGAAATGGAACATTACTGTGCTATAAGAAACAGTGATTCTGATGGATACAGAAGCATCCAGCATATGAACTGATACATTCAGCGAGCAGAACCGAGAAAACCACGTACACGATGATTACAAGAATGTTCATGGAGTGAACATAGATAAAATAACTGGAGATGAAGTTACAACGACCAAGCTTGATCCCAGAGAAGAAAAAGGTTAAGGCAGCTTCCTCCCTGCTGGATAGAGGTAGGAGTGTATGAATGTAGAACCCTGCATACAATGGCTGATTTCCGATACTTTGGATAGTTTTGCTGAATTGGTTTCTCCTCCTTTCTTTTTTTTTTCATCCTGTATTACTACTGACGGTTCTTTCTGTGAGGCGGGGAGAGGAGAGATACATCAAGAAATGCTGGTGATGTAAAAACAAAAGATATCAATTCAAAACTTAATTTGAAAAAAGGATCTAGACTCAAACGGAACAAAAAAGGCATCTTTTGCCTAGAGTAGACTTACACTTCAGTAGAACAGACAAACAGGATGCAATTTAAGGGGCATAGCCAAGGACAAAGCATTTGACTCATTACTGCAATCGCTCCAATAGAAGGTGTATTTGGGTGAACAGGTGTCCATGAAGAGTTGATAGGAGGGAGCAGGGAGGATTAGTTGTGGGGAGGGGGGTGGAAGGATAGTGGAGGAAAGAACAGCCTTATTGTAATTTAACCAAATCAATTCACCATCCTTCTATCAGACACACTAATGAAATTGAAATGTTGATAAGAGCAATAGTTCTTGGTTGAACTTAGGTTCTTTATAGGAATGAGGATCTCAGTCTCCAGTGAAGAAGCTAAGAGGCAGGGCCAGAGGCCAGCTCTGGAGGTAAGGGGCACCAGGATGTGGAGAGTGGTACAGAAAAAAATAGTAGGGAGGCACCATAGATAAACAAGCTAAGGTAGGCCAGCTCCCAGGGATCACATAGGGAACAGCTCTTCCCTTGGCAAAATGCAATCCAAAAAAATGGAAAGCCCCATGGCCCAAGACTGCAAGCTGACAGGAAATGGCTTCTATGGATAAGCCTGCCCCAAGGTAGCCACGCACCTTGTTTGTCTGTTCTACTGAAGCACAAGGCTACTGTAGACTCTTGGAAGGAGAGCCAAAAGATGCCCTTTTTGTTCTGTTTGAGTCTAGATCCTTTTTTAAAGTCCTTTTAGGCTTGGTTGGCTGGAAAATCATGCAGCCTGGTGGCCAGGGGGAAGCTGGGGACAGGGAGAACAAGACATTTAAAACAAGGCTAGTTACATTCCTAAAAGGCCTGCAGAAATGTCTTCCACACTGAGCTGAATAGGTTTTGTCAAAGGACGCTTGTGTGCCGCACAGATTTCTAAGAGTAATGATTTTGTGGAAATGTACACTCCTTCAACACACCCAGATTACAACCTGTCAGGCCCTTTTTTTTTTTTCAGCTGCAGGTTGGCCCAGATGACCCAAGAGCTCCCTCTCAATTTGGAGATTCTGTGATGCCGCAGCTGTGACTCATATTTGGTTTTGCTGAAAGTCACTAAGTTTTAAACATACAACAATTTTTTTGAACAATAATAATAAGTGACACAGTGACACCTAAAAGCCACATACCCGATGTGCTAATCCTCCAGGAACAATCGTCTTCACAACGACACCACTCGATTTTCCACCAACAATTCCAAAACCTAAGCCGGAGCCGTCATTAATAAGTTCCACGTCTTCAACATGACCCCAGGAAATCTATAATTGACAGCAAAAAGCATCTGTTACAGTCAGGCCACCATCAACATTTCTAGGGGTTTTCTGTATGGAGAGGAACATCGCACACTCCACAAATCTAGCAGTTATTAAAAATATTGAGCACCTATTATATGGAAGGCATAAAAAAAGGATAAGACGTGCTCTGTTCTCAAGGAACTGACCATTTATTTGGTAGGGGAGATAGAACACGTACACTACAGAGAGAGACAGACAAGTAGACAGAGATGTAGAGTCAAAGAGAAAGACAGAGACAAAGACAAAGACAGAGACAGGCAGGCAGGCAAACAGAAAGATGGATGAGTCACATTGATGAAGGACTGGAATTAGAATTTGAAAGGTGGGTAGTATTTTGACAGGCAAAGCTAGACCCAGAAGACATTCTAGATGAAAGGAAAGCCAGGGTGGGCAGGAGAGTTAAGTCAGTGTTTGGAGGATGGTGTGTAGGTGGGACAAGGGCTATGCCTTGGGGCAGCTACACACTCAATCTCAGGGAGGCTTGAATGTCTCTAAGGAGTTTAGGCAATGGGGAGCCACAGAAGATTTGGTGCTCAGGCAAACTGAGGTGGCGGCAGGGTGTGTGAAGGGACTGGAAGCAGGAAGAGGAGACACGTTTTGATACCTTGTTCCAATTTCCACTGGAAATATGCAACACATTCTAGAAACTCAGCTGCCTGCCATGACAGCGTGCGGCCATGCACCCATCCAAAATCTCACACATTTACTCTTACTGCTGAATGGATGCTCCATTACGGCAAATAGATATTTAAAGGTTATCAAGGAGAAAAACAAAACCTACTTTCTTTAAAAAGCATATACTGAAACAACACAATGATAAAAGTTTCCATTAAACAGAGCAGACATTGTATGACTTCTATTCTCCCCATCGGTTAAAGAAACTGAGTCTCAGAGGTGACATGACATGCCATAAAAGACACTGCTCTGAATTTTGAGGCAGCAATGTGCCAAGGGGTAAAGGCTGTATTGCGAGGACCTGGTATCCATCCTCACCCCGGCCAACCGCTAACTGTACAACCCTAAGCAAGTCCCTTCATTGGGTGAGGGAAGAAGGGCTCAGCTTCCTCTTCAGTAAAATGAGGTGGTTGGACTAGCTGGTTTCTAACATCCCATCTGGCTCTAAATATAGATCCTTTGCAAAGACATCATGACCAAGCCTAGCCCCAAAGAGATCAAAGAAAAAGGAAAAGGACCCATATGTACAAATATTTTATAGCAGCTCTTTCTGTGCTAACAAAGAACTGGACATTGAGGGGGTGCCCATCGATTGTAGAATGGCAGAATAAATTATTCTGGATGAGTATAATGGAATATAAGTGTGCTATAGGGAAAGATGAAGGAAGTATCAGAGAAATGTGGAAACATTTGTTAAGAACTGATGCAGAGTGAAGGAGAAGAACCAGGAGAACAATTTATATGATACCAACAACATCGGAAAGTGCAATTAATTTGAAAGACTTAAGACGTCTGATCAATGCAATAGCCAGCTGTGATTCCAGGGAGCCTGTGGCAAAGCAGGCTCCCACCTCCTGACAGAAGGGATGAGTTGAGAGCACAAAATGTTTTGTGGGAGTTTGTTTTCCTTAAATACCTACATTTGCTACATGAGTTTCTTTTTTTTTTTAATGGAGACTCGAGAGGAAAAGAAAATAGATTTTTGTTAAGGAAAATTAAAGGGAGAGAAAAAGATCCTTTGCAAAGACAATTTTAAAAAAGAATCCAAGATCAAGCAAAAATGAATTCTCTTGCTAAAGACAGCACCAAGGAAGAAAGAATCCTTCCCTAATCTTCTAATGGAATAAGAAAAACTCAGTGACAGAATTAGAGACCCATGTAGTGTTGCTCATACCCAGAGGAGAATCTCAGATATATCACTGACAAGTGGCCACCCAGCCTTGGGGTGGAGCGCTCAGATTGCCTTCCATGGCAGCCCAAGTCACTGGCTGATAGCTTTGGCTATTAAGAAGCCTTCCATGACAGTAGGTCTACATCTGTCTCTATACACCAGGGCTCCTAGTTTGGCCCCCTGGGGCCGTTCCATGGGCCAGGCTAATGACTCATTTACCTAACAGTGGCTCAATTTGTCTTCTGAAGATCAGCAAACAAACACTTGTCATCAAGGTCTGACACAGAAGCCCTTCTGGAAAAAGCAACAGCAAAGAAAAGGGGGAAAAAAGCTCTTTATGAAATATCCTGTCTACGTGAAAATGCTGACTGCATTAATGAAGTCAGATCCCACCTCATACACTAACAAGTTGTGAGATGCTGGCAAGAAAGTTTTCCTCTCTGGACCTCAGTTTCCTAGTCTCTAAAATGAGAGGATTATACTCATTCTTCCAGATCCAAATCTATGATCAGATGATTCTCTGCCTCCCTCCTCTCCAAAGGCTCCAGGTCAACCAAGCACCTCTCCACCCAAAGCCCTGGCCATGCTGTGCCAGAAGGAACATCTGACTTGAGGCTTCACTCTGGTGAGCAAGGTGACTGGCCCTCCCTAAACACTTAGAGCAACTCCTCCACCACCTAATCAACTGCCTGGCCCCCACCACATTCTTCTGGTTTCCTTCTCCTCCAGTTCTCTAACCAGGAACCATGATTACAATGATCCTGGATGGGGTGTGTCAATCTTCACTACATTCTACAACTAGGTGTGTTGTTTCCTCCATTAAAATGTAAGGGGCAGTCTTTGTTTTTTGCCCATACTAATCCACTTAATTAATGTTATTTATTCATTCATTGATACATCAGGAAATCTTTAGAAAGATTCACTCATTTGGGCCATAATCCTCCCTCCCCAAGCCACTCTTCCCATTTTCTTACTCACCTTCTCTGGAGGGTTAGTATCATTCAGGTTAGCGGCACCTTGGCCTGGCCACTGTCTTAATCCCCTGGCGACCACCAACCGCAGAGATCCCGTGCACTGCTGGAGCAATGCAATAGCCTGTTGATGGGTCATGTTCCTGTCCAGAAGGGTGTGATTGATGGCCAGGATCTGGTCATTTTCCTTTAATCGCCGATCCCTTGAAAGAAGAAAAGACATTTTTCTTTCCGTTAAGTGGCTCATTAACTTCCCAGAGAAAAATGCACAAAACCCAATGCATGCAGCCTCCACATTCAGCAGGTTGCTACAGAGTTCTTTTGTTTATTACACTGTTTCAATTAAAGACTACAACTTAGCACTTCAGAATGTTTTTTCATCAGAGCACACATTAACTAATTAACACAAGTTACACTGTGTGCATCCTGCAAATTGTTGGGTTGTTAGGGTTTTTTGAAAAAGACATTTGGTTTTAAAGGTAAACAAAAACAATACCAGCCCTTCTATTAGAAGGTGTTCTCCACACCCACCCAATCTGTTTCCTCACCACTGCCTCCAAAAAAAACCACCCCCAACCTGCTGAGATGTGGCTTCAATCGGGAGGCTGAAACTACTCAATACAGTCAAAGGCATCTTCATGGCTAGATTCAGTTGACTTTTCTTGGTCCCCACATTCCTTGACCTCTCCAGGCTCTGACACTGGTGACTCCTCCACCTTCTTCTTAAAATGCTCTTCTGAAACAAAGACTTCTTGACACTACACTGTTAACCTCCTGCCTCTCTGACTCACCCTCCTCAGTACTATTCTCTGGTTCTGTCCTCATCCTGCTTTTCTTCTCTTTTTTGAATTCTATATCTTGGAAAGCCCATCCACCCTTGAATAACCACTTCTTAACAAGAGCCTGATTGCCAACCTAAGGGGCAGCTAGGTGGATACTGCTGGGCCTGGAATCAGAGGGACTCGTCTTCCTGAGTTAAAATCTGGCCCGAGAAACTTTCTAGCTGTGTGACCCTGGGCAAGTCACTTAACCCTGTTTGCCTCGGTTTCCTCATCTGTCAAATAATATGGAGAAGGAAATGACAGACTAGTGTCTTTGCCAAGAAAACCCCAAATGGGGTCATGAAAAGTCAGACATGACTGAACAACTACAACATGCTAAGTGGTCATTTGGCTTCTACCTGAAGGTTTTAAATGAGGTAGAATCCACTGTGACCCCCAAAGCTCAAATTGTCAGGAAGCTTTTCCCTTCCTACATGAAGCCTAAATCTGCCTCTAGGTAACTTCCTTCCCCTCCCTGCTCCAGATTCTGCCTTCAGGGGCCGAGCAGGACGTGCTTGCACACCTACTCCAGCTCCTTAGTCATAGCTCGAGGTGGAAGGGACCTCCCAGGCAATCCAATCCAATTCCCTCATTTTACAGATCAGAACAACTGCAGCCCAAGGAAGCTCAAGGGACTTGAAGAGAGACAGTGGGGAAAGCAAGGGATCAACAAAGTATTGTTGCAAAAAATGATCATGGGAAAAACAAACCAAGCCCAAGTAGACACAAACAGCCCTCACCTGTCTGCTATGCTTCCTGGCTGGACTTCCTTCACGAAGAGATCGACGCCTCCAGCGTTTTGCTTTCTCACAGTCACCACACTGAACCCCAGGCCTCCAGTGGACGGCTTTGCTATATCTATATATTCGATCTGTCGGCCCTGCCGAGGAGAGAAATAAGGTCCACAGCTTAATGTTGAGCTAATTCTGAAACTGCTCAGCACAGATGGAGCTGCTTTGGATGGTTTTAAGACTAAACCAACCCAGCACCGTGACTTCTGGGAAAATTCTCACTCAATGATTGTCAGTAAAAATCCAAACCAGGGCATGTTGGTCTCGAGGAAGTTCTGAAACCTCAGGGAATCGGGGAGGCATTTTGATGCTTTGTTCCCACGATGAGCCGAGCCCCAAGAGGAAGAACAACTCTCAGAGGAGATGTTGTTTCCTATAGCGTGTTTTCTGCATTTCTGCAAGCATTTTCAAAATGTTATGGATTCTTTTCCCCATTGGTTTCTTACTAAATATTCTCCTTGATTATATTTTAGAGAGGCAGAGTCCAAGGCTCCAAATCCTCAGTGCACTAGCTTTTAGCTCAAGTCCAAACAAGGAGCATCTTGGGGACAGGGAGTCCTGTTTTTAATCATATAACAAGTTCATATGGCTCTCTATTGGGACAACCTGAAAGACTGGAAGAAAACATCACCCTTCACATGGGTTTTATCTTAAGCCACGTGGCTCCAGTCTTTATTGCCAAAGATTTTATTCACTCCATTAATAGTGCACTAATTGAAAGAGTAGCATTTCTAATACCAGGGGGCTAACAAAAGCAAGGCACAAAAATTAACTGTTGAACAATGAAACAAATGGAATAAAGTGGTGACGCTAGGTAAAGGATCTGGTTTAAGGGGCACTTTTAAAATTAATGAATTTGCTATCTGATTTAGCCGTATCTTTTCAAATCAGTCTCCATCTGTAAACTGAAGCTCACAGGCAAAGGAAGGTTTCATCAGTGACTTCGGGTGAGGAACAAATCTGGTCCCAAATGTCAAAGATCAATTACAGACTATACTTAAGTGAGAAATCAGACAAAGGTGACACTTGGAACATTTCCCCAGCTCTTGAATATAGTTTTTAAGAAGGTCTCAACTCCATTCCTCCCAATCCTCTTTTATCCAGTAGGATTTAAAGACGAAAGGCAGAAGGGAAGGAGTACTCAGATCGCTTCTCAGAGACAGATTACAGGTAGCCTTCCCCCTCCAAGGAAGCCTCATTCTCTCCTCCTGGCTGCCCGGCGGGACAATGCAGGCAATAGGAGGAAAGACTCTTACACCACTGACAGAAGGGCAGAGTTAGGCCAACCTCGCCTCCAATTCATCTTGCAAAAAGAGTTTTGTCACTATCTCCCCGATGTCCACAATCGCTACCAAAGCAAAGACACGAAAAACCATGCGAACACATATGAAAATAAAGTTGTCAATCAATCAACAAACATCAAATTCTGTTTAAATTTTGCTTGAAGGGCTTGCTCTCCAGGTCGGGCAAAGGGGAGAGAGAAAAGGAGACACGTAGTGGATAGACAAACATTAATTAGGCACCCACTACTGGCAGGGTGGACAGCCAGGTGCTTTAATGGATAGAGCTCTGGGCATGAAGTCAGGTAGATTCCTGCTCCTGAGTTCAAATCTGGCCTCAGACTCTTACTAGCTGTGTGACCCGGGGCAAGTCACTTCACCCTGTTTGCCTCAGTTTCCTCATCTGTAAAAAGAGCTGGAGAAGGAAATGGCAAACCGCTCCAGTATCTTTGCCAAGAAAACTTCAAATGTGGACGTAAAGAGTTGGACACAACTGAATAATAACAATACATGCAGTGCTAGGTACTAAGGTGGATGAAGGAGTGGATGGAGTCATGATTAAATCAGTGCAGGATGCTCCCTTGAAGAATTTCCTCTACCCAAGACTACTTGCAATGAATTTATTTGTTGTTCTTGCTGTTTTGGCATTTTTAGTTGTCTCTGACTCTTCGTGACCCCATTTGGGGATTTCTTGGCAAAGACACTGGAGCAGTTTGCCATTTCCTTCTCCAGCTCATTTTACAGATGAGGAAACTGAGGCAGAGTGAAGTGATTTGTTCAAGATGACACAGCTAGTAAGAGTCTGAGGATGTATTTGAACTTCCTGAATCCAGGCCCCAGCATGCTATCCTCTGTACCCCTAGCTGTCCCCCTCAAATGTAAAATGGGAGTGATTTTCATCTATCTGTCTGTCTATTCCTTCCTTCATTCATTCATTAGTAAGGTCTATCTCCTAGGGTTTTTGTAAACATTAAATGAGATAATATTTATTTAAAAAAAAAAAGAAGGCACTTAGCACAGTGCCTGGCACCCAGAAGTGCTCCAGAGATGTTTATCTATTCCCTTATGCTACACCAGGTGGGACCCCAAACACAAAAACACAAATGTCTTCCTTTAAGTAGCTTACATTCTACCAGAAGAAAACATTTTTGCATATAAACATAAACGATAATACAAAGTAATTTTGCAGAGGGAGGCACTGGCAGCTGGGGCAGGGGGATGTTGAGAAAGGCATGGTGATGAACTCAGAATGGAAGAGAGCTAGGGATCCTAAGTAGGGGAGGTAAGAGAAGCTGGAGCATTCCAGGCATAGGGGCACCCCGTGCAATGTCAGGGAGACAAGAAATGGGGCATTGGGGGAGGGAGGCATAGAATCCCGACATGTAACAAAACAGGACTTGACCTACCTGTGCCATCTGTTGGATGACAGAGTTGAATTCCTCATTTCCTGATCTTGGGGTCCAAGGAAATACTGCAGCTGAGTTATTAAAGGTTGTGTGGGCATTTCCATTAGCAATCGAGCTGTCAGTAAACACAAGCAACCCTTTCCTTGAAAAATCAAAGTTGGCCGGGCAATCCGAAGGAATGTGGCTAAGCTGGGAAGGAGGGAGGGACAAAGAGAGAGAGAGAGGGAGGGAGGGAGAGAGAGAGAGAGCAGTCACATAATTTCACAACCTGCTGAAAAGTTCAGGTGTTGACTGTTTTTTCTATTGTCATTATATTTGTTTTAATTTTATTCTGAACTTAAGAAATAAACCAACCATTTCCATAACAGTCAAATAGAGAAAAAAGATGACTGTACATCAAATTGCAAATCTATTATGTACAACTTACAAATACATAATAAAGTTATCACGTAATTTTTCTTTTTCCCCCCTTTTTCCCTCCCCCTGCCCCACTGATTTATGACAGATTAGATATAGCATGTTGTACACGGAGCTAACAGCCTAGGTGTGCAGATGGTGTAAAAAACGAAGCCTAGTCTGTTTGCTTTCCCTTTAGATACCAGAGATCAGAGATTACAGCCTGATCCAACCCCCTCATTGTGCAGAGAAAACCACTGCCCTGCAAGGCTGGGTGGCTTTCCCAGTGTCACACAGGTGGCCATCCTGAGGACAGTTTAATAAACAATCCATTAGGATAAAGACAGATGGCAGCACAGGCACCAAGCACCATCTACTAACTAGCAACATTTCATGTCATTCGAAGGCAAGACTGGTCTATGATTGCCATCGATGGCAGGGAGTTCCCCAAAGGACTAGACATACATCCGTTTGCACACTGGAGTATGGACAGGAGAGGCAGCACCGTTGAGAGCCGAGCTCAAGAGTCAGGAAGATCTGGGTTCAAATCTAGAATTTGTTGTGGCTAATCAGAGCAGCAGCGACAACTGATATTTATTTATATGGTGCTTGAGAGGCAGTGTGGTCCAGTAGACAGAGATCTGGCCACAAAGCTATGCGTTCAAGTCCCTTGCCCCTGATTGGCTGTGTGGCCCTTCTCTCCTCTGGTCTCTAGGCAACTCTCTGACTCTTAGGTTGCAGAGCGATGCAGATACGCCCTGGTAGCCCTAGGGCCCAACTAAAAGTCTCTGATGCTTGCCCATGTCCAATGGCATTCTTCCAGACTCACTTCTCTAGCAACGGGCACTATGGGATTCAAGAGGAGAAAGTCATTGGGTGGCCGATTAGGGGACAGCTCAGACAATTTCCTAACAACTGGCTCTGTCGGGGTTGAAACATCGAGCTCAATACAACAGCGGCCCTTCAAGCACAAATAGGAGAAAGCTATGGTGGTGCTCATGACTCCTCCTTCCAGCTCTGTGATCCCAGCGCATCATGTCACCAAATCAATCCATCATCTCCCTGTTAAAACCAACTCCACAGGGACACCTGGGGCTTGGAGCCTACCTGGCCTTTCAGCTGTCTGATGGATTGCTGAATCGTGAGAATCTGGTTGAAGAGGGGGCTCTTCAGGGTCTCGCAAAACAAGGCTAGTCTCTCGTTCTGGGACGTGTCACCCCTCTCGTGCAATTTCATTTGCAGCCGGTCAAGGACCTGCAGGATCTGCAGCTTATCTGGGGGAGAAAATGGTAGAGAAAAGCACCAGTTAAATGTCAACAGTCTCCCATCCCTTCCCTAATGACTCCTCTCTCTGCAAGTGAGCTACAAATTGTATACATACTTGCTGCAGGATTTTCAGGCATCTTGAACT
>CM053626.1:321982575-322033684 GCA_028646595.1 Phalanger gymnotis | reverse complement strand
TGGGAGGTAGGTGCAATTACTATCCCCATTTTATGGATGAGGAAACTAAGGTAAACAGAGGTTAAGTGACTTGCTCTGGGCCACACTGCTAGCGTTTTGTGTGTCCATTTGAACTCAGGTCTTCCAGATTCCAGGCCCCCAGCGCTAACCATCCAGCGGCCACCTTAGATCCCTAATGTTCCTTCAGGCTCTGACATCTATGACTCTTAAGACCCATCAATCTCCCTAAACCTGGCAGGCACCGACTCCTCCCTCCCCCTCTCCTCCCTTTGAACATTAACTGAATTTCCAGAACGAAGTCCAGGTCTCTCCTGACCCTAGCAATGGCAGAGTAGGTGCTCGGTAAATGCTTGTCATCAGTGACAGTGAGCCGCGTTGTAAAGTATGAATACAGACGCTCACTAAAAGCCGGGAAGCCCTCGAGTGAGCGGGGACCGTGGAATCTCTTTAACCCCAGGGGGGAAACCCAAGCTAGAGACGGATTCACCTGAAGTCTACAAGGGCCCAACAGGTGGGGAAGAAAACGCCCCCTCCAAGCCCCTGGCTTCTCTGGGTCTCAATTTCCTCAGCTGTAAAGTAAAGGGCTGGGTCTAAACGACCTCCAAGATTCTTCCCAGCTGAGGACCTCCTAAGGCTTGGGAGCCGGGCAGATGCGTGTGTCACCCACAGGCTCCAGGACAGAAAAAAAGGGGCTGTGGACTCCTCCTCCTCCTCCCTTCCGTCTCTCTCTCCCTTCTTCCCTCCCTTCCTTCCTTCCTTCCCCGGGCAGGGAAGGCTCCAGCTCCTTCTCCCTCCGACTTCCTGGCCTGCATCGAACCCGAGCTCCGCTCCGATCAGTCACTCGAGGCCCCACCTCAGGCCCCCCAAACCAGGCAGCAGAGGGAGGAGTGGGGGGCAGGCGAGGTGGGCCGGTGCTGACGTAGGGATTTAAAGAGCCTGGGTGCCGGGAGCTGGGAGTCTGGGGGCCCTGCCAGAGCCAGGGGAGGCCCGGACACGGGGGAGGGGCGGAGAGGGATCTGAGGAGCAGGAACCCCACCCCTCAAACCCAGCCTTTCTTTACCTGATCAGCCCCGAAGAGTGGGTGCGGGAGGCGGGCGCAGACTCAGGGACCGGGAAAGGTGGGGCTCCAGCACACAGGAGCGCCCCGCCCGCCTCACCTGGGCGGAAGTGAAAGAGAGATAGGCTGGGGGCGGAGCGCACTCACCTGGTAGGCCCTGCCCTCCCGACCCCCTTCCCAACCAGGGCCCGGGGGCGGGGCCCAGCGGAGGGGGTGGGGCCCAGCCAGGGGCCAGCTAGGGAACCCGGGGCATCCCCGGGCTTGCAGGGCCTGGGAGGGGAGAAACTGGAGGAGGGGGTGTAGAGAAGAGGAGGGGAGGAAGAGAAAGGGCGGGGCAGGGGGCCGTCATCAGTGCGCCCTCAGCCCCTGAGATGACACTACGGTTACTTAGTATCCTTTCTCCACTTAAGAGGAGCGATGGATAGACAACTGAGCCTGGAGTCAGGAAGACCTGAGTTCAAATGTGACCTCAGATACTTCCTTTCTGTGTGACCCTGGGCAAGTCACTTCACTTTCTTTGCCTCCGTTTCCTCATCTGGAAAACGAGCTGGAGAAAGAAATGTCAAACCGCTCCAGTATCTCTGCCAAGAAAACCTCAAATGAGGTCCCAGTTCAGAGAGAACCAGCGCAGCAAATACATAGCACTTTAAGGTTTGCAAAGAACAGTACATACCTTATCTCAGCTGATCTATGTAAAAGCTAGCTATATGATTTTTTTATGAAGGGGAAGGAGGGAAAAGGAGTAACTCTTTTTATAGTGCCTACTACGTGCCTCTCAGACATTCTCTCATTTCAGCTTCACAACCCTGAGAGGTAGGTGATGTTTTATCTCCATTTTATAGATGAAGAAACTGAGGCAAACAGGCTGGTCTGAGGCTGGATTTGAACTCAGGTGATCTGACTCCAGGCCCAGCTGAAAGGTATCTTCTAGCTCTTCCTTGGATTAAGTAGAATGGAAGCTCCTGGAGAACTGGGCTGTTTCCTGTTTACTTTGTCTTTATATTCCTAACAAGTTCTTTTACTTTATTTCTTTATTTTTTTGGTCTCTATATTCCTAACAATTCCCACCTAGTAGGTGCTTAATAAAGGTTTATTGCATTGAATATTGGAAAAAGGGGTTGGAGGAGAGAGGAGGAGCAAGGAAGGGGGAAGGGAAAAGATGGTGAAAGGAGAGGCAGGAAATGAGAGGCTTGGGAGGGAGAAAAAGGGGGAAAGGAAGGGGGCCATGTGGTTGATACTGGAAAGGTGACTCCCTCCCTAAATAGGGGGTAGGAAAGGAGGAGGGAGAAAGAGAAAGAAGGGAGGAGGAAAGGGGGAGGGAGGAAGAGTCTGAGTGAATTGGCCCTAGCCTCCAGGATGGAAGAATTGGGGGTTTGGGAGTTTCGCCTCAATTAACCATATGCCCCTTCCTGTTGGTAATAAAGAGGAAGGAACCTTGGAGAGAGACAGAGAGAGAAGGACCCAGGAAGGCCTCAAGGATCATCTAATGAGCTCACTTCTCTGTGAAACGAGGAAGCTGGACTAGGTGACTTCTAAGCCTCTGCAGCACTAACATTCTATGAAGCCTCTTGTTACAAATCAGGGAACTGATGCTCAGAGGATACCCAACATATTAGGAAATGGAAGAAATTCATTCTGACCCCAGGCCTACTGTTTATGTGCCTTCCCATCCTCTAAACCTGGTCTCCTTTTTTGGGAAGCAGACTGGAGTATACCGAAAGCCTGGAGGAGGAGTGGGAGGGGTATGAGAAGAGATAGTCAGACAAACAGAAGAAGAGACAGATGGCCTAGTGGCTGAGAAGCAAAGCAGATGGCCCTACCAGGAAGAGGGAAGAAGCAGGCAAACTGATAGAGGACCAGCCTCTCTCCAGGGACGAAAGAAATCTGGAATGGGAAAGATGCTCTGATCACAGGATTGAGAGCCGGGAAATAATCTGCTCCCAGCCTTCTCACATGGGAGGAAACGGTGACCCAGAACAGAGAAATAAATTAACTGTCCTTCACTGCATGTAGATCAGGACCATAGATTTCAAACTAGAAGAGATCTCAGAGGCCATCTCATTCAACCCTCTCATTTTACATTGAAGGATCTGAGGCCCAGAGAAGTCACAGAAATCTCCCAAAGTCACACAGGGTGTAAGTGGCAGAGCTGGGATTTGAATCCAGGTTCTCAGATTTTAAATCCATTGTACATTAGGGAATAAAGGAGCAAAGAAGCAAACAGAAAAGGGGCAGTGGGAGCATCATCAAGACGAGGACAAGACACTATGGAAGCCAGTGGCGATGGCTAGAAAACAGTAATTAACTTGAAAACGACTGGTTGAATCCAGCGGAATTGATCAAACTAGTGCCAATCACTAAAAAAGCCTAGTATTCCCATTTTTTTTTCACTTTTAAATCTTTAGATTTGCTGTTTTCCCTTCAGTGATTTCAGAATACAACAAACTAGTCAACTTTCTACCTTAAAGGACAATATTTAATTCTCATATCCTGGGTAAAACAGCAAGAGCCTGACCTTGATAAAAAAAAAAATCTTTTGTAATCTTTGCTTTGGCCATTTTTTCTGGTCTTAGTGGCCATGACCACGCATGTCCACCTTTGCCATTCAGGAGATTCCACCTCCTTCTTCCAAGCCTTTGCATTGGTGGTATCCCATACCAGGAATAGCTTCCTTTTTCACCCTGACTCTTAAGACTCCCAAGCTCCCTTGAAGGCTCAGCTCAAGCAGCACTTTCTACAGCAGACACCTACATAGCTTAGCAAGGGGCCTGGCACATTTGTTGTTATTCAGTTGTGATCAACTCTTTATGACCTCATTTGGAATTTTCTTGGCAGAGATACTGGAATGGTCTGCCATTTCCTTCTCCAGCTCATTTTCCAGATGAAGAAACTGAGGCAAACAGGGTGAAGTGACTTGCCCAGGGTCATACAGCAACAAAGTGTTGAGTTCAAATTTGTACTCAGGTCTTCCTGACTCCAGGCCTGGCACTCTATCCACTGTGCCTCCCAGATGCCTGGCACAACAGTATGGCACAACAGTCCCAGATGCCTGGGACACAGTAGATGCCTAGTAAATGCTTACTGACAGACGATGCCTATCCTGAATCCTCACATTTATTAATGCTCCCCTACCTCCATGTTACTTTCTATTTACTTATCTACCTATATGTTGTTCCCTTGATAGAACGAAAGCTCTTTGAAGACAGGGACTCCTGTCCAGTAGCTAACCCGATTCCTGGCACAAAGCAGCCGTAAATGCTTATTGAATGAACAAATGAATGGACTTGGCCAAACATGAATTTTAATTGAGTCTCATACTGCATAACTCTCCTTTTGTTAGCTATTTCCTGTTACATGGCCTTTTCTAAATTTTTTTAATTAGCAAACATTTATTTCCATCTCCATCCTCACTAAAAACAACAAAAATACCTGTAACAAATATGCACAGTGAAGCACAGCAAATCCCTGTATGCCCAGAAATATGGGTCTCCTTCTCTATCCCCTCTCAGCTGGGAGCAGGCTTTATTGTTTCTCTGACCTTTCCTATGACTCCATTTCCCCCCTCCCTCCATTTCGCATTTCTTCTAATGTAATAATAGTTGGATTTGTAGGAAAATACATTTAAACTGGGGTGGTTTAGACTTTAGGGGCCATCTAGTTCAACCCCCTCATTTTACAGACAGGGAAACTGAGGCCCAGAGAAGAGAAATGGATTTCTCATTGTCACACAGGTATAGATCGAAACTCAAATCCTCTGACTCCAGATAAAAACAAGAGTTAACATTACTATAGCTCCGAGTCCCATAGCTAATAAGTGTCTATGGTGTGATTCAAACCCAGGTCTTCGTGAGTTCAAGCCCAGCACCCAATCATCTATACCACCTAGCCACCTCTTTGTTTATTCCATCATTAAACTAAGGGACTGGCTGGGGAGGCATAGCCAAGTGACGCCAAGGTCTTCTGACCCCAGACAAGGAGAGTTGGCCAGCCTCAGCCAAGCCCAAGCCACACACCTGTTTGCCTCCCTACTTAATGGGCTCATTTCTTTGCTAAGTCTCTCTCTGAGATGTTGTTTTTAAAGCAGTTTAGATGATAATCTATCTATTACCATCATTTCAGACTCTCAAATTGGCTCGTTCGGCCTCCACCTCAGTTTCCTGGAGAAAAAAATCCATTCTCCCTTTGGGTTAACTTCTCTCTCAATCCTGAACATCACACTCATCGACAAATTCACGGTAAATGGCCATATAGTTTAACAGCAGTTTCATGTACATCATAACAAAAATGAGCTATAAAAGGAAAAAGGCTCTCAAATGCCAGCTGCAACGACTGTCAGTTAGTGGGGATGAAAGTCTCTACTGTGCCCCGCCCCCTCCTCCCCCCAACGCCTGCTCCTACCAGTTGGAAGCGAAACAGGAAGTGAGATCATACAGGAAAAATGGCATGGGCTTCACTAGGAAATGATCCAGAGAAGAAGGGAGTAAATCAAAGGATCTGTGGATTGGAGCTGGGGGTCTCACATACTTCCACCGTGCTGGGCCCCTTCAGCCCAGCGTTAGGGCATCCGGCTGCTCCCAGCCCACCCATATCTCATTTATATATGGCTAGCCCCTCTCTCTCCTAGAATCCCCATCCTCTGCTCGCAGCTGTCAGGGGAATGATGGTCACCTGCTATTATTCCACACCTGACTCAGTGTGTCAAAATGGAGTCCCCTAGTGTCCCAGCAGTGCTCTGAGGGCCCCTAGTGGCCCCTGGCTTCTCCCCTGGGGAAGTCCTTCCAAGGCAGGGAAGGACCTGCACCTCCTACGCTTTTGTTTCTCTGATTCTCATAGACACTTGTCTTGGGTGGAGGTTACCTTTACAAAATGCCTTGTATTTAATTTGATATAAAACACTCAGACCAATGGCAGCACAAAGACTAAAACTACTACGGTTTTATGTTCTCAGATTCTTTCTTTTCATTGGACAGAAGCCAACATCCTGAAGCATGGTATAACAGAAACAAAACAGGATTGGGAATTCAGAAGATCTGGGTTCAAATGCCGCTGCTTCTACTTACTGCCTGTGTATCTTTGGGCAAGTCTCTTCCTCTCCTCTAGGCTTCAGCTTGTCCCTCTGTAAAGTGAGGAGGTTGGATTAGCTGTCCTCAAAGGTCCCCTCCAGCTTTACATCATTGCCCCAATGTTTTATCTCTTGATTTTGTTCCTTTAGCAACATAATTCCACATCAAGCAATTGTGTGTGAAACCTCCCAATGCTTCTGATTCTACTTTATTCATCCCATTGTCAATTCTAGGGTTCTGGCCAGGAGTCTGATACTTCTCCATTATTACCGTCACGCCTCAAACAGGGACAAAATCAATTATTTCATTGATTCTACGATGAGACATCTAATATCTCTTAAGGTATATTATGTATAAGACATACAGGGTTTTCCAAAAGTCTTAGTAAATTGAAAACTGTGTTAAAACTTTTGCAACGCCTCGTTTAGAGAGGTAGCCTGCCAGCGTTCATAGATGGTTGGTCTTGGAGGCCAAAAGGCCCCTGTTAGAGTCTCTAGTGCATCATTATAATCATAATCATAATTGCTGGCCTGTATATAGGGTGCCAAGGCTTGCAGTGCATTGTACATATGGTGTCTCACTTGACACATTCTAGCCAAATGAACATGAACAGGTCACTTAAGCTCTCGGACAATAACTTAAGACTGTAAGTCATGGAAGAGGTGTTGATATACATCTATGTATGGAGTTTCTGCCCTGAAGTCCCCTATAAGATGAAGTCACAAAGCCAGACCAAGGAAAAATATGTTACACACGGTTGGGAAGTTGGAAGGGGGTAGGAGCTGGGTAGAGTAGGATGGGAAAATGTAAAAACATAATCTTGACCCTAAGGATTTTAATGAATTAGTAATCTTAATAATTGACAATTAATACTTTAAAGTTTGCAAAACAATTTGCATATAATCTCATTTGGTCCTCACTCAAGATGACATTAGTATTAGATATAATACTCTAACAAGTTTGCAGATGAGGAAGCTGAAGCTCTGGGAGGTGAGGTGGCCATGACTACCTTGTGAACAAGCATCAAAGATGAGCCTCAAACCCAGGTCTTCCTGTCTTCAGATTTTGATCTGTAAAGCTAGGCTTCCAGAATCAGAGAGGATAAAACATGCAGAGGTAGGTATGTTTTAAGGGAGCAAGTGATGATTGCCAAGTGAGTGGTTCAAAGAACCATATTGTTCCACTATTTGTGTCCCCTTCTTCACTTCTTTTTTTTCTGTACATTTAAAAATTTTTTCCTTTACATCCAGCACTACCCAATAACCCACTTCCCCTTCCCCCCCTCAATCAAAGAGAAGCCTTTCCTTTTTAGGCAATATTTAGGCAAGGAAGTTAGATGGGCACCTGGGCCATGTCTGAGAACTATTCTGAACCTCTAGTCCATCATCTCTTGCCAACAGGTGGGAGGTATATTTCATTATCACACCTTTAAAGTGATGTTTGGTCATTGCTTTGGTCAGAGTTCTGATATCATTAGAGCTCACATTATTATTATAGTTATTGTATAAATTATTCTCCTATTTCTGCTGTCTTCACTCTGCATCAGTTCATAGAAATCTTCCCAGGTTTCTCGGAATCCATCATAATCATCCTTTCTAGGGCTACTACAAAATTTCATTTCATTTATTTTCTACAACCGGTTCAGTCATTCCCTAATTGATGGTTATACTCAGTGATATGCTAGTAAATATTTAACAGCCACTTCTCCTGAAAGTTTAATCTGGATTATTATTCACATTTTCTCCATCACTTTCTTAAGTCTAGACAATCAACAAAACAATAAATCGAGCCCTGATTTGTAGCATTTGCTGATTTGAAATCAGGTCTTCCTGACTCTGTATCCAGCACTTGACCCACTGCATTGCCTAGCTGCCTATAGACGAGCATAACCAAACAAATCTCACATTGGCCATGTCTCATTCTTCACCTTGAGCTTCTCACCTCTCAGTCAGTTTATCAGTCTATTTCCAAAAAAAAAAAAAATTCAGGAGAAGTGGTAGAAAGGATACCATCCAGGAAACATATGATCCAAATAGGACTGGGCCCAAGCACATATTGAGAGGGACAGATTTCGTATGGAAAATCTATATGTTCCTTTGATACCCATTCATTGTCAAGAGATCTATTTCTAGGGTTCTTCACTCTTGTTGAGAACTGGACCCCTTGGGCGGTCAAGGTGGTGAAGGCTATGGATCCCTTGTCAGAATCACATTTGTAAATGTATAAAATAAAATACCTAGGATTACAAAAGAAGCCAATTTGGGGCAGCTAGGTGGCGCAGTGAGTGGAGAGAGCACCGGCCCTGGAGTCAAGAGGACCTGAGTTCAAATTCGGCCTTAGACACTTGACACGCTTACTAGCTGTGTGACCTTGGGCAAGTCACTTAACCCCAATTGCCCCACCTTCCCTCCTCCAAAAAAAAAAACAACCAACCAAAAGAAGCCAATTTTAGTGAAGTATAATTACCAAATTAAAAAATAAAAATACAAACAGTTAGAGTCCCCAGGCTTAGAAGACCTGGAAAGAAGAAAACCATGTTGGTCCTGGTAGGAGATTTTTGGAGGATGTATAATGAAGTTCCATGGCATGAGAAAGTATGAATGGGTTGCGATCAGCACCTCTGGAGGAAATACACTTATTCAGGAGATACCAGGTCTACTGATGTATCAAAGTAAATTTGACAGTGACTGTGAAATATTTAAATGGTAAGGATTAGAGCTTAGTGAGAGCATTAGCCTATAATTTTGGATTTGGGAATAATTAGCATGGAGGCTTTAGTGTGCGCTGATGTTGGATGTCAGACAAATGGTTATGACATGGTTTGGGCAGAGTCTCAGTCTCAGGGTCTTATAAGGCTACAAAAGAAGCTCTGTCTTTCTTAATCACATAACAAGAAAAAATAAAAGGACCAGTATGTATAATTAAAATGCATGTCTGGTTTAGATGGAAGTCTTCCTTGATCTCCATGATTGTAAGTGCTCTTTTTTCCCAAACAAAAGAAAATTACTTTGTCTATACTTTGTTTATATTTTTATATACCTAGCTGTGTGGAGGTTGTATAACCTAGCTCTAGTAGAATGTAAGATTCTTGGAGGCAAGTAGGATTTTGGTTTTGTCATAGTATGCCTACACCCTAGCATGGCACCTAGAGTTTAATAAGTGGTTGTTCAATTGAATCCTCTCATGACGGCCCTGAAAACAACCTTCTTATTTTATAGATGTTAAAACTAAGTCCCAGAGAGGTTCACTGACTTGAAGTAGTAAGGGGGCAGAGCAGGAATTTGAACCAATATCAGGTCATTAGCTATTAAAATCATAGCTCTAGAGTTGTAAGGGACCTCAGAAGCCCTCCTTTTATAGATGAGGAAAGGAGTGGAGACCGGAAGAGGTTAAGTTATTCACTCACTATCACGCAGGTAGTAAGGGGCAGGGATAGAATTTGAACCCGGATTGTCTAACTCCAAATACAGGATTCTTTCCACAGAATCAGGTAGCCTTCAATGTCACTTAAATCAGTTCCGCTTTCTTTCACTGGGGCAAGCAGGAGGGCTCTTACTAAGATGCGCTGCCGCCCTGGCTCTCCCTTTATTTTATTGGCTGCTTAAAGATTCTCGGATATGGAATGAAAAACATGCTGTCTGCGGAGTCCTTGAGTCACAAGAATCAGCTTCCACACCCTCCCAATCAGTTTCCCTCCCCCTCTTTCCTTCTCCTCCCCCAGGATTTTTTTGCTCTCTACCTCCAGAAGAAGTTGGGATAAGGATCTACCAGGTTCAGCACAATGGAATGCCTACTTGCTGGGTTTTTTTTTCTTTTACTCTGCATTCTTCTACATTTCTTCAAATCTGAAATGCACTAAAATGGTGGGAAGTTTTGCCCTCAGGTATTTTAACCCCAAGATGGTGTCTTTGGTACCTTCAAGATGGGAACTGTTTTGAAAAATACAACCATGAAGAAAAGAAAAACCTCTCTCCTAAGAGGCAGCCACAAATCTGCTGTTATCATACCATATCAGGATGGATGTGCATTATGTACAGTTTCAGAGTGGCCAGGCATGAATCTAAATTCCAAATTCCTCCACCCCCCCCCCCCAGACAATCAACCATCAAAATTTTGCCAAAAAAAAAATTTTAATGGTTCCCTCCAGCCTACTCCCTGGGGGTCAGGTTCCTTTCCTCCACCTCCAAAGTTGGCAAAGCCAACTTGGCCAACTCTTTACAAATGAAAAAGAAATCTTTTCTAGCCTCTTCTCCTTCTTCCCAACCAGAAATACCACATACTCCACTCTCAAAGCCTGAAGACAGAATTTGCTTCTTAAATAAGAGAGCTGGAGCATTCATTATTAACACTCAAATATTACAATGCATTCAGCTTCTCATCAACATAGATGTTTCCTCTGATGATGCAGACCACCATCTGTCCATCTGCACAGCCTTCTCAGCCTGTGCAATTCATGTCCAGTTTCTCCCATAAGTTTCCCAAGTAGTAGTCCATTCAATGTGGTAGGAAGCCTTCCTCATTTTCTTGACATTATGAAGATTCCACTGAAGCACATAGTAGGTTCACCGGCTCTTATTTCCACTGCAGGACTAGCCTCAACTTATTTTTCTATTATGAATTTCTTTCATGACATCTTTTGCTCTTCATAGTTCCCTTTTTTCTGTGTGTGGTAGGATGCTGGACTAGATAAGTGCTTAGATCCTTTCCAGCTGTAGATCTTGACACTACTACTATTAACAGAATATATATTACACACACACACACACACACACACACACACACACACACACACACACATTTCTTTAAGGTTTGCAAAGCTCTTTATGTATGTCATCTTATCTGATATTCACAACAACCCCTGGGAGGCAAGGGCTATTGTCATTGGCTCTATTTTACTTATGAGATAACTGAGGCACCAAGAAAGTGAAGGGACTTGCCCAGAGTCACAAGGCTAGTAAATCAGTAAAAGGGAGATTTGAAAGCAGGTCTCCTTGGTACATCCTGCACTCTATTCTCCACCCCACCCAGCTCTATTACACTCATTTTTATTCTTATTTTTTTGAGACTCTTGTTCCACATCTCACAACCATTCAATAACACTGGCATTCAAAAGGCGGGCCTCTTGTTTCTGGGGAAAGTTTAGAGTCATTATTGAAACTTCCCAATTTCCCAAAGGCAATCCAGTCTTTTCTCTTCCTATTTAATTCTGGGTACACATCCTTATCCATTTGCAAGGTCTGTCTCAAATATCCTTACTGATGGATGAATTTTCTAGATTAACCATCCAACTGAGTGTCACAATAAGCATACTTTTTTGTTGGCTATGAAAAAACTCTTGAGAGAAAAATGCTGCCTTAAATGCTCTCCTTCATCAAATTCATGCAATATTCCTTGCAAGATAAAACAGTGGAGATAACATTGTTGCACAACCCTCTGATCATTAATATCAGGCAACGGATAAAACAGGGAGGTGTATACTCACCAGAGGGATTTGCCTCTATAATGGAGAAAGTCAAATGTTGAGTGCCGGCTTAAGACAGATTCCTTTTACTTTCTAGAATCTTTTTCTTTGGTGGTGGGGGAAGGCAGGGCAATTGGGGTTAAGTGACTTGCCCAAGATCACACAGCTAGTAAGTGTGTCAAGTGTCTGAGGCCAGATTTGAACTCAGGTCCTCCTGACTCCGTGGCCGGTGCTCTACTCACTGCGCCACGTAGCTGCCCCTTTACTTTCTAAACAGCAGAAATCAAACTGAGATTGGAAAAGATTCTTTGAAAATGCAGGAAAATGACTCAGGCTAGATGATTCAGCAACTGTTTGATCACGATCCCTCCATCCACCTTCTGGATGACAAACCATCCTAGGACCTTAGAATACATTTATTTCATCTGTTCACCCTCATGGAAGATTGATTAAAAGGCAATAGGGACGCTCACGTGACATCTTCAATTCCTGGTGACAAGTTTGATAGTAAAAAATGACTCATTTTCTTTTTGTTGGAATTTGTATACATATATGTACATACATACATACATGTGTGCATACATATATACATATGTATGTGTGTGTGTATATATGTAGACTTTTTACCCCTAAGGCCCAACCTGCAATGATGCCTCGTTATGACATGCAGGTGACCCTAGGGTCTCAAAGGCTGGGTTGGGGGCTGCAGGCTCTGGCAGGTTCTTCCACACGGCAAACGATTCAAGAATTGTCTGAGCAATAGCCAGTTTCTGTTTTCTGATGTGCAGTCTAGCTAACTGCAGTGAAAGGGTTCACTATTGGAACCTTGGTGATACATTCTTGGCCATGGTGACCCAAGGGGAAAAAAAGGAATAATTCTAAATGGACCTTAGCCCTGGCCATGACAAAAAATAGAAAAGGGAGCAGAGTGTGCTAGGGTGATGTTGTTTTTAAGCCTTCGATAAACATCAGCTTAGTAGCTGGCTTCCTAAACATGAGATTGGAGTCACTGACATACAGACACACTCCTGCTTGGACTGTGTTAAGTCAGTCTCAAAATTCTCCCTGTAGCTAAGCAGAAGGATGGCACACGGGTTTTTCTTAGAAAGGCAAATAAAGGAGTCGGCTCAGCTGGCATATCTTTTTGTCCGAAGGCAACAAGGAACACCACTTCTTAGGCCACTTGCTCATCTCACATTGGAGTGCTTATTTGGAAAAGGATTATGAAGATAATTGCCCCTTTTGTTACAATGTCTATGTGGAGGGTGAATTAATTAGTGAAGAAGAAATTCAATGAAGACCTCAGTAAGACCTTCCAAATGAAAGTCACGTAACTGACTTCATTCTTGATGACTTCAACGGAAAGACTGCATAAGAGTGGAAAGCGAATGTGTTAGAAAACAAGGCTTTGGAGTAAGAAATAAATGAAAGCAAAAGCTCCTGCGTAGATCACACAGATGCCTCATGCCTCCATATGATAAGGACTTCAGCGAGAGAATTGGGAGACATAGTGGGAGCATCACAAAAGATACAATGGAATATATTTTCACAGATAGGAAATGATGGATTACTTCCATGAGAAACTTTTTTTTTTCCTTTGAGGCAAATGGGGTTGAGTAACTTGCCCAGGGTCACACCACTACTAAGTGTCTGAGGCCAGATTTGAACTCAGGTCTTCCTGATGTCAGGGCTGGTGCTCCACCCACTATACTGCCTAGCTGCCCCTATGAGAGACGTTTCCAAATTGGATGTATGTTTCCATTCAGATCATTAATTTATTAGAACAAAGATCGAAGTCAATACCAAACTAGATTTTTTTGAGCCCGTGTAAGACTTTGTATTTAACACAACTTTGAAAAATTTAGTAACTTTGAATAATACAATGACCAGCCACAACGGCAAAGGACTCCTGATGAAACATTGTGACCCACTTCCACAGAGAGAGAGTGAAGCATATTTTCCTTTCTTTTCTCTTCTTTTTTAAAAAATTCTTTTCTTTTTCTCTTCTTTTTTTTTTTTTTGGATATGGTTACTGCAGAAATTTGTTTTGCTTCACTATATACACATATATATTTACATGGGTTTTAGTTTTGATTTCCTTCTCAATGGATATGGGAGAGAGAAAATTCAGAATTAAAAATAAAATTGAATTTTAAAAAATGTGATCTTATTAGATTCACCCTATGGCTCTAACCTGTCAAGATCTGTAAAAGTTCCTATCAGTGGGAATGAATTACCATATCCACACTTTAATATCACTGCCTTTGATGTTCCACACAAGTAGGAAGAAATGGTAACATTAAACCAAGATGGGTAGACATTAAGTCAAGATGGGAATAACCTCTGAACTAGGTTCCAGTGTACAAAAAAGGAGGGGATGTTTGAATTGGAAGCAACACAATTTTGAGGGCACTGAGGGGTCAATTTTTAAGCTCTCTAAAAGACATAAACATCCTATGCTTGGAAAAAATCATGTATCTTATTACTGGAAAAAAAAGTCACTGAGAGAATATTGCTAATTACTTGATATAGGGGAAGTAGCCTATTTTAGCATCTCCAGAGAATAATCTATGTACACATTCAGGGCATCCTTGGTAAAAGTTTAAGAAGGGATCAAGTGTCTTCTATCAAGTCAAGCCAGACACTGTCCTAAGTGCTGGGAATAAAAATGCAAGTAGAAAGAAAGACAATCCCTGACTTTAAGGAACTTACATTCTAATGGAGGAAGAGAACACATAAACAGATGCTGAAAAGTGGGGGGTTTGGGAGCAGAAGGTACCCATATGAGGCCATGATAAAGATCCTCCAGAGAATCAAGAGAGGAGCTTGTAGAGTAAAGAAGATACGGCTGGTCCAGGTGATTTCCTTAAAGTGGGGAACCTGTGAACTAGTCAATCAGAGGAAGGGACTGCAGGACTGGATTGTACTCCCAGTGGGAGAAGTCCAGAGGTATGGAGTGACTTTCCAGGGGGAGGAGGCTTGATTGAGCAAGTCCTGAGAGTCAGGGGCATAGCCTGAAGAGGAATGCTATTCCATTTATCAAACATCATAAATTATACAATTCACCAAACATTTCATAGTCCCTAAAAGGAATCCGGTCTAACAACAGATGGAAAATAAAGGGGATGAGCAACTGTTGTCTAGACTATGATGCACAGATGAGTGGACAACCCGAGGAGCTGGTCTAACAGTACATATGCCATGGGCAAATCCTGCAAACAGCCCCCTAATTGGGCTTCTACTTCATCTCTCCCTGCCAATCCACCCTCTCCCTCTCAGTGTCAAAGTGGTTTTCTTAGAGCATAGGTCTGACCATGGTCATTCCTCTCTCCCATTCAATAACCTCCTCTGACTCCCTAGCACCTCTAGAATTAAACATTTAAAATTCCTTTGTTTGAAGCTCTCCACAACCCGACCCCTTCCCACCTTTCCAATTTTCTTATTCCCTCTGTGACCCGGTCTTACTGACCCACTGTTTCTTGGAGAGGATGGTCCATCTC
Organism: Phalanger gymnotis; assembly: GCA_028646595.1. Lineage (NCBI taxonomy): Eukaryota > Metazoa > Chordata > Mammalia > Diprotodontia > Phalangeridae > Phalanger > Phalanger gymnotis. Next base: position 322,018,603 of record CM053626.1, on the reverse strand, counting down.
CTGCTCATCTCTGCCTCTTAGAATCTCTGGCGTCCTTCAAGAATCAGCTCAAATACCACTTTCTGCAGGAGGCCTTCTAAGATTACCTTTTACCTCGTCTGTATGTATCTCATATGAAATAATTCCATGTAGATATTGTCTCTTCCATTAGAGGGTAAGCTTCTTGAGGGCAGGAGCTGCCTTTTACCTTTCTTTGTAGCCCTAGTACTTAGCACAGTGCCTGGCATTTTGCAAGCATTGAATAGATGCTTGTAGACTGACAAACAATGTGCTGGGCTCAGAGCTGTACAGGCAGAGGAAGTGGACGAGATGCCTTTGGGAAATTATGTTGTGTTTTTAATGACCTCAAGGTATATGACAGCAAGTCATTCAATATCACAGTTGACAAAGAACGAAAGTCATCTGTAAGTCACCCAAAGGGTAATGTAGAGGCACATGGCTGGAGTCAGTCAACTAGGATTTATCAAGCACCTACTGTGTGCTAGGGAGGGTGCTAAGTGCTGGGGATACAAAGCAAGGCAAAACCAAGTTCCTGCCCTCAAGGAGCTGCCAGTCACAGTCTAATTAAAGGAGGGAGTGAGGAAGCAGCGAGTGTTACTTACACAGAATTTTGTAAAAGTGTTGTAATTGGGATCATGAGGGAGATGGCAATGTGAGGCCCTAAAATCCCTTCTTGCTCTAGATTTTGGGACTAGATGAGCTAAATGTAATTCTAAAAGAAAGCCATTATCCCTTGATTTCTCTCCACATCTAAGAACTGACTTGGTAGCTGTGTCTCTCCAGTAATTAAAACTTGGCCTGTGTAAAAAACATCATCTCGCAAGGTCCAGACTGTCCCCAGTTCCTCCTTGTAGAGAGGAGCCTGTGCTAGAATATTTCTTCTTCCATTCACTAAATAGAAGAGCATGTTGAGACTGAGCCATCACTTCTTGTCGTTCGGTCATGTCTGCCTCTCTGAGACCCCGTTTGGGGGTTTCTTGGCAAAGATACTGGAGTTGCTCGCCATGTCCTTCTCCAGCTCATTTTACAGATGAGGAAACTGAGGCACACAGGGCGAAGTGTCTTGTCCAGGGTCACACAGCTAGTGAGTGTCTGAGGCTGGATTTGAACTCAGAAATAGGAGTCTTCCTAACTCCAGGCCTGGCTTTCTATCTCCATTGTGTCACCTAGAGTCAGGCATAGGGTAAATGGGGCTTCCTCCCCAGGCACCCACATGGAGAAGGGCCTGCTCTTCCAGGGTGACCCTTGGCCCCATCCTTGATTTCAAGGGTCTGTCCCTACTGTTTTTGTGTTTGGTTTTTCCATTAATTTGCTGGGAGAGGATCATAGTAAACAGAAAGAGAAATGAATGTGGATTTGCAGTCCTAGCACTGATGCGTCTGCTGGGTAACCTGGGGGAAGTTGGGCTTCTTTGAGCCTCAGGGGTTTGGACAAAACGATCTCTGGCAGGAGTTGCTTTTCTGCGCGTGATCTCCAGCACCCTGGCAGTGCCCTGAACATTCAGGGGGGTGCGGGGTGGGGGAGGGCGGGAGTTGGGCTGATTCGTCCTTGCGAGGAGCTCCAGGTGTGAAGAGTCCTGCCCCAAAGCAGGTCAGCGAGTCCTTGTCCTCGCGGACCTGGGGCCCCGCGCCAGCGAGGCAGAATTGGAACCGCAGTCAGTGCGCTCCTCCCAAGTTTGGGCCCCTTTCCTCTTTATCACTAACTGCGTGCCTCAGTTTCCCTAGAAGCGGCGAGGGTCGCCTCTTGGGACATAACGGTTGGGGAGCAAATGGATAAATGGCCCCACGCAGTCATTATTGCCCTCATCGCCATCTCTGGAGGCGTTGGCGAGTGGGGCAATAAGCACTGGCCCTGAAGGGAGAGGACCTGGGTGCCAATCCCGCCCCGACTCTTCCCTGCACCTCGCTGCTCGGAAGCGCTCTGGGGGCCAGCTCCGCCTCGCCCCCGGCTCCGCCCAGGTCCCGCCCCCGCCCTCTTCCGCCTGGCCGAGGTCCCTTTAAGGATCTCTCGGCTCGCCGGCGGAAGGGGAGGTGGAAGCGGAAGTGCGTCACGGGTGACGCGGCAGTTCCATCATGGCGGCCCCGGAGGCCGCGGCCGCCGCCGCCCCCAGTCTGCTGGGTGTCCTGTGGCTCGTGTCCGTGACCGTGAGCGCGGGGCCGTGGGGGGCAGCGGCCGCAGCCGCGGGGGGCGACGAGACGGTCAAGTGCGAGGACCTGAGAGTGGGACAATATCCTCTGTAGAGGCGGGGTCACGGTGGAGGGGCCCGCACCTAGAACCTTAGAACCCGGCGCTTAGAATCTGGGCCCGCCGAGGGGAGGGGGAACCTGAGAGCCCCGGCCCATCCGTGGGCGGGGGGACCCCAACACTTCGAGCCACCGGTAGGGGCTGGAGGGGGTCTAGAACCGAACCGAGACCCCCCACAGCCCTGGGAGAGAGGAGCCTAGAACATAGCACTTGGGGGCTAGGAGGGGAAGCCTATATAGCGCAAAGAGCATCCGCAGCCCTTTGGGGCTTAGAACACCGGGAGGGGAACCCAGAATACAGACTCTGACCGCTTGGAGGGGACCCTAGAATATTGAACTTTGGCACTGGGCAGGAAACCTAGAATGTCAGTGTTGGAACAAGGACTCTAGAACGCAGCTCCTCTGTGCTGGGAGGGAATCTAGAACATCATACCAAAGCTAGGAGGGGACCCTAAAATGTGGAACCTCCCTGGACCCTAGAACATCAGGGTAAGAAGGGGAATCTAGATCACAGCCTTAAGAGACCCCTGTCCCAGGAGCGTAGAACATAACATCATTGCTAGGAGGGAACCCAGAAAACACAAAAGCACACAGGTCTTCAGAGCTGGAAGGGAATCTAGAACAATGTCAGAGCTGGGAGACACCTTAGAACATAGGATTTCAGAGTTGAAAGGGACCTTAGAACATAGGATGTCAGAGCTAGTGGGGACCTTAGAACACAGAATGTCAGAGCTGGGAGGAACCTTGGGACATAGGACTTCTGAGCTGGAAGGGACCCTAGAACACCGGATGTCAGAGCTGGGGTGGACCTTAAAACACAGAGTGTCTGAGCTGGGAGGGAACCTAGAACACAGACTGTCACTGCGTAAGACTTCAGAGTTGGTAGGAAACCTAGAATACAGAATGTCGGAGCTGGGAGTCACCGTACAGTATAGGAATTTAGAGCTGGAAGGGACCTTAGAATGTCGAATGTCAGAGCTCCGGGGTACCTTAGGACACAGAGTGTCGGAGCTGGGGGGGACCTTAGGACATACAATAATGTCAGAGCTGGGGGGGACCCTAGAAGGCATCATGTCAGAGCTGGGGGACACCTTAGAACACAGAATGTCAGAACTTGAAGGAACCTTAGAACACAAAATGTCAGAGCTGGAAGGAACCTTAGAACACAGAATATCAGAGCTAGGAGGGATCTTAAGACACAGAATGTCAGAGTTGGGAGGGTCCTTAGGACACAGAATGTCTGAGCTTGGAGGGACCTTAGAACACAGAATGTCAGAGCTGGAAGAGACCTTAGAACACAGGATAGTAGAGCTGGAAGAAAGCTTAGAACACAGAATATCTGAGCTAGGAGGCACCTTAGAACACAGAATGGCAGAGCTGCAGGGCATCTTAGAACACAGAATGGCAGAGCTGGAGGGTGTCTTAGGACATAGAGTGTCAGGATTGGGAAGAGCCCTGGGACGGAGAACGGCACAGCTCGGAGCTACCTTAGAACGTAGAATGTTAGAGCTGGGAGCAACCTTAGGACATAGACTGTCAGAGGTGGGAGGGACTTTAGAACAGAGAATGTCAGAGCTGGGAGGGGCCTTAGAACATAGAATGTCAGAGCTAGGAGAGACCCTAGAGCATAGAATGTCCGAGCTGGGAGCAAGCTTAGAACACAGAATGTCTGAACTGGGATCAGCCTTAGGACATAGAATGTCTGACCTGGGCAGGTCCTTAGAACACAGAATGTCAGAACTGGGAGGGGCCTTGGGACATAGAATGTCAGAGCTGGAAGTGACCTTAGAGCATAGAATGTCAGAGCTGGAAGTGACCTTAGAGCATAGAATGTCGGAGCTGGAAGTGACCTTAGCACACAGGATGTCTGAGCTGGGAGCGACCTTAGGACATAAGATGTCCGAGCTAGGAGCCACCTTTGGACACAGAATGTCAGAGCTGGAAGCAGTCTTGGGGCGAAGGATGCCAGAGATGGCAGGGACCTTGGGATCCAGGATGCCAGAGCTAGAGGGGACCCTAGGACGTAGAATGTCCCAGCTGGGAGTGACCTTAGAACATAGAATGTCTCAGCTGGGAGTGACCTTAGGACATAGGATGTCAGAGTTGGCTGTGACTTTTGGACTTAGAATGTCCCATTTGGGGGCCATCTTAGGACTCAGGATGTTGAGGCTGGGAGGGACCTTAGGATATAGAATGTCTGAGCTGGGAAGGACCTTGGGACATAGAATGTCAGAACTGGGAGTGACCCTGGGCTATAGAATGTCTGAGCTGGGAGGGACCTTAGGACATAGAATGGCTGAGCTAGGAGTGTCCTTAGGACGTAGAATGTCAGAGCTGGAAGCAGCCTTAGGACGTAGAATGCCAGAGCTGGAATCGACTTTAGAACACAGAATGTCCGAGCTGGGAGAGACTTTAGAGCACAGAATGTCTGAGCTGGGAGGGACCCTGGGACATAGAATGTCTGAGCTAGGGGGGAACTTAGAACACAGAATGTCCGAGCTGGGTGGGAGCTTAGAGCACAGAGTGTTAGAGCGGGGAGGAATCTTGGGTCATAGAATGTCTGAGCTGGGAGGGAGCTTCTAACCTCAGATTGAGAGCGGAAAAGGCCCGTCTAGATTCTGCAGCCCAGCCTTCTGTTTCTGGAGGGGAAATCTATGGAGGAGGATGGGTGACCTGTTCTCCCAGCACCCCGGGGTGGCTGCAGTGCCAACGGTGCCCTGCTCACACCCTTACCACCTGTGGAGGGAGAGGGGATGAGTCACTCACCTTTCCTCGACCCGCTTTCCTCTTCGGTGAAGCCAGAGGCTCGTGCTGCGGTGTCTCCACGGCCCATTTCAGCTCCACTCTGTGCCCCTGCAGCAGTTCGCTGACTCTTTCGCTCTTTCTGGTTCTCAGCGCTTTGCGCTTCCCTCCAGCTTTTCCTCTCCTTCAGCTAAACTCCTCAAACATTTATGAAGCCTGCGCTGCCAAGATCCGTGTGCCTTAAGCTTGTGTCTTCAGTGCCACCAGAGCTGTTGAGTGATAGAACTTTTAGTCTGTCTGTGCCCTCTTCCCTTTAAGCCTCGCTGCTGTGCGGAGGTGATGCTGGGTTTTCAAAGGCGAGGCCGAGCGCCAGTGGGTTTTAGGAACAGGTCTAACTAGGGAACTGCCCTATCGACTAGGTCTGTCCTGTGAGCCCTGGGCCGCTACCTGAGGAGTGGCGGGGATGCACTCTGTTCAAGGAGGGCCTTGATGAATGAAGGACGGGATTCTCCATGTGTATGTGTCCTTCGCCCCTACTGGGCTTTGAACCCGCCAGTGGCTGTCTTAATAGAAGTTCGTATCTTCCCCTTTCCACATCTTAGACCTTTAAAAATTCTTCTAAACTTGAATTGGATTTAGGCTCTCACATCAGCAAGTGGTTTGTCACTTGATTACAGAGTCACACATGGAGAAATAGAAGGATAAGAGAAATGGGGCTGCCCCCAAGAAGCTTGATTCTAGGAGGGAGCTATGGCACATACCCAGATCACTGGAGAGGCCCCTTCTCATTTGTCCAGGCCAGGAATCTGGCCTTTCAGCTGGCCAGGGGATGTCTGTGTGGGAAGCTGCTTCAGAAGATAGGGCAGAAGGCAGGGAGGGGTGCTTTCTGGGAGTCTGGATAGCAGAGCTTGAGAGTCTTTGTTTCCATGTGGGGAAAGGACCTAGCAGGCCTCTGGTATTGCTGCCAAAGGAGATGAATGAACTCCAAGAGATTGAGAAACCTCTGACGGTGGGCCTGGATGTCATGCCGTTCACGGCCAGGAGTCCTGCCAGACCAAGTTTTTCTCTTCTCCCTCACCCCCCCCCCCAAAAGAATCACGAAGAAAATAATGATAAAGAAGAAAAAAAAACTCAGGAATTTAATATTCTGTATCCTGAAACTCAGGCTTTTGCTGTTAGATTTATACACTGTTTCATTCTTTATCACCCTTATTTTATCTCGCATTAAGTTAAGGATTAGGTATTTAGGGATACTAACTGTGATGTTTGTGCCTGTGTTTTTTGGTTTGTTTTCTTTCATTTTTTTCAGTGTGTGTATGCTTGTATTATATTAGAAATTTCTTATTAATATGACAATAGTTTGTGTTAAAATGCAATTCAAAGTTTTCCTTAACTCTTCTAACATATTTTTGTAAAGATCCTGAAATAAATGAGGCCACTCAAGAACCTGTTAACTGTACAAATTACACAGCTCATGGTAAGATGCCCAGAAAACATATTGTCAAGGAAATGAATTAAAAGAAAAAACACATTCAGAGGGGTCACCAGGATGATGAGGGAACTATAAGCCATGCCTTGTGAGGTTTGGTTCAGAGATCCAGGCAAATTTAGCCTGAGCAAGAGAAGACTTAATGGGGACCCTATCTCTGTGTTCAAGTATTTGAGGCGTTGTCATATGGAAGAGAGATTGGGCTGGGTTTTAACTGGAGGTCAGAGTGTGGACCACTGGGTGGAAGTTACTGGGAGGCAGTACAATGTAAGGTAAAACCACGATTTTTTTGAGCTGTCCCAGAGTGGAATGGACTGCCTTGGGAGGCTGCCTATTAAGAACCTTCTTCAGTAGAGGTTAGAGGCTAGGTGGTCTCTCCTAGGAGAGGCGGTGGTTGGGATTTTTGTTTCAGACTACATGATCTCTTAAAGTTATCCATGCGGTCCATTGTTTGCAAGTTACATTAAAATGATTTTTTCTTGACCAATAAAATAGGTTGCGCCTATGTTAATTCTCTTTTCTGGAGCCTATTTGAGTCTGGGTAGAATAATGAAAGAAACATCCTTTCGTTGTATCCTAAATGTAGTTAAACTGTTAGATTCGGTACAGAGGTACCCATATATGATTAATTTACTAAACATTGCTGGATACAAATGGACCAATAAAATTTAAAAAATAAAATCGTAATTATGTATTTTGTTAATTGTGTCAAGGGGTAGGTCCATATTTACCTTTGTACCTCTAAATTCAGTTTTGCAAACATGAATTAAGCTCCTTTGTGCATATCACTGATGATAGCGAGCTAGGGAGAAATTTAAAAATTGTGTAAGGCTGGTAGATCCATCCACTGTCTCATTCATTATCACCCTTACTTTATCTTGCCTTAAGGGCTAGGTGTTTAGGGATGCTAGCACTGATGTTTGTGCCCTTTTTTGGTTTGTTTTCTTTCATTTTCTCAGTATGTATGTGCTTGTATCCTATTAGAAATACGTCTGCCATTGTATTTAAAACCTGATAGAATAACAGGTAAGACAGTGTGCAATGTGTTACGTGCATGAGAGGTCCACATCAGTGCAGGATCTGAGGAAGGAAAGCTCCCGCCTGCCTGAGGGGGTCAGGAAAGGCTTCCAGGAGGAGAAGGGGCTGCCTCAGCCCTCGTGTTTTATGGATGAACAAACTGAGACTTGCAGGAGTGACTTCCTAGGTCAGGCTGATTGTGTGGAGCAGAGCATGGATTGGAACCCAGATTCCCTTCTTTCAGATCCAGCCTTTTATCTAGTTAGCCAATTCTTTTCCTCTTTTTTTCCATCTCAGTTAAAGTATAATCCTGATGTTGGCCCCTTCAACTCCTTTTCCTTTTTAGTTTTTTGTTTTTACTTTCAGCACCTTTTTCTAAAAAGACTTCCCTTGTTCTCTTCCCTTTCTGTTCTAGACTTTCATTCTTTGATTGATACTCCTTATTTTTGTTTCCTCTTTAGTCTCTGTTCCTCTTGGAATTAAAGCTTCTCAGATACTTTGTTGCTTCTTCTAAACAATTTCTTTGTTATTACCTTGTACATCTTGTCTCCTCCCTTTTTTTTTTTTCCCTGTGCCTCACTCTTAGAAATAGTAGTTGCTATAGGAGATAGAGAGAAGAGAATATGGCCTCCTGGTCAATATTTTCCTGTGTGTCTGATCGTGTAGTGAGTTACTGTTCCTGCCTTCATGTTATTGTCTTTGCCCATTTGCCATGAAATCTCTCTGGATCTCTGCCTCCCATCCTCCTGGAGGCCAGTTGCCATTAGGAGCTTTCACTTTGTCTCTTTTAAGGCAGGATGCCGTCTACTGAGGTATCATACCTTCTCAAAAAGTGGTCTCTCTAAGCACCAAATCCCTGCAAATTATCCCCATTGTGAGGTTTCCATTTCTCATTCTGTAACATCTCTGCCTTTAGGAATGTGCTTCAGCAGGATCCCTTTCCTTCACTGAACTGAGCTTTCCCCCTCACCTACTTCCCCCAGTTTTAACCTCCAGCCCTTCCCCCTTTACCTTTGTCACCTCATGCATTGTCCAGTAGGCCCTCTTTTTCCTGCGCTGTTAGCGGAGTCATTTTGCCTTCATTGTTTACCATTGATCTGATCGAGGCTCAGTCCCACATTCCTGTTTGTCTTCCTCCCCTCTCCCCTCTCATGCGCTCTCTCATTCTATAGTTTTGTCCCCCAAACAGAAAAAACCTAGACAAAACTAAATAGAAAACTCTTGGGTGTGAGGAGGGTTAGTTTGTGTGGTATTTTAGGTGCCTTCTCTGCCTTTGATTCTAGCATTAAACTCTGCTTTCTCCCTTCTCTCCTTTAGTGCTTTTAGAAAGAAATCAGTGTGTCTTGTCTTGCTGGTTTTTCCCTTTTTATGGGGTAGTTCCTTTCATCGCACTCTCTCTGGCTGCTCTCCTTTTCCTTTTGGACGGGATGTTCATGAACCTCGTGTCGCGCTTGTTTCTTGGTTTGGGGGGGCGTGGTTAGAAGGCTTCAGCTGCTGCTCTTTTTCATTGATAATCGTGTTCGGTTTTGCAGGGTGTGTCTTTCACCTTGGTTTTCATCTGGAGCTCCTTTGTTCTTTGGAACATGATTCCATTCCTTTCCAGGTTCTAGAGGGTGCAGAATAGCCATGTTACTTGGATTTCATTTTCTTTATATTTAAAGATCTTTCTCCTGGTTGCTTGCAGAGTGTGTGGTTTGTCTTTGAAAGCCTTAAATTTAACAGACATCTAGGTACTGAAGTCAGTAGAGTGCTGGTCCTGGAGACAGAAAGACTTGAGTTCGAATCCACTCTCAATTTGGAAAAGAGGATGCTGGGGGAAAGGGGGGGCGGCAAATGCGTGACATTCTACTGTAGAAACAAAAAGAACAGCAAGTACAGTTGCTGCGTCTGTGTGTTAGATGACTAAAAATACATGGAAAGTAAGTCTTGTTTTCTCTGCTTTGTGGGAGCTGGCCACATAAAAGAACCCTGAAAATTATTTATTAATCAAAGAAATATGCTCAGCATGCTCTAATTTACCCACATGGTAGTCATATATTATCTCCAGTGTTCCCCTCCAGTGGTGCTGCTGCCCCCGTGGGCATTAATCCTCAAGGGCACCTGTGTTCTCATTGGTCTGGCCTCCAATGGTGCAGAGTGTAGCCTATGTAGGCCTGCTTAATCCAATGCAATTATGGCCCCTCTTTCCATAAATTTGATTAGATTCCATAAACATTATTGTTTCTACTACTTGAAAAGAATTGCAGTAGGTGCTGGGGATATAGAACTGAAGCGTGGCACACATCCTTGCCCTCCAGAGCTTACACAACCAAATAAAACTCAGAGCAAGATTGTGGTAGAGGAAATGGCCAGAGTGTGCTGGAAACAAAGGGGTGTGTGTGTGGGTGTGTGTGTGTGTGTGTGTGTGTGTGTTGGGGGCGGGAGGGAGGAGGCGTGGGGGATGAGGGAAAATCTAAAGCGGGGAAGAGGAGGTTGGCTCTTGAGCTGAGCCCAGAAGGGAAAAAAGACTTTTGACAGATGTTGAGCAGGGAAGTGGAGTGTATGGCAGGTCTAGACGACAGCCTTCTCAAAGGCATGGAGGCTGGAGATGGCATATTGAGGTCTGGAAAGAGGGAGGTCCCATTTGTCTGTGGACAGAGACCGGGAAGGGCTGGATCCTGGTTCTCTGGCTTTTCGCGCCTGTCCACTGCCCTGGAAGCTCCTTTATTGTGTCACTGATACCCAGCCCACACTCTGCTGTCCTATTGACGGCTCATCTCCTCTGCTAAGTGACCGCTCCTCCTTCTGGTCCTCCTCAGTGCTCTGCCATGTGTTTGCTGGACGTCCACTGCTGCAAGCTCACACTGCCTGCCTTGCCTCTGGCCATTTCTCGGGGTCCTCTGGCATGTGGATTCTGTCTAGACTGGTATTTCTCCATTTGTGACCTGAGGAGGAGGGGAGTATTGGGGTTAAAAGCTGGGAGCTACTTGGGGCTGTTGCTTTCGCCCACGTACACATCCGTACACCCAGCTCCTTCGTTATCCTCAGTGTGCCTGGTTTGGAGTCAGAGGGCCCAGGTTTGAATCCCAGCACCAGGCATCTGTGTGACTCAGGGCAAATCACTTCTGCCTTTCCTGGAGTGCCCGGCTTAGCACGGTCCCTGGCAAATCAGAAGCCAGTAACGTGTCTATTGACAGACTGTCTGGGCTGGTGTCCTCTTCTGTGAAGTGCTGGCGTTCCTGGACAGAGGAAATGCACCAAAGCCCCTTCCAGCTTTCAGTTTGTGAGGCTGTGAGTTTAGATTCATAAAGAGCACTGCACCCCTTCCGGACTGCCAGCTGTGGGGTCAGTGGTCACAATCTCCTCGCTTGTGCCCTGGGCCAATGAAACCATCATCGCAGTCCCCGAGGACACTGAACGTTCAGCCTTGCTGGTGGGAGCCCATGATAGAATTCTGCTGAGTGAGGGGTGAGCTCCTGCAGCCTGGTGGAGATGAGGGAGGGACCCAAGGCCCACCCAAGGGCTGAGGGGGCTTGTGGAAGTATCGGGAGTGCAGCCTGGGCACTGGGACTCTTGAGTTTGGCCTTGTTGGCTCTGCACTGGGCTGTTGCTTGTGACTAGCCTGACAGGAGCTGAAGCAGGTGTATGGGCTTTACCTACAAATTGAGCACTGTGGGTAATCTTCAAGAACAGTTAATACGTGACTGAATACATGCAGATAATCAGGAAATTAGGGAGGTTGAAGCTTTCAGGGCTAATCAGGAAAGCATTCCCAAAGGAGAGGGTTTACCAATCAGCGCTGTAAACGAGAGACTCTGTAAGAAAAGAAGCAGCTTTTTCCAGTTGGGGAATGATCATTTTTGGTGTTTAGAGATTGCCCGAGATGAGCCGTAAGTGAAAGAAGTAATGGGCACTCCCGGGCAGCGAGTGAGAACAGAGGGCATAGACTAGGGGGCATGATCCTAACTTCTAGAAATTGTGTTTGAAGCAGTTGAGAATTATTTTGTTGCTGATTTTGGTCAGAGATAACTTTCAGCTTTGTTTCAAATTAGAACGGCTCCAAAGGATCTTAGGAGAAAAAGCAATTTTAAAATCACGGGCTTTTTGGGTAGGGAAATGTTGCAAAATCAAATAAAAAATGGTGAAGTTAGAAGACCCTGGTGTCACTCAGAACAAGTCTTTGTATTTGCATCTTCAGTACCTGTGCTAGGGCTTGGTGTTACTATAGGGTACCATGTAGGTGCTTAATAAACACATGTGGATTTTCTGATCACTGTCATCCATTTATTCTGCAAGTATTTCTTGAGTTACCACTGTGTTCTTAGCACACTGTGAAGTGGTCTAGAGCATACCTAGGCCCCACAGCCCAGTCCAGATGAATATAGACCTAACCCCTAAAATGAGATCTCTTTCAAATGAAAGTAATATAAAGGCATACCCTGAAAAAAATTAGTCAATGCTTATTATTAAATTTTAGTTATGATTAGGTTGTAAGAAATTGACTGTGAATGTTTTCCTCTGTTTCTTTCAGTTCAAATAAAGATATTTTATTCACTGTCTTTGACACTTTTTCCATATCTTCTCACATTGTCATCTTCATTACCATCCATTGAATTAGAAAGATAGATGTGTATTTTTTTGGAAGTTCTGGATGATAGATTTAGAGACGTCTGCCCTACGGTGTTAAAATTCAGATATACAAAGGTGGACTCTCGAGTTCACTGCTGCCTTCCTCCTTCCCCTCATATCTCCCCAGCAATGTGTATGTAGCTGTCTGTATCTGTCAGAAATAAGCCAGTTGAGAATTCTAAGAATGATGCTGTAAGCCGCAGTAGCAGTTTGTCCAAGCCACTTAAAGGTCGAGGTGATGGGGAGAGGGCCTTTGGTTTGTGTTCAGACCTACACAGGGGTATTGTGAAGCTCAAAAGAGAACCCTTAGAGCCATAGAAATGCCAGTCATTGTTAGTCCTGTGATTGGTCTTGTCATTGCCCCACAGTCACCAGGTCACCAGTCTGGTGACTGCTTCATCCCCTGAGCCTCCTCCTGTCCTCCTGCTGAGCTCAGACACTGGAGAGCAACACATCCTGCAAATCTGCACACACATGTTTAGCTTAATCTGCGTCATGAACACTTTTAAGTCATGATAATCAACAAAACAAATCAAGCCCTGATGTGTTGCAATTGCCATTTCTAAAGAGTAAATGCTCAGCACTGATGATCTAGGAATGGGTCTGCCTCCACGGTACCCCTGGGGTCCCGTAAATAAAACCTGATTGCCCCTAAAGCCCTTTGGCTTCTCTTGAGGCCTGCTAGGAGCCAGCTTCTAGAGCCTGCTGTCCTCTGTGAAAAAGTCATAGAACCATAGAATTTCAGAGCTAGCGGGGCTGTCTTACAGGCAAAGAAGCAACCATTAGTAGAGGGGTGGTTTTAAAAAATAAGGGCAGGTTTTTTGAATTTGATTTGTCTTCAGTTTTTGTTTTCTCTAGAAATTTTGGATGTTGAAAAAACAAAACACAACAGAAAAAAATCCTCAACAGAAACCAGGCCTTTCTTGCATTTGTGTAGAGGCTTTTACAGTCTAGCCTCTGCCTCTTTCCTGACTGAGACCAGGCTCAGTCTGGATCAGGCTCATCCTGAGGCCCATTCTCATTGGTTTCTAATTCCCACCAGATGAATCACTGCCTAACCTTATGGAAGGGTGCTGAAAGAAGGAGGTTCTTGAACATGGTATTATTTTTAAAGCTTTTTGCAACCGTTGTATCTGTTGTATTTTATCCTATGGTTTATCAATGTAGACTTAGTATTTTTTATTAACTTGACAAACATCAGTAGACACATATTTCTGTATATGTAGAACAGAAAAGGATTACATATGGAACCCAGCTTCTCTATAAAATACAGCTTGCATTTCTTTTCAAAATTCTACATTCTATATCCCATTCTGCTTATGCATGTTTCTTTTACCCCTTTCTCTTCTTCTTTGCTTTTTGTAGCCATTCAATAATTAAGCATTATTGCATGAAAATATTTGGAATGGTTTGTATCTATGGGATAAGCAAGAAGGATGAGTTGAGGCTGACACTTTAAATTCAGGTACTTCAAAGGATGGTAGTATCCTTAATAGTTACAGGACATTTTGGAAGAGAAGAGTTTTGGGGGAAAAAATAATCAATTCTGTTTTGTACATGTTGAGTTTGAGATGGCCAAAAGAGAGTTGGTGATATGGGCCTGGAGCTCACAAAAGAGGCTAGGGATGGATATCTAGATCTAGGTGTCATCTGCATAGTGATGATAACAACCCATGGGAGTTGATGAGGTCACCAAGTGTTATGGGAGAAAAAATAAGAGGGAGGCCCAGGGTAGAGTCTGGGGGGTGGGGCACAGATTTAGTGGATGTGGCAGGGATGAAGAGGCACTGAAGAATACTGAGAAAAAATGGCTAGAAAGATCGGAGAGCCCAGAGAGAAAAGAATCCTAGCAACCCAGAGAGTAAAGAGAATCAAGAAGGAGACGACAACCCTGAATCTTCCTCTTCTTTGTCAGGTGGTGGGTAGCAGATTTCCTCAGCAGGTTCCCTTTTAAAGACGGCGAAAATGGAGGAAGCTAAGGTCTTTACCTGGTAGCATGCAATGGATACCAGGTTAGAGAGGGCTTAAATCCAGGACTGCTGACGCTGAGCACAGGCTTAGCGGTCCAAGAGAAAAACAGAAAATATCCTTCTGTTTAAGCCTTTTCACTTACTTCGTCTTTGGTACAAATATACTTAAACCTTTTACCATACAGTCATCCCTCAGAGATATTGTGTGTTCAGTTCCAGACTGTTGCAATAAAGCAAGTCACATAAAGTTATGTTTATACTATACTGTAGTCTAATAAGTGCAACAGTATTATGTCTAAGAAAACAATGTACATCCTTTAATTTAAAAATACTTTATTGCTAAAAAATGCTAAACAGCCCGAGCCTTTAGCGGGTTGTCACTTTTTTTTGCTGGTGGAGGATATTGCCTCTAAGTGGATCAGGGCAGTGCTTCCTGACGATCAAGATGGCTTTGGCGATTTCTTAAAATAAGATGACAATGAAATTTGCCACATCAGTGGACTCTTTCATTTGAACACTTCGAGGTCGTTGTAGGATTGCTAATTAGCCTGATTTCAAAGTTTTTGTGTCTCAGGGAATAGGGAGGCCTGGAGAGGGAGAGAGAGGTGGGGATTGCCTGTCAGTGAAGCAGTCAAAATGCACACACCATTTACCAACCAAGTTCACCATCTTGTACAGGCATGATCAGTGGTACCCCGAAACAATTACAATAGTAACCTCAAAGATGTCTGGTCACAGATAACATATAATAACAATGAAAAGGTTTGAAGTGATGTGAGAATCATCAAAATGTGACACAGACATGATGTCAGCACGTGCTGTTGGGGAAATAGCGCTGAGACACTTGCCTGTATCTGTTTCTGGGCAGCTGCAAAGTTGGCCTTGTCTTTGGAGAGGTGGATGTACCCTGGCCTGTGCTGGGGGAATGTAGCCTCGGTCCAGGCCTGCCAGATGGGAGAGGAGAGTCTTTAGGCCTGAGCCTGTGGCCTGATGGTGTCTATGGTTTGAGCCCCAGCCAGCATGGTTTGGGGAAGTTCATCAGTTAGTTGGCTCAGAGCTGATTTTTCGAACATAGCTACTCCCCCAAACTGTCCATCCAGCTGTCCTGGGTGCAGGCTTTTGGAAGGAGCCCCCGTGTGGATTGGTTCCCTCCTTGTTTCTTGAATTAGTGCAGCATTTGGCCTCTGAAGCAGTCAGTCCAGGTCTATGTCCATGTGAATGAATCAATAACATGGAGAACATAAATATTCCTTAAATTCAGTTAAATTTGACATACCGGTCACTCAGCAGATCTCTTCCCACGTATTTTACAGATGAGAAATCTGAGTCTCTGAGAAGTCAGATGACTTTGCCATACATCAGGTAGGGGTTGTGCTTGAACCCAAATAAGAGGCCTGGTCTGACAAGGACATCTTTTTGCAAACCCTCTTTAAAAGTACATGTATTTTCTTGACTCTTTTGAAAAACTTAGACTTATATGGTTATTATGTAGCTAGAGCCCAAGTCTTTTTCCTATTAATTTTTTTTTTCTGTTTTCTATTTCTATTAATGCCTCCATAAAGATCAATATTTCTTTGGCTTAGTACTTTTATTTTTATTTTTTAAAGAAACAAGCAATAGTAGCTTCTGTGATAATTGAGTGGGGGTTGCCCTGGGCTAGGCCTGCTGTGGAGTCAGGATGTTCTACCAGAACCAGTTGAACTTCTATTTCACCTGTATTTACTTTTTGCAGGCTCTGCTGGATTGGTTACTATAATTAAGAAAGAACTTCTCGCAGTTAGGAATCTTAGAGCTAGAAGAGACAGTAAACCTCCTCTAGGCCACTCCTCTTGTTTTATAGAGGCCTAGAAATGTGAGCTAATAATGTCCAGAGGCACAGAGGAGCCAAGAGCAGAGCCAGGATTTGAACCCTGGCCTCTCTTGCTGTCCAGCACCTGCCAGGGAAGCCCCCGATCATGCTTGGCTCATCTTCCCTCTCACCCATCTGCTGTCATCATTCTCTTGACTTTTAACAGAAACTCTTCCTTCAAATCTTGCTTTGGATGCATCCTCCCTCCAACTTTTCTCTGGCTCCTAATTTCCCCAGTCAGCACTGATTTCTCACTCTTTCACTGGCTTTTGTCTTTACATTATGCATATTTTGTCCTGACTTATTGGTGTACATGTTGCTTCTCTCTAGCAGAATATAAGCTCCTTGAAGGCAGATACTTGAATTTTGGATTTCTAGGGCCTAGAAGAGTTGCTTGCTTAGTTAGCACTAGTAATTGAAGATTGAATGGAATCCCCTCCTAGCCCTCTGTTTCTCCCTCGCTTCTTCCCAGCTCTGGTGCTGTCACCTCCTCCTGCCTACCTCTGCCTGTTCTTCCCAGTTATCAGCCTTCTCTGAGCCCTTCTGATGTTCCTTTGTGAAGTTTCTGTATTGACTTGTGTATGTGGTGTCGCCTTCCCACCTTCTCCCCCAGAGGAATGTGAATTCCTTGAAGACAGGGTCTATTTGGTCTATTCTGTCTCTGCATCCCCAGGAATGGAATCTTGTTGGACTCATTTGGATGAAATCCTCGGCATGGAACTTGGCAGTTCGGTCGGTGGTCAGATGGATCGGTGTTCTTATTGAAATGGGCGTTCCCTGCTTTACTGCTGCCAGCTACTGACCATCACCCATCTTGCTACTCTTTTTTAAAATTTTTTAAAAATTTATACCATTTTTATTTTATTTTACCAAAACACAAATACAAAATAGAGGAAAGAAATAAAAACATATCATAAACTTAAATATTGAAACTGAAATATAAAGAAAGAAAAAAAATCATGTTATGTGCATAGCAGAACATAGGAGAGGATTCAAAGTATGTGACAATAACTTTTCATTTCAAGAAAGCCTGTATGATAAATAATACACCTTGTGTTGAGAATTGCCCATCTTTTCTTTGCTTCTTTGTGTTTTCTTTTGTTCTCTGCTGTGCACTTTTTAACCGTCTTGCTGCTCTTGTACCTTGGCACACTCAGAGTAGAAACTCTCCTGGGTATCGGTTGTGACACAATTTTACCTTGACCCCGTATCATCAGCCAGTCTAACGTCTCACTTGACGTGTCTATCGTACCTTTCCAGACTTCCTAAGTTCCTAGAGGGCAGGGCTTTGTCAACTACTTTCTAATCAGAAAAGCACACAGAGCAGAAAGCAGGAACTTGACAAATAGATTGATTTAAATAAAATCTAAAATTGTCAACGTGTGGGCTCTTCTGCTAGTTGACGGATCTTAGAAGGTATAGGCAGCTTGGCCGTAGGTGGAGACCCGGCCTCTGTCATAGTATAACCATTAGTTACTTCCCCACTGAGTCCTCCCCACCACCCTTTGAGTCCAAAAGTTGTAGAGCAGCTGATTCTGCATTGTGAGAGGTTTCCTTAGTTGGAATTGCCTGTGAATTACAGGCTAGAGCCATCCCTCATCCCACCTCATAAATATGGTGGAATTTTCTGTTAGAACAGAGAAGGAATTTCTGTTCCTCAGGATCTCGACTAGATCCTAACGCCATTTGAGTGTTTGTATTGCAAGCATTGTCTTCTCGAAATTGGCTTGCGATAGATTCTAGAAGAGATTGCAGAGTGGTGTGGCAATGGCTGTGTGTGGATGCTGACGAGTGGATGCTTTTGGAGAAAAGTAATTCCATTTTTGGGATGATTATTTCCAGCTTCTCCTGTCTATGACTTGTATATACACGTAGTTATTTTTGGGTTGTCATCCCCTTTAGGTTGTGAGCACCTTTAGAACAAGCGCTGGCCTTTTCCTTTGTATCCCCAGTACCTAGCACAGTGCCTGGCACATAGTAGGGATTCAGGAAGTGTTTATTGACTGAAGGACTCTGAGCTCTCAGTTATGACCCAGAGAAGGGGCTTGCAGGTCGTCATAGTCTGTAGTCTTGAGATGTTGTTGCCATGCACTCATAGGGTACAGCTACGGCCCTAGCAGGAATCCTCCAGGAGAGAAATGGAAACACAGCTGAGGTTTCCCCCCTACCGTTCTGTACAAGCACTACATTGCCTGCCTCTAGAGCACAGTTTTAAAGAATGTTATTATGGTCTATTTTTTTTTTTATCACTTTCATTTGTGAATCTGGTCTTCCTGGTCTTCTACCTCGTAAGCCATACCAAAAAGAGTAAAGAAGCAGTTCAGGGAAACTATCAGTACATTCTGACACTACGGATAGTATTCCCCATCCGTAGTCTTCCACCTCTGCAAAGAAGGGATGGAGGTCCACTGCCTTATCTCTTCTCTGGGTTGATCATTGCAGCATAAGGTACGTTTCAAATTGCTCCACCCTAAGAATGGTGCAATAGACCTGGAGGCTTTACCAGCCTAGTGGGTCTGTGATATTTTCTCTATGGTATTCCCTTCAATGGCAAACCATAAGTGGTTGCTCCTTCCGTCATTCATCTCCTGTCAGTCCCCTGTGAGAGGGCCACTGTGTGTTGGGGGGCTTTCCTTCCTTTCCCTTGCCATTACATAATGTGAGAGCTAGATAACCCCCCAAAATGGTCAAAGAAATTGGGGAAAAGGGGTGGGGTGGGGGAAGGGGTTGCCGTATGACAACAGTAAAAATATTAGACTGATGAAGGGCGGTCCCCAGAGACTAGAATATCATGAACAGCATGATTAAGGTGAAAACCCACATTTGTTTATTGATTCTTGAAATGTTGAAGTGGCGAAGTAGGTAAATGAAGAACATATAAAAAGTATTTCATGTAGGTGGGAATAATTTTCCCCCAAAAAAGTCTTCTTATGTAAAGAGGTTCTAGGGTCTGAAAATATGAGACTTAAACTGTGTTTAGGTAAAAACATAGCATCCTCCTCTGATGCCCCTTCCTGGTATAGAAGAGAACATGGACTGTTTTGTCTTTGTCTTTGTATCTCTAGTGCCTGGCTCAGTGCCTGGTACATAGTAGGTGCTTAATAAATGGTATCAAAGCATGGAAGCGGTCCTTGTTAGTTTTGAGCCCATCAGGCTCATCACGTTGTCGAGGATTTATACCAACGGTACGGGGACAGTGTGGTGCAGTAGAATGAGCCCCAGACTGATCAGGGCTGGAATCTCAGTTCTGTTATGTTTCTTTGACCTTGGGCAAATCTCACAGAGCCTTAGTTTCCTTCTCTAAAGTGAGGGGATTGGAATAAGTGGCCTCCAAGAGTTCTTTCAGCTCTAGATCTATGGTTCTGTGACCTTCAGCAAGTCCCTGGTACATCCCTTTGTCTGTGAAATAAGGTCGGACTTGCTGGCCTCTGAGGTCCCTTCTGTGATTCTATGATCCCAATAATAGGCAGTTTGCTTTCTAAGACCAGCCTTTGAGCAGGGAGAGGCTTATCACCAATGAGCGGGCAAAGAAAGAGACAGAACATGCCACAGTCCTGTGTGACTTCCACCTGTTCTAATGGTGACAGTAGCAGAGTGATAGGAAAAGGGACAAAGAGTTGTGTTAATTACTAAACTTGCATAGGCTTGGATGTCACTGTGACATATTGGCATCCCTGTGGGCCCCTATTCTGTGCCCCGCCCATGACTTGTTGGAGGCTGGCTTATATTCAGTGTAGACCCAATATACGTGAAACAGGAGCTTAATAAATGGTCTTGTTGATATTTTTGTCCTTTCAAAAATATCTCGTTCTAGCAATACGATTTCTGAGTGGGGATGCATCTTGCTACTACCATCAGATCAATACAAGACATGCTTAAGTCCTTCCATTTGTTAGTGCCTCCTCCCACCTCAAATGGCTGCATATTTACTTATTTGTGTTTATATTGTGTCCTAATACAGAGATTCTTAGCCTTCTTTGGGTCACATGAACCCGATGGCCCCCTTCTCAGAATCCTATTTTTAAATGCATTAGATAAAATATGGAAGATTACAAAGGAATCCAGTTAGAGTGAAATGAAGATGTAACTTTTTCCCCTGGCAAATACATAGACCCCAGGTTAAGAACCTCTGTCCTGGTAGAATGTTAACTTCTTAAAAGAAGGGATACAGTGAGGTCTGAGGTCCAGATTAGATCGAGTAATGAATCCCACAAAGGGTTGCATCACATATTTGCACTGGGCTGGAACCATTGACCATATTTTATATAATTGTAATTTCCAATAGTGTGAATCCAAGTGCATGGGACCACTTCAGGGACTCCTTATCCTCATTTTGGTAGCATAGTGCCTTGCACACAGAAGGTACTAGATAAATGTTTGCTAATTTGAATACCTTTGAATATCCATTTCATAACTAAACTATCATCATATGCCTGGTGGTCTGCAGAAAGAACATTTTCACTTGCTTGGGGGAAGTACTTGCTCTTCTCCAGACTTTTAATAAGATTGTTGTGTCATTACAAAGCATGCTTGTAGAAAAGATAATTATTTCTTGACTTTTTCTTCCTTTAGCATCATGTTACCCAGCACCCAACATAACTTGTAAGGATTTTAGCGGCAATGAAACCCATTTTACTGGAAGTGAAGTTGGCTTTTTCAAGGCCGTACCTTGCCGTAATGTGTAAGTAAAACATTTACCTGAGTTTTCATTTCAAAATTATTTGACTAATAATTAGATTTTGAGTGCATGCAGAAGATGAATTAACTTAGGGGCATGTAGGACTGATGGGACTTAGGATCATAAACTTAGCACTGGAAGTTCCCTTAGAAGTCATTTGGTCCGAACCCCTCATCTTCACAGGGGAAACCCAAGGGGCAAGGAGAGAAGGTGACCTAAGGTCATGGAATCCTAGATCGAGAGCTGGAATGGACCCTCTCATTTTACAGATGAGGGAAGCGAGGCCCAGTGGGGGAAGGGACCTGGTCACGGTCATGTGGGCAGAACCAGGATTTGAACTGAGTTCTTTGGAGTCTACTTCTAATGCTTACTCTTCACGTTGCACTGAGGGACTTTACCAGACTACTTTGTACAAAATAACTTCAGTGATTGAAATGCAAACTGCCCTTTTATAAATTGTTTGAATGAACCAAAGAGAAAATCCAGTTTAAAAATGGAAATGGTCAGTTTAGTGATTCTTTGCTCATTAAGTTCATTGCTGAATGTTTCGTTCCTTTGGACACTTTTTTTTAAAAAAAAATAATTTTTTTAGTTTTCGACATCTACTTCCATAAGCTTTTGAGTTTTAAATTTTCTCTGCCTCCCTCCTGTCCCATCTTCCCAAGATGGCATGCAATCTGATAAAGGCTCTACATATATACATTCTTATTAAACACATTTTCACATTAGTCATGTTGTAAAGAAGAATTAGAATGAATGAGAGAAACCACGAGAAAGAAAAAGAAAAAAACAAAAAAAAAAAGTAAGTAGTGTGCTTTGATCTGCATTCAGGCTCCATAGTTCTTTCTCTGGATGTGAATGGCATTTTCCATCATTTGTCTTTTAGAGTTGTCTTAGATCCTTGCATTGCTGAGAAGAGCTAAGTCTCTCAAAGTTAGTCATCGCACACTGTGGCTGTTACTATGTACAGTGTTTTCCTGGTCCTGCTCATTTCACTTAGCATTAGTTCATATAAGTCTTTCCAGATTTTTCTGAAATCCATTTGCTCATCATTTCTTTGGTTTTTTTTTGGGGGGGGGGGCAGGGCAATTGGGATTAAGTGACTTGCTGAAGGTCACACAGCTAGTAAATATGTTAAGTGTCTGAAGCCAGATTTGAACTCAGGTCTTCCTGACTCCAGGGCTGGTGCTCTACTCACTGCACCACCTAGCTACTCCATTGCTCATCATTTCTTACAGCACAATAGTATTCCATTACATTCATAAACCACATCTTGTTCAGCCATTCCCCAATTGATAGGCACTTTGGACACTTTTCTATGGAAAAAATTTCCTGAAGTAAGTGTGAATGATGGAGAGTATGAATCTAGGCCCACCCTAGGCATGGCTGCCTCATAAGGCTTTGGTTCAGGGACCCAGCACCATGTGTTCCTCAGAACAAAAGCATGTTAATGACATTTCATATTGGATTCAACTTGGCTTTTTTCTTGTCAGTAACGGATACTAGATAATAAATGCTTTCATTCACCTGGTGGCCTTCCTAGCTTCACAGTCTCAGTCAGGTGAAATCAGCTCTGTAGCACACCTGCAGGATCTTCCCCTTCCCCCATCTGCAAAAAACAAGGCCTTCATCCTCTTTTCTGGTTGACTTTAATTAAGTTACTACCCAGAAAATCAGACCCAAGGTGTCATGAGGAAATGTCTAGCATGACATAATGAGAAAAATATTGGTCTTATTATCAGGAAACATGGGCTTTTGTTCTGTACGTGGCATGCACACACACACAGACACACACACAGACACACACACACATATACACATACAGAGTCTCAGGCTTGGAAGGACTTATAGAGCCAGCCATACCCTCAAAATAGTCCTCTCTACCACACATCCCAGCTATTGGTCATCCAGCCTATGTGGAGGACCTCCACTGAGAACTCACCTGTTTTTGGGATTTACTTGTCCAGTTTGGATTCACTTTTTAACTGCATCTTCTTGGGTGAGGCCATGAGATCATCAAGGGACTTCTGGGGTCATCTATTCCACCCCTTTCCTTTGACACAGAGGGGAAAGGCCAGGAGCTGCCACGGCTCCTTCCAGGTCATGGAGGCAGCAGGGAGCAACTGAGCTGGCAGGTGAGCCCAGGTGCTCAGGCTCCCAGTCCTGATTCCCCTCCTCCATCATTACGTGACTTCTTTATGCCTCCATTTTCTTCCTGTGCAGAGGTGAGGCCACCCTTCCATTGCATAGATGGTGGGGCGTGGAGCTGTAAAAAGTGGAATAAACTGCCTCTGAACATGGTGTAGTGTCGTCATTGGAGGCAGCCTTTGGCAGTGTTGTGTGGTTCTCAAGCACTTGGGGACTGGACTAAGTGGTCCCAGCTTCTGCCCCTCATTCTGTAAGGCTGTGGCTGTCGGGAAAATGCTTTGGAACTTGGAGCTCTCACGTGTTGTGTGTTGTCATATAGCATTTCTTACCTGGCTACGAGGGCTTCTCCTCCTCCATGTTCAGTGGTCCCAGGAGTAGGAAGGATGGCTAATCACAGAAATGACAGAAGCCTCAGGAAGCTTGAACCTTGTCCTGAAGCCACCGAAATGACATTTTAAAGAGAGAAGGGACAGACACAGAGGAGGCTTGGTGCGCTACCAGCTCTTAGGATGTGACAGGACAAAGATCTGGTGAGGCTGTGCCTGTGACTTTGCGGTCCTTTGCGGGGGGGGGGGGGGTGCGCTGTCACACTAGGTGCCTCCAGAGGGCGTTTCCCTGGCCTTGTCAGACCTGGCATGACCCAGGACAGGGCTGCCTCCCTTTGTAGAACAGAGAGCCTGTGTGGCCCCACTCTCCTCCTTCTCCCAGGCTCCTTCCTTAGTCTTTAGGAGAGCCCAAGGACTGTTGCAACAATTCGGCTAGTAGCTGTTGTGGGGGTGAAAAACCAATACAGGCCCAGCAACAAGAACGCAGCCAGCACAGGTTCTTTTGATCTGCTTTATGTTAAAGTATTAACAATCTTATTTCAATGCAGCATACAAATATCATTCACTTAGTTCAGGAAGAAAAGCCAGCAACCTGAACTTCAGAGCAAATACAAACAAATTACAAACATGCACATTATAAACAGACCAAATACAATTCATAGTTACCAAGAAACCATCAACATCTGAGTTCAGCCAGGAGGCTCTTAAAGCAGCTGCCCAGAGACCCTGCTCCTCCAAGGGTGAGAGCCTCAAGCAAATAGCTCTGTTCTCTCTTTTTATACACTCTTTAGCTATCATCAAAAGTCATCTGAGCCACCAGAACGCAGGCTCCTATTATTGGTTCTGGTCTTAGCAACTCCCCTTAGGCCCCTGAGGGCTTCACACCCACATAGGCTTAGCACCTAGTAGATAGGGGTTTGGGCCTGGGGCTTTGCACTTAGTAAGGCTTAATTAATCCAACATTCTAAAATAGTAAAAAAAGTCCCAACTTAATTGATATTACAAGGAGCTGCCAGACTCCCAGTTTCACGTAGACCCTCTCTCTTTATAAGGGTCCCCCATAGTCCTGCGGCTCTCATGCTGCTGCCTTTCCCCTCCTCCTGTTAGAGAAGAGTCTGCATTTTTAGAGTCAGTTTTTCTCCCATGCTGTAAAAGACTCTTAGCTTCCTGCTAGTTTATTCTGATCGATCATTCTTCATCCTCTTGGACTCCGGTTTCCTTTTTCTCATCCTCATGTTGGTACTGATGTAATGTTCCACTTACCCTGATAGCACAAGAGGATGTTAATTGTTTATTTCAAAGGATAATAAAACAATAATAGCGGACATTTAGATAGTGTTTTAAGGTTTGCATGTGTGACCTCATTTAATCTTTATGACAGCCCTGTGAAATGGGGCTGTTATTATCCCCATTTTGCAGATGAGAAAACTGAGGCAGACAGCATTTAAGTGACTTGCCCAAGGTCACAAAACTAGAAAGTGTTTAAGGTCAGATTAGAACTTCTCTTGGCTACACCACCTAGTTGCCCAGAATCCTGCATTCAGAGCTGAAAGAGGCCTTTGAGGCCACCTCATCTAGCTTATTTTATTGATAAGAAAACTGGGATCCATCGGGTTTAGGTGACTCACTGAAAATCCCTCGGCCAGTATAATCCCGAGCTGGAATTCTAACCCAGAGCCTTAGACTCTCCAACCATGGGTTCTTTTCTCTGCCCCACAGTGACAAGAATAGGTGTTAAAGATTATCCTTGGAGTCAAGTAAAGATACTCTGAATACTGTAGTCAGAATGGCAATTTCTGTATAAAAATTGCTCAGTGGTTTTTGAGATAAAACTCCACACTCCCATAAAATTGACCACATTGCAATAAAACTTGTGAAATAGCTGCCCCCTTAATAGAGATCTTCAAGTAAAGGCTAGACACCAGCTGGACTGGGTGTGTCAGAGAGAGGATCTTTGTTCGAGTTGGAGCTGGACTTGTAACCAAAAAATATTAAGTAGTTTCTCAGTGATGTCTGACTCTCGGTGACCCCATTGATGGTTTTCTTGGCAGAGACACTGGAGTGTTTGCCATTTCCTTCTCCAGCTCATTTTACAGATGAGGAAACTGAGGCAAACGGGGTTAAGTGACTTGCCCAGGATCACACAGCTAGTAAGTGTCTGAGGCTGGATTTGAACTCAGGAAGAGGAGTGCCCCAGTGAAACCTATAAGATCAAAATTATCCCATTGCATTCAGACTTCTATTTCCTCTTGCTTCTGTCTATATTTTGGGGTTCAGTTTGGTTTTTTTGGAGAGGAGAAGACAGGGCAATTGGGGTTAAGTGACTTGCCCAAGGTCACCCAGCTAGTAAGTGTGTCATCAAATGTCTGAGGCTGGATTTGAACTCAGGTCCTCCTGACTCCAGGGCCAGTGCTCTGTTCACTGCACCACCTAGCTGCCCCTTGCCTATACTTTGGACATTTGTATATAGACTTCAAGGATTCTGAATTTTACTACTGGCTCCTTTTTTGGATTTTTTTCTTCCGTGAATTTGTGGGTGTCCCAGCTGCTTTCTTCCTTCTTTGTGGATAGACATAGGCAGTCATCTCCCTCCCCTGGTCTTTTTCATTTTAAAGTCCTGTTGATTAGATTTGCCAGACCCCTAGGTAATACATTTTGATCAGCCTTTGTTTCTTGTGCTCCATTCTGTCCGAGAATTCTGGATCTGTGATTCAGAAAATCCGTATCCAATTCTCAGACCCCACATTTTCAGCTAACTGCTCACTTCCCAAATTATTTACTCTCTTCTGAATCCGTTGCTTTCAGCAGTCGACAGTGGGGAAAACACAACCTGGGCCTCTGTGATCTTATCTCTTGCTTAAGGCTTCATAATGACCAGCAATCCTTGATAGATTCCACAGGCTGTGGAGTCAGAAGAGAGCAGGTTTAGGAAGAGAGATCAGAAGTGTGGTTGTGGTTAATTTAAGGGAGAGAAGGAAAGGGACAAGGAGAGAATCTTGGGGGTACATTCCCATAAAGGAAGAGGGGGGAAATGGAGTTAGTGAAGTAGAAAGAGAATAGGAGTGTGTGGTATCTCAGATACCATCGTAGTAGAGTGTTCGCTAAGTTTTTCTAAACAGTCTGCTATATGTCACAGTATTGGGTACTGGGTATTAGAGATACAGAAACAAAAGTGAGATTCTGGTCCTTGACCTCAGGAATATTACATCCCTTGGAGCATTCAGTTTGTTCACAAATAAGTAAGTAAAGGATGTGTACACATAGATGGGGTACTGTCAGTTGAGTGTCAAATACTGGAGAAAGATGAAGAAGGTGGACGTTGGAAAAAGGCCATTAATTTCTTGATGTTAGTGGAGAGCACGGTTTCGGTATGGCAGAGACGGAGGGTCAGAGCTTTATCGTAAGGGGTTTAGGAGAATGGAAACATTGGACGTAGGTCAGACTTTCAAGTTTATCAGGGAAAGGGAAGAGACAGATGAGATAGAAGTCAGGTGGAATAGAATGATCGAGGGAAGAGTCATTCTTTTTGTTTTTAAAGCTTTGGGATGCTCTGAGCACAGTCGTAGGGCGATGGAGGCGCCATCAAGAGAGAGAAGTTGAAGATGAAGGGGAAAAGAGGGACAGCTGCTGGACCAAGGCCCTGGGAGAAGTAGGAAAGACCTAGATACTGGACATAGGTCGGGGAAACAAGGGCAAAAGGAGATTAATCAGGGGAGCCTTGGAAAATGGCAGAAGGAAACTTGAGTGAGTCATCTGCTGTGAGATGGGAAGAATATGGAGGGGATTGGGAGTGAGAGGAGGGAATCCAGTGGTTGGCATGGGCTCATTCCACAAACAAAAGGAGACCTTTGTTATGCCAAAGCCTTTTCAACCACATCATGGGATTTTGTCTTTACTGCCATTGTTAATTATTATCAAATGATAACTGTATATATAACTAATTATAGCTATCACTAAATTTCACTATAATTTTTTTTTTTATTAATGACCTATGCATGGTGTACTATGTTCTACTTTGGCTGAGTACCATTTAAAAGCATGTATTTCTAGCTTACAAGTAAGAATCTGCTTTTAGAAATGGGCCAAGTAGTTAAAATACTTTTATTTAACTAGAACCCAGTTTATTTTGACTCACAGACCATTTTAATTATAGTATTTAACAATATGATTTTAAAATGGCACTTACTTCTTGGAAGTATTAGTCTTTGAATCTTGGGTTTTGTTTTCCTGCAGAAATGGCTATTCCTACCGGGTGGCAGTTGCTCTCTCGTTATTTCTTGGCTGGTTAGGAGCAGACAGGTTTTACCTGGGATACCCTGCTTTAGGTGAGTATGCCCCCTCAAGGAATGCATCGATTTGAAACGTATGTTCTCTGTATGTAGATATTTTCTTGTAGACGATCTCTCGTTTCTTCTAAACGCTCAGTGCGCCATATGCTGCTTTGGATAGGATGGTGAGACATCTGTAGCAAGAACAGAACCTGCCTTTGCGTGGCCATCCTGCTTCTGCGCGTCTGCGGAGCACGTCTGTTCGCTCGCAGAGCTGGGTTTTCACTTTCGTAGAACGCTTTTAGGGATAGGGGGAACGCAGGAAGCTTTCTGCTTAGAAATGCTGACTTAGAGACAGGCATTGCACCAGATGGCCTCTACCACTGTCCCCTCTCTTCCTCCATCTGCCATGGGTGTGGAGCTCAAAGGGCTGCTGCCTGTGGCATCTGTGGGACTCTCTGTGGGAGTGGACAGCACAGCAGTCCCTGCCCTCTGGCCTTTTTGGAGTCCCCAGCTCTGGCTCCTGGAATCCTGGGATTTCTGACCCTCGGAGCCAGGCTGGTTTCAGGGGAATAAGTGGAATTGTAGGAGACATGTTCCTCTCTCTTAGCAGTCTGTTGACCTCGTCCTTCTCAGACCATGCTCTCCACAGTTACCCATGAGCTCTTCATTGCCAGATCTGAGGGCCTTTTCTCAGGCCTTATTCTCTTGGCCTCTGTGTAGTCTTTGACCCTGTCGATCCCTCTCTTTTCCTTGAGATTCTCTTCTCCCCAGCATTTCCTGTCCCATGGCTCACCTCTCACCTGTCTGACTGCTCTTTCTCAGCCTCCTTTACTGGATCTTCATCCAGGTTGTGCTCGGTAACAGGGAGACAGGGAGGGCCCAGGCAGACTCTGTCTTGGTGATTTCATCAGCTCCCATGGATTCAGTTTTCCTCTCTGTCTTGATGATTTCCGAGGGAGGAAACTCTTCCCATCTGGGTTCTAGCTTACAAAGCTAGCGTTTGGGTGACTTGTCTAAAGCACTGAGAGGTTGTGACTTTGCTGGGGTCACACAGCTGTTGTGGGCCAGAGGTGGCTTGAACCCAGGTCTTCCTGGCTCTGAGGCTGCCTCTAACCACTAAGCCATGCTGCCTCTCATCACCTCATAAAGGGTCAGTCTACACAGAATAAACATAAAAGAAGTGCAAGACATTAAATGTGAGGTAGTTGGGGGGGAGGGCACAAGCACTTAGGGAATCAGGAAAGATTTCATAGAGAAGGTGCTCGAGCTATGTCTCAAAAGAAGTGCAGGATTTTGTGAGGCAGAGGTGAGGGCATTCTGGGCATGGAAGTGAGGAGAGAGAAGATGGAATGCTGAATAGATAGAAAGGAGGGGTTGTTGAGCGCACAGAATGTCCAGCTCAGGACTCATGGAGCTGACATGTTATCTTGGGGGCAGCAGGGAACCATTGTAGCTTCTGGAGGAGGAGAGTGACTTGGTCAGACTTGGAATCTCTGTGGGGGCTGGATTGAAGTGGGGAGAGACTTGACTTGGCCATTGCATTAAGTCAGTAGAGCCTGAATTGAGGTGGTGGCTATATCTTAAAATAAGAAAGCAGTGAATTCAGTACTAGAGGCACCTTGGGCACCTTGGTACAGAGGAAGGACACAGGCAAGAGACCATACCCCTCTGATCCTATCTCCTCATCTAGAAAAGTAAGGGATTGGACCAGATGACCCCTAAGGGCCAACAAATAGAGTGTCCTGAGGGGGAGATGGGAGAGAGGTGAGTCAGACCACCCCCATCTCCTCTTAGACCACCAGACCTGCTGCCAAACCAGCCCTGGAAGCCATCTTTGTGGAGAAGGGGATATACCTTCCCCATGACCACCAGCAACAGCTGCTGACTGCCTTCCATCAAAGGAGTCCTGGGTGCAGCAGCTCCTCCCATTCCAGCAGTCCTGCTTCCAGCCTAGCCCTCACAGCCATTATTCAGGGAAGAACTCCTGTGGAGAAGAGGTCAGCCGTCCCCACAGCTGCCACCCACAGGGCGAGCAGGTCAGCCTCACTAAGGGAAAGACAGGAAGCGGCTTGTACCAGGCAGGTCAGGACCCTACCTACCCCCATCCTCACCTCCACAGCAGGAGCTTCAGTCACAGCTACTGGAGACCCAGAGAAGCAAGTGCTCGACCCATCACATGACTCACTGTCAGAAACAGATAGGATTTTATCAGTGGAAATGACACTAAAGAAGAGGCCTTATTACCATCTGCTTTGCTGTCGACCCTCAGGACAATGGGACTTTTCCATCTGACTTGTAGTGGAACCCCCCATCTTTGTTCTCTCCACTCTGGCACCGTCTGACTTTTTGTCCCCACAGCACTTAGAATGGTGTTTTGAACATTGCAGATGCTTAATAAATCTTCTTTATTTCATTCATTCATTCCACAAACACAGCCGAGCGGCTGCGTTGTCCTGTTTGGCCCCAGAGGGCAGATCTGTGAATGGAGAGTTTTACAGAGCTGCAGATTCAGATTTGTGGCATGGAAAAATGTCCTAATGGAAAACTATGCAAAAGTGGAATAAGTCGACTTGGCTAGAACCTAGACTACATGAGATAAGTGTGGAAATATAGACCGGAGCCAGATTGTGAAAATCTTTGAATTCAAGGATTAGGCCTTTATGCGTTTTTCTGTAGGCAGCAGGAAACCACTGAAAGGTTTTTGGCAAGGAGGGATCACTTGGACATCAGTTTGAAGGCTGGAGGTGGGAAGAACAGTTAGATGGTTTTTCTGATCCTCTAGATTAGAAGAGATAAGATCCTAAAGTGAAAGGAGGAGGTGAAGAAAGCAAGAGAGGACAGCTTCTGACAGCAGATTAGATATGCAAGGCGAGGGGGGGGAAGAGTCAGCAAGATCTCTTTGAGTGACTAATGCACACCCTTCGTCTTACAGATGCGGAGGATGATGCCCTTTTCCAAAACACTGCATCGCAGTCTCTCTTTTTGAAACCAAATATAGAATTTTACATTTCTTTTTAAAATTTCATATTATTAAATTTGACCCCTTCTTGCCTTTTGAGATCTTTTTAGAACTTGTCATTCAGCATGTTGCTTGGTCTGATTAGCTTCAACTTTAAGTCATCACAAATATGAGAAGCATTCCTTTTAGAGATATAAATTTTTCTCGAATTACTGTTTTGGCTGCACCCCACAAATTTGGGTGTGTTGACTCATCGTTGTCGTTATCTTTCATGAAATTATTGATTGTTACTATAATTTGTTCTTTGACCCACCCACTCTCTAGAATTAAGTTATTTAGTTTCCAGTAATTTTTAATCTGTGATTCAAAGGCCCTTTATTGAATGTAATTTTTATTGCATTATGGCTGATAAAAAGACATTTAATATTTCTTCCTTTCTGCATTTGTTTGTGAGGTTTTTACGTTCTAGTATATGGTCAGTTTTTGTAATTGTACCATGTACAGTGAAAAATTAGGTGTACTCCTTTCTATTCCCATTCAGGATCCTCCAGAGGTTTAGCATATCTAACTTTTCAAAAATTCCATTCAGGTCCTTAACTTCTTTCTTGTTTATTTTTTTGTTCAGTTTCTCTAGGTCTGAGAGAGGTAAATTGGATTTCCCCACTATTATAGTATCCATGTTTATTTCTTCCTGGAACTCATTTAACTTTTTCTTTAAGAATTTAGGTACCTTTGGTAGATGTGTGTTTAGTACTGATATTAATTCATTGTCTTTGGTAACTTTTAGCAAAAAGTAGTTTCCCTGATTATCTTTTTTAATTAGGTCTGTTTTTGCTTGTAACTTATCTGAGATCTTGACTGCTACTCTGCCTTTTTTACTTCTGCTGAAGTGTAATAGAGAAATAGAGACTGCTACATGAATTTGAGTGGTCTCCTTGCACAGAGATGAGCATGTCCGTGCTAATCTTCTCTCTGTTGTGTAAGTGAACATGAAAGCATTCCTTTTATGGTTTCATTCTAGTTATGATAAAAATATTACGTGGCACAGGGCCATTTTAGGGACTTAGCCCTTCCCCACTGACGCTGAACCTTGAGTGTCTGCTCTCTGGTTCTAGGTATCAGTTGGTTTTGAATAATAACAATAGCTAACATTTATATAGCACTTACTCTGTGCCAGGCCCAGGGAAAAGCACTTTATAGTTATTGGATCAAAACAACCTTGGAAGGTAGATGCTAATGTTATCTACATACTACAGATGAGGAATCTGAGGCAAACAGGGTCACATAGCTAGGAAGTGTCAGAGGCCAGATTTGGACTCCAGGCCTAATGTTCTAAGTGCTGTTCTACCCAGCTGTAGTTATCTGACCTATCTGTGGTTATCTAGCCCCATCCCCCTTTATCTTCTTGGAGAGATTCTGTAAAATGCTTAGCTGAAATCTGGGCTTACTGGACCTACAGTTTTTCTCCATCATCCACCTACCAGTCTTGTAACTTTTTCAGTGAGTGAATGAATGAAAATAGAATTGGTTACAGCCTCACTACACGTGAAGGGCTCTGCCAAGCCCTTGGGATATAGATTCAAAAGACAAGACAGTCCCTGCCTCAGAAAGGCAAAAATGACTTTTGCAAGTGGTACCAAGGAGGAGTGTTTTGATATGGGAAGTTACATACATGCTGCGTAGACTCATTGTGGAAAGATAGCCGCAGCCGGACCTTAAGGCCAGAGGAATCATTATCCTAAGAGGACAGTCAGTAGCATTCTATAGTATTGTAAGGGATGGCAAAGCCCACCATTCTGGGAGGGAGGTGCCCTCGTTATCCCTATCTTCTAGATGAAGAAGCCGAGATAGACAGGGATGAAGTGATTGGCCTACAGCCACCCAACAGGAAGTGTCTGGGCTGCATGGATCATCCTGACTCTAGGCCTGGCTCTCTGGGAAGCTACGAAATAATCTTAAGCAGGGCCTATGTTTGAGGAAGATCTCCTTGGTAGCCATGCAGAGAGCCCTTTGGAGGCTTTCTCACTCGTCTTGGAAAATAAAGACCTGGTCCAGGCTGGTGGACTTGGGGCAGAGAAGCGACTGGATGCTGCCTTGGACATGAGTGTTGGCCAACTTTGGGAACTGGTGAGGGATAAGGAGGAGCTGGCCTGCTCCAGGGTGTTGGGACAAGGAAAATGGCCTCTCTCTTCTTTTTGCCACTGGCAGTGGTGTCTTGTAGGAGACTCACGGCCTGCAGAAGACAGGACCCTCATTCAGCCATGCAGTTGTGAGGGGGAGGAGTGTGAGGTCACCAAAAGGAAAGAAGAGTGTTGTGGCTAGCCAGGCCCTGCCATGTGCAGTGCTGTGTGCGTGCGTGCGTGCAGGTGTGTGTGAAGAGCGTTGTGGCTGTCCAGGCTTTGCCATGTGCAGTGCTGTGTGCGTGCGTGCGGGTGTGTGTGAACAGCGTTGTGGCTGGCCAGGCCTTGCCATGTGCAGTGCTGTGTGCGTGCGTGCGTGCGGGTGTGTGTGAAGAGCGTTGTGGCTGGCCAGGCCCTGCCATGTGCAGTGCTGTGTGCGTGCGGGTGTGTGTGAAGAGCGTTGTGGCTGGCCAGGCCCTGCTATGTGCAGTGCTGTACGTGTGCGTGTATGTGCATGCGTGTGCATGCTGCCAGTGCATCCACTTGTGCACTCTCTGTCTGTGCTCTTTCTTCCCACTGATGATGTGTGTATTCACAGGAGAGATGTTCTGAAGTCCCCATTCTTGCCATGTATCATTGCAGTAAATATCTGTGATTTGAGCTCATTGTGGCCTCTGACTGACTTTTGAAGGTGAACAAACAGGCCAGGGGCTGGTACAGCCCCCAGAATCACCGGGTCACCCTTGACCCTGGAGTGCTTGTCCCCAGGAGGAGCCAGCCTTCCGGTGGGAGTTGGAGGGGGGGCCCCAGAGTGGGGTGCTCCAGCTGCTAGTTTAAAGAAAGCAGATGCTTTTGATGTTAGGGCCTCTGCTTTGGTTCACTCTTGTCCAGTAGCAGAGAGCAAGGGAAGTTGGTCCTTTTTCCTAATAAGGTTGAAGAGATTTAGAAAATTTGTTTTGCTCAATCTTAGGAAATTTTTCCTTTCTCGGCCTCCCATCATCCCCTTGTCTGTTCTGTGTTTAATACAGAATACATCAAGGCTGCTTCATCTGGAACCCTTTCATTTGTCTGCTCAGTATGAAGTCTTGTTCTTCTAATAATATTCTGTCTTTATGTTTAATTCTGTGTTAACATCTGTGACATTTTTTTCTGATATGCTATAACTAGCACATTTTATTTTGCCCATCTGTTGCATTAAGAGATTATGGCTCTTGACGAGAAAGCCTCCTTCGGAGGAGCTGGCTGCAGATCCTCCCATTTCCTAATGCTCTTCATTTTCAAGTGTAAATATTTTCCTATTATGAGAATAACAATGTGTCGTAGTCTTAGTCCTGGAGTTTAAAATCTTAGGTTTGTCCATAGTATTCTGATGGTTTAAAAATATGATTATTAAGTAAGTTTGAAGTTACCCGTCTGGACTGGCATATAATGGAGAGTTCTTAAACCCAAATAAAAAAGATTTGCAAGTTAAGCTTCTCTCAGGATTGAAAGCTGCTCTATGTAGGTGTAGGAGCAAAAGGAATCTTGGTGACTAATGGCCAGATTTATTATCTAACTCTCCGGGGGTTTTGGCAAGGAGGTTGCCTTAAGTCAGAAATGATCTCTAGTCTTAAAAGGGACTCTTTAGACTGAGGGCCTAGATGCAAGAACTAACCTGTAACAAAGCAGAGGACTTTAAAAATTAATCTGTGTTCACCATCTTATTTTGCAGCTGAGTAAATCCTGTTATTGAATTCATCGTTTTAAGATGTGAAGTTTGATTATTTAACTAATCCATTGGTAAAGCTGGTGTTGGGGGTTTGCTTTGTCACTAGTCAGGTGGCAGCGTCGTTCCTGATCAGCCTGGCATTGTGTGGCAGAGTCACTGTTCAGAAGGAAGCGGAGGCCTCCTCGCCGTGCTCTCCAGAGCCCTTTGTTGGGGGGCAGGGGAGGGATTCTCTGAAATATCTTTGCTCTCTGGTGGTGCCTTTACAGAGCCAGGGGCCAGACCTCTTGTCAGTGCTTCTGTGACACTAAGTTTTAAGAATCAGAAGCCTTGAATGTCACAAGATAGCACATCATGATGAGGCAGAAGCTTCTTTTTTCCCCCCAAAAAGTAAAAATAAACATTTAACCTGAATGAGCACACTGCTCAAGAACGTGATGAAAAATCATAGTGCTAGATTAATAAAGGATTCTCCGTGTTGTTATACTAATGTATGGTG
Organism: Phalanger gymnotis; assembly: GCA_028646595.1. Taxonomy (NCBI): domain Eukaryota; kingdom Metazoa; phylum Chordata; class Mammalia; order Diprotodontia; family Phalangeridae; genus Phalanger; species Phalanger gymnotis. The sequence goes on along the minus strand of CM053626.1, from coordinate 321,983,979 downwards.
AAAACTCCCGAAGACATCCTTTTGCCAAAGAAATCTTTCTCAAGTTCCAGAGGAGTTACCCCAGATCTCAGGCTTCTGCTTTTACTTAATTGCAGGCCCAGCCAGATGTGTGCCACTGGCTGGTTTGGGGCCTGGGGAGTGTTTACCAGCACTCTTTCCACACTGGCCGGTTGCCTCTGATCCTGCCTTCCCTCCTTTCTTCTTCCAGCCCCTCTGCCATCCTAGAATCAGGGGTTCAGGGCCATCTGCTTCCTTACACATCTTCAACTCCATGGGGAGGTGGGGAGAGGCAGATGGAAGCAGTGAGCTGGCCCAGCTACAGCTGCCAGAGCCTGAAACTGGAGAGGGACATCGGTGCTCGGCAGCACATCCATCGCCCCCTCGTCTGAGCCGGGCTTCAGAGTGAGGGGCGCAGTTAGAAGAGGCGGGTCCTGTGAACTGTCCCACAGATGGGCCTGTAGCCAATGAATTACTGCTACCTGTAAAATTTCTGTTTAATGATCTCAGGGATTAATGGAAGCTTCTGAGTGTGTGTGTGTGCGCGCGCGCGTGTGTGCATGAGTGTGTGCACATGTGTGTATGTGCGCGCATGTGTGTGTGTGAGTGTGTGTGTGTGTGTGTGTGTGCGCATCAGTATGGGTGGAGAGCCTAGGAGCCAGGGGCTTGCTTGCTCTCTCCATCCCATCATTGATATGTTTAATCATGCAATGTGTAGTAAAAAGGACAGGAAACAGTGGACAGAATGTTGAGCGTGGAGCCTGGAAGCCCAGGCCGCTGTCTGCCTCACACACCTCCTGGCAGGGCAGCTCAGCCCCGAAGGCCTCAGTCTCCTCATCTGCACAAAGGACATATGGTATTGCGTGCATCACACCCTGGGTTGTTCGTAGGAAAGTGCTTTGCAGATGAGGTTCCACCATCATTTCTTTTCTTTTTTTTGAGAAGGGAATGCAGGACAATTGGGGTTAAGTAACTTGCCCAAGGTCACACAGCTAGTAAGTGTGTCAAGTGTCTGAGGCCGGATTTGAACTTGGGTCTTCCTGACTCTGGGGCTGGTGCTCTACTCACTGCTCCACCTAGCTGGTCCTCTACCATCATTTCTCTGCATCATTATCACTGGAGATTTTGTATGAACACAAATTCACACTATAAACTTGGCAGTGACATCAGTGTTCATTTCCCACCTCAGTGTCTTTGCACAGGCCTGGAGCGCCCTCCCTCCTCACCTCCACCTGCTTTTAAAGCATCATTTAAACCCCACCTCCTGCACCCAGGCACCCCAACCCATCACCCAGCACTTAGGGTGCACTGCACTTAGCTCGTATTTATTTTGAATTTCTGCCCATGTTGTTTGCCCTGGTAGAATGGGCTGTTTGGTCATGTCTTCAAGCAGGCAGGCAGGCAGGC
>CM053626.1:321956936-321982075 GCA_028646595.1 Phalanger gymnotis | reverse complement strand
GGAAAGGCTTCCTGAGGAAGCTGGACTTCAGCTGGGACAGTGGAGCAGGCCTTGTTTGTAGAGCGCTTCCTTTTTGCTGGGCTGAGTGCTTCACAAACTTCTCTCTGTCCTCATCTCTGGGAGCTCCTTGATATTATTATCCTTGTTTTGCTGTTGAGGAACCTGAGGCAGATGGGTTAAGCGACTTGCCTGTAGTCACACAGCTAGTACACGTCTGAGGCCGGATTTGAATGCAGGTTTTCCTGACTCTGGACTCACCACTCTATTCACTGAGCCACCAGCGGTTCCCTGAAGGAAGCCTGGGGAAGCTGGGAGGTAAAAAGGAGGAGGGGCAGGCCTGGGGAGGGTGCCTGGCATATGATGGGCCCATTGGTGATGCTCCCTTCCTCTCTCTCGGTACTGGGCCATTCTGGGTTCCGAATCCCCAGGGAACCTCTTCTTAAATCCTGCCTATCAGTGTGAAGGACAGTGCAGTCCATGTGGTGGGCCAAGCAGCCTTGTGAGGGGTGTCTGACCAGGGAGTGGAGTCACTGAGCACAGATCTTTGGGAAACCCCAGCAAGAATAAGGGGCTACTAAGGGGCACCATAGAGCAGAGAGCACTGGGCCTGGAGTCAAGAAGACCCATCTTTCTGAGTTCAAATCTGGCCTCAGACACTTAATAGCTGGGTGACCCTGGGCAAGTCACTTCAACCTGTCTGCCTCAGTTTCCTCAAATGTAAAATGAGCTGGGGAAAGAAATGGCAAACTACTCCAGTATTTGTGCCAAGAAAACCCTAAATGAAGAGTTCTACTTGACTGAAATACAACTTTTTAAAAATGTGTTTTCCCCAGTTACAAGTAAAGACAATTTTTAACATTCATTTTAAAAAAAATTTTGAGTTCCAAATTTTTTATCTCCTTCCTTCACCTACCCTGCCCCCAACAGTAGGCATTTTGATATGTTATACATTTTCAGTCATGCAAAACATGTTACCATATTAGTCGTGCACAACAACAATTTTAGTGGAAATTTCTGTAGCAGCTTTTTCAGATTTGTGAAGCCTATTTTGTGGCTCAGCTCCTTTTCTCAGGCCCTCCCCCCGACCCTGCCCCCTGAAGTGCCTTCCTTCAGAAATGACTTTCCTCCATCTACTCTGTACAGATCTTGTGTGTATACCTAGTTATTGACTCGTGTCTCCCCTGTTTTAGAGCTCCTGGAGAGCAGGGCCTGGTTTTTTGCCTTTCTTTGTATCATTAGCAATTAGTGCAGTGCCTGGTGCATAGTAAGCATTTAATCAATGTTTGATTGATATTATGCCTGTTTAAGGGAAACTGAGGCCCAGTGACTGCCCCAAGGCCTTTCTGATTTCTAATGCAATGTATGTGTTCTGGGGACAGGGTCGCTGAAAAATTTAAAATAGAAAGTAATGAAGTCATGAAAGGACACCATTGCTGGATCCTGAACCCAGGCAGGGCACACCTAATTAGGGCGCCTTCCTCCTCTGAGTCTTTTCTATCAGTCATGGCGACATCAGCTTTCAAGGGAGAGAAAGAGTTCAGAGTTGTTTGAGCTGCTCCATTCTTTGTGGTTCCTCTGACTTGCATGGCCAGCGTATCCCCTTGAATGTGTCCTCCATCCCCTGGGTGGGGAACGAACTGTGACTTGTGAGTGGGTCCTGCCCAGTGTCAGAGGCACCTAAGAGCTGGCTGGCAAATAGAAGTGAAGGAAAGCCCAGGTCCAGCTTCCTACTGGGAACTCTTTGGACCCCAGCTCTCATTTGGTCTCAGAAGACCGCCCCTAAAGTGGCCTGAAGAGGCATCACACAGCTGATTAATGTCAACAACTTGCAGCAGAACCCAGGCTTCCTGATTCATGGGATCATTCATTTAGAGTGGAAAGAGGTTTTTGAGGTCACTGAGTTCAGCCTCTTGTTTTATAGGTTAAGAGGTTAGGAAAGTGACTTGGCCTGAGTCACATGCTAATGAGTACCTCTGGCAGGATTCAGATCAGGTCTTCCTGATGCCAAGTCCAGTGGGCTAACCATTATGCCATACTGCACCATGGTGACATTTAGCTTCTGTAAATGTATTGGTATTGCCAAGCTCCAAGCATGGGTGTGTTCTTCCATATCGGTGTTTTAGATCGGCCGCAGAGGGATCTATTAAGCTAAGTGTCATCTGAGGCTTCTGAAACGCCCTCAGAAAGGGGAAGGGAGGGTACACATAAAGTCTTTGGTAGAAACAAAGGGCCATCCCATTTTAATAGCCTCACATTTGTGACAGTTCTATGTATCCTAGTAGGCCTTCTGAAATGTATTTTTAAATAGAAACATGCAGTGAGTAATCTGAATGTTCCTAGTTGTTATTTCTACTTCTATACATTTTTAAAAAGTTTTATTGATGCCCCTTTACTTTGTACATCACCGACTTGGGCTATAATCTTCCCTGTTCTGTGCCCTCTTCTGTAAAGACCTCCCTTGTTATGAAGAAAACCAGTTGAGCCAAAGCAGCCACATCTAGGGCTGCATCTGACAGGAGAGTCACTGTCGCTGGTATCCCTGGCCTCCTTGATGAGACCTTTCATTGCCCTCTTTTTAGCACAAATACTTTTTCAATTACTTAGAAGTTGGCATTCTTTTAGTTTACAATTTCTAGTCATTTTGTTTTTGTTGTTCGGCCCGGTGTATTTCCTCTGCATCAGTTGATACAGACGGATTTCTCAGGCCTTCCTTCTTAACTGCACAGTACCATTCCGTTCACGTACCACACGTTGTTTAACTATGGGTACCTACTTTGTTTCCAGTTCTTTGTTACCACAAAAAAGTGCTCCTGTGAATATTTTTTTTAATATATAGCACTTCCCTTCCTTTATTGGTAGGTATGCCCAGGAGCGAGATCACCAGGTCAAAGACTTCAAATACTTTAGTTCCTTCCCCCCCCCCCCCAATTCCAAATCAATTTCCAGAAAGGTTGGGCCAGTTCACAGTTTGACCAATGGTATTAATAGCTGTCTTTGCACAGTCCTTAGGACAGTGACTTTCCATTCCCAGGGGCTGCATTTATCTCAGTACATTTTAAAGTATTTCTGCATTCTTGAAAGGTGTTATGTACAAAATAACCTCATAGATTAGAAGCGGCACATGTAAAGGAAAGACCCCTGGTCCGTGCAGGGGGCTTGCGTTGACGCTGAGCTCTGATACTTGCTAGCCATGGCGCTCTGAGTCAGTCTCTTTCTCTGGGCCCTAGTTTCGCCTGCAGAATGGGAATCCCTTCTCTCATGGAGTGGTTCTGAGGAAAGCGCTTTACAAACTTTTAAATAGCACATACATCTGAGGTGTTTTTAGTCTTCTAATTATTATTTCCATGAGTCATTTCCACGTATGTCCACGATCAAGAATGATGACCGCGAGGTTGCCTCTGTTCTTTTCCTTCTTCGGTTCTTTAGCTGCGCTTCCCCCCTTTTGGTTTCTTACCCCTTTGTCTTTTATTTCTGTCCTCAATGGAGTCTTTGGTTCTGGGTCCAGGCCGTCACTCCTAATTTAAGGCAGATCTATGCTTCAGCCACCCCAGATGGAAGCTCATCCGTTGTGTGGAAAGATTTTCAGAGAAGGAGAGTCTGCATCCTAATGACCTGTTCTCGGCGTAGTATTGACTGCTAGACTTCTGGCCCAAACCCTTAGCTTGATGTGAAGTAGGAGGTATCATGGCACCCTGGAAAGAGCTGTGTCTGGACTCTGAAGACCTGGGTTGGCTGCTTATTACTTGTCTGACCTTGGGCAAGTGACTTAACTCTGTGGGCTTTGGTCTCTAAAATGATGGGGCTAGGTTAGGTGACCTCCAAAAACCCTTCTAATTCCAAATCTAATAGAGTCTAATGATGTCATAGAATTTCACTGTTGAGTGGGACCTCAGAGAGGCTGCTGACCCATTCTGGAGCAGTGACATTCCACAGCTATCCAGCCTCCTTTCCATTTGACAGGCCGGTGGCAGGAAAAGGGGGAAAATAAGGTGGAAGGCAGATTAAGGGAGGGATTAGTCCTATGCAAACCAGACTCCAACTAAGGATTACAAAGATATTTACAGCAGCCTTTTTTAGCCTTAGCAGAGAATTTGGACTGAGGGGTCTGACTACTAAAGGGGGAAAATATGTCAGGTTATTGCATAGAAATGGGAAGGAATGCTGTGGTACCTAAGAAATGACAATGGGAAAGTCAGGAGGATTTCTATGAACTACACAGAGTGAGGTGAGCTGAGCCTGTAAAAAGGTTTATATAAAGACAGACTGCTCTGAAAGGCTCAGGGATTTTTACCTTTGCAAAGACCAATTCCTGATGAAACACACTGCCTGCCTCCAGATAGGGGCTGTGGGTTCGGAGTGCAGATTGAGGTGTAGAGCTGGAAGGGGCCTTAGAGGCCCAGAGTGTTTTAAATAACTTGCGCAGGGTCATCTAAGTATTAAGTGACTGAGGCAGGGTTTGAACTTATGTTCTCAGACTCCTAAAGACATTGCTCTTTTTTATTCAGGTACCAGTTGGATTAGATGAGTTCTTAAGCCCCTTCTAACTCCTAAGGTTCAATCAACCAGTTAGCCAGTGCTTAGCACAGTGTCTGGCATATAGTAGGTGCTTAATAAATGTTTATTAATTAGTGGAATCAATAAGCATTTATTGATTGGCTGCTGTGTGCCATAATTCTGTGATTGGTCCTGTTATAGTTTTGGTATTTTAGCGTGATAGCCAGATTTGTTCTCCAATTGGCTACATTTTTGTAGGCCTTCCAAACTTTTTTGTTTGGAGTCTTTCTGATGAATTTATGCACATTGAAACTGGGGAACAGATCATATTGACTTTAAATCAAATAGAGATGTCATAGAGAAATGTTTTCAGTTTTAAAAGATAATCTGTAACTCCAGCACGCTGAAATTTAAAGATTTATTTCTTTAGACTTTTAGGCCAGAAGAACTTTTGCAAACTTTATTCCATTTTTTCTTCATTTCCTGATGTTTGTTAATTTAGTTAAGAAACCCTGGACTTTTACTCTTTCTTTAAATATATTTCATGTGTGATCACATGAACTTTTGTTAGAGAAGTGGATTCTTCTGCCAGTTTCAAATTCTTGAAATAAAAGGAGCAGTGTGGAGTATCTTGCCAAGCTCTCTGCAAAATCGAAAAGTTCTGTTTGCTTTGTGGAACCTTAGGAGCCTGTCTATTGTTCTTTCTTTTTTGTTTTTGTTTTTTTTTAGGTTTGTTAAAGTTTTGCACCGTAGGATTTTGTGGAATCGGCAGTCTGATTGATTTCATTCTCATTTCAATGCAGGTAAGCCTGATTTCCAAGTATACGCACTTCTTGTATAAGAGTGTGTGTATTTATATGTGTGTTTTCATTCAAGAAGAGAAAATGTGTATAAATCCAAGGACATTTGTCTTTAGATTCTTAATTTTCCACATTGTCTCTGAGAAGGCTCCTGTCCTTCATGCACCCTCTCAGAGTGGGGAGGAAGAACAGCCTTCCTTTATCCTCTTCTTTTAAAGGCTCTGCTACTTAGACCTCATTTCTTATTTCTTTTTGGCTTAGCCCAGTTTTGTTGAAATGCCAGCTGTGTAGGTTCATGAATCCATGTAGAGCGTGCAGTGGTCTCATTTGGTTTTGTTTCCTGGTGTTATCTTTCGGGTAGACCAGACACCTTTGTCGCAGTGATAGGTGTTTCCATAAGTTTTTATGACACATCTTTTCATTGTACATGGCCTATCTCTCTGCCTAGTAGTAGTCTATTAAATCATGCATCTCTGGATATACCCATTCACAGACTAAAATGTAGTAGAATTCGCGGGTAAAAAGATGGCATTCAGCACAAGTATTCAGAAGTCTTTTGCACATTGTCTGGAACTAATAATACATTTCAAATTTCTATCACACATCACACTAAGAGGTTGACAGTTATTAATGTTTTCCAAATTTGCTTTGTAAAATTGGCCTACTAGATAACTGCCGTGTTTCTGAGCACTCACAGATACCATCGGGTATTTACTTTGCAAACTATTGTGTCCCAGATGCAGGGTTTGTGGAGTTTAAATGATAAATGGCCATATTTAGCATTTGAACTTGCAAAATCCATTTCTTCCTTTCCTCATCAAACATTTGTTAAGTGTCTGACGTTGGAATGAGCCTGTCCTCGATCCTGTGGCAAGTTTGCAGGTTACCACCTTCCAGTTGCTTTTCATTCTGTTGCGTCTCCAGGCTTCACCTTCTTGCTGGTTTGTGCAGTCAGTCCTTATTCTGTAGATAAAAGCGCAGATCTAGGAGGAAAATATGCAGGCTGCCATATTGTGAGGAGGCGGCAGCATCTGGGCAAGGAAGAAGACCAGCAGCATTAAACAAAGAAAATATTTAGTTTTGGATTTGAAATTCTGCTCTATTCCACCATAAGCATATGCCCTTCCTCCTCTAACTGTGGGACAGGCAAGTAGGCATGAAGAGGCTAAGGTAACATTTTACATATGTTAGGAAAGTGGTGTCTCATGTTAAATGACATTCAAGGAAATCGAATGTATCATTGGGATTCTTAGAATTAAGACTTCCAAAGCTAAGTCGCTCTACGGTCTCACCATCTGTCTGGTAGCTTTAGAAGGAGTTTTATCTTTGGTCGTTGTAGCATTTCCTTGCAGCTCTGATTTACATAAAATCACAAACTTGGAACGGACCTCAAGAAATCATCAGCTGATTCAGCCTCTGCCTTGAGGCAGCCGAACGCCCAAATTCCCCATAACTCATCACTCTCTTCCTCGAGACCCCCAGGGAAGTGGAATCCACAGGAGTCGGTAGCTGTTTGGGGGAAGAATTGGCACGTGTGGACCCCTGCAGTGACTGTCAGGATGGAAGACCAGCTCTGAAGTGCCCTCAGCTGGGGAAGGAGGAGTCCCTTCTCCAAGGGTGCCAAGCATCATTCTCCATGCCCCCTGATAGGCTTGAACATGTGGCTGCATCTTAAGGGAGGCATTTCCACGATGAATCATTTTTAAACAAATATGAGTAACTTTTAACTACAAGTAATATTGATGTACGTTAATATTTATGGCTGGAATAGATTTGTTCCAGTTGATCATAGACATTTCCATCCTGCTTTTCTGTGTGCGCAGTTGTTCTCTTCCCCTTTTCCTCCTGCTCTCCGTGCCCATTTTTTTTTTAACCATTAAATATTCCTCCCCAGTGGTTAGCAATGTTTTTCCATTAGGCTGTGATCCCAGAAACACATCGTGCATGGCCTCATGACCTCCTAAAACACACGTTATGATTTTTCTTTTACACTTCATAGTTTGTAATGAAAACTCAGAAAAAAACCATCCTAGGAAAAAAATACTGGTATTCTGATGTTAAATAATGTCAAAACACTGTGCACATCTGTGGCTAAATGAACTAGACTTTACTTGAAGCTCAAGCAGTTCCAGAAACTGTATTATACATTATCAAACCTAGACAGGGTATTTAGATACTCAGCGCTAAGGGAAGATCCGTGCAATAATACACAGATGGCGTCAGGGACGTGAAATAGTACAGGATATTAAATTACCTGGGTGCCTGGGGCCCTAGTCCAAACCCGAGCTCTCTGGGCAGTCCAGGGGAGCCCCTCTGTGTCCCTCTGCTTCCCTGAGACAAAGTCCTGATGGTCTGAGAAGCCTCGGGCGCTTTGCTCCTGCAGCTGGCCAGTCCTGGCCATCGCCGAGTCAGCACTGTTGCAGAAAATCCTTGTTGTGACCAACCCGTGCGACCTCTTTGTAGCGGGGAGGCTTCGTGTTGGATGTCATCTCTGCTGCTCGTTCGGGCACTTGGTCTAATGTCCATTGAATTGTAGATTAGACCTGGAAGGGATTGAAGAGATTCTCCAGTCCCTTCATTTTACGGACGAGTAAACTGAGATCCAGTGAGAGGTCGCAGGACTTGTCCTCTGCCTCACCTGTGCAGCCTGTACCTTTTCACATTGTAAGATACAAATCTGGGATTCAAACCCCGCCCCCCCAACACCAACAGGTCTCTACTGAGTGCCCAAGATGGCACCAAGATGGGGCTAGGAGTGTTGTGTTGGAGGAGCTGAGAGGGTGGCCAGAGTCGGGGGCAGGATGTGCAGTGAGGCCGAAGTGGGCAGACAGAAGAATTCAAACTTTACCCTCAAGGAGAGCTCAGATCTACCTCCTCTCTATACCTAAGGCAAGCCCCTTGCTGATAGTATGGAAGAGAGACCATGTAGGAGGCTATGGGCAGTAGTAACTCAGCCTGAGCTGTGGTGGGAACTGTGCGTCTGGCTTGGGTTTGAGGCTAGACCTGTCATAAGCAATTGGTCGATGGGGCCTGAGACTTGGGATGTTGTCGGCAGTCGCCAAACTTAACCTCAGAAAAGACCGACCCAGGGCCCGTGGAAGTCTGAGCAGGCCGCTCCCTTGCTAGAGGACCCTATTAAGTGATTTAGCGGCTCGCTGGAGGAGTGATGAGTAAAACGTGCAGCAGGCCTGGTTGGTCTCCTCCCACCCTCTTTGCCGTTGCTGATTTAATCAGCCACACCCTGTTACACCAGTTAACTGGTGGTTTTTAGACTGGTGGTGATACAGTGGCCCCTTTGGTCCTCAAGGTCCCTTCTCTGCTGTTTGGGGCATGATCTTTAGCTCGGAGCCCAATTAGGAAAATCCCCAACGTTTAGCCGGAGTTTTGGTTCTCTGACTTCATTTCAGTCTGTGTTTATCTCTAGCTAAGCCTTAGCCTCTTTATTAGCAAGGCGAACATTCAGGTTACCAGAAACACTGGGGTCTGGAGACAAGGAGAGTGTGTGTGTTAGAGAGTCTATTAATGGGAAGGTAACCCTGAAACTCCCCTCAGTCAGTGAAGAATCCAGCTAGGTGGTGCAGTGAATAGAGTACTGGAGCACCTGCCCTGGAGTCAGGAGGACCTGAGTTCAAATTGGACTGCAGACTCTTACTAGCTGTGTGACCCTGGGCAAGTCACTTAACTGTGTTTGCCTCAGTTTCCTCATCTGTAAAATGAGCTGGAGAAGGAGATGGTAAAGCACTCCAGTATCTTTGCAAGAAAATCCCAAATGTGGTCACGGAGAGTCAAGACACGACTGAAACAATAACAACCCAAGTCTGGGAGGGCTGGCCCTGGTGTTCTCTGCCTCGTGCTGCTCTTTTGAGGTCCTCCCTTCCTTTGAATATCTATCCTAGACTGTATGTGACTGAGCGTGTCTAGCTAGGTAAGACCCCGTGGCATGACTCAGGATCAAGAGAGTCATACGTGGGCCTAAGGGTGGAGACAAAGGCTTGTCCTCTGAACTACTAGTCTCCAGATGCCAGTCATTTCTCAAGCCCGATTACAAATGGTTGGGAAGAGCCTGTAAAGAATGCTATAAAAGCTAGGTGTACCCTGTCTGATGCTGGCTAGAAGAGAGCCCTCTAATAATGTGCTTTCTCCCGGGACAGCCACATAAAATGAAGCGACTTCCAGGACGAATACCTCTGGGCTCTATTATAGGATGATCCTTTCACCCCTTTGGTGGAGAGCGGCACTCAGGAGTCCGAAGGCAGAGATCCCGTTCTGCTCAGGGTCAGTTAGCTTTGTCGTGGCCACAGGTGTGCCCCCTCAACCTGTAAATGGGTGGTGTGGATCCAAAGAGCAGCCGGGCGATTTGGGTCAGTCGTGGGGTCTGCTTAGAGGGTGTGTGAATAGCAAACGCCGCAAACATTCACCTCCATTGGCTGGCCCAGTATTCCCCATGGGCATTTTGTGCAGATCATATTCACCTCTTACCTTGAGTCCAGGCATTATTATCCCACTTGACTGAGGAAAACAACTGAGGCCCAGCAGGGGTTAAGTGACCTAGGAGCAGTACCACACGGTTGGAGTTAGAAAACCTGGGTTCAGCTCCTGGCCCTGCTCCTTGCTACCTTGGGCAAGTCATTCAACCTTAGCCAGCCTCAATTTCCTCATTTGTGAAATGGGTTGAACTGGAAGAATGCCGAAAGCCCTTCTTCTCTAAATTTAGGATCCTGTGACTTGCCCGTGGTCCTAGGCAGAATTCGAACTCTAGGCTCTCACACTCAGCAAGCACTCTCTTCATCACAGGAAGTCGCCTGCCCTCTTGGTCTGTGGTGTTTCTCAGACCTAAACTTGAATCTTTAGACCACATGTGGATTTTTGGGCATGGGCAGCAAAATAACTGGAATTTCTAAAGCAAAGGTTGTTTCCATTCTGGGGCTGGAACCAAATGCTTCGTTTTCCTTGAGAGACTCCGATCTGCACCCCAGACTTTTCCTGAGGAAATAATCGGCTGTGTACATTGAGGATGAACGGACCTGGGTACTTGAGGGCCAAGCTGCAGGGTCGTTCTGGGGCCTGGATGCATCATCATGGTGTGTCATCCCCTGCAAGGCTGCCACAGAAGGTGAGCTGTGGAGGCTTAGCTGGCGTTTTAAGAGACCGAGGTGGTTAGATTAGGAGTCATGATGGACACCACAGGCCAGACTCCCTGACCTGTACTGCAGGCAGCCCAGGCATCCTCTCCCGATCACCAGGAGATCCAGAGAAGATCTGACCTCCAGGGATTTAGAGGGTGCCCCTGGCAGCCTTTATCAGCAGGGGCCTTTCAGTTTGGTTCAGTTCTTCTGCCTGGACTTTGTGTTCTGTTTGCCTGCTTGGTTCCTTGGTGTGTCCTCAAGCCTCTTTTATCTTTCCTTTCTTATAACCATAGCTATTTTCCACGTGAACTTAGAGCCTAAAAAGGTTTTATTTTTGACTTGAAATCAGACATAATCAGAAGGAGGGAGCACATTTGTCAGCTTCATCCTTAATATCCTTGGCTTCACGATCAGACCTGGGAAGGTCCTTCTTCAAACCAAATGGCAGTTAAAAAAAACTTTGTAACTTTTTTAGGAGATGTTTTCACTGATGGTTGTGATGGAAGAGATAACTAAGGACAAAAGCCTTCAAAATATTGCAAGTTACCATTGTAATTTAAAACATTTTTCTTCCTTTTTAGATTGTTGGTCCCTCTGATGGCACTAGTTACATTATAGATTATTATGGAACAAGACTTACAAGACTGAGCATTACCAACGAAACGTTTAGAAAAACACAGAAGTACCCATAGATAGTTAGAAAATGGCTCTATGGTAAGTGACTCTGTTTAATCTCAAATAATTTTATATCTGACCCCAGCTTTATAGCTATGTATGTTATTTTTATTTACCTTCATTATCCTTGTGGTAACAAAAGATGGGCAGCAGCAGCAGCAGTAGTAGTTATAATAATTCAGTGTTCATGGATGGGTTGGATTGACATAGTAAAAATGGCAATGCACTCTACTGAAATTTCTGTATTTAATTTATATTAAATTTGTCAATTTTATAAAATTTTCAATAAATGATAACAGTAATTTATATATTTAACATAATGACAGGCAGCTTGGCATGGTAGATAGAAAAAGGTAGAAGAAAATGAAATGTTATATATATAAATTATGGAAGGAAAATATTTTTAAAATTCAGATTTATTAAGGATAAGATACATGTCTTTGACTTCATGAAAAATTTAAAAATATTCTACATAATTAACATAATATAATTAAAAGGAAAATAACAGAGAAAATGTGGCAAATGTGACATTTGAAACTTGATATCCAAAATATATAAAGAACTGTTTAAAAGCTCCAGTGGCAATTCCCTGTCCCCCATGGTTTTGTGGTCTAAAGATATGAATAGATAGTTTTCAGAAAAGGAATCTCAGATCATTTATCATCACTTGAAAAATGCCCGGCCTCACTGATTATCAAAGAAGTGCAGAGCACCGGAGCTCATTCCCATCAAACTGGTAACAGTAGAATTGAGGAATGGCCACTGGGTCTTGGAGGGGGTGGGGCAAGGGAGGTTGGGGACGAGGTGGATGGGCCCGGAGGGGGCGGTGCTGCACAGCCCATCGTGGTTAAAGTAGGCGTCTGCAGTGACCTTGTGGACTTAAATAAACCAATGTAACTTGATCCTATTTTTTTCTTTTAGGTTTTGTGCCTCTTTGATTTTAAGAGAGCTCCTGAGCGTGAAACCCCAGGCTTTCTCATCGCCCCTGTTCGCACAGCACGCGGTGCTCGCTTCAATGTGATTTTTACTGGAGATTTTTTTTTAGAGATTTTATTCTGATCTGTGCTTTACTGGAGACTTTCTCTGAGGCCCCTTGTCTCCCTTAGAGGGATTTATCACCCCCTGCCACCTTCCTGTCCCACCCCAAATGCCTTTTCTGTGGGCAAGTTGTGGCTTGTCATTTTTCCTTCTTCAAAATAAAACAATAGAATAACCTCTTTGCTGGATGATTCATTCACACCATTTCTGGGCTTGCTTTTTGAAAGAAAACCCTTCTAAGTCTGAATGGAGCCATCTTCTATTCTGGAGCCTGGGTTCGAGTTGTGGTTATTTTGCTCCTCACTGTCTCTGAGACCTTGGACAAGTGACTTCATTCCTCTGGGCCTCAGTTTCCTTCTCTTTATAATGAGGAGCTTGGGTGAGGTGACTGTTAAGTTCCCTCTCAACACTTTTATTTATTTATTTATTTTAAGTAATTTATTTTTAGTTTTCAGCATTCACTTCCACAAGATTTTGAATTCCAAATTTTCTCCCCGTCTCTCACCTCCCCCCACTCCAAGACAGCTTGTATTCTGATTGCCCCTCCCCTGATCTGCCCTCCCTCTCCTCTCCCCCACTTCTCTTATCCCCTTCCCTTCTGTTTTCCTGTAGGGCCAGATAGATGTGCCTGCATATCTCATTTCCCAGCTGCATGTAAAAACAATTCCTTTTTAAAATTTTGAGTTCCACATTCTCTCCCTTGTTCTCTCCTCACCCACCCTCATTGAGAAGGCAAGCAATTTGATAGGGGTTATACATGTGTAGTCATGTAAAATACTTCCATGATAGTCATGTTGTGAAAGACTAACCATCCTGTCGTCTCCCCCGTTTATTCCGTTCTCTCTTTTGACCCTGTCCCACCTCAAAAGTGTTTGCTTCTGATTATCCCTCCCCCCATTTGCCCTCTTTTCTATCGTATCCTTCCCCCTTATCCCTGTCTACTTTCCCGTAGAGTAAGATAGATTTCTATACCTAATTGAATGTGTGTTATTCCCTCCTTCAGCCAAATCTGATGGGAGTAAGGTTCACTCATTCCCTCTCACCTCCCCCCTTTTCCCTTCACTGGAACAGCTTTTTCTTGCTTCTTTTGTGTTAGATAATTTACCCCGTTCTACCTGTCCCTTTCTCCTTCTCCCAGTACATTCCTCTCTCACCCCTTCATTTTATTTTTAAGCTATCGTCCCTTCCTATTCAGCTCATCCTGTGCCCTTTGTCTCTGTATATGTATGTTCCCTCCTGAGGAAGGTCTCATGAGTCACAGATAACATCTTTCCATGTAGGAATGTAAACAGCTGCACTTTAGTAAGCCCCTTGTGATTTCTCTTTCCTGTTTGCCTTTTCATGCTTCTCTTGAGTCTTGTATTTGAAAGTCACATTTTCTATTCCACTCTGGTCCTCTCATCGAGAGTGCTTGAATGTCCCCTATTTCATTGAAAGTCCACTTTTTCCCTTGAAGTATTAAACTCAGTTTTGCTGTGTAGGTGATTCTTAATTCCTTCCAACTCTTAATAATAATAACAGCAGTAGGTGTAGATAGAGTGCTTTTTTTTTTTTTAAACAGATGGGGAAACTAAGGCTGAACAATGTCAAGTGACTTGCCCAAAATGACAAAGCTAGTAAGTTTCTGAGGTGGGATTTGAACCCAGGTCTCCCTGACTCTTAAGTCTGATTGTTTCTTGAAAACAGCTAATGTCTTATTGACCAAATATCATTTCTATGGTTTGGAGCGTAACACCTTTTCTGCAGCATTGGGATCTGCCTGAGTACAGGGAATATTGAAGCACTTTGGGCTCCCTAGAAAAGCTGAGGCAGCGTGGCTGTGTCTGGCCCGGATTCAGGCCTGTGATGTCTGAAACCTTTTCCCTCTGTGCTTCTGGTGGGAGCCCAGCTACCGTTCAGCCCTGCCTGTGCCGGGATGCTTGGAGGTGGGCGAGAGAGGGGCAGCCCCAGACGGAAGAGCGGGCGGGAGCTCCGAGAGCAGCCCCTGGATCCTGGACCCTCAGCCCGGACAGGCCTGGGAATTCTGCTCCTCTCCTAGGTCCTGGAGGGGCTGTCAGGCCGGGTCACCCTGGAGGGAATGTGGTGGTGGCTTCCGGAAGGGCCTGCCCCGGCTGCTGCTCACCGACCAGAGAGAGGGTGAGGCCAGTCCTGAGCTTTGCCAGCTTTGTATGCAGCTAGTCAGTTTGTCTGATCCTAAGGAAGTCCTTTCGTACTCCTGGCTCTCTTGAGTGACCTAAGGACAAGAAGGGTTTGTACGCATTTGAAGGCCGAGAGATCCAAGGGATTCTGGGAAAGTAGAGAAGGGCTAGTGGCTGATAATGACGATGATTCTCGTCCCTGCAGCTAGGCCTCGGAGAGCTAGCTCTCAGGTTTGGGCAGCGCTGTGTGCGGCTCGTCTGATCCTCACAACCACCCTGGGAGGTCTGGTGCGGCTTCCATCCCCATTTTACAGATGAGGAAACTCAGGCCCTGGTAGGCTGAGTGATTCGCCCAGGGTCACACAGCTATTAACTGGGGCAAGATTTGAACTCGGGTCATGTCTTCCTGACTCTAGCACTCTTATCCACTGCACTACCTCGCTGCCTCTAAAATTAGTAACACCAATAAGAATTATATTGTATTTATTGTCTGGACCTCTGTTTTCTTTCATCAGTGGAGGGAATGCTCATGGAGGAAACTCCCTCAACAGTGCAGATTTGCACCTTCTGTGTAACCTAGGTGGTAGAGAGTGGCCTGGGGGTGCTGAGAGGCTCAGGGTCACACTGAGGCAGGATTTGAACCCAGGTCTCGCTGCTTGGCCGCATGGCCCTTACGCAGCCGGTGCTTTCTTCCCTCATCTGTAAAATGAAAGGCTTGAACTCATTGACTTTGTGGAGTTCTTTCCAGCTCTCACTGACTGCAGACTTTCACTGAGGGCAGCCCACCCCATGATGGGACAGCTCTGTTAGTGTTTTCAAGCAAGAGTTGGCCTCCGCAGCCTCCACGCTTCCAGCACCCTGGGGTCCTAGGAGAACAGGTCTAATCCATCTGGATGGAGGGTCCCCTCTGCCTCTCGTTCCCTCACAAGCTGTCGTTGGTGCCCATGGGCCTCAGGTGCCGCGCTGAGCCCTAGAGATGGACGTGGTGATGTCTTACAGGAGGATTTCCCCAGCAGCTCCTTGTTCTACTCAAACGCTTCCTTAGAGTCAATGAGCACAGTGGGCGTTTGGGGGCTTTGCCTAACTTTTCAGTTTTGTGGTGGTAAGGATGCAATCTGCTGTGAAATAATGTTTGTTCAGGCCAGCTTGGTCCTTTCTTGTCCCCTGCCTTCATCAAGGATTGTCTGCAAAGTGTGTGAAAAGTATTCCCAGATTAAAATTTGGGATAATGATAGCTGGCTTACATGTGATGCATTAAAGTTGGTAAGACATCTTCCATATAGTTATCTCATTCAATCCTCACAACAACCCTGGGAGGTTGGTGCTATTATTATCCCCACTTTCCAGATGAGGAACTGGGGCAAACAGGTTAAGTGACTTGCCCAGGGTCACACAGCTGGTGTCTTAAGGAATTCTTCCTAACTGATTAGTATGGATAGTTCAGTAAGTACACGTATGGGCGGATGTTCTCTCAGTTTCTTTTTTCCTTACAATTGCATGTGAGTTTTATTTCTTTTTAGGAGATGTTCTATGGTGATGAGTCATAGAATCTCACTGTCCCTGAAAAACTGAAACAGGTTCAATCGAAGGGCAATGAGGAGGTGTCTGGTGGGTGTGAGACGGGCACAACACGTTGCAGATAAGGAATTTCACAAGAGAAGGATGAGACAGGCACCACTAGAGAAGGGGCAGGGACTGAGCAGGAGCAAGGGATAGAAAAGCCCATAAGCACCAGTGGTAACCAGACAAAGACGAGATCTGGAGGAGGACTCCCAGTGGGTTGGGTGAAACCTGTGTGGACAGATTACGGAAGGACATGGGCAATGACAGGTGCTCACTGTGGGTCTCTTTGAGGAAAATTCTCACATTGATAAGATTAAAAATTCATCGGACGTGCAGAATTAGCTAATGCATGCTCACCACTATTATTGTGTGTGTAACTAATAGTTCCCAGCAGGCTTGTAAGAGCATTCTAATTATACTGTTAAATTAATATGTCCTACCCGTGTGTATTTATATGCAAACCCAAAATACCATCTCCATCCCCCCCACCTCTGACTTTGGTCTAGAGCTGCCCTTTGACACATAGGAAGTGTTTAATAAATGCTTGTTGACTTCTTCATCCACGGGATTGCATCCCCCTCTCACCACCTTGGCATTGGCTGAACCTCATTCCCGACCTGCACTCCCTCCTTACCTCAACTCCTTGGAGTCCTTGGCTTCCTTTAAGACTCAATTCGAACTCTTTCTTCCCAGGGTCTTTGCTGGCCCCTTCAGCTGCGAGTGCCTTTCCATCCAAAGCTGTCTTGGATCTGCTTTATATGCGTCTTGTATATATTTATATGTTTACATGTTGCCTCTCTTGATAGAGAGATGGTACAGGGATAGAACATAAGCCCCTTGAGGGCAGAAATTCTCATATTTGCATATCTAGCATGTGGCACAAAGAAGGTGCTTAATAAATGCTTCACTATACACAGGGCATCATCCTGGATACTGGGAGAGATGAAAAGTGACTCCATTCCCTCTAGCTCAGAACCTAGAGAGGATAAACTGAATGAAATTAACTCACCCATGCCAAAGTTCCATTTCCCCATTATGCATTTTACTGAGGTCAAACTCTACCTGAGAGGGATATCCCACTAGGGAGAGCCCAGACCCAACAGGTCAAGGTGAGAGAATAAGACCCCAAGCTATCTGCACTCCTGCTCAGTTCCAAAGACTCAAGCCAACAAAGGAAGAGGAAAAGAAATCGAAAGCCAGCTCTCAATCCCTGAAAAGTTAATCCTGGTGTTTGTGAAGTGCTGAATGGCCTGTAGTCCCTTTCACCAGCAGCAATTTCTCTTGGACTCATTCCCCAGGGGCATTACTGCAGAGAGCCCCAGTAAAGGGCACTGAGCCCAAGTGGGAAGCTACATCAGTCCAGCCAACTATTCAGCAAGACAACAAAGCTACTGGCAAGCATCCTCCAGGGTCAGGATACCAGCTGCCTTCTGCCTCTGTCTCCAAAGAGTCAGTTAAAGGCAGGGGCAAAGTTAGCCAGGGGAGGAGAGTGGGTTTCCCTCTGGTTGGAAACCCATACTCTTCCCTGGGCTGACACAAAGAAACCAATCCCCACTTTGTATGGGAGTAGGGGAGCCTGCCCTGGGAGGCAGGAAAATGTCCCAGGCTTTCTATTTCCCATCAGAGCCAGCAGAGGGAGATCAGCTGTGGCTGGGTGTTGGGGCAGGGTAAGCCAAAGACAATCCCATGAGTCCTGCATTCTGGGAAGAAACTCACTTGTCCTTGTGTCCTGGCCCTTCACACCAGCTTCGTGGCTTGAAAGAAATTCTTGAGGTGCCTCATCTGTCAGATACTGATGGCCACGAGGTTGAGAGTCTAGACAATGGACCACCACAGAGGTCACTGACTGGTGCCTTCACTGGTCTGAACCTCTGCTAATTCTCCTTCTCGATCCGGTTCACTTGGTTCACTAGCTGCCCGACTCGAAGGTGCAGCTCACTCAGCTTGGCTTTGGCAGCAAACTCTGCAGTTGTTGGCACGTTCACCTACCTGAATGTCTGGGTGAACACTTAGCATGCCTCAAGCAAAGAGGGAAAACTTGTGGAATTGGAGTGTAGGCATTTTGGTGCCCCCAGGAGTGTGAGAAGTGAAAGTGAATCTGCCTTCTGAACCTTGTTGACTGGAAAGAATAACCTTGTCATCTGGGTCTTTAACTTCCACCAACGGGGGCGGGGTGGGGGGGGTGGTGGTCATATAGCTGGGTCTGGTCGTTCCCTGCAGGGAGGAAAGGGAAGAGGGGCTCCCCCCAGGCCAGTCACTGCCCCTACTCCGTCCCTGTCCTACCCATGTTTCTGCCTCCCCTTTCCCTGCAGGATCATGCCCTAAACTGTATATTGAATACCTTTATATTCCTTGACCCTAGATATGAATTTAGACCTAAGGTTTAGGGCTCTGACATTGAGGCATCAGGAGACAATGAGACAAAGTGGCCTCAGCCAGGTTTGAAACTAGTCCACAGGCCTGGGTTCAGAACTGAAAGGGGCCCCTTCCTGGAGATGAAGAGGGGGCACTGCAGCCCTGATAGGCTCAGCAGCATTTTTATTATTAGAAATCTATTTTTTTACTGTAACTCATGTGTGTCTGTTATTCTCCTCCTCCCCACTCTCCCAGGAGAATGTAAACTTCAGGGCAAGACTGTTTTCATTCTGGTCTTTTCCCCATGACAGCTAGGATGGGCATAATGGATACTTAATACATAACTTGTTGAATGGAATGGAATGCTGTATTCCCCTGTTAGAGTGTAAGCTCCTTGAGGGCAGGAACTATTGCAATTTTTTTTTGTCTTATACCCCCAGTGTCTGGCACAATGCCAGGCAAACAGGAGTCACTTAATAGTCTTATTGAACTAGAAGGACATGGTACTGGCATTACAGTTGTTACTCAAATGAAAAACAAGCACTCTCTGGGCTAACCTGGAAGTCGGCTGACCCAGACCTACTAAACTGCTGGACCTTTGGTCAGACGTCAGTGTTCTGTCCAGTTCAATGACTAGCCTTTTGGGAGGGCTGCTCCTGGAGACTGGAAAGCCTCAATCTAAGGACTGCCTCTGATACATGCTAGCTGTGTGGCTTTGGGCAAGTCACTTCTCTCAATACCTCCAGGCAAATCAGTCAGGAGTTTCTGATCTGCAGCAGAGGAGAGAATTTTCACACTGGGAGCTTTCCACACAAATGATATCACATTCTGGGCCAAGAAACCAAACTAAACACCCTGGTATAGTACAATACTGTAGTTGTATTATGTAGTCTTTGTTTTGAATGAGCGAAGAAAAT
Source organism: Phalanger gymnotis (assembly GCA_028646595.1). Lineage (NCBI taxonomy): Eukaryota > Metazoa > Chordata > Mammalia > Diprotodontia > Phalangeridae > Phalanger > Phalanger gymnotis. The sequence goes on along the minus strand of CM053626.1, from coordinate 321,962,969 downwards.
ACTCTAGCCCTGGGACCATCCTCAGTCATGGTTCTCCTGCTATTAGGGTTACCATCCACTTTAAAAAAATCATAGCTTGTGAGCCCCCACGAGGGGGTTCTTTTACTAGGTAACCAGAGAACACATTTGTCCAAGATGAAAGGCATCAATAAATCATCAGGTCTAAGAAGGAGAAAGATTTCTCCTTGAACACACACACACAGAGTTAGATTCTCCTATACCAGCAGCTGGAGAGGGGACCCAGGCAGGGATGACATGTGGTCAGGCATGTGGAGGGGACACAAATGTGGTCAGAGCAATTTGCACCTCCAATGTACTGACTTTTTTCTTCGCTAGGCTGTTTTTTGCTCAGTGTCTGCTGCAGCTCTCTTCTGGTCTTTTGGGTGGTCTCTGTACTTGTAAAGGGAAGACTCAGTTCTTTCCTTTATGACCCCAGGAGCTACTACAGCTATACACATCGCTCATGGCCAAGAGAAGCCCTCAGACTCTGATACTCCATTGTAACTCCTTTCCCTCCATGTGCTGCTCACACTTAGTTTAAACTCTTATTTGAGTTATGGTCCATAAATTCTTTTTAGCGTCTGTTCTGTCCAGACTCCCCTGGGTCCCTTCCAATCATCCCAGGGATTTCATTTAGCAAAACTGTGCTTAGCAAGAAGTGCTGGGTGGAAGCGTGGGGATGAGATTCCTTGCACCGGCCCCAGGATGCTCCTGGTCATCATGCAAATGAACTTGAGAGCAAAGGTGAATCAAGCTTCCGGGTGGCTTTAAGGCCATGATTTGTTCTGCAAATTTGGATTCTATCAAAAGGCTGCACTTAAGGACCTAGAAGGCCTCATGTGGCCTTAAGGCCGAAGGTTCCCCACCCTTGAGGTGGAGCCAGTGGAACCAAGGACCTCTGCTCCCACTTCTCTTCTCCAACCAGACACCAAGTTGCTTATAACTTTCCATAACGCGTGATGCTTTTTTTTTCTTCTTCTAATTTAGAAGCAGAACGTATGGTGATAAATATAATGTTGTTAATTAGTAGATAGGAAGTAGGTACAGATTGAAGTTTTTTCCAGCAGCAAGAAACTGAGGAGTAGGAGTGTCAACTCTTGAGAATGTAGCATTCCACTCTGGATACCCGGCTGATTGCTGAAGTTGGGCTGAAATTAGAATCAAGCCCAAAGCAAAATCATTGTGTTGTGGGGGAGAAATGTAACCTCATTGCCTAGAGCAAGAGAGAAAGAAAGAAACAAGGAAAGAAAGGATGGAAGGAAGAAGGAGAAAGAAAGAAAGAAAAAGAAAGAAAGAAAGAAAAAGAAAGGAAGGATGGAAGGAAGAAGGAGAAAGAAAGAAAGAGAAAGAAAGAGAAAGAAAGAGAAAGAAAGAGAGAAAGAAAGAAAAGGAGGGAAGGAAGGAAGAAGAAAAGGAAGGAGGAAAGAAAGAAATGGTAAAAGGATAAAATGTTCTATCCTCAGAAAAATCCTTCTAAAGGACTTTTCTGGGTTTGATTTTTAGCACCTTACATTTTCTACGCAGCCATGTACTATTGATGAAAAGGCCCTTTTTTTGGCTTCTAATTGAATTCTCCAAAGGGTGCCTATACCCTTAAGGTTGTTTCCAATAGGGAACTTTTGTTTGTCAGTAAAAATTGAATTATGTGCTACGACTTTGACTTTCCAGATGTTTTCCTGGAAAAATTCTAAAATGAAAATTTAACCTAAGTACTTGTTTAATCATTCCCTTCAGGGGCATTCCTTCTCCTGTCTTCGACACTCTACAAAAATGATTCCTCATGCCTGGAAGGGGCTGCCTTCTCACCTCCACCTCATCAAATTCCTTCAAAGCGCCTCTCAGGGGCTCTCTCCTAGGGAGGCTTTTCCTGACTCCCCGGTTATTAGCCCTCTGCCCCTCGTGAAACGATCTTATCTGTGCTCTGAATTTACTTAATGGCACCTGCCTGCCGTGGTTGTTGTGAGCATAAAATGAGATGACCTTTGTAAAGTGCTTTGCAAACCTTAAAGTGTTATATAGATGCCATTATTTTTAATTAATTAATTAATTTTCAGTTTACAATATTCAGTTCCACAAGCTTTTGAGTTTTAAATTTTCTCTCTCTCCCTCACCTCTCCCCTCCCCAAGATGGCATGCAATTTGATATGGGCTCTACATATACATTCATATTAAACATATTTGCATGTTGGTCATGTTGCAAAGAAGAGTTATAACTGGTCATAACTATGAGAAAGAAGAAACAAAACAAAATAAAAGAGAGAACAAATAGTATGCTTTGATCGGCATGTGGACTCCATAATTCTTTCTCTGAATGTGGATGGCATTTTCTATCATGAGCCTTTTGAAGGTGTCTCAGAACTTTGCATTGCTGAGAAGAGCCAAGTCTGTCAACGTTGGTCATCATACAGTGTGGCTCTAACTGCGTACAATGCTCTCCTGGTTCTCCTCCCCTCACTCAGCATCAGTTCATGTAAGTCTTTCCAGGTGTTTCTGAAGTCTGCCTGCTCATCATTTCTTATAGCACAATAATATTCCATTACATTCATATACCACAACTTGTTCAGCCATTCCCAATTGATGAGTATCCCCTCAATTTCCAGTTCTTTGCCACCACAAAAAGAGCTGCTATAAATATTTTTGACATGTGGGTCCTTTTCCATTTGCATGATCTCTTTGGGATACAGCCCTAGCAGTGGCATTGCTGGGTCAAAGGGGATGCACATTTTTATAGCCCTTTGGACATAGTTCCAAATTGCTCTCCAAAATGATTGGATCAGTTCACAACACCAACAATGCATTAGTGTTCCAATTTTTCCACATCTTCTCCAGAGTTTATAGTTTTCCTGGATGCTATATCATTATTTTTTTACTTAGTCCATAAACATTTCTTAAGCACCTTCTATGAGCCAGGCATTGTGCTAAGTGCTGGGAATACAAAGAAAGGCAAAAGGCAGACCCTGATATCCAGGAGCTCAGCTCTAATGAGAGAGATAACTTGCCAACAAGTCTGTATATCCTTTGGAGTGGAATGAAAGCTCCTTGAGGCCAGGGGCTGTCCCATTTTTAGCTTTCATCCCTGGTGACTGGCATAGGGCCTGGCATCTGTGTGCTGGGTGTCATTTAATTGGCTGGTACCTTCAACTGGAAGCCATTTGTGATTCCAGGAATCACTCACTGATATATAAATTTCAACAGATAGAAATGAGGCTATCCGATGGTTCAAGCCATCATGCCCACCACCATCATTATCATTTTGATTGCTTATTGTATATTGAACCTGCAAGTGAAATCCCCATTTGGGGAGATTCAGTCCTAAGCTGAAGAAACATTTATAAAGTGTGGTCTATTGTGAACCTTTTAATTTGCATTTTAAGAAACAGCAAATAGTGTTCTTTGGAACGTAATTCATAAGTTTGCAAAGTAATTTCCTTAAAGTTCAGATCTGATCTTGCTGGTACCCTCCTCAATAAACGTCATGGCTCCCTATCACCTCTAGGAGCAGATAAACTTTCCTGTTTGGTCTTTAAAGCTCTTCCCAACTTGGCCCCACTGTGCCTTTTCAGCCTTACTATGTACATAGTGCTTCCTTCATACCTGAGATTCTAGTCAATCGAATTTCTATTAAGAAACCACATACAGCCCCATTTCCACCTCTTTGTCTTTGCCTCGGTAGTCTCCCTTGTCTGGAACTCCCTCCCTGCTCATCTCCCCCGGCTAGGCTTCTGAGCTTCCTTCAAAGCTCAGCTTAGGTACCATATAAGCCTGCTTTCATTGCCTCCCACCCCAATTGCCTGGTAGCTGTTGTGTCTATCTGTACATGCTTGTCTCCTCTGGTAGAATGGAAGATCCTTGAGGGGAGGAACTTAGCACAGTGCCTTGCACATGGTTTTGTTGTGGTGCAGTCTCTACAGTCGTTTGCAACTCTTTGTGACCCCATTTGAGGTTTTCTTAGTAAAGATACTGGAGAGGTTTGCCATATCCTTCTGATTTTACAGATGCAGAAACTGAGTCAAACAGGTTGAGTTAAACTTGCCCAGGTTCACACAGCTAGTAAGCGTCTGAGGCTGGATTTGAACTCAAGAAGATGAGTCTTCCTTGCTCCAGGCTCAGTGCTCTATCCACTACATGGTCTAGCCACCCTTTGTATGTGCTAGGGGCTCACGGTGCTTGTTGATTGACTGACTGCTTTTGGTTAACAGTAGTATGAAGACCAAAACTGTGTCCTCTTCTCCAGAGGCAGCGCTCATCTTGAGTCTTTCAGAAGGCTTTCTGACTCCTTCACCCTGGGTGCCTTCTTCTTGTACAAGTCACACAGGAAACGTGACACCAAAATTTGTTTTCTTCAATCCAAACTTTTCTGGAGTTCATCACCTAACAACTTTGGGAATGTTGCTGTGATGGCAGCTGAGCCGTCTACTTTGGGCCCAAATTCAGGTTAATTGCGAGCATCCTCACGCATACAACGAGATGTTGCTTTTAACCTGTCAAGGTTATCAGTGGGTGCCAAGCATGGGGAGATTAAAATGTGAAAAATGATTCAGGTCGGAGCTGCTGGGGCTGCGTCAGCCAAGGGAAAGCACAGTCTTACCAGAACACTTTGCAAAAGTATGTGGGGCTTGGCACTTTTAAAGCTCCGGACTCATTTTTGTATTCAAACGGGAGGTGCTTAGGAAAAATCAGTGCATTATCCCTCTTGACTTTTGGGAATTCAGAAAGTTTGAACTGTTATTTTAATTGAGTAAATAACTTTTGCTTCTCAAGGAAACAAGCACAATTGACCTGATAACTGTGTTCTTTCTCCTGTACTGAAGAAAAAACACATGTCCCCTCCAGATAAGTTGTGTTTGACCTGTAGTAATGGAGTGAAGTTTAGACCTACTTCACTTTGGAAAATTGATGGTTAAATTTTCTTTCTTTTTATAGCATGCTAGAAGCCTATTCTTATACCCATCAATTCATTTGTGAGATCCTTGAACTAGAGCTGGAGGTACGTTAGAGACTGGCTCATCTGATTCCCTCTTGTTACCAAGAAAAGCGAGGCCCATAGAGCTTCCATGCTCACACAAGTAACAAGCATCAAAGACAGGATTTGAATCCACGTCCTTTGGCAAAAGCCAGTGCTTGTTGTATCAAACCATGCTACCCCCTTCAATTCAACAAGGCACTTATTAAGTGCCTACTGAGTGCATCCATGTGTTTGTGCATGTTGAGTACCCCATTAGAATGTAAGCTTCTAGAAGTCCCAGACTTAGGTGTCTGTTGTATTGGTGCTCTCAGAATCATAAATATACCTGGCATATAGTAGGCACTTAATAAGTGTTTCTGGATTTATTGCATACATTAGGATCATATAAGATCCTACAAAGAGTTTGGCATAATTATCCTCCCAGAAAAAGAAAATGAGTGATGAAGAACGCTTATTGTCTAAACTGCGACATGTAGTTAGATGGAAAGCCGATCTGGCTTATATATCAGTATGTATGTATGTGTGTGCATGGGTAGATATGTGTAGATATCCATGTAGATAGATATATTTAAGTATTTCTATAGAGATCTCTGTCTGTCTGTCTGTCTAATCTTGGACAGATGCTAAGGTTGGGCAAGAGGGCCCAGAAATAAACAGTAGGAAGAGAACAGGGCAGATTGTCTCAGGGAAACGGCAAGGTTTTTTTTTAATATAAATTTTATTTAATATATTTAGTTTTCAGCATTGATTTTCACAGGAGTTTGAATTACAAATTTTCTCCCCATTTCTACCCTTCCCCCCGACTCCGAGATGGTGTACATTCTGGTTGTCCTGTTCCCCAGTCTGCCCTCCCATCTGTCACCCTACTCCCTCCCATCCCCTTTTCCCTTCCTTTCTTGTAGGGCAAGATAAATTTCTACGCCCCATTGCCTGTGTATCTTATTTTCTTGTTGCCTGCAAAAACTTTTTTGTTTTTGCTTTTGAAAATCTATTTTTTAAAACTTTGAGTTCCAAATTCTCTCCCCTCTTCCCTTCCCACCCACCCTCCCTAAGAAGGCAAGCAATTC
>CM053626.1:321932332-321956436 GCA_028646595.1 Phalanger gymnotis | reverse complement strand
GACCTTACCCAGAGACTATTCAGGCTGTCCTGGGCTGGAGCCCTGCTTCCCTCTGCTACCCTGTGGCTTCTGCAGGTCTAGAATTGGTTCAGAGCCATTTTTTATAGGTTTTTGGAGGGACTTGGCGGGGAGCTCACGCTAGTCCCTGCTTTCCAGCTGCCATCTTGGCTCTGCCCCCCCTTGTTTTTTTTTTAATAGTCTGTTGGTGAACTTGTAGTGGGAATGGACCAGGGTCCCATAGCATGGGGAGGTGTGGGTGGTTTGCAGTTTATTTCATTGCAAAAATATCCACACCAAGAAGTAACAGATCCGCCTGAGAGTGTTTGAGCGGGGCCCAGGTACTGTGTAGATGTACAAAAGCAAAAGTGGAAACGATCCTTGACCTTTGGGAACTTACGTTCTATTGGCATGTTGAATCATTGTACATTAAACTGGAGATGAATCATTGAATGAGTGAAAATGCATTTATTAAGTGCTTACTGTGTGCAAGGCACCATGCCAAGTGCTAAGGATGCAAATAAAGCAGCAGAGATTGTCCCTGTTCTCAACATTCTCCCAGGAAAAAGAAATAGATGGCAGTCTAAATATTCATCATATAAGTCAGATTTAATAATGCAGTAAGCTTTAAAAATCATAAAAATATAAAATGCATAAAATAACGTCCCTTGGTGCTACACATCTGTGTAAGAGGGACCTTTACCCTGTGTACTTTTTGATCTTTAGGCAATTAGGGGGTACAGTGGATAGGGCTGGGCCTGGAGTCAGGAAGACCTGAGTTCAAATCTAGCCTCAGACACTCACCAACTGTGTGACCCTGGGCAAGTCACTTCACTTCTGTCTGCCTCTGTTTCCCCATCCGTAAAACGGGGATAGTAATACTGCCTATCCCAGGGTTGTCGTATCAAATGAGATAACATTCGTAAAATGCTTTGCAAACCTTAAAGCGCCGTGATGATGATGATGATGATGAGGATGATGATGATGCTTGGGGAGCCAGTGATCCTGGGCAGGGACTGACTTAGGCTGGCTCTGTGGTTCAGGCTCAGGGTTGGAACAGAATGAGACAGGGCCAGCGCTCCTCCCCTAGCCATTGCAATCCTCCGCAGCTCAGAGTCTCTCTGGTTCAGGTGGGAAGGACCTCCAGTCGTTCCTGTTTGGGGATGACATTGTCCAGATTATGTCAAGTCCTAGAACATGATACAGTTTTTTTTAATGAAATTCACAACTCCTCGAAGAAGTTACACCTAGCTACCAACGTGAGAAACACCAGGCGTGTGATGAATGACTTTGGTCCGGATAATGATATGAGGTTGGAGGGACGGCCCATTGAGCTGGTCCGTCAGTGTCTGTTGCTGTTGTTCTGTCCTGACCCCGTGGACAGAGCACGCTGACATTGTCCATGAGATTTTCTTGGCAAAAATACTGGAATGATTTGCCAAATCCTTCTCCAGTGGATTAAGGCAAACAAAGGTTAAGTGACTTGCCCAGGGTCACACAGCTAGTAAGTGTCTGAGGCTGGATTTGAACTCAGGTCTTCCTGATTTGAGGCCCAGGGCTCTATCTACTGAGTCACCTAACTGCTCCTATCAGTGCCCGTTAGATAGACCACTGGACAGAGCATTCTACTTGGAGTTAGAAAGAACTAAGTTACAATCTAGCCTCAGACTCTTAGTAGCTCTAAGCGATATCACAGATCTAGTCTCTGTATGTATCCCTAGTCTACCTGTAATGCTACATGGCTGTGAACCACGGAACCCTGCAGTCTTGGAAACACTAAAGGCAAGGTCCATCCATGGACAATGGAGGGACACGTGGTGTGTGTGAACAGGCTGTGCCATATTCTGGACATGGAGGAGAAGGGATCATGGTGAAGCGTGTGGGATGCTACAGTTGGCGATGCTAGCCTGTTTGTTGTTCCTCTGTCCCTCCACTTCCTGCGCAGAGCAGAAGTTACAAAACACCCTCCTTTCTTCAATGTTCAGTCCTGAGAGAGAGCGGGCTCAAACTTGAAGTGCCAGGTTAATGAAGTACATAGAAAGGAAACCTGTGGGGCTGGGCAGGCTGGGGGGAGAAGGGTACCTTGTGACTCCTCATTGTTGGAGGTCTTTTCTCCTTTCATTGCTCTCTGGCTGACCCCTTTCCAGATGTGGTGTCTTAGCCGACAGGTTAAACAGGCTACAGCATCATGGCTACCAGTAGTAGACTTTCCAATTTTGTCTCACACGCTTACTGGCTGTGTGACTCTGGGCAAGTCACTTAACCCTGTTTGCCTCAGTTTCCTCATCTGTAAAATGAGCTGGAGAAGGAAATGGCAAAGCACTTCAGTATCTCTGCCAAGAAAACCCCAAATGGGGTCGTGAAGAGTCAGACTCAACTGAAAACAACTGAACTGAACTAGACTCTGCTGCGGACTCCAGTTTTCTGACTGTTCTTTTGAAGCTCACAAGGTCTTGACCTAGTCTATTCTTTCTATCATACTCATTTACCCAAGGTCAGGAAAGAAGAAACATGACAGAGATGGAAGAAACAGCAGCAACATGTATTCATGGCCACATGGCAGCCAGCAGAGGGAGGTAATACTGGCAGTCCTGAAACACCTCCCCCCACCCAAAGGCTCTGGGCAGTTCTTCCTCCTCATTCAAAAAATACCAGTGAAGAGAGCATCATTTTTATCCATTCAAACATTTACACATGTTCAGTTCTGTGTCAGCGGCCAATTTAAAAGCGTTTCATCGCTCTGTGGTAGGCTGACCAGAAGCAGTCAAAGGATACCTCCACGTGCTCTGAATCAGAGACAGTGACTCTCTCTCACTCTTCATCCTGCATTTCCTAAAGCAGGCTCTCCGTGGGGGTGGATATCAGGCATGCTCTAAGGGCTGTGTCCTCATTGGCTGCTTTCCCTACCCCCATCCCCAAATGTTACATTCAAATACCCTGTTCTTGTAGAAGTGGGAGCTATGGTCCTTGTCCTCATGGCACTTACAATCTAATTGGGAAAACAAGGTCTAAAAAGTCCATGACAAGTCAGATGAAGCCCAAGGGCAGTGCCAATGATCTATGAAGACACTAAATAGTAGCAGAGTTCAGAAGAGGAAGAGACACCGGTTTGGAACGTGAAGGGAAAGGAATCAATGAAGACTTGAGAGTGGTCACAGCAGACGTCTCTTAAACTCTACGTCTGTGACTGCACACATATGACCTCGATCAAATTGCTTGCCTTCTCAATGAGAGGAGAGATGAGGGAGGGAGAGAATTTGGAACTCAGTAATTCAAAAAAAAATGTCAAAAGTTATTTTTACACATAATTGAGGAAAAATAAAATATTAAATAAATTTTTTAAAAAAGAAAAAAAAATCTATGCCGGGTTTCTGCCCCAGAACCTTTGTACATACTGCTTGCCTTTCTCTCCCACATCTGCTAAAGGCCAGCACTTTCTTTAACTAGGGACCTTCTTAGTAATGGACTCTTGGCAGGCTGAACCTGCTAAATAAACTAAACTGACAATGTTACTTAAGAAAGATATTTAATGAGGATTAGAAAGCACATGGACTTTTGGGGGAATTTCTAGCTCAGTATAAACATGTGAATCCATCAAAATTGACTGCTATAAATTGAGAGTATAATCCTTCAGAACAGCCCAGAGCTAAAGACACAAGATTTATTGTAAATATGAGGGAATCAGATGACCCCTCCTGGCCCCAGTTGGGCCTATCTCACAAGTAGCCTCTATAGGTTTCCCAGCTCCAGATGAAGTGGCAAACTAGTAAGAGTAGGGGTAGGGGAAGAAAAATGGCTGGCCCTTCTGGCCCCCTCCTCCAATTAGTGAGTTCTTCCTGGAGGTTCCATTTTGGGGAAGTGCCAAGGCCAGGCAGCCTAGACTGGCCAGCTCCTCACTTGAATCTCTTGGCTTCGTTACCAGGCATTTTTTGCCTTTCACCCAGTAAGATCCCTCTGCCTCGCAGCCTTTTCACCTTGAAATATTTCTCTACCCTTGTAGGCCTTCTCCTCCCACTGGTGGGTTCCTCCCCCAACCTCCATTTTAAGGACTCGATCAGGTCAGCCATCCTTCACTCCTCTTTCAGCTCTGCTACTGACTCTCTGGACTTGGCCACCATTACCACATTACCTCCCCCACTCCCATTTTTTTTCAGCTCCCTTTTATGTGTTGACTTCTCCTATTAGAATGTAACCTCCTCGAGGGACGGGACTATCTTTCTTTTTGCTTGTATTTGTATCTCCCATGCTTAACATTGTGCCTAGCACACAGTAAGTGCTTAATAAATGCTTGTTTATTTGAGAAAGTTGGAGAGAGACTTACAGGGACAGAGGCAAAGAGAGACAATGAGAGAATAGTCATGTGGGTAGAAAAGAGAAAGCAGGACATGACAGGAGAAGAGAGAATTCAAGGAAGACAGAGCCAAAAGGGAAAGAGAAAGTGAGAGAATGCAAAGGGGGTGAGGAAAGAAAAGATAGGAAGAGAAAAGGAAAGAAGAGAAAGAGAGAGAAGAGAGAGAGAGAGAGAGAGAGAGAGAGAGAGAATGGAGTAGTTTGCCATTTCCTTCTCCCGCTCATTTTACAGATGAGGAAGCTTAGACCAGTAGGGTGAAGTGACTTGCCCAGCTCATGGTGTCTGAGGCCAGCTTTGAACTTAGGAAGATGAGTCTTCCTGACTCTAGGCCTGGTGCCCTATGCCCTGTGGCACCTGGCTCTTGGTAGAGCCAGCTCTTTTGGCACAGCAGCCAGCGGGCGCCATAGTGCGTAGAGCATTGGACCTGGAGTCAGGAAGACTCATCTTCCTAAGTTCAAATCTGGCCTTGGACGCTTGTTAGCTCTGTGACCCTGGGCGAGTCACTAATTCCGGTTTGCAATGGAACAGCACTCCGGCATCTTTGCCGAGAAAACTCCAGATGGGGTCATGCAAAGTTGGGCACGACTGGACAATAACAGCAGTTACTAAGGACGTTTCGAATTATCCTCCTTCTCCTAAAGACTACCAGCCCTCCCTTAGGGTCAGACCCAGTCTCGTGTATTTTTTGTCATTCCAAGCTCAATGAATGAATCAATCAGTCAGCAAGCACTTATTAAGTGCCTCTTCGGTGCTGAGTGCTGTGCCAGGTTTGGGGAATATGAAGGCAAAATCGAGACAGTCTCTCCCCTCCAGGAGCTTATGTTCTATCAAGGTATATACAAGTTCCAAATATGGATCTATACAAAACCAAGACAATGTATCACATTGGGAGGGCGGGAGAAGCAGCCAAACGGGACTGGGAAATGGTGCGTGTAGGCCATGCTTGGGTTGAGCTTTCCTCTTTCAAAGGAGAAGTCAGTTTTGAGTTAAGGAGGGATCCACCCTGTTAACACCAGGTGTCCCCTATCCATCATCTGTCTTACTTAACAGATGCCAACCTCGAAGCCCCCTAATCTGGCATCCTTGGTGTCATTCTTGACTTCTCTTTAGAACTCACTCCCCTTATCCGATCTATTTCCAAGTCTGGTTTCTACCTTCACAACATGTCTCCTGTATGTCTCCCTTCCACTCACAGTTGCCGCCTTGGTCCCTGCTTCCATCACCTCATTCTCGACTATTGCAGTAGGATTTGAGCTTGTCTCCCTACCCATTGTCCCAATGCATGCTGTTCTGGCCAGAGCCTTGTGGGTGAGAGGTGATAGCTATGCCACTTCCCTCGGCCCCTACCCTCATTCCAAATAGCTACATGGTAACAACGTGCCACAACTGCCAAGGATGGCAAAGTGGCAAGACTGCCAACCAATATAGGTAGCATAGGAAGAAAATATCTTAAGGAAAAGAGCGTGAGGAAAGGCTCTGTGCTAAGAACAAGCAAGTCTATTTGGGTAACAACACCATATTTAGGAAGGGTACTGATGAAGTGAAACAGGACCAGAAGAAGGTAGTCTATCCAGTGAGAGAAGTGGAGGCCATGAAGGAATGAATGAAGGGGGGGCTGAAGGGATGGGCAAGCAGATAATTGAAAAAACATTTATTGCTCGGTATGTGGTAGGAGCTGGAGACATACATGCAAAAGAGGGAAAGTCCTTGCCCTCAAGGAAGTTATGTTCTAATCGGGGGAGACAACATACATAGGGGTGTGGTGACCAAGGAAAGGCGAAGTCAGAGGGATGGTGAGTGGAGATATAATAGGGCAATTGAATGAAACACCCTTTCCAGAAATAAGAGTATTACTGGTTTGATTTACTGCTCCCAGAGCAGGAAATAGAAAGCTGTGGAAAGCAGCCTTCCCCTGATGGGAGTAGGGGGTGGGTAGCTCTAGTGAGCTCCTGACAGTCAGTATGCCCTGCCTTATGAAGTAAAGAAGCTAGGGGTGTTGAGGCTAAAGAAGAGAAGGGGCAGGGATATTATTATTACTGTTCAGCCATTTTTCAGTTGTGTCCAACTCTTTGTGACCCCATTTGGGGTTTTCTTGGCCAAGATCCTGGAGTGGTTTGCCACTTCCTTCTCCAGTTCATTTTATAGATGAGGAAACTGAGGCAAACAGGTTAAGTGACTCAGTCAGGGTCACACAGTTAGTGTCTGAGACTGGATTTGAACTCTGGTCTTCCTGAGTCCAAGCCAGGCACTCTATGTACTGTGGTGCCCCCTGGCTCTAGTGAGCACTCCACAATCAGTGTGCCAAGCCATAGGAGGTACACAAGCTAGGAGTATTTAGGCTAGAGAAGGGGAAGGGATCCAGCTGGCTTCAAGCTGTCTTGTGGGGGGAAGAGAGAGGATAATGGTTCTGTTTGGCCCAAGGAGGAAGAACCAGGAGAAAGGGCTGAAGTTCATGGGATCTTAGATCTAGAAGGGAACTCAGAAGTCAAGTCAACACCTCCTAATTTTAGAGAGGAATAAATTGAAGTTTAAAGAGATTAAGTGACTTGCCCAAGGTCACATTTGAACCCAGGTCCTCTGACTCCAAAGTCAGCATTCCTTCCATTGTGCTCCATTGTCCTCTGGCTCCAAACCCCCTACTATTTCCACTGTACTAGGCTGCCTCCGTTCCACTTTTGGTCAGCTCTAATTGTTAGGAAGTGAATGGAGGTGAAGGCAAACCTTTCATAGAGGCAAATCTCCATGAAATTCCTTCTTGTTGCTCCCAGTCATGGGGTTTGGTGCCCAACTGAGTCAAATACTCTTCCATGTGAAAGCCCTTTGATACTTGAAGAAAGCTCTCATGTCTCCCTGGAATCTTCGCTTCTCCAGGATAAGTGTCTCCAAGCCTCCAGAATGTTCTGTTTGTTAATGGGTGCCTATTATTGTGGGTTATCCTCCATTAATGGCCCTTGATTGTGCTGATCGGCCAACTCTGCTTCCCTATTGTTGCTGAGGCCATCACCACCCTGGCAGCCCCCCAGGCCGCTATCTTGGGGTCATCCTTGACCCCTCTTTGCCCTCACCCCACTTGTCCGATCTTTGCCAAGTCTTATTTCGACTTTCCCATCTCTCATACATATCTCCTCTGCACTCCCATGGTCACCACCTTGGCCCAGCCCTAACTGACTCCACTCGGGACCATTGCTGTAGTACTCTAACTGGTCCTCCTGCCTCAGGTCTCTCCTCTCCTAATCCATCCCCATTCAGGTCCTGCTTCCAGCCTCCCAAAATGATTTTTCTAAAGCACAGTTTTGACCACGTCATCCTCTTCCTTCCATCTGAGCTCCTTAACCAATAAATTTCAGTGGCTCCCTATTACTTTCAGAATAAAACACTATACCCTCTGTTTGGCAATCAGAAAACCTTTCATAATTTGACCCCTTTCTACTTTTCAGCCTTGTTAAACTTTGCTCTTCTCCCACACTCTGTAACTACATTGGCCTACTCTCCATCTGCAGACTCCATGCATTTGCACTGGCTGTTCCTCATGCCTGGAGTGCTGTCCCTCCTCACCTGAGCCTTGTGGCTTCCCTGGCTTCCTTCAAGATTCAGCTCAAATCCCACCATCCCATCAACTGCTTGTACCTTCCTTCTGACATTACCTTCTATCTACTCTGTAGATACTTCTGTGTGTGTGTGTGTATACATATATATATATACATATATGCATATATATATATCTCAGATGTGTAACTCATTATTTATATGTTGTTTTCTCCATTCAAATGTGAGCTCCTTGAAGACAGGGACTGTTTTCACCTTCCTTCATATTCTTAGTACTGAGCCCTGTTCTTGGCACATGGTAGGTGTTTATTTGATAAATATTGACTGACTGACCAAGCTGAAAAGGTCAGGATTCTTGGGTTGGTGGTGAACGGTTGGTCTGTTGGGAGACTCATCAGACTGTAGACAAGGAGATGAATTTTTGGCTACAGGAGCCCTCAAAGACCCCTCATGAAGTCCCAGAAGGGTGGAGTCAACACTGATGCAGGGAGAACCTATAACCCCAGAATCACAGGGTTTTGAAATATCTTAATGATGCCTGAATGAAAAAGCATTTATTGAGAGTTGTGATGTGCTGGGCATTGGGCTAAGGGCTGTGATACAAAAGGAGGCAAAAGACAATTTGTGCTCCCAAGAAGCTTACAATCTAATGGCGAAGGCAATATCAGACAAATACATACAAAGCAAGCTGTGTACAGGGATAAATAGGAAATAACTAACAGAAACAAGGAACTGGAATGAAAAGGGATTGGGAAAGGATTTCTGTAGAAGACGGGATTTCAGTGGGACTTCAAGGAAGCCGGGGAGGTCAGTGGTCAGAATGGAGGAGAGTGTTCCAGGCACAAGGGACAGCCAGAGAAAATGCCTGGAGCTAAGAGACGGAGAGTCTTGTTCCTGGAGCGGCTAAGAGACCAGTGTCCCTGGATGGAAAAGTATGTCTGGGAGTACGGTGCAAGAAGACTGGAAGGTGGGAGGGGGCAGGTTATGAAGGGCTTTGAATTCCATACAGAGCACTTTGTATTTGCTCTGGAGGCAATAGGGAGCCATGGGAGTTTATTGAGTAGAGGGTGGCGGTGATGCGACTGGACCCGTACTTTAGGAAATTGCTTTGACAGAGGAGTAGAGGATGGCCTGGCATGAAGGAGATGCTGGAGGCAGGCAGACCCCCCTGCCCCCAGCAGGCTATTGTAATAGTCCAGGTGTGAGGTGATGGAGTCTACACCAGGGTAAGGACTGTGGCAGAGGAGAGAAGGCGGTGTATCCGAGAGGTGTTGCAGAGGTGAAATTGATAGTCCTGGCCAAGGAGGGGTATTTGGGTCTGGGAAGTCACAGTGCTGATGAATGGAGTCCTGAGGCAATCGAGTGACCCATTCTTTCCAGGAATAGCCACGCTGATTTGATTGTTGCTCTAGGAGCTAGAGGTTGAGGGGAGTGGGGTGATGGTAGGGGAGGAAGGGGTGGTTGTGGGAAGGGCACAGCAGCAGAATGGATCGAAGATGGCTAGAGAATAACGTGTGGGCTCTGGGTTGAGGCGAAATGTGGAGAACTCCACAGTCTAGAGTTCAGGGTTCCTCGACATTCACACAGCATTAAGGTTCCCAAAGCACTTTACAGATGTTATTCCATTTGATCCTCATGATTCTGGGAGGGACTATAGTTACATGATATGATCCTATGATCCCAGAGAGGCTGAGTCACTTAGCTTGTATTTTCCAAAAGTATGATTAGAACCCGGGCATAAGAATTTTTGTGCTGAAGTATTCGCTAATAGTGTTCAGCACCATTAAATTTTGATGCCCCAGGGAAAAGCGCTGATTGCCCACCCTAATTATACTTCTTAGCCCAGTTGTCTCTAAGTCCTGGGGGAATTAGACGGCTCAGGGGATAGAGCACTGGGCAGGGAGTCAGGAAGACCTGAGTTCCACTTTGACTCACCTGTGTGGTCCTGGGCAAGGCACTTAGTAAATGACTTCCATTTTCTTCAATTTTCTCATTTGTTAAAAGATGACAATTACAGCCCCTCCCTCCCAGGGTTGTTAGTGCCTGGCGCATAGTAGGCGCTATATAAAGTTAGCTGTTATTATGAAGTCCAGCACTAAGTCCAGTACAGCACGGCTATGCATACCTCTTCTCTCCTGTTATATCATCGCTGTACCTCCTCTTCACCCATAACCACCTTTCCCCTTTCCAGCTCCCCTTAATGTGTCATTTCCCCCCATTAGAATGTAAGCTTCTTGAAGGCAGGGACTGTCTTGTTTGCTGTCTTGTGTCCCCTGTACTTGTCATAATGCCTGGCGTGTAGTAGGTGTTTAAAGAATTCTTGTTGATTGATATTCAGGTCGGGTTTGTACTAGATGGCTCTCAAGGTTCTTTCCATCTTTGAGATCTGAAGTGATACTCCAAAAGGGAAACCACTTGTGGTTTCTGGTTGGTTTGTTTGGGAAAAAAACAACAATCCCAGTACGTTATGCACTCAGAGGCTGACATGCATCTTCCTGCTTGCCCAAGGGGTCTTTGGTACTTTACATAAAATAGGAAAATAATCAGTTTATTGGGGCAATACCTTGGCCTTCCGATGGACAGATTGGTCTCTAGGGGATCTATGGTAGTTACTGCCCTGGCAGCAAAGGGGAGAAAATACACACACAATTTCAGTAGAGAACCGTGAAGCCAGTGGTCACTGCAGCTGGCCCTTAGGTCCAGCCAGAAATGCCTTCATGTCACCGCAATGTTTCTCTATCACAAGGGAAATTTTCTTGTTTGCATGTTTGTTTCACCACCGGCCTGCATATAGGACCCAAAGACCCTGAGTTCAGTTTCTTATTTTTCTAATTTTAATACAGTCTGCCAGACTGGACTGTGGCACAGGTGCATAGGGCAGCTGAGTCCAGTGGTGACAAGCTTCAGTCCTGTCCTTGGAAAGACACCCCCAGGGCCATGAGTCAGATCTTCTACTTTAAAAAAATTATTTACTTATTTTTAGTTTTCAACATTCACTTTTATGAGATTTCGCATTCCAGATTTGTTTTTCCTTCTCTCCCCTCCCCAAGGCGACCTGCAATTCAGTACAGGCTATACACGCACAATTATATTACACATATTTCCACATTAGTCATGTTGTGAAAGAAGAATGAGAACAAAAAGGAAAAACCACAAGAAAGAAAAAAAAGAGAGAAAGTAGTCTGCTTGTATCTGTATTCAGACTCCCTAGTTCTCTCTCTGGATATGGAGGAGTCTTTTGGAATCGTCCTAGATCCTCGCATTGCTGCGGAGAGCTAAGTCTATCAAAGTTGGTCATTGCACAATGTTGCTCTGACTGTACAGATCTTCTATTTTTAATAATACCACAGGATCGTAGGTAATCGGGGCTGGAAGATCATGCGATATCATAACATAAAATGTTAAGAGCTGGAAATTATTCAAGACCCTTGGCAATAGCAGTGCCCCCAAACCTGCAGACCTGCTTCTAGCTCAGCTCCCACAGCTATCTTGGGGAAAAGAAATCATTCTGGGGAAGGGGCCTGCCTTCCTAATTACCATCAGCAGGTGATGACTGCCACCATCAGAAAGATGACCCATGGGAGTGGCAGCACCCCTCCCCGCCACTTCAGACCACTAGTCTTTCTTCCAGTTCAGCTCTTGAAGCTATCATCTGGACAAGCAGCCCCTATGGAGGAGAAGCCAGCCATCCCCACCAGCTGCCAATCAACTGAGGCTCACAGGGCAGGCAGACTAGCTGAAGCATCTAAGCACCCTGAGGAAGAGACAAGAGGCTGAATAAAGTTGGCAGGTTAGACCACTCCAACCCTTCTTGTCTCCTGACCATTCCCCTCAGATCCTGATAAGGACAGCCCAGGACCCTGAGCCCAAGAGCCTTGGGAATAGCCAGGCTTCCAGCCCAGGGCCCTCAGTATCCTCCTAGGAAGCAGCCACTGTGGAAAGGCAGGCTGGAGACCAACAGGTTCTGCAGGGGCCACAGCTACAGGTAGTGAAGATCTGGAAAATAAAGTTATTTCCATCGAAATTCTTGGCATTGTCAAATGATTCAAAATCAGAAATAGATACAATTTTAACAGGAGAAATGACTTTGCAAAAGAGGTGGGACCATCTCCTTTGCTGCTGCCCCTAAGGATTATGGGACTTTTCCATCTGACTTGGGCTTAAAACCTTCTATATGTGTTGGTTGTCTCCCCTATTAGATTGTGAGCTCCTTGAGGGCAGGGACTGTCTCTAGCACTTAGCACAGTGTAGGTGCATAGTAAGTGTTTAACAAATGTCTTATTCATTCATTCATTCATTCACTCAGACTGTCAGAACATAGAATATTATCATTAGAGGTGACCTCAGAACATAGAATGTTAGATTTAGAAGGGACTGGAACATAGACCATAGAACGTTAGCTTTAAAGCGATCTTAGAACATAGAATGCTAGATCTAAGAGAGACATTAGGGATTACCCGCTCATCTGTCAAATGAGGAAACCGAGGTCTGCATGGGTTAAGTGACTTGCCCTTGACCTCACAGCCATTAAGTGGAAAAGCCAGGATGTAAACTCAAATATTTGGACTCTCTTTTCGTTATTCTCTACTTTCTCCCTCAGTTGCTCAGTGTTGGGTTTTTGCTCCCAATAAATAGCTTACATTTTAGAACACTTTAAGATTTGCCAAGCATATTTAGAAGTGTTTGATCACTGAAGTTGTTTGCTTTTTACACCACAATAATTTACCAATATAGTCCCCTGCCCTTGCCATTTATTTGACCACTTCTTGTAGCATATGCTTCTCCAGCAGGTGGAATCTTCAATCATCCTCTCTAATCTTCAGCCACACTCTGTCTGCTGGCTCCATCCTACCACCATCCAAACAAACTCAAGTCTCCTCAATCCTTAAGAACCTTTCACTAGACCACCATCCTCTGGAGCGAGTGTTCTATAGCTCTCCTCCCTTTCTTGGCCAGACTCTTGGAAAAAGTTATCTGCACGCAAGCTCTCTGCTTCCTTCCTTCTCACTCCTCAACCTTCTGACCTCATCATTCAATTGAAACTGCTTTCTCCAAAGTTACCCTTGATCCCTTGTCAAATTTGATGGTTTTTTTCTCAGTCTTCATTCTTATCGACCTATCTGAGATGTTAGACACTATTGACCACCATCTCTTCTCGGCTACTCTCTCTTCTCTGGTGTGTGTGTGTGTGTGTGTGTGTGTGTGTGTGTGTGTGTGTGTGTGTGTGATAAGACTCCTGATTTGTCTCCTACCTGTCAGAGCACTCCTCAGTAACCTTTACTGGGCTCATCATCGGCACCATCCACCAATGTTCTATCTTGGACTATCTTCTCTTCTCCCTATACATCCCTTTCTTGGGAACCTTATTAGCTCCCATGGGTTTGACAACCATCTGTATTCAGAGGTGCCCCAGGTCTATAAATCCAGCCCCAATCTCTCCCCTGAGCTCCAGTCTTACATCACCAATTGCCTTTTGGATATTTCAAACGGGATATCCTGGATATCTTAAACTCAATATGTCTAAAACTAAGCTTATTATTTTTCTCCTTAAACCTTCCACTCTTCCAAACTTCCCTATTTCTGTCAAAGACACCAGTCTCGTGGGTTTATAACCTTAACATCATCCTGGATTCCTCACACTCCTTCACCCCATGTAGCTGATCAGTTGACATATCTCATCATTTCTACCTTTCCATGTTTCACACCCTCCATCTTCTCTCCACTTGCGCAGCCACCACCTTCATTCAGAGCTTTGTTGCCTCTTCTCACTCCAGCCCTTCCTACAGGCTCTCGAGGGATAGTGAATTTCCTTAAGTGCAACTAAGCAAAAACCAATCAGCAAAGCCCAATGTGTACGTCCATATTCTCCCACCTCTCTGGTGAGAAGAGGGGAGTGTTTTTTGGAATCTGTTTTCCTGAACTGACCATCGCAATTAATCTGAATTTAAATGATCTCCAATGTTATTTAAATTTATATTCTTATACTCATTGTATATTTTGTTCTCCAGGTTATTCTTCCTTCACTTTTGCAAAACATTCTACATACATTATAATTCCTGCCATTTATATGGGGCTTTGAGATGTACAAAACACTACTT
Source organism: Phalanger gymnotis (assembly GCA_028646595.1). NCBI lineage: Eukaryota > Metazoa > Chordata > Mammalia > Diprotodontia > Phalangeridae > Phalanger > Phalanger gymnotis. Next base: position 321,942,444 of record CM053626.1, on the reverse strand, counting down.
TTATTATCTCAATGGATTTGATCCTCACAACAACCCAGTGAGGTAGGGGCTATGATTATTCTCACTTTATGAATGGGGAAATTGAGCCTGGGAAAGGTTAAGTGACTTGTCCAGGGTTATATAGCTAGTAAGTGTCTGAGGCAGGATGGGAACTTGGGTGTTCCTGACTTGGTGTCCAGCACCCTCTAACAATTTCCCCAACTAGCTGCCTAATTTTGCCCTCACAATAGTACAAAGTGTGTTTTTCACAAGCATGAGATGGAGGAGGCATGTAGCTGTGGTTGTGGTTCTTGGGGCTGTAGTGCTCAGAAAGTAGCAGTGTGGTGGATGAGCCTAGAGAGCCCATGGGGTCTGAGCCAGATGAAGAGGGGCAAAGGTAGACTCACTGTTCTGTCTATTCTTCACACCTGACCTGGAGTGTTGGGTTTGATCCTGGGCTGACCGGACATTACTAAGTGGAAGAGGGTGCAGAAGATGGTAATGAGCATGGCGGAAGGCCTTGAGTCTGAGTTATCTGAAGACCAGTTTAAAGAACTGGGGATGCCTAGCTGGGAGAAGACTCGAGGGAACAGATTAGTAAGCTACAGATATGTGAAGGACTCTCGTGTGGAAGATGGATGAAACTTGTCTGGTCCCAGAGAACTCAGAACCAGCAGTAATAGGGGTACCTGCAAATGTAGGCTTGATGTCAGAAAAACTTCCTGACAAGAAGAGCTGCCCCAAAGTGCAAGAGGCTGTATATAGAGGTTTCTTCCCTACTGGAGGTCTTCAGGCAGAGGCTGGATAACCATTTGTCCATCGTGTCATGGTGGGGATTCCTTTGGTGTATGGAAATTGAGGTTCTGGGGCTAACTGATTTTACTTGTTGTGCCTCAGTTTCCTCATCCATAAAATAAGTGTAATAATAGATGCATTATCAACCTCACGTTCAGTAAAGTGCCATATAAAGCCAGGAAGACTTGAGTTCAAATTCTGTCTCAGACATACTTAGCTATGTGACCCTGGGGAAGTCACTTAACTTCTGTCAGCCCCAACTTCCTCATTTATAAAATGTGGACAGTCATAACTCTACCTCTCAGGGTTTTATGAAGATCAAATGAGATGCCATTTGTAAAGTGCTTGGCCAAATCTTAAAGCGTTATATAAATAGCAGCCATACAGTTATCGTGATGTGAGTGCAGGTTTCTCTTTCAAGAGGGTTTTTCTGATTTCCCTGGTTATGTCTTGTAAAAGAAAATCCCCATTACTCTTTGTTTACATACATCCTCTATGTATTCAGTCGTGACCAGATTGTCTTTACTTCTCTTTCTCCCCAATAGAATGTAAGCTCCCCAAGGGCAAGAGACTATCTAGTTTTGAAAATTTGTGACCACTGTGCCGAACACTCTGTCTGGTACATAGTAGGTGCTTACTATGAGCTCGTTCATGATTAATTCCTAAGTTTCTCTGAATTCTCTGAATTCTTTCTTCTCGGCTGTTTTTGATATCCTGCTACATTCCCTTAGTACAATTCGTTTAATCCGGTCTAATTTCGGGGGCCGGATGGAAAGGCTTGCAGCTTCAGGGAGGGGATGCAGAACCCACATGCATGCCCAGACTTAGTAAGAGATGAGAAATTGACAGAACCTCCTAAATGTTCCAACCCGACTCCCTTTGGTTCATTACATTGTAAAGGATGACTTTCAGAGCTCGGTGCAGAGTCGCGTTATGCAATTTGCCAATATGCAATTAGTGAGAGTAGCAACCCGGTCGGTCTAATGGGGGCCACATGGAGGCTGCATAATTCTGGGGAGCGTGAGCTGATTATGCACTTAAGTGATATGCACTTAGGTGAAATCCACGGCAGCGCATTTGATCCCATTTCTTGTCAGGATATTTTCATAGTCACTTTCTACTTTTGCGGTCAAATGTATTTTAGTCCATTCCATTTAAGATTTAGTTTAATCCAATCAGCATTTATTAAAGTCCTACTATGTTCAAAATCCTCTACTAGGTGCTGGGAATGAAGGTCAAAATAAAAGACTGTCTTTGCCTTCAAAGAGTTGGCGTTTGATTACGGGGATCCATGTAGACAGATCAGTAAATACAAAGTATTCTGGGGGTCAGGAGGGAGACACTAATGTCTTAAGGTAACAGGAAAGGCCCCACGGAGGCAGAGATTACACAGAATCATATGTGACTTGTGCTTCATTTCAAAGGGAGTCTTAGATATTAGCATTTTCACTTTTGGAGACAGATTTCCCTGACTTGGTTTCAAAGGCCTTTGAGCCTTTTAAAAAAACCCGAATCCAAACCCACACTCAAAAGCTGAAGGCTTTTCACTGCTGCAGACGTGGATGATAAAGAACATTCGAGAAACCCTGGAGGCGGTGAAGGTCTAAAGAGGAACTCAGGTGGGCTGTGGACATCATTGTAATAAGTGCAGCCCTTTCCAAGTGGACCATTCCCAAGGCAGCAGTTTGGCTTGATAGAAAATCTCTAAGATTTTAAATTAAGTTAATTTAATTAAGAAATGAAAAATATCAAGAAAATATTCTTAACAATGAAAGGTAACGCAAGGGCGGGCAAAGGGGGAAGAGGAGGGAGAGAGAGAAAGGAAGGAAAGAGAAAAAGAGAGAGGGAGAGAGATAAATGAATAGAGAGAATCAGGGATAGAATGAGAGAGAGCAAGAAAGAGTGAAAGAGAACAAGAAAGGAAGGAAGGAAGGAGAGAGGGATTGAGGGAGGGAGGGAGGGGGAGAGAGAGAGAGAGAGAGAGAGAGAGAGAGAGAGAGAGAGAGAGAGAGAGAGAGAGTTGTCTCTGCACTTGTCTTTTCTGACGAGGGTTGTTAGGCAAAGGTTGGATGGTGATTTACTGGTGATGGTGTGTGTGTGTGTGTGTGTGTGTGTGTGTGTGTTCCTCTTTGTTTATAGGTTGGACGAGATGGCCTCTGAAGTCCCTATAAGCTTTGAAAATCTATGACTGTATCTCGGAAGGGAAACCACTTTCATTTGTAAAATTAATTTAGATTAAATTTTAATCCAAGTTCTAATTTGGATTCAGTCAAAAAACCACACTTAAAGATCTAGAAGGCCACATGTGGCCTCAAGGCTCCAGGTTCCCCACCCCTGGAGGGGTTAGGAGAGTGGTTAGGCTGGATAATTAGTTCTGAGAATCATCAGTTGAGGAGAATTTATCATGTGTCAGGTGAATCCAAAAGAGCCGGGCTGGCCAGCATGAACTTGGGCAAGACAACAGTTAAAAAACAAATAAACACACAGTTAAGACAGAAAAAAAGTGCATTATGTTTAAAGGCACCATGTCTAAGGAAACAGTATCAAGAATAATAATAAATGGGCACTAAATGGTACATCTAAGTATTCAAAGGAAAAGCCAATCGAACCACAGGAAGAAATAGCAAACTTCAATGTGCCCCTTTTAGAACTATATAAATCCAATAAAAAGGAAAGAAGTTATGGGGCTGAAGAGAATTTTAGAAAAGTTAGATGTGATGGAATTCTGGCAATTACTGCACAGAAATTGTAAAGGGACATAATATAGCTCCACCCTACATAACACCTTCACAAAAGTTGACCTTGTGTTAGAACATAAAGCACTCATAAAAAAAAATGTTGGAAAGCGGAAGGAGCTCTTTGTATGTAGGGGAAAACAGATCTTTAATTTAATTCAACAAGGTTTTTATTGAGCTCCCCCAGGCACCTAACCCTGTGCCAGATGCAGTGAGAGCCTCCCCAAAAGAATATATGCCCTTGCCTCAGGGACTGTAGACCTGGCATCAAGTCTTGGATCCATCATGTACCAACTGAGTGATGTTGGGTAAGCTACTTTCCTGATGAGTTTTTTTTCCTTGTCAGTAAGATGGGGATAATCAATCAATAAATAAACATTTATTAAGTACCTACTATGTGCTAGGCACTGTGCTAAGTGCTGGGGATACAAAAAAAAAAGTCAAAAGGCAATCCTTGCCCACAAGGAACTTATAGTCTAATGGAGGAGACAACATGTAAACAAATATAGGCAAAGCAAATTATGTCCAGGTTAAATAGGAGACAATTACCGGGGGGAAGGGGTTGGAGAAGGCTTCCTGTAGAAGGATAGCAATGTTTGTTGCTGTGAGGATCAAGGGAGATGTTTATGCTGCACTTTGTGACATACTACAAAACATGATGTTACTATGTTACAGATTCACTGGGAAAACACAGAGAACACAGATGAAACAATCACGAAGCCAAACCCGGGTACTGATTACTGGAGAGAAGTAACAAAAAGGTTGCCAGCTTCCCAGCTCCATCTAGTCCCTTCGCAGGCTTGCTCCCATAGTGATTGACATAGGTGCGGGGCATGATGGGAGTTTAGATGAATCATCTGGCTAGTTCCCCACAATTTCATTGCGGTTTTTCTTTTTTGGTATCCCTAGTTTTTTTGTTTTTTTTTTTTAAGTGGAGCTCCTGCCTTGATTTCTGGTAATGGGCGGGGGTGGGGAGGGAAATGAAAAGATTTAAAAGAAAATTTCTAACTTTAAGTCAAATAAAAATTCAAGTTGATGGGTCTGAGGGACAGGAGAGGAGTTGGGACTTAAAATATGAAGTGCTTCTCTAGCTAACTGGATGTAGGAAGTGAGTTGGGGGCTTCTTTATAGAACCAGAGCTGGACTGGAAGCTATCTATTCCAGGGCAGCTAGGTCATGTAGTGGATAGAGCACCCTCCCAAGAATCAGGAGAGCCTGAGTTCAAATTCGGCATTAGACATTTATTACGTGTGTGACCCTGGGCGAGTCACGTAACCCCAGTTCCCTCCAAAAGAAAGAGAAGAAGGAAAAAAGTTATCTATTCCAACCCCCTAGTTTTGCAGATTACGTGGGCCTTACACATAGATCTCCTACTTGAGGTCCAGTTCTCTGGACCTTGTCTGGACTCTGCTGCTTTCCCCATGAAATACCAGCTTTGTTTGAAGTAAGTAAAAAACCGAGAGATGAGATAGCACTATGGGACAAGATCCAGGTCATACTTGGAGATAAGCAGGGTAGGGAGTGGGAGGAGAAATCAAAGAAAAGTAATACAAATTATCTCAAAATTACTGATCACGGATGTAATGACACACTGGATAGCAAAGTTAGAATTCAAAGAGGACTCAACAAACCAGGAGATTGGATTTTACGGAAAATGACAAAAGTGAATGGTATAAATGCCAAGTCTTACACTCGAATTCAAAAATTCAGCTTCACAAATAGAAGACGGGCCAGGGTCCAGTTAGATAATTGTTTCTCTGATAAAGTTCTGGGGTTTTAATAGACTGCAAGCTCAAAATAATCCATAGCACACTTTCGAGTTTAATCTGTATTGTTGATATCTTCTTCATCACTTTCTTAAAATTAAACTATCATCAAAACAGTAAATCAAACCTCGATTTGTAGCATTTGCGGGTTTTCAAAATGTGATTGCAAGGTGGCGCAGTGGATAGAGAGAACCGGGCCTGGAGTCGAGAAGACTCATCTTCCTGAGCTCAAATCCAGCCTCAGACACTTACTAGCTGTGTGACCCTGCCCAAGTCACTTAATCTTGTTTGCCTCAATTTTCTTCAAGTGTAACATGAGCTGCAGAGGGAAATAGCAAATCTCTTCAATATTCTTGCCAAAAACAAAACAAAAACCAAAATGAAGTCATGAAGAGTTGGACACAACTGAGCAACAGCAAAACCCAACAGATCGTAATTGCCCAGACTGAAAATTTAGCTTACAACTCTCTTGAGCCTGTTTGCGCTTGCGCCACATTTCAGTAAGGCCATTGATAAATTGAAGAGTGAAGATCTTCTGAAGGAGGTCATCCAGGATGATGAAGGGCCTCTAGTCCATTTCATATGAAGAACAATTAATTGAATGGGCTTGGAATGGTTAAGCTGGAGAAGATTCAGGGAACATGGCAGTTGTCTTCAAGTTTTCAAAGGGCAAAAGAGGGAATAAATTGGTTCTGTTTGGCTCCAGAGGCTCTGAGTAGAAGCTGCAAAGAGTCAAATTTTGGCTAACAGAGCCACCCCGAAGTAAAAGGGGCTGCTTTGGGAGATAGTTGATGCCCTCCTTTGTTGTCGCTTGTTCATTTTTCAGTCATGTCCAACTCTCTGTGACCCCATCTGGGGTTTTCTTGGCAAAGATAGAGTATTTGCCATTTCCTTCTCCAGCTCATTTTACAAATGAGGAAACTGAGGCAAACAAGTCTCCATGATTTGCCCAGTCAGGGTCCCACAGCTAGGAAGTATCTGAGGCCATATTTGGACTCAGAAAAATGAGTCTTCTTGACTCCAGGCTTCACGCACTATGGTGCCACCTAGCTAGCTACTCCCATATCCCCCTTACTGGATATCTTTAATCAAAGCCTAGAGATTATTTGATAGGTATGTCCTAGAAGGGATTATTTTTAGATATGGGTTGGGCTCAGTGGTCATTGAGATCCCTTCCAATTCGGAGCTTCTTTGACATCTAAGCTGAAATGGGTGAGGCACAGTGATTGGGAACCAGGTGAAAAAATAATTTTAGAACCAATGACTGCTGTTCCTTTTCTCTTGAGTTGGTTAGAAGGCAATGCTGCTGCATTAATTAGCTCCCTCCCCCACCCTCTGTACCACCTAAGAAATGACATAGTATTCCACTAAATCAATTGTTACTCAGATTTCTTGTCACATGACATGAAATAACGATATTTCAAGTCCCTGGAGCCCATGTCCAGCAAATTAATGTGAGTGCCCCTAATTCTTTTACTGCACTATTTCTAGACAGACTCCTTGTGCTTGCTTCTCAGCTTTTCAGATATCTTCATGTGGTTAACTCTAAGTGACAAAGGACAGGTAGGGTCTGGATGCTCATCCTTCAAAGCCTAGCTCAAATATCAGCTCCTCTAAGAAGCCTTCTCTGATTCCCTACTGGAAAACACCTCTTTTTCATCCTATTTAGAAGCGTGTTTATACTTCTTTTATGCATTTATCATATATTACTTGCTGTTATATTTATCTGCACAGATGTCTTCTCATCCCCAACTAAGCTACAAGATTCTTAAGGACCAAGGTGTCTTCTCCGGTTTTATGTCTCCCCTAGCACCCAATAGTCATGATAGCATCCCTGAAGATTCTCAGTTGCCGAGCTGATACTCATTTGCATTGGTAGAGGCAATTTTCTTCTTGAGAACTCTCTACACTGATGTGTACATAATTAAAATTTACTTTTATGTTATATTTATTACATATTTAATATATATTTTAAAAATAGTTATTATATTTTAATCTATTAATATGTAAGACATATTTTAATATCATAATATAAAATATAATATATATATTTTATAAGTCTGGTAAAAAAAAACCCAATATAATATATGCTTCTGTAATGCTCCTCAGTTGACAAATTGCTTTCTATACCCTGCCCTACATGAAATAGATGGTACATGCACTATTACTGTAGTGGGTTTTTTTTTGGAGGGAGGAAGGCAGGGCAGTTGTGGTTAAGTGACTTGCCCAAGATCACACAGCTGGTAAGTGTGTCTCAAGTGTCTGAGGCTGGATTTGAACTCAGGTCTTCCTGACTCCAGGGCCAGTGCTCTACTCACTGTGCAACCTAGCTGCCCCAACACCCTCTATTATTAATGTTGATGTAAGCTCAGAGAGGCTAAAGGATTTGACTGCGGCCATTCAATGAGCAAGTGTTGGAGGCAAGATTCAAACTCAGGTCTTCCTTATTCTAAGTCTAGCATACTACCCCGTGAACTACACTGCTTCTCCAAACCTGATCATAGGATGTGACCTTTTAAACTTTTCTGGTCTCTGCTAAAATTTTGTTGGCAAAGTTTTTGTATTAATATTAATTAAGGATATTTGTCTATAGTTTTTTCCCTCTGAATTATCTCCTTGGTTAAGGTATAAAAGCCATGTTTTATTGTAGAAGAAATTTGGTACAAGATTCTCTTTTCTTATTTTTGCTAACAGATTATGTAATATTGGCATTAAATTTTTTTGAAATTCTCTTTTTTGTTCTGTTAATCTGTATAGCTTATATTTTGTAAATATTTATCTATTTCACTTGCTAACAGTTTTGTTGGCAGATAATTGGGCAAAATAGTTCCTAATAATTTCCTTTATTTCTTTTTTATCTGTTGTGAACCCTCCTTTTTCACTTTTGCTCTTAGAAATTTGTTTTACTTTTTATCTCTTAAAAATCCAGACTAAAAATTTATCCATTTTATTGTTTTTTAAAAACAGATCATAGTTTTACTTAGCATTTCATTTTTTTTTTGCTTTTAATTTTGTCATTGTCTCTAACTTTCAAATTTTCTAATCAGTTGGATATTTTGATTTTCCAGTTCCTTTGTTTAGTTGTATGCCCAATTCATTGATATGCTCCTTTTCTCTTTTATTGATGAAAGTATTTACAGTTGTAAATTGTCTTTCAAGAACTTCTTTGGACATATCCCAAAAGTTTTTGTATGTTAGCTCATTGTTATCTTTATTTTGATGGAATAATCTATTGTTTCCAGGATTTTTTTCCCTGATACCCTGAATTAAATTATTTATTCTATAACTTTGGATCCTTCCTTCTAAGGCTCTTATAGATTATATTTTTATTGTGTTTGGTTGGTAGGGATGTATTTAATATCTCTGCATTTTGTGAGGTTTTTAATTTCTTAGCACATGGTCAGTTTTTGTAAGGGGGTCAGACACATCTCAGAAATATATTGCTTCTTTTTATTTTCACACTGTAATCACCAGTGACCTATCATATTTAACTTCCCTAAAATTCTACCCAGGTTCTTAACTTCTTTCTTATTTAATGGTGAGTTTTTTTGGGTAGATTTTTCTGGGTCTGAAACAGTTACATTACTCCTTCTACCAAAATTTGTCTATTTTTTCTTGTAATTTAATTACTTTTTACTTTTAGTAATTAGATGCTATGTCATCTGGTGCATAATACACATAGAGAACATACATACGTATGTACACACACATAAGGTGTCCCAAAAGTTTTCTTTTATTTTTTTTGGAGGGGGGAAGACAGGACAATTGGGGTTAAGTTACTTGCCTAAGGTCATATAGCTAGTGTGTCAAGTGTCTGAGGCCAGATTTGAACTCAGGTCCTCCTGACTCCAGGGCCGGTGCTCTACTTACTGCTCCACCTAGCTGACCTTCAAAAGTTTTCTTAAAGCTTAAAATTGGACTCAGACTTTTGGGGCAGCCTGTATAGTATTAATATAGCTTTGACGTTTATAACAGGGGTCATTAACCTTTTTTGTGTGTGTCATGAACTCCTTTGGCAGTCTGGTAAAGCAGAATATTGCTCAAAATAAAATATACAGGATTATAAAGGAAAGCAATTGTATCAAAACACCATGATCAAATATCAAATATTTTTATTTGATATTTGATTTTTTATTCGATATCAAATGAAAATATTTTTAAAAGGTTCACCCCTGGTTGAGAACCCCTCATCTAAGATGTCTTTAAACATAAGGTAGTTCCCCTCTTTATCTGTTTATCCATGTCTATTTTTACCTGGTCTGAGATCATGATTCTTACTCTTACTTTTTTTACTTCACCTGAAGCATAATAAATTCCTCTCTAGATCCTTATTTTCACTCTATAAGCATTCAAATGCTCCAAGTGTGTTTCTTTTCAATGACTTACTGTTGGATTCTATCGTCTTACACATTTTGCTATACTCTTCCATTTTGTGGGTGAGTTCATCCCATCCATATTTATGGTTATGAGAGTTAATTCAACATTAATCTCGTATTACAATTAGACTTTTTTCTCTGTGTGTCTTGCCTTCCTCAGTCAATCATTAAGTATTCATTAAACACTTACTCTGTGTCAGTAAGTATGCTAAATAGTGGGGATACAAAGAAAGGCAAAAATAGTTCCTGCCTTTAGGGGGCTCACATTCTAATGAAGGAGATAATATAGAAATAAATACATATATACAAGACATATGCATAGTAGATGAAAAGAATTAGCTGAGGAGGCAGGGGGAGGACTGGGAAAGGCCTTTTGCAGAATGTGAGATTTGAGTTGAATTTTAAAGGAAGCTAGGATGGCCAGGAGACCGAGAGAGGAGCACAGAGAATCTCAAGCATCA
>CM053626.1:321915236-321931832 GCA_028646595.1 Phalanger gymnotis | reverse complement strand
AGAGAGAGAGAGAGCTCGTACATTTCAGTACCGTAGTAGTCCAGAGATGACTAAAAACATAGAAAATTGTTCCGTGCATTGTGATCATCACGAATGTCTCCATATAGTTGTCCCTTGAGAATGACATTTTGAGTTGGGTTAAAAGTACTTCCTTCGAGTGAAACCAGTAAAGGGCAAAACAATTGTATGATTGCTGTTTTAACTTTTTCAAAGTAAGAAGCTTCGGCCTTTTCCTCAGGAGGCAGCGGTAAGGCTCGTCATGCTGGTATAATTTGCATACACTTATCCCTAATTTCTTCCACTTGTGCTTTACTCTCCCAAGTCTGCTTTCCTCTGGCCTCCCTTCAGTTGAGGCCCCCTCGCTTAACCTTCTATGTGAATTACCCTTTGCATATGTGAATAATGCTGAAATCTGACTTTCTACTTAGAAAGAATTTGCCCTGTATACACAGAACTTGTTATGGCAAAAAATCTGCTGCTTTGGGCCATCTTTGACAATAATTCGTCTGTTGGGAGCAGAACAACCCGAAACTGAGGAGTCAAGAAATTTTCTGAGCAAACAAATGTACCTTCCCCGTGCTATAGAGCCACTTGGAATGGTGATGCTGACATTAATAGATTTCCTCCTGTTCTGTGCAGAATGCTCAAGAATTTACAATTAGCCTCAATGTTGTAATTTTGTAGATAACTTCCCAGCCCCAGCCCAACCCCTGTTTGTTCTCTGTCAGGTGGCTGCCAGGATGATCAAAATTTTATCATTTTAAAATAGAACTCCCAACAAGCTTGCACCCAGATGCTTTCAACTTCAGAAAATAGCATGTGACCACGGGCACTTATGCTAAGCTCTCATTTGGCAAATCAATTTTTTTTGGGGGGGGGGTGAAGGGAGGGGAGAGTAGCATGGAATCTTGCTTGATTGAAGAACAGAGGAGTGTCTGGAAAAAGGCTATTATCTCTGTGGAGTAATTAAGGAAATAGTCCTTGTCACTGGAGCAGAGGCCTGTCTGGAAGACAGTAAAGTGAGAAAGGATTGGTGGTGGGTATGGGGAAGAAAAGGGCAGCGTATTATGGACAGCGGGCAGCGAGGTGCTGCTGGGAAGGGTTTCGTAGATGTCAGTGAGCGGACCCTCATAGGACATTTTAAATCTATATTTCAAAAAAAAAATAAAATTCTTGTTGGTCTCTGCTTTGAAATAGGTGGCAGTTCCATAAAAAGTACTGTCTTTAGAAATCCATTCTCACAAGACCGGAAGCCGCATCATGTAGAAGGTGGATTTGGGGAACAGGAATAATCATTAACAATAATGGCTCACATTTGTACAGTACCTTAAAATTTCAGGGGCAGCTGGGGGCACCAAAGTGCATAGACGCCTGGGCCTGGAGTCAGGAAGGCTCATCTTCCTGAGTTCAAATCTGACTTCTAGCATTTACTAGCTGGGTGACCCTGGGCAAGTCACTGAACCCAGTTGGCCTCAGTTTCCTCATCTGTAAAATGAGCTGGAGAAGGAAATGGCAAAGCACTCCAGTATCTGTGCCAAGAAAACCCCAAATGGGATCACAAGTCAGACAGAACTAAAAAACAACTAAACCACAATAACCGAACTTGGAGTTTGCAGGGCACTTTATATACATTAGTTCATTTAATCCTAACAGCTACTCTGAGGACAGAGGTACTATTATTATCCTGGTTTTATACATCACGAAGCAGAGGATGACAGAGAGTGAATGGCTGGCCCAGCCTCGTGCTGCTAGTGGTACAAGTGGCATGGTGTGGGAAGTGTTGTGTAGGTCTGGGACCCGGAAAATTAAGATCAAAGCTCATTTATCAGAACCAAGTAACCCAGAGGTAGAATCCAGGTTACTGGGGAAAGGGATGCTCCGAGTAGAGAAGGCATGGCATAGTTTGGCCTGGGAAGAGACATAGATGAGACTAGATCCTGACAGCATGTGTGTCCCTCAGAAGTCATTTAGCCGAACCTCCTAATTTTTCCTTAATCATTTGCTTTCTTTCTTTGTTTCATTTTAAAAATATATTTGTACTGATATTTTGTTTTTATATCTCCAGTTTTTTCCCCTGTATCTTTCCACCTCCTCTTTTCAGAGAGCCATCCCTTATAAAGAGAAAGAAAGAAGGAAGGAAGAAAGGAAGAAAAGAAGGAAAGGAAGGAAAGAATAAAGAAAAAAGAAGAGGGAAAAATCAGCATTCTCAATGAAATAAATAAAATAAATCAATCAAAAATAAATCAAATCAATAAAATCTGACATTATATGCAACATTCCATAGCCTTCGAGACCCCCTCCCTCTGCAGATCTGAAAGCGGGGGGGGGGACATCTTTTCACCTTTCTTCTCTGGGGCCATGCTTATTCTCTGTGATTTTGCAACATTTTTTTATTGTTTGATGATGGTCATCCTTTCCATTTTCATTGGCGTATTCATTGTGCATCTTGTTTTGTTGGCTATGTTCACTTCATTTTGCATTCTGTGCTTCTTGGCATTTATCATATTCATCATTCCTTACATAGCCCAGAAATATTCCATTACATTCATGGATCACACATTGTTTAACTCTTCCCCACTCTATGGGCATCTACTTTGTTTCCAGTTCTTTGCTAACACAAAAAGAGCTTCTATAAATATTTTGCTGAATAAACACGTTCCTTTTTTTTTTAATCAAAGACCTAGTAAGTGTGTCAAGCGTCTGAAGTCATATTTGAACTCAGGTCCTTCTGAAGCCACGGCCGATGCTTTACTCAGTGTGCCACCTAGCTGCCCCACGTCCCCTCTCATTCTATGGCTAATGAGCTTGAATGTATTAGTATAGTGGAAAGTGTAGTATTCTTCATCAAAGCAGCGAAGACCTGGGTTTCAAATCCTGCTTCGCTGTTTGGCCCTGGGTAAACCATTTAACCTTTCTGACCCTCAGGTTCCCATCTGTCCATTGGGGTTAATAACTCCTCAAATTCCTATCTCATAGCATTGTTGCTAAGATAAAAAAAGGAGATAATGTATGCACAGGGCTGTGTAAACCACCTAGTGGGGTCTGGTTGTTTTTTATGGGACCTGTGATTTCATCAGTGTAGGGTAGCTGTTCCTTTACCAATGCAGTAGCAGCCATCTTACGATGTATATTCTTAGAGACTTGTTTGGGGCACAAGAAGGGCCCAGGGTCACACAGTCAGTATGTGTTGGAGACAGAACTCGTGCCCAAATGTTCCCGGCTCAGAGGCCAGCTGTCTACCCATTATACATACTGCCTTTCTAATGATAATCCTTATTCCTAATAATCCTCCACTAAAGTCTTGCTCTGTCGTATTAACATGACCCAGAGATGCCCCTGGGTTCTCCCAAGGCTCTTCGGGGAGAACATGAGGTCTAATCGGCCCTCTAGCACTGGGGAAGCTTCCAGGAGGGACTTGGTGGCTTCTGTCATTTGAAGAGCAGCTTAGCTCTTTAGAGAGGCTTACCGCCGACACGGCCTTGGGGGAAAACTATCTGCTAGGTCACTGAGGGGCTGCTAACTTTGTCAGGGAAAAAAAGGACACGCAGTCACAAAATCACAGCCACAGTGGATGAGAACACTGGACTTGGAGTCAGGGATACCCAAGTTCAAACCCAGCCTCACTAGCTGTGTGACCCTAGGCAAGATTCTAATCTCTGCCTCAGTTTCCTCATTTATAAAATAGAGATGATAATAACAGCACCTGCCTCTCTGGATTGTTTTGAGGATCAAATGAGATAATATAGGTAAAATACTTTTCAAATCTTAAAGCACTATATAAATTATATATATATAATATATAACAATATAACATATAATATCGTATATTTGCTGTTGTTAAGTCATTTCAGTCACGTCTGACTCTTCATGACCCCATCTGGGGTTTTCTTGGCACTGGACACTGGCGTGGTTGACCATTTCATTCTTCAGCCCATTTTACAAATGAGGAAACTGAAGCAAACAGGGTTAAGTAAATTGCCCAGGGTCACACAGCTAGGAAGTGCCTGAGATTGCAGGAATGTGAGTCTTTCTGACTCCAGGCCTGGCACTCTATCCACTGCAACACCTAGCATATATAAACATGTGTGCGTATATGTATATATGTGTGCGCACACATATACACATATATGCATGTATATATGTATGCGTATATATGTAGATATACTTATGTATGTATACATATATGTTTATACAGATACATACACACCTATACATTTGTGTATATATATGCATATATGTATGTGTATTTTTTTAAGCTGAGATATTGAAGAATTAGGAACTAACATGCTTCATACACATGAGAAATAATCCATAGCCCATGCATTGATCTGAACTTGGCTTTTCCCTCAGTAGCAAGCAATCTTTTCCAAAAGGACCCTCCCACCCAGCAGTCATTTCCAACTTCAAAACATAAATGAGGAAGGCAAACTGACCTTACCACTGGAAAGCACGAGAACCTTCCTTTTCAGATGAGCGTGTTCCCATTTACCCCATGCACGTTTCCTCTGTCTTTTCAGAAATATCCATGGTGGGCTGGGAAGGCATTAATATTAACCTGGTGAGAAGTTGCCTCTTTTCTCCATGGTTGATCTCCAGTGGGGAGACTAATTAAATATTTAAGATGATGTGAGATGTTTTTGGTAATTACAGTTTCTAGCTGTATTTACTAATGAGGTGCATAAATACAGAGTGAAATGATGACTTGATATTCATCAGACTTCTTTCCAGGTGGTTATTTTTAAAGATGATGGCACCAGCCCATATCTCTTAAGCAGTTCAGGCTTGTCCTTTGGCCACTCCCTTTTCCCTCCAAAAATGGTTCCCGCTTGCTCTTCTCTGCCTTCTCAGTATTGTGATCTCAAAGGCCCTTTCCAGCTCTGACATCCTAGGTTCTAAGGTCCCTTCCAGTCCTAGCATGTCATGTTCCGTATTCTAATGTTCTAGGTTCTTAAAGCCCCTCCAAGGCCACCCAGCTCTGTGTTTTTATATTCTGGGCTTGAAGGCCCCTTCTAGCTCTGATGTTCTTGGTGCTAGCATCCTATGTTTCTAAGATCCCTTCTAGAGCCAACATTTTGTGCTCTATATCCTAAGGTCCCTTTCATTCCAACTGTTATGGAATCTATGCAACCTGATCCGTGCTGGCCTCCAAAACCAGCTTCCTGGTCTACAACCAGGATGACTGGCTTCAAGGTCACTGACAGGGATTAATTGATTCACACAGCAAATATTTATCAAGGAGCAGATCTAAGGCTGGAAGAGACCCCAGAGACCATCTCGTCCAACCCCTCCTGGGGAGGCTGAGATTATCCAGGTAAAAAGCAGGAGAAGGAAGATTTGAACCCAGGTCTGACTCCAGAATAGTGTTCTTTCTCTTCTCACTCTTCAAGATCGCCTCCTTTGTATAGTAAACTAAAAGAACATTGCATCTAGAGTCAAGGGGATTGGGTTCAAATCCTGCCCTTTTCTATTTACTAGCTGTGTGAGGTCAGGAAGGTCATTCCCCTTCTTTGGGCCTCTGTTTCTTTCTCTGCAAAATGAGGGCATTGAACTCAATGATCTCTAAAGCATCTAGAACCCTGTCAATGCGATCATGGGAGCGCTGCCATTTCTTATGCTTTGGAATCAGCTCGCCTTCCTTGTTGTTACTTCTTTCTTAGCCTCGATCACGTCAAAATGTGTCCTTAATCTTCTTCATCTGGTTCAGACTGACTTTCCTCGTCAATGTGGCCCTTGCCAAGGCACGCCATTCCTGGCTTCTTTGGTTCTTGATTGTTTTTTAAGGATTGCTCCATATTAAATGTTTAGTTTTATAATAAAGAGAAATCTTCCCTTTCATCTAAACAAGGCTTGTCCCCTTTGCAATGTCCCCAAACTCCTTGGCCCCACAGTGGCAATTGTGTTATTAGTCTACATTGATTAGTATAACATTAGCATAGATGACAAAAAGCTGCTCTCAATTCAGCCACATTTTAAAATGGATTTGCATTTTATTTATCAGAAAAGCAGCTACATACATTCATATTTTGACGGATCTGTGACCTCTTTAGCACATTCGCTCTTTTAATGAGACAAATGACAATAACAATAAAAGCTAAAACTTTTACTGGATTCTTAGGTTTGCCAATTGCTTTAGGCATCTCTCTCTCTCATCCAAGGCTACACGTTCTGGGCATGGTCATTGTCCACGGCCTCCAGAAAATCCTTCCTTTCTGGATTCTCTTCTGGACCACTCCCTCTGGTTGTAGATGTCGCTCAGGGTTCTGTTCTGGGTCTTCTTCTCTTCTCCCTCTAGACTATGTCACCGGGTGATCTCCTCGGCTCCCATGGATTTTAATGACCGTCTCTTTGTGGACAACGCTCAAGTCTACCTATCCAGGTCCCCCTTGTCTGCTGACCTGCATCTCTGACTGTCTTTCAGAATCTCAAACCGGATGTCCAGGAAACATCTTAAACTCAGTATGTAAGAAACAAAACACATTAAATTCTATTCCCCCATTACTGTACAGGGCACCACCATTCTCCTAGACCCTAGGCTCACAACCTAGGAGTCTTCCTGGGCTCCTCACTATCTCTCAGCCATCCCACCCATTTCATATTGTATTGGTAATTAAGGTGGGACTTTATTTTTTTTTTTTACTGTTTTCTCTTTTCTCTAAAGTAATCAAATGCCTATGATTGAGCCTTACTAGGTGCAAAGCCCCAGGCCCAAACCCCTAATTAGTAGGCGCTTAAGCCAATGTGGGTGCGAAGCCCTCAGGGTCCTAAGGGGAGTTGCTAAGAGCAGAGCCGATGGTACGCGCCCAAGTTCTGGTCAATCAGATGATATTGTAGTCTATCAGATGACATCTAAGGACTGTATGAAAAGAGAGAACAGAGTTGTTTGTTTGGGGGTTCTCTCACTGGATTCTCGCTGGAGGAGTGTTGATGTGGAGACTCTGGGCAGCCGTTGGTAAGAGCCTCCCGGCTTTGCTAACCCAGATGTTGGTTTGTATTTGGTCTGTTTATAATGTATGTTTGTAATTTGTTCATGTTTGCTCTGAAGTTCAGGGTGCTGGCTGTTTCCCCTGAACTAAGTGAATGATATTTGTATGTTGTATTGAACTCAGATTGTTAACCCCTTACAGTTGCTTTCCTTAGTAAAGCAGGTCAAGAACCTGTGCTGGCAGGTCTTGTTGCAGGTTTTGTTGGGCCTTACACCCCACAACAGCTGCTGCTAGCCCAACTGTTTCTACACACATCCAGACTGTTCCCAAGACATGTCGATTTTGTTTCTGTATGACCTCTTGAATTTACCCCTTTCTCCCCTCTGATGCTGCCCCCACTCTGGTGCAGATCCTCATCACCTCACATCTGGACTATTGCAACAGCTGCTGGGAGGCTCTGTCTGCCTCAAGTCTCCCCCACCTCCAATTCATCCTCCATTCAGCCACTAACATGATTTTCCTAAAGCTCAGATCTGGCTTTGTCATCTCTTGTTCAATAAACTCCAGTGGTTCCCTATCATCTCCAGGAACAAATACAAAATACTCTGTTTGGCATCCAAAGCCCTTCCTAACCTGGCCCTGCCTACCTTTCCAGTCTTCTTACACCTTATTCCCCAACATAGTAATGTAATTTCCTGATCTATGTATTCATCCATAGGCTCTCTCTCCCTTGCCTCTCTGTCAGCTTTTGCATTAGCTAGTCTCCATGCCTGGAATGTTCTACCCCTTCAACCTGGCCCCTTATTTCCTCTAGCTTCCTTCAAGAATCAGCTCAAATTTCACTTTCTTCTGTGGGAGGCCTTTCTTAGACCCCTGGCTACTTGTACCATCTTCTATAACATTCCCTTCTATCTACATACTCTCTCACTCTCTCTCACTCTTTCTGTCTCTCTCTCTCATATATATCTATATCTATCTATCTATCTATCTATCTATCTATCTATCTATCTATCTATCCATCTGTCTGTCTACATTTCTATCCATGTACATATATATGTATCTATCTGGTATATGTGTGTGTGTGTACCTAGTTGCTTAGATTAGACTATAAGTTCCTTGAGGGCAGGGACTGTGACTATCCTTCTTTGTATCTCCAGCACTTACCACAGTGCCTCGCACATAATAAGCCCAAATACTTGTTGTCTGACTAACACGTTGTCTCCTCCAATAGAATGTAAGCCCCTGAAAGTCAGAGATTGTTTTGTAATCTTTTTTGCACTCCTGGCACCTCATCTGCCGCTCGGTCATACTTATCTTAGGGAAGGAACACCTGCTTCTTGGATGATGAAGAAGAAGGGCTTTTGTTTCAGGGAGAAATCTGGGCTCATCAGAAGCCTTGGGCAAGTTTCCAAGCACCATCCAACCCGTCATCCTCTTCCTGTTTTATTTTGGGCATTGCCGCACATTTGAATAATAATGATATGCCTCAGTTTGAGACATGTTATTTATTCAATCTGCAGTGGGTACTTGTGCATATTTCTCGTACTGAGTCATTGAAGGACATGGCTGGGACTACATTGCTGCTTTCAGAGTTTGGAAATGTGGTCCTAGGGATGAAAGCTGCAACCTCTAGCTTCCTTGCAAATCTGGATTCCAGTGCAACATGTGTAGAAAGTCCATTTTCAAGACCCTTTGTTGTGGGAAAGGCATCAGGTGCCTCACGGCTCTATCAGACAGCTCTGGGTGCTCCAAGCAGCCCATGTGGCCAGAAGTCAGCCAGGGCCTTGGAGGTGAAGACGAGTCCTAAACAAGTTCTTCCTCTCGGGTCTCGATGAAGCATTGACAATGTGAGTCTATGGACATGAGGCTACCATTCATACCTCTGGTCAGAAGGCTCAGAGTTGGTCTCCACAGCATTGTCACTCTCCCCTCTGCCCCTATAACCACTATTACAATTCAGAGCTTTAGCACGTCCTGCCTGGACTAGTGGGGT
The DNA here is from genome assembly GCA_028646595.1 of Phalanger gymnotis. Classification (NCBI taxonomy): domain Eukaryota; kingdom Metazoa; phylum Chordata; class Mammalia; order Diprotodontia; family Phalangeridae; genus Phalanger; species Phalanger gymnotis. The sequence goes on along the minus strand of CM053626.1, from coordinate 321,922,916 downwards.
AGTCTCCTCGTTGGTCTCCCTGCCTCCAGCCTCTACTGTCCAGCCCAGACTCCACACCGTGACTAAAATAATATTCCTTAAGCACGGATCTGATGATGTCACTAAAAGGGTCTCACAGGAGCGCAGATTTACAGCTGGAAGAGATGTTGGAGGGCTTTAGGTTGAGACCCTTATTTTTCAGGCCCTGATAATGTTAAGATACTTCTAATGCCATTAACTTCAAATCTAATACTTTCCACCGAATTATGTTGCCTTCCCATGCTCAAGGAGTTTGAGAGGCACCTGTTCGCCTCTACCGCATTCACCTGAGTTGAGAAGCCTTGGTCATGTCTCGTGAGATGGTTTTATATAAAACTGCAAGAAACTTTAGAGTCTAAAGATTCAAGTACATGAAAGATTAGGGTGTAATACAATTATACATTAGACTGCGAGCTCCTTGAGGGCAGGGGCTGTTTTAGTTTTCCTTTTTGTATCTCCAGCCCTTAGCATAGTGCTTGGCATAGAGCAGACACTTAATAAAGAAATGCTTGTTGACGATGTAGTAGTGGGAGCCGTTTCCACTAAACCCCCCATGCTCTGACTTGGCTAATGAGGGGAATTTGTTTTGTATGACTCAACATATTTGTTTTTTCTTGACTTCTCAATGGGTGAGGGGAGGGGGAATATTTGGAAGTGAAAATAATGTAAAATGGAATTAAAGCAAAAAAGAAGAAGAAATTACTCTAGAGGGGTGAGAGGATAGAAGTAAGCCTCATTTTCTATCCCCTTGCCCCCTAGACCACAGGAGGGCTTTGTCATCCTTGTTATCCATGGTTCTTTTTTCTCTATCTTTCATTTCTTTGGAGTATAGGCCTACTAGTGGTATCACTGGGTCAAAGGGTGAAACACGATTTAATAATTTTGGGAGGCATAATTCTAAACTGGTTTCTATAACATCCACACCAATTTATAGCTCTAAGAATGTACTAATGTACCTGTTTTCCCAGAGCACCTCCAACATTTGTCATTTTGGGGGAGTTAACTTTGCCATTCAAATAGGTGTGAAGTAGAAACTCAGAGTTGCTTTAATGTGCATTTCTCTAATTATTAGTGATTTGAAGCATTTTTTTTATATGACTGTTGATAACTTGGATTTTTTTCCTTTCAAAGTTGTCTATTCATATCCTTTGACTATTTATCAACTAGAGAATCTCTTATTTGACTCAGCTTCTTGTTCATCTTGGAAATCAGCCCCTTAACAGTGAAACCTGCTGCAAAGATTTTTTTCCCCAGTTATTGTTTTTCTTCTAATTTTAGCTGCATTGGTTTTATTTGTATAAAATTTTAATTTTGTACACCCCAAATTAACCATTTTATCTTCCAAAATACTAGCATCATGCTTTATATAGGATCTCCAGCTAGAAGAGGCCTTAAAAGCATCCAGTTCGACCTCTTCCTGGATAAGAATCCTCTCTATGACATGGTGGGAGGAGGCGGGGGAGGGGTGGCCCAGCCTCTGTTAGAAGGCTCCCAGTGGGGGAACCCACTGTCTCCCACAGAGGCCCATTTTGGAAAGCTATAATTGGCAGTTATTTCCTATGTGGAACCTCAAACTGTCTCTTTCCAGTTTCCCCACAGTGGTGCCCTCTGGGGTCAAAAACAGGGCAATTCTTAGCCTTTATCAAGCTGGGGGTGAGATAGAAGACAGGATCATGCTTCAAATCCCAACCAACCCGATGACCTGGCCTGTCCTGCCATTTGCAGAACAGCTTTATTCCCAGTGCCCTCTACCTGGAAGCAACTTCTGGACCATATCTCCAGAAATCATGTCCTTAGTCCTTCAGAAATTGAATCCAATCAGCTTTGGATCTCCTATACTGGGATGGAGCTGCTGTCTTGATTGAGGAGGTTTCTTGCTCTATCCAGCTGGACCCAGACCATGTTTCACATATCATTCAGCTATCCATCCACCCAATACCATCTTGCCATCTGGCCAGCTCTCAGGGCCTCTCCCCCTCTCCCTCCCCAACAACTTCCCTTGTTCATTCTGGGTGTAATCATCAAATCAATACCACCGATACTTCTGAAAAGGTCGTGCTAATTAGCTGCCCCATGGATGAGCTTGCCATTTTTACGACTCCTTCAACCCAAACCTCCTTCTCTGGTCACTTGTTTCCTATATTTGGAGTCTTTTCTCATAAAAATGTAGGTCCACTGACCACTGAGACTGTCTTCCTCTTGTATCTGTGTTCTGAGCATTTAGTCTAATTGTGGTGGTTGTTCAAGTCATTTCAGTTGTGCTGGACTCTTCGTGACCCCATTTAAGGTTTTGTTGTTTTTGGGGGAAAGATACTGGAGAAGTTTGCCATTTCATTCTCTAGCTCATTTTACAGATGAGGAAACTGAGGCAAAAAGGATTACTTGACTTGCAACGGAGTCACACAGCTAATAAATATCTTAGGCCACATTTGAATTCAGATCTTCCAGAATCCAGGCCCATCTGCTGCCTTAGTCTAATGTTTGGCACATAGTAAATGCTTTTGTATTTTTTCATTCATTCAAATCCTTTCACCCCATAGCCCTTTAAATACCTGAAGTTAGCTATCAGATTCTTCTAACACCCCCACTTTACAATGGAAGTAGTTGAGGTCAGAGAGGTGAACAGACTTGGCCAAGATCGCTTGGACTGTCAGGGGCCAAGTGCTGATGCATTCCCAGGTCCTCAGCCCACACAGCTCTTCCTACCACCCCTTGTATGTTCTGTCATTTGATTCTCAAAAGGACCCTATGAGGCTGATACAAGGAAGGGAGAAGAGATTGCTGGTAGGTGAAAAAAAGGGAAAATAAAATACTGTTCCTTACCCATATGAATGATTTCCTTCATATGATATGAAGGAAAAAGGATTGTGGAAGCTGATAATTTAGGTTTTTAAAAAAATGCACTTAAGGCTCCTTCAACTAAGGAAGGGTAAATCTCCTCAGTGGGTCAGAAACCCTCATCTCCTTCTCTTACTCAGGGCGCCATTGAGCAGAAAACCAGAGGGTCTCCCAAATCAATACCCTTCCCCTCACCAGTAAACACAGCTGAGGAGCTTGAATAAAACCAGGAGGATTTGGGAAGCAGAGAGGTTTTAAGGGCCTGGCAAAGAGAAGAAGGAATGGGGGACTCACAGAGCTGAGATGGAAAGAACCAGGACAAAAGGAGAATGAGACAGTAGGATCCAGCAGAGGCAGAGAAGGGACATTTAGACGCCTCTATTTGTACCCACATCTTTAAGGACTAAAGGAAGTTCTGGAAGTTCTTCTTTCTTTCTGGAACTTCTGAAAAAAGTCTTCTGGTGCCTCAACTTCCCTTCCCAGTGCCCATGAGCACGCACACTCTAACATACCCTCCTAATAACCTGAATGGGAACCTTGTCCACAGAGAAGCCAATAGGTTACTCAAGGAAGGCAGGGTCGGGAATTTTCTAAGTGACCTAGAACGTAGGAAAGGTGTTATTTCATAAAGCTTTCCTTCCGATCTGTGAGACCCCTCTCCTTCTCTTCACCAGGCCCTCAAAATCTCTCTGTTCCCAAATCCTTCTTTCAATCAAGCTCATCAGAGAATGGCCAAGACCCCGCCCAATCAGAGCGAGCTTCCCTTGGTTGATTTAATCAAAAAATGTTCCAGTTAACAAAGGTAACCCACTGCTGTCAAATGGGGTGAGGACAAAGGATCACTAGACCCCTCTCCAGCCCTTAGCCTCCAAGATTTGTGATCTTATCAGTGAGTACAGAAGTAAAGGGCTTATCCCTGTGGCCCTGAAAATTCTATCAAAGTTGTTCACTGGAGAAAGCCTCTTCCCTGGACAAGCCTCCCTTCCCATCCCAAACCCCCTCTGGTAGCCTAAATTTTCCTCTTCAATTTCTAGTCATCACCGTCTGGAACTAGGCACTGCTAGTGAGTGCCTTTTCTTGAGATCACTCCCAATTTACCTTGTCTAGATCTTGTATGGGACTGTAGGGGGCATTATAGTGCATAGAGCGCTGGGCCTGGGTCAGGGAAACTCATCTTCGTGAGTTCAAATCCAGTCTTATTAGCTGTGTGACTCTTGCTAAGTCACTTAATCCTATTTGCCTCAGTTTCCTCATCTGGAAAATGAGCTAGAGAAGGAAATGGCAAACCATTCCAATATCTCTGCCAAGAAAACCCCAAATGGGGTCACTGGAGAGTCAGACATGACTGAAATGACTTAACAACTCAAGATCTTGGATGTACACAGTTATTTGCATGTTGCCTCCCACATTAGAATGTGAGTTCCTTTTCTTTCTTTGCTTCTTACCGTGGAAAGGTAAATGACTTGTCCAAATTTTCTCTGCTTTTCTCAAGCCTAGAACCTTGACTTCCAGCCAAGTTCTCTTTTATGTTAGGTTGTCTTAATGCTATAATAGGGGTACCCTGGGGCCAGGGGGCCTGCGCCCTGCTGCACCACCTTCGTTACACTGTTTTTCTCTTCCCTAAAAACCAATCCACCGGTCAGTCGCTACTTGAAGGTCAGAACCTGGCCCTATGGAGTCCATTTAAGGTGTGAAAGAAAAGGGGCAAAGAAACAGCTCAGGCACTTTGAACTGAACCTACCTAGAGAGCTCCTGTCTCATGGCATCGTCTCCAAACCACTGCCCCTTTGGCCTCTTGGACCTTTGCTCTGGATAATCTCATGCTGGCTTTGTGGCTCACTCTCGACTTGGAGGACTCAGCCCTTTTCTCTCTTCTCAGGCTTTGAGCCCCAATTCCCCAAACAAAGGACACGGACTCATGGATCCTCTGCTCTGCCCAAACAGCCTTTGGCAGAGGCCTCCCACCTGATAAATCATCCCTGTTCCCCTAGACTAGACAATGATGCCTTCTTTGACCTTGCCCTGCCCCAATGACAGTTCAAATTTCAAACTCTCTTTTAATTCAATAAGAATTGACTATGTGCCTAGGATGTGCCAAGCACCGCTCTGGGTTGTTCTGGACAGGCACTCACAACTGGGGGAATCAGGAAGGGTCTCCCGCAGGAGACTGAACATGAGTTGAGCCTTGAAGAGAGCTGGAAATTTCAAGAAGTAGAGGAGAGAAAAGAGAGTGTTCTAGTCATGGGGGCCAGCCTGTGCAAAGGCAGAGAAATGGACTGTTGAGTTCGATGCTATTGTTCTGTCATTTCAGTTGTAGCTGACTCTTTGTGACTCCATTTGGGGTTTTCTTGGCAAAGATACTGCAGTGGTTTGCTATTTCCTTCTCCAGCTCATTTTGCTGATAAGGAAACTGAGGCCAACAGGGCGAAGTGCCTTGCCCAGGGTCACACAGTTAGCAAGTGTCTTAGGCTGTATTTGAACTCACAAAAAAGAGTGTTCCTGACTCCAGTCCTGGTGATCTATCCACTGCACCACCTAGCTGCCCCCAGACTCTTGAGTTAGAAGACATGAATAATATTTCATATATATTGTGCTTCCTTGTTTTCTGTTGCAGGATTCTTTGTCTGTCTGTCATGATTCAGATGTCTCATCCTTTTTGTGACATTAAATTCTTTTGGAATATCTTATGATCAATTTGTTCCTTTACAATGTTTGTCCTGTTCTGAAGGTCTCTAGCCAGGGTTTCAGATATCAAGGATGATATACTTAAAGTACCTTGCAAATCTTAAAGAGTCGTATAAATGGGAGATATCATCATCATCATATTAAAAGGAAAAGTCTTCGTTGCGTCTTTCACTCTGATTAATGAGGCAAAACTCAGGACAAAGAATTAAAGAGAGTTTATTAAATATATCAAGGTGGTAACACATTGATGGGCTGGTCACTGGGGACTGATGGCTTCAAGATGGAGTCAACTTTATAGATAACTTTTGTGATGAGAGAAAGACAATTCAGATAGGTCCACGTCAGCAAAAAGGGATGGTACATTGTGTCTCAGTTCTACCCCAAGGTAGCAAGTTAATGACAATTTCCGGGTACAAATAGATAGGTGCTGACTTGCTGTGTGATGAATATCAGGTGGACTGGGTGACCCCTCCCCCCAACACTGATTGACAAGCAGTGGGAAGAGTGGGTTATTGAGTCAACATAACTTTCAATAATCATACATATTGATCTCAACCTGCATTAGGTAAGGCAGCTCAGCAGTACAGAAATACAAAGGGGGGGCTTACCATTTATTGTCCAATCTAGGTCATTATTAATGGGAGGGCTGGTGGCAATTTAGAATTGGGGTCACCAGATGATAGAAAGTCAGAGGTGGAAGGAAGCTCAGAAGCCATCTAGTCTCTTGAATGAGGATCTCCCCTAGAAGAGTCCTGACGATGATCAGCCAACTTGTGCTTGAATATCTCCAAGCAGGGGGAACTCACTATTTCCAGGCAGCCTGGTCCACACTGGGACAGCTCTAAATGTTAGGAAGTTTTTTCTGATATTTAGCTTAAATTTACCTCTTTGCCACTTTCTCCTCTGGCCCCTTACATTACAGGTATGCTACTTCTTTCATATGAAAGTCCTTCAAATACTTGATGTCATGTATCATATGTCCCCCTGAAGTGACCTTCTTTTTGCCAGGCTAAAACCCCCCAGTTCCTTCAATTAAGTCTGATCTGGCTGTGATCTTGGGATTCGGTTATATAGGTGATTGCTATTCAAGAGCATTATCTGCACAATTCCTTCCCTCAAAACTGTCAGTGTCTCCCCATCACCCTCAGGGTAATGCTCATACTCGTTAACCTGGCTGTGGAGATCTTTCACCAGCCCATTCTAATCTACCTTACCAGGATGATCTCAAACTATTCATCCCTCCAATTAAATTTCAATTAAATTCAACAGGCATTCATTAAGCACTTATGATGTACTAGGCATTGGCCTTTCCTCAGTAGAATATAAACTCCTGGAAGGCAAGGACTATTTATCCATTTGTCTTTTTGTCCCAAGTGCTTGCTTATAGTGGATTCTTAATACATGCTTGTTGAATTCGATATAATTTATTTTCTATCAGTTTCTTGTACTTTGCCAAGAGAATTCCTTGTTGGTATTTTGGATTTTTTTCTCCTTTATGTGAAACCAACCAATTTGTTCATATCAAGATTCTTATACAAACCTTTCCTAGGAAATTAGCTCTCATACTTCAGCTAAGAGGCTTGTTTTTCATAATACAGTGACTGATGCCCTCAAAGGTGATCAAGTCGAGAATACATCACATAATGAGCTAGCGTGGAGCTGTAATCAATACAGATGCACTCTCTGGACCAACGCTTGTGCCTTGGGGCTGTGTAGATGTTCTGACTCTGGTACAAGATATTCAAAAACATTGTGGAGATTTCTGGGATTAATTCTAACATGCAATGAATAGTGATGCAAATATATTACTGGAATAACTTGCCGTTTCTCTTTGAGAATGTTCTATCTCGAAGGAATATTCTTGGGATTTTTAAATAGTCCCTTGGAATAGGAGCCAACCATAGAGTCCAAGAATTTTCACTACAACACACTTATCAACTGGCTGCCCAACCTTCTCTTGAAGATCTACAATGAGGTGGAATCCACTTGAACCCATGCATCCCATGCCACACTCTAGCAGCTCTAGTCATTAGGAAGAGTTTCCTTACAACAAGCCTAAATCTGTCTCTTTCTAAGTCCCTCTCCTTGCTGCTAGTGCTCTCTCTCTCTCTCTCTCTCTCTCCCCTTCTCTCCCCCCCC
>CM053626.1:321896694-321914736 GCA_028646595.1 Phalanger gymnotis | reverse complement strand
AGCCGACTGCAGCGGAAGACTTTAGAGTGTATCTCTCACAAACCGATGCTCTCAGGTGAGGAAGGCAGGATTTGGGCTTTGTTGCTGTCTGCCTTGAGCCATGGGCCACATTTTCAGGAGGCAGAGAGAAATAATTGGTGACTGAGTGCACTGATGTGGCTTGCTTCTCATGCCTTGCTGTATGATTTATCACTAGTCAACTCCACATGCCACGGTCTTTAATATTCCGAAGGGCTAGTAGTCTATGGACTAAGACTCAGTTTAAACCACAGTGTTGTTCTCAAGACAATTAAATGATGGACGGATGGGGGTGTGGCTTCTTAAAGTTAGTGGTTCTCAGACCCATCAATACTAGTACTTTCCCACTGTGATTACTTCTCATTTACACCGTATGCATCTTGTGTGCACATTGTTGTTTGCTTGTCGATTGTAAGCTCCTTGAGGGCAGGGAACCCATTTTTGCCTTTCTTTGCATCTCCAGTGCTAGGCACAGCGCCAAGAACATAGTAGGTGCTTAATAAATGCGTGTTGCTGATGATGCTGGTGATGGGAAGATCCCTTATCATTATGGGGGCTTGCACTGTGTAGAAACTTTGGGGGCAACCTTTACAGCTATGGACCTCACTTTCCCTCCTCCTCCAGTGTTTTATTTTCCAGGCTAAGCATGCCTACTTTTGAGCAGAGTGGGAAGTTTCTGGTTAGGTAGGGGTGAGATCTTTTTGGAGAGTCCAGGGAGGAGACGGCTGAAGCAGGTCTTCTGCAACAGAGTCAGCAGTGAGAAACTCTCGAAAGGAGATTGGAAGGCAGGGAGAGAGATCTTTTTGGAGAATGGATCTGTGACTTAGAGCGCTGAAGGAACTGAAGTCTTGAGCTGCGTCGTTGAATCCTAAACCCTCATTTTTTCAGATAAAGACACTAAAGTTCATGGACATAATCGTTTAAGGTCCCACAGCTAGGAATCATGAAAGGTTTTCTGATGCCAGCAGTGATCTAACCTCATTATGGCAAGAATTTCTGGTGTGGAAAATCACTCTGCCTATGCAGGACAGCATCTCGTCTGGAACTTACAGGCTTAGAAAGTTGGCAGGAGTACTGAGAGGTTCAGGGACTCATCCGTGGCTACGCAGCTGGGATTTTCAGAGACAGAACTTGAACCCTGGTGTTCCTGACTCCAAACTTGGACCTCTATCCCCTAGGCAATTCGGCCGCTCCAAGAGACCTCCTCAGAGGCAAAATTATTCACAGGAGTTGGTGACTGTTTGTGAGAGAAATGTTGGGAATTACTTAAAATGCTGCCTTTCAGATGCAAATAATCAAACAAATGTCAAAGTCACATAATAATGATATTTGGGTCATCTGTACTGGGGGAAATACATTCTTTAAATCAGCCTACGTTGGTTAGATATTTGCAGTGATTTGGTTATGGACTAAATTATAATTTAACTGTGGGAGGGAGGAGTCATCCCATCTCCTCCTCCCCTGGGGAAAATCTGCCCCAAAGGAACTACGAGGAGCTGGGAAAATTGTAATTCTAAGCAGTGTGAGACCAGGTCTGATTTACACTTCTCACTGTTATTCTTCTGCGGGGGTGTAAATGCTGTGTTGTGATGAGGGAGGTGCTAGGAACCAGGTCATTGCCTTGGCCCTAGACACAGTCCCTCTCAGACAATGCCCAGTTCAATGCCTAGCCAGGGTTAGCTAGCTCTTCTGAAATTGCCCCAGCACTAATTTGATCTCCTTCCTTCCTTCCTTCCTTCTCTCTATTTGTCCATTTGTCTCTCTATCTCTTCACCTGCTTCCCATCCCTCCTCCTTACATGCATTGGACACATAGGATTAGAATCCAGGTCTTCCTGAGCTAACCTTCTATTTCACAGAATGAGGTTAGGGAAATGAGAAACAACCCAGAGCTAGATTTGGAGTTAAAGAACCTGGATTCCAGTCCTATTCTTGCGTTTACTACCTGTCCCTCCCCTGCTGGGCCTCGCTTTCTCACCTGTAAGACAGGTGTGGGGCAGACGACGTCACCTCTCATTTGCCTGAGGTTCAGGATCATTGATACTCTGATGCTTGCATAGCCACGTATCAGGGGTGCTGCAAAGGCAGTCCTTGTCCTGGCACAATTTAGATGGAAGATCATAGATTTAGAGGTAGGAGGGGCTGGGAGGCCATCTATCCAACCCCTAGTTTTACAGATAAGGAAACTGAAACCTGGGGAGGCAGGCATTCTTGAAGGCTTCCTCCAGCTCTAAGAGACGCCAATGGGGTGTAATTTCTGCTTCCAGAATTGAGCTCTTTTTCTTAGGAATTCTGTTCCAGTCTAGCTGGAGATGTTTGTTTGTTTGTGATTTCACTGGTATAGGGAGCTCTCAATGAGAAACTCTCTCCATGAATGCAGATCAGCATTTCTACCAGTGCCCTGGGCACTAAGAGGGTCAGGGACTTTCCCAGGGTCACACAGCCAGCATGTGCTGGAGGAAGGGCTTGAACCCAGGCCTCTCTGCCTGTGAGGCTGACTGTATCTACCATGCCACACTACCCCTATCAATGCAATTTAATAGCAATAAATATAAAGACTTACATGAGGATTAGATACACTTCACAAATGCCCCATGAGACATTGTTAGACAATTGTTTGTCTGAAAAATATTCTAAGAGTTTTAGCGGACTCAGCTGAATAGGAGTCAATGGTGTGGCATGAAAATCCCGTGACTCTGTGCTGCATTAAGAGATAACCCAGTTGCAGGGAAAGCCGGGGACGGTCCCGCTGTATGCTGCCCACAAACCACAGCCGGAGTCTTGGGCCCAGTTCAGGGCACCAGAGTTTAGGAAGGATATTAGTAAGTTGGAAAGCATCCAGAGGAGGAGAAGCAAGGCCTTGAGCCCATAACATGGAACAGGGCACGTTTAGGCTGGAGAAGAGACTGGGGACGTGCTAACTCTTTCCAATGATTTGCAGGGCAATGATGCGCAAGAGGGAACAGATTGGTCTGTTTGGTCACTGAGGGCAGAAGCAGAAGTGATGGGTGGATGATGTGAAGAGGGACATTCAGGCAGATGTCAATGAGAGCTGTTTAACTGTGGAATTGGTGCCTTCAGATCTAGCGGGCTCCTCATCATCAGAGGTCTTCGAACTGTGGCTGGCCAACCATTATCAGGGAGGTTCTAGTTGGGGTTCCTCTAGGGCTGAGATCCTTCCCAATTCTAAGATGCTATGGTTCTAATTCTAGAGTTAATCTGACAAATTCATTTTAATTTAATGAACATTTATTAACATGCCTGATACTTTCAAGGTATTGTACTAGACCCAAAGATAAAAACAAAAGAATTCCTGCTCTGAAGGATCTGATATTCAATCCACAGCAAGCATTTATTAATGGTACATACTATATGCCAGACACTGTGTTAACCAATGGGCATACAAAGACGAAAAAGAATCAGTTCCTGCCCTCAAGCTGCTTACATTCTTTTGAATGACACCTGCCAAGGATGCTATGGTGGGGATTCTTTTCATGTATGAGTGGGATCAGATGGATCTTAAATCTGTGAAGTCTACACAAAATACGAATACGCTCAAAATAAATACCAGGCAATTTTGTGGAGGATGTGTGAACAGCTGGAAAAATCAGGAGAGCCTTCACATAGGACTCAGCAGCTCAAGTGACCTTTGATGGAAACTCAGGATTCTGTTGATGGGATGCACTGTGTACCCAGCTAGGTAAGTACAAGGGATATACAAAGTTATTGGAAAAGGGGGAGAATTCTACCACCTATGGGTGTCTGGGAAGATATCGAGAAGAAGGAGGGCCATCTGATTTAGGCTCTGAAGGAAGCTAGGATTCTTAGAGACAGCTGGGAGAGGGAAGAACCTTCTAGGCATGGGAGCCTGACCACCTGGGCATCCTAGAAGCCAGGAAGTGGAATAGTCCAATCACTACAAGAAAAGATGTTAGACTCTTAAAAAGTCACCCTCAAACTGCAAAGAGAAAACCATTTGCAAGCTCAGTCTCTTCCTGGACAGGATCTTAGAGGTCTTTTAGTTCAAACCTCTTGTTTTACAGGTGAAGAAACTGAGGCACAGGGAAGGAATGCCTTGCGCAGTGCTCTGCTGCAGCTCGGTAGCCATGTGAAGATGCCGATGGGTATAATAACCAACCCTACTAACCTCTTATTTAATTAAATGTGTCACTTGCAAATGAATCATCTTATCCATTAATTAAAACAAAATCCGTGCGTTGATGGACGACCCATGTCAGAGGCAAGCTTTCTACCTAAGTGCACTGCTGTCACTGACCACCGGTGAGAGGAGCATGTCATCGCCTGCTGAAATGATCAGTTTGGGAATGAAAACCAACCCATCCTTATCTTAGTCTTGGAAAATATTAGTTTGGTCTCCTCACCCCATCCATCAGGCCCTGAGCTAATAGGTAAAGAGTCACACGGAGCACTAGGGGATGTGACAGTGAGACCACAGCCATTTATCTCGGAGCACAAAGGGAGGGGAGGTGTGGGACAAATAGCTGTGCCATTCAAGGAGGGCCATTATCTTCTGCCGGGGCCTGCTTGGGGAGCACTTGAGATGGAGAATCACATAACTCATTCTGGTTCTGGGAGATGGAGAAGGTGGGGTGCAGGGTGAAGGAGGGGGAGGCATGTAGCAGGAGCCGGAATAAAGTTACACTTGCTGAAAAGCGTCCTGGAATTAGTCTCAAGGGACTGAACTGACGAGCATATAGCTCAACTTGCCTAGGACTCAGTTTAGTCATCTGTAAAATGGGACTAAGAAAGCAAATGCTATTTACTGCATTGGTCTATGATGACCAATGCTCACGTTAGTGTTATATTGATGAAAGAATGAAATTTAAGTATTTTGCTTCTATGGCATTTCATTTCTATAGCATTTTTGCTATTGAAATGTGAGTGAATCTCATTGTCATGATTCTAGCGACCGGATTAATGATGGAGAGGAGGAGGAGGAGGAGGATGAAGAAGGTGAAGAGCACTTCAAAAGACCCGTGATTTTGCTGAAGTGGGTGTTCTTTCCACCTGAGCTGATCTCAACTCCTCCCTGCCTTAGTAGAATTGGAGGCAATTATTCTAAGGTTGGCAAAAGCGTTGTTCCTTGGTATCCGGCATTCTGGTGAGCAGCTTCTCTACCTTTTGTAAACCTCTAAGGGCTATGGAAATGTTTTCCTTCTCATTCTGTCTCCACATCGATGGGAGTTCAGATCGAAATAGGCCTGGGACAAGTCGCTACCTTTGTGTGGTTCTTTCATGCTGAATGTTCAGTGTACAGCCAAATAAAATAATAGATTTTGTAATTAATTTTGTAATATGAATTGATTTTGTAGTTTGAAGATGTAAACTCAGTCAAAGCACCTTTGGGACCACTCCAGGAGGAGACAGGACAATGGAGATGATATGTCATTGGGCCTGGAGTCAGGAAGACCCGAGTTCTAATCCTGCCTCATCTCCTGTGTGAGGCTGAGCAGTTCACGTAACCTCTCTGTGATAGTTTTCTTGTCTATAAAAGGGGGATAATAATAGTGCCTATCTCCCTGAGTTGACCCAGGAAATGCTGAAAGCACCCGGCCATTTTATTTGGCTTCTTTATGGAATGACCCCAAAGCAACGCTGATGTGATTTGCCCAGAGACCCTTCAGGGAACAGGAGACAGAGATAACAAGGGAAGAGTCTAAAGTGTACTCACTGACTGCCTCTTTTCACCAGGGCCAGGACAGACACCTCCAAACTGGGGTAGCCCAGCAAACAGTCCACATGAGGGCTAGGACGAGCACCTCAAAAGCAGCATTGGGAAGGAGGAGGGAAGGGAGACCACCAACGATGTCACCAGGGAGCTAGCATCAGGCCTGACAGTCTCCAGGCCACGACAAGAAAAAGTATCTGGGATGGTCTAGGTCTCCTGGGTGGATGCTTCAGCACAGCAGCTGGCCAAGCTGTGACATCATGGTGGATGCAGGATGCGTTATTCTCTTGGCTCTGCAGGAGTTCATACAAATCTTCCAACATTTCTCTGAATTTCCCATAATTCCTCTTTTCACTACACAATAATGCCTCATCATATTCACATGCCATAGTTTTTTTCAGCCATCCCTCAATTGCTGGACACCCACTTTGTTTCCAGTCCTTTGCTGTCCCAAAGTGCTGCTATGACTATTTAGGTATATATAACCTTTGTTTCTGTCTTTGACTTCCTTGCAGGGTAGAGGACAATATTGGCTAGTGAGACTGCCGGTATTGGGTATGAACAATTCAGTCACTTTTATTGCATATTTCCAAACTGAAATCCAGAACCTCTGGACAACTCCACAGCTTTGATAACAACACGTCAGTGTGCCTGCCTGATTTCCTACAATCCATCAAAGGTTGACTGTTCCCATCTTTTGTTATTTTTGCCAATTTGCATCTCAGAGTTGTTTTAATTTTCACTTCTCCTACTTGTAGTGACTTCATGTGGTAATTCATGGCTTGCAATTCTTTTGAAAATCATGTGCTCATATATTTGGACTTCCCCCATCTTTTGGGGAATGGGCTCAAGAGATGATTTTTTGTTTTTTATAGAGAAGGGAGAGCCCTACTTCAGGGGGGTATGATGGTCTTCTGCGTCCTGAGGTCATGGATAGAGAGACACCAATCAGCTAGGAAACTGGAAGTTTCAAACTTGGAATATTCCAAATGTCCAGATATGGGGTGGGAAGAAGAACCAAGTCACTAAACAGGGCAGAAGGGAGGGGAGATCATAAATAAGGAAGGGGCCTGACTAGGTAATAGTCAGACTATTGGACAGAGAAAATTCAGTCTCTATAATCCCCTATGATCCCCTACTACTAAGAACATAAATAGCTGGGATTAAATTCCTGGGGCCAGGATGGAAATTGGTCAGTCCACTATAACCCACTACCTAAAAATGAGCGGTGTCTTAAAGGGACAGCATTACTGTTCCTGTAAATCTCCCAAGGGGAGATGCAAAGTGTACAAATCAATTTTGGAGGTTCAGTTAAGAAACTAAAGACTGGGAGGTATTGACACGGAACAATTCATAAAGGGTCCCTGCCGGGGATATGAGGTATGAAGTCTCTGTAGTCCAAAGCCTCATAAGACAATAACCAAGGAGAGAATGTCTGGGTCCCTTGCTAACTTGACATTCAGGAAAATAGGAATGGGATAGTGAGGGGTTAGACGGTGAAGTCCCCCCTCCCCTCACTCACTAAAAGAGTATATGTTAAATCCAGCTTTTTCCTGTTATTCAGAGTTATATTTATAATTCCTATTTAATTTGTTTGAGTGTCACTGAGATAAAGTTTGCTCAATCATAACTGCTTTGGGTGCCATACCTCAATATTTGTGAGTAGGGAGCTGAAAAGAGCAAAGATGTTGAAATGATGAAAGTGCTAGGAGACAGAGAGTCAATAAGCATTTATTTATTGCCTACTGCATGCCAGGCAATGTGCTAAGTGCTGGAAATGGAAAGAAAGGCAGAAGACAATCTCTGCTCTCAAAGAGCTTCCGGTCTAATGGTAGAGACAACATACAAACAACTATGTACAAACAAGAGAGATGAAAGATAAATTGTAAATAACCAACACAGAGAAGGGACTAGAATTAAGAGGGATGGGGAAAGGCTTGCTATAGAAGATAGGATTTTAGCAGGGCTTTGAAGGAAGCCAGGAGGTGAAAATGAAAAGGGAAATTATTGTAAGTGTGGAAGACACCAATGAAAATGCTCAGTCCCAAGATGAAGTGTCTTTTGAGAAGAAAAACAAAGAGCCCAGTGCCATTGGGTCACAGAGTGCCTGGTAGGGTGTGAGGTATATAAGAAGTGGGGGTGGGAGCAGGTGATGAAGGCTTTGTACACCAGAAGATTTTATATTTGATTCTGGAGGTGATAGAGAGCTACTGGAATTTATTGAGTATAGGGGGACATGCTCTGACCTGTACTTCAGAACAATCACTTTGAGAGCTGCATTGGAGGATATATTGCAGTAGGGAGAGCCTCATGGCAGCAAGACCTATGGGCAGACTATTGCAAAAGTCCATGTGAGAGACGATGAGGGTGTGCACCAGGGTGGCAGCTGTGACAGAAGAGAAAAGGTGCATAGGAGAGAGAGAGAGAGAAAAGAGTCAAAGATAACTAGCTTGTGAGCCAGGGTGACTGAGAGGATGGAAGTATCCTTGAAAGTAATAGGGGAGTTTGAAAGGGGGAGGGTTTTGGGGAAAAATATAATTAGTTCAGTTTGGGACATGTTGATTTTAACATGTGACATCAGTTTGAGATATCCCATAGTTGGAGTTGGAGATGCAGGACTGAAGTCAGCAGAGAGGCTAGGACTGGTTAAATAGTTTTAAGAAGCTAGGGGGTGCCATAGTGCATAGAGCTTCCAGCCTGGAGTCAGGAAGACTCATCTCCCAGAGTTCAAATCTGGCCTCAGATACATTTTAGCTGTGTGACCCTGGGCAAGTCACTTTACCCCGTTGGCCTCAGTTTCCTCTCTTGTACAGTGAGCTAGAGAAGGAAATGGCAACCCTCTGCAGTATCTTTGCCAAGAAAATCCCAAATGTGGTCAAGAGTTGGATATGACTGAAAAATGACTGAACAAGAAGAAATAGATTTGTGAGTCATTATCATAGATACGATAATTGAATCCATGGGAGCTAATGAGATCACTGAGTGAAGTAGTATAGAAGGAGAAGAGAAGGGGGCTTGGGACAGAATCCTATGGGACACCAGGGTTAATGGGTGTGACTCGGAGGAAGATCCAGCACAGGACACTAGAAGGAACAGTTAAATAGGTGGGAAGAGATCCAGAAGAGAGTAATGTCACAGAAATGTGGAGAGAAGAGTGTATAAACTCTGGCATAGATTATATAAACTTTATCTCTTCTGGAAGTTTCTGCACTATATGAAAGAGAACAAATGACATTTAAACATTTTTGTTAAATAAACTTCCCCAAGTGGGATAAAATCTGAATCCAGTAAAATCAAGCCATTTGCCTCTGCTATCTGGAGGAGGCTGGGGCTTCTCCATTGTTCTCCTCCAGGCACATGAAGAAAAGTTCTTTTGTGGGGACAGAGCCAAGGGCAATGGCTAGAGAGTAGATTACACTGTGGGCAGGTAGGCTGGACAAGACTGCAATGCCCACATTCCAAGGGTGGGGGCCGGAGGAGAGGAGTAAGACCCCTTCTCTTCCTGTGGTAATCCAGTCATCCACCATATACAAACAACCCACAAAGATGCTCAGAGAGAAAAAATTAGAGCTTTTTCAGGACTGTAACAACTCCCTAGACCTAGATATGACGCCTTTCTTAATGTAATTTAGAATATGTTAGGGTTTGGGTTTTTTTACTTCATACTCTTTACTTATATGGACCTTTCAGTCCACTAAGCTATCTATTTGTGGTGGAGGAAAGGAGAAAAGTTCTAGGGCTCTTGGAATTAAAGTATGGGAGAAATTCCTATGACTTGGACTTGGGGAAGGGGCAAGCAGACCAGAATTCTAGTGGTGGCAACTATTTGGAGCCAAGAAATCAGTATGTGGCACTAAAAATATTCCAAAGGAAAAGTGACCCAGGAAGTAGAGAACAGGATTCCTAGTATGCACAGAAAGGTTCATATGCTTCAGAAACCACTGGAGTGCTTTTTATAAAGCAATGAGCTCCAAAAATAGGGCAGTCAAGATCTACCTCACCCATGCATCATTTATTAAGCACCTACTGTATATCAGGCTGGACACATCCTCATTGAACTGGACATCATCTTAATGATGAGTTTCCCACTTGCTTACATAGGAAACACATCTCTTGGCTTATGACAGAAAAATTAGATTTATTTCACAGAAATTCCTCCCAGACAAGTCTTTGCTTGAAATACTGTAAGGAAAGGGGCATTGTTATCTTCCTTTATCACTCTTCTCTTGGAGGAAGTGGGGTGTAGTAGTAGGAGTGCTTTATTTGGAATCAGGGGGGACCCAGACTCAAATCCTAGGTCTGCTACTGACTTCCTCTGTGACTTCACCTATAGACTCCCTGAGTCTCATTTCCCTCCTCTTTAAAATGAGGGGCCTCTAGGGCCCTTCCAGGTCTAGACCTATGATCCTAAGACCTGTCAAAGGAGGGGGTGGGATCAGATGACTTCCGGGGTCTCTTCCAGATGTAAACTTCTGATCCTATAATCTCATGATTGCGAATACAAGTTCTGCAACAGTGAACAAAGGATTGGTTCTGGAACATTCCTCCAGAGACCGGAGGAGTCTGGGCTTTGAGAATTTTGTCCTCCTGAGTTCATTCACACAGTGTCATTGTTGGCAAATTCCCAGGATGCACTCTTCTTCTCCTCTCCCACATTTACCAAGTCTGTGGAGGTGTGGATACACGTTTTAAAATTGTGCAGGAAACCTCCGATTTCCTCCAGAGTAATCTATTCTCAGCAGCCCAGAAGCTCTTTCAAGCACCTCTCCTCCAGAGAGCGGGTGCTTCGGAAAGAAAACAGATTTCAAGGAACTCTCAAGGAAGTATGTCCAACAATGGACTGGAGTTTTAGTTTTGCTTTTAAAGTTAAACAATTGAAAAAACCCTAAAACTTGGGTGCTTCTCTCATTCCTGACTGTTATGCTCATGTTGGAATAGAAGCTATAAATAAAGGCTTATTCTATAAGCTTCTACACGGTGACTATCACCCCAATAAATCTGTTTTCTTTTTGGAAGATCATCGCCTTTGCCTCCTTTCCTGCTTTCGTCCTCCCTCTCTCTCTCTCTCTCTCTCTCTCTCTCTCTCTCTCTCTCTCTCTCTCTCTCTCTCTCTCTCTCCCCATCTGTCTGTCCTACAGAGGACCAGCGGATGGTCTTGCAAAAGTCCAATTTGGATCCCGCTACTCCCTTATTCAAGAATCTTTGAAGGTTTCAGAAGCCATAACTAACCATTCAGGCTCCCTAGTGAGGACCATAAAATATGCCCAGGGCCCTTGCAATTAATCTTTAAAAGACAAATTCACAGGTGGTGGGGGAGAAACTCCAGGGAGAGAATTGAGATCTAAGACATAGGATCCCATGGGAGAGGGGTGTGGTGAGGCTCTGGGACACTAACCATATACAGAAGAATGGAGACCACTGAACAATATGAGGCCATGGCTGGTGAAGCCATTCCTGGGAAAGTGAGAATATTGGTCCGGATCTGGAAAGGACCTGCACTTGGGATGTTGTCACAGGTTGGGGAAGTGCAGCATATGATGACTTCCTATTTTAACAAATCATTCTGGTTAATCAGCAGCTCAGATCAGTTATTTGTACCTAATGAAGAAACATCTGCTGCCAGACCCCAATAACATTTGGCACATTGGACAAATGCTCAGATCACTCCCATCCTAGTTATAACTCTGCCCCCCCACCTCTCCCTGCTACTTAATAGAGTCCAAACTCTTTAGTTTGACGTTCAAGGAACTCTGCAACCTGGGTGTAAAGCACCTTTCCCTCCCGAGTTAGCCCATGCTTCAGCCTAGCTGGATGACCTCCTTCTAGAGGGCTCAGTCTGGGCAAGATCTCAGAGGCCAGCTAGGAAACTGGGACCAGAGAGGCTACAGTGACTTCTCCAAGGTCACACAGGTAGGAAAGAACAGAGCTGGGATCTGAACCCAGGTCCTGTGGCTCCAACGAGATGTGGTGGCAAAAGATTGGAGTGTCAGAACATGAAGATTCAAAGCTCATTCAATCCTCAGCCCTTGTGTGACCTGTGGCCATGTTTCACCTTTCCTTGCCTCAGTCTCTTCATGCATAAAATGGGAAGATTAATCCTTGCTCTGGGACTGGGTCACTAGGTTTGAGACCTGGGTTTCCAGTCCGGCCTCCAACGCTTACTGGTTACACCACCAACAGTAAGCCCTGGGTTTCAGTCTTGTTTTCTGACACTTAGTAGTTGAGTGATTTTGGGCACAAAGTCCTTTACGCTCTCCGAGCTTCTGTCCTCATCTTGAAATTGGGATTGATCAGACTGGCAGACAACTCTCGTGAGGAGATAGACTGACAGACAGGTAGACACACAAACGCCCATAAAAACACAGGTATACATCTATATGGTATAAACACATATGGTATATATGTTTGTGTATATATATATGTATATTTGTGTGTATCTATATATACACGTGTATATATATATATATATAAATATTTTGTGTGTATCTGTGTGTGTATAATGAAATCACAGATCCAATTATGAAAAGAATACTGATAGTATCAATTGCATGGGGTTTCTGTGAGAAAAGGGCTTTGTAAACCTTCAAGCTCTTTACAAACATCAGCTGTAGAGCCTAGTTCCTAGAATTTGGAAGGACCCTCAGAGACCATCTGGTCTACTCTCATTTTATAGATGAGGGAAGTGAATCCTAGGGGAGGGAACAGGCTTGTCCAAGATGACACAGGTAGTGTCAGAGCAGGATTGGACCCCAAGATGCCCCAAGACTTCTGATTCTAGAACTGGTGGTCTTTCCACTGTCCCACACTGCCTCTCTAATCATATAATAAGATTTAGAAAGTGTTATCCTCCCAACAACCCGGTGAGGTGGGCATTACAGGTATTGTTAACCCCATTTTACAGCTGAAGAAACTGAGGCTCAGAGGTCAAGTGATTTGCTTATGTTCACTCATCTAAGAATTGCCAGGTGTATCAGAGCTGGGATGCTTTCGTTTGCCATTATCTTAATATATTTCATATTATTACAGCTTTTAGGATTATAGGAGGGTGGGTTTAGAGCTGGAAGCAAGTTCAAAGACCAAGCACTGTTTCTTTTACTTATGAGAAAAATGAGGCCCTGGAAGGTTCTGGTTCAGCCCAAAGTCACACAGATAGTAAGCAGCAAAGCTGGGATCTGAACCCGTATCTTCTGTCTCCAAAAGCCCTGCTCTTTTCGCCGTGGCATCTCCCATCCCAGACTCCTTAAGGACAGGAAACTGAATGGAAGCTATTCCCCAGCACTTGGAACCTCTCCTACTTAGCCTAGTGCCTGGCTTATGGGTGCTTTATCAATACTAGTTGACTGACTCAATAAATGTTTGTTGAATAACTAGGTGTGTGTGGAGGGGGGAGCGGTGAATGACGAGAGGGGGATAAAAGCTAGAAGGGCTTTTATCAGAGGCCATCGGGTCTGCCCCTTTTCTTTTTATGGATGATTAGGGCCCAGAAAAGTCAAGTGACTTGTCATATAAATAGTATAAATGGTAAAGCTGGGATTCGAACTCAGGTCCCATGACTACGAGCTCAGCGTTTTCCACTGCTCCCCGCTGCAGTGGGGTACCCACCCGGGTGTGAAGACGCATTAGCGTCAAACTTCAGCCTCTAAGCAAAATGCAAAGTATGTAAACTCCACTCCCCCATCCCTGCCCCGCCTCCCCCTCCCAGGTGCCCACTCATTCAAGCATCACAGCTGGAAAGGTCCCCTTCTCCGGTTCTCTCCAAGCCCCAGCTGGAGGAATGCTGAGCCGGAGCTGCCAAGGAAAAAGAAGGATGAAAAAGCGTAGTCCCATTTTAATTTGGTTTGCTGCTGCTGACACAACGAAGTGCATTGTGGGCAGCTGCTCTCTTCTCTCTCCCCCATTCCCCACGGAGTTGTACTGGAGAATAAATCCACAAAGCCCCTGACAGATCAGAGACCTGTTTGGGAGTTGTTATATGGTTTGTTTTAAAAAAAAATACAAACTGGGCTAGGTAAGGCTTTGGCTGATTTCGGGAACGTCCTGATTGGTTCTCCGGCAATTAGTGGGCACGGATAGATGTAGGCAACAGCTGTAGTTTCCATCGCGCGAGCTCTTCTCCTCGATGCATAAACCACACACCCAGCCTTAGTGGTTCAGGAGGTTAAAAGTTATTAACTGAAAATCAATTGAAATAGAAAGAGTCACATCTGCCGCAGTCCACAATTCACTCCTCCAGACAGCTTACCCCTGCACTGCAGGGGAAAAACAGACACACAGAGACCCTGCACCGCTGGGGCGGGGGCGGGGGCGGGGGCGGGGGCGGGGGGAGCGAGCAGAGACGGCTGGCTGCACTGCTCTCCAGAAGCCCCCCACGCGGCCCCAAGCCTTCATTAAAAGCCCGCTAACTTTCCGGACGAGCCAGACACCCCGCGCAACATTGTTGCCAAGTGGAACAAAGGGAAGGCGACCGTGGCGGGCGGCCGCGTTCCATCCTTCCGCTCGGGACATTCTCCCGGCCCAGGTTGCTAAGCATTGTCAAGCGCTCGGGGCCCCTAAGCTTGCTGTACCTAGAGGAAGTATTTGTGCAATCAAAGCCCCCCGGAGAACTTTCCGTGCAGGGGGGGACTACCCGCGTGAATAGGTTCCCGAGGTAAAAATGTGCCCCCGCTGGGAACGGCGCCCTTGAAATATACATCAAAATCACGAGCAGCACAGCTGTTGAAGGCCCCGGTGGAGGGAAATGGGGGAGAACAATTCTCTCCTGCCTCGGTCTACTTGGCCTCAGACCTCTAGCGGACAGGCCCTAGAAACCTTACCCCGAAAGTGGTGGTGGGGGCCGGGGGGCAGAAGAGGGAAGCAACAAACATCTTTCTAATAGCCCAGCGGGTCTCTGGTACCCAGATATGAGCTGGGAGAGCCCAAGGCTGTCCGCAAACAATGCGGCGCACCGACCTCTGGCTGGCACAAGACTTTTCTTTGCGTTCTTTGCAAACTAGACGCTCTCTCCACGCCTACCCTGCCTTTGTGAGTTGGGGGTCCTGCAGGTTGTCCAAAATCCACTAGGTGGCAGCACATTAACTCTTCAAATGCCGGAACAGAAGCTCATAGGATTTAAGAGTAAGAATCCTAGGATAAGGGGATCATAACATCAGGTACAAGGGATCCCAGAGGTGGTCTAGGCCAGCTGCCCCCTCGCTGTTTTACAGGCGAGAAAGAGGAGGTCAGGAAGGTCCCAAAGCTCACACAGGTGGTAGGTGGCAGAGCTTGGGATTTCAATCTAGATTCTCAACTGTAACATTCATAGTGCCATTGAATTGGAGTGGGAAGGTCCCTCAGCGTCCTCCAGCACTCTGGAGATCTAGTCCATGTCCTTCATTTTGCAGATGAAGAAACTGAGGCCTAGAGATGTGTGACTTGCCTAGGGTCTCACAGTAAATGACAGGCAGTATTTGAACTCAGGTCCTACCATTTCAAATCATTTGTTCTTCCCAACTGCCTACTACCACAAACATGTTTTAATCGCCTGTTATAAGGGCCTGGGCTAGGTGCTGGTCTCCTTTTTTAGGGTCTGGAGATAAAAAGATAAAATAGAAACCAGTGTATACTCTCAAGGAGCTTACTGTGGATTTACCAGGTGAGGGGAGGAGATAGAACATATTACACAAAGTGGACTGGGAGATGCTCACACACCAGCATGACATCACAGAGGCAGGGAAGCTGGACTCCCCCCAATCAATGCTGGACCTTTGCTGAGTAGGCTTTCCAAACTATGGATAAGTAAGCCTCCTTTCGTTAACCATCTGACACTCTGAGCATCTCATTTCATTCCAGTCCTGGACCTCAGATGCCAGATTGGCCCAGGTCAAGTCTAACCTACAAGACCTGGATTCAAGTCCTTCCTCTCACATATATCTTGCCTGTGTGATTCTGGATAAGTCACTTAAAACCTCTAAGTGCCCGCAGGCAGCTAAGACTCTAAGGTACAGAGCATTTCCATGTACATTAATAGAGAGAGAAGATCAATGAAATCACAGATCTGATCAGAAAAAAAATTACCAACCATCGTACTGGTTTTTAAGGATGCAAATCTCGTGAGATTCAGAGATGAAAGCTAGCTAGCTTGATTTTATATATATATATATATATATATATACATATACATGTATATATATATATACACATATATATATGTATGGAGAGACAGAGACAGAGAGAGGAGATGGATGAAAGAACAGTGACACAAAGTATTTATTAAGCATTTACTACGTGCCAGGCACTGTGCTAAGGACTCAGGATACAAAAACAAGCAAAGTTGTTGTTCAGTTGTGTCCAACTCTTTGTGATCCCATCTGGGGTCTTCTTGGCAAAGTTACTGGAGTGGTTGACCATTTCCTTCTCCAGCTCATTTTACGGATGAGGAAACTGAGGCACAGTTAAGTGACTTGCTCAGGGTCACACAGCTAATAAGTATCTGAGCATTAGAAAACAAAGCGGTCAGTCAATAAGCATTTATTAAGCACCCACCAGGTGCTTACATGCCAGGCACTGCCTTAAGCACTGGAAATACCTCCTACTCTGAAAGAAAGGATGGAGTCCAGTGTCTAAGCCTCTGTTACACACAGAAAAAACTGCAACACCCCCTGCCCACAGGGTTACACTCTTGCGAGTGATTTGGGCTTTCAGAGACCTAACCTCAAAATTGCCCAATGAGGTAATATTAAAGTCATTGCCAAAACAGGGTCCTGCAGGCCAGCTGCCCCAGGTCATCCCTTTGTGAGATATAAGCAAGTCCCTGGAGTGAATTAGAAAAGAAGCAATATTTTGGGATGCAGGACAGTCTATACCTCGGGGTGATCTCGAATGGTTCTCTTATTGAGTCCAGGGGTGAGACTGGAGTCTGGAAGAGGGATCTAAGCTCTTGGTAGAGAAACATGTGGAGACTGAAGGGGTAACGGTGAGAAGCCACATGGAGCCAGAAGGGAAATGGAGCAGAGGTGGCTGCCCTGGGAGGGGGGCTGCTTGGCCAGATGGGCAGGAGATGGGGGGACAGAAGCTCTGTTCTTGGATCTGTCTCATGCCCTCCCCCCCCCATCTCCCCTCCCCCACCCCCCCAAGGTGGTAAGCCAGAATCTTTTTCTCTCTTTGTTTCTCTCTGCAGAAGCCTGAGTCTTTCCTTCTGCATTCAAGAAAGCCTGTTTACATTTCTGAGTTTTAAAACATTTACTTTGTGTTTAAAAACAGTTGTAGCCACAAGTCTTTGCTAGTCTGAGTGCACTTAGAGGAAATAGGAAGATAACTTTGTTGGGGGGAGGGGAGGAGATGAGGTGTTGTCCCTGCCTGGTGAGTCTGGGCTAAGCCAGAGAGGGAGGATCATAGGACCTTTGCTATATGTTTCCCGACAAAGGAGGGGCGGTTATCCTAAGAAAGCCATCTAGGCAATGAGTTAGTCGTAATAAGAGCTAACATTTATACAGCACTTCCTGTGTGTTAGGAATGATGCTAAGTCCTTTACACATATCTCATTCTAGTCTTAACAGCCTGCAAGGTGGGTGCTATTATGAGGTCCATTTTACAAGTGGTGAACCTGAGGCAGACAGAGGTTAAGTGACTTGCCCAGGGTCACACAGCTAGTAAGAGTCTGAGGCTGGATTTGAACCCAGGTCTTACTGACTCCAGACTTGGTGCTCTTTCCACTTGGCTT
Organism: Phalanger gymnotis; assembly: GCA_028646595.1. Lineage (NCBI taxonomy): Eukaryota > Metazoa > Chordata > Mammalia > Diprotodontia > Phalangeridae > Phalanger > Phalanger gymnotis. The sequence goes on along the minus strand of CM053626.1, from coordinate 321,897,332 downwards.
CAAATACGAGTAGTTGAACGACCCTGCTTACCCCCTCACTCTACTACGTTTAACTCTGTTGAGTGTGTGCGGACCGTGTGTACTCAGATACTGAAGAAGGATTTGGGATCTGCCTAGTGTGGGTGTGCCCTCCAGTGATGCAGATTGCAACCCATCCACACTTGTCCATAGTGTGTAACTCTTAGCCATTCCACAAACCCCCATAGGGTGTTCACAAAGTGCGCTGGAGGTCCATAGAATAGCATGTCTACATTTAAATTTGAAGTCATTGGAGGAGACAAATAGCCATGGTGAATAAGGGGGACATGGAAGCTTTCCTAGCAGGTGGTGCCTGAGGTAAAGAGACTTGGGATCAGAGACAAACTAACACTTCCTGGCTATGTGATGGAAGACGGTTCGATTCAGTGCAATTCAACAAACGTTAAGCACCTTCTGTGTGCTAGGCACTGCCCTGCTGGGGATGGCGGGGCTGGGGCAGGAGGGAAGACATATATACAAGGCGGGGAATGATGGGGGCAAAGGTGAGATCCAGACCAAATGGCCGAGGTGGAAGAGAATGGTAACAGCAACACCACCACCACTACCAAAACAACACACAGACACACAGGCACACACACACACACACACACAGACACACA
>CM053626.1:321866351-321896194 GCA_028646595.1 Phalanger gymnotis | reverse complement strand
GAGGTCACAGGAGTAGAACTTGGATTCAAACTCAGGTCTTTGATTTAGAATCAAATACTGTTTTTGCTCATCCTTCATTTTCTAAGACAACTAATGACTTCATGCGTGATGTCTTGACCTGCCTGTGAATTGGATTTAAGTGACTCAGAGTTGAGCAAAGTTGCCAGCCTCACTCTCTCTCCCAGAGCCATCAAAGTCCAGTGGCATGACAAAAGTCAACATGACTGGCGACGAGCCAGGATGCAGTGGATGGCCTGAACATTGGAAGTGACCCCAAAGGTCTTCTAGTCCAACTTGGATCTGACAAAAAACTCACACTGACAACATGTCTGACCATCCTGACTTTCAGATTTTGTTTGAAGATCTCTAATGTGTAGGTATATTGGGAGACTCTCTAAGATAACCCATGCTACTTTGGGACAACTCCAATTGGGCAGGCATAAGCCTCCCTCTCTACAGGACCAGGCCCACTTTGCTGCTCTCTGCTGTGTCCTCTGAACAGAAAAATGATGAAAAGAAGTTCAAACAAGACTGTGTACACCAATGTAAAAGGTCGGGTCCTGTGACAACAATCTGTGCTAAGTCTCAGCCAGCCATCCACCTAGGAGGTAGCCCCAGTCAGTGGAAACTAATTAGTCATTGAACAGGGTGCCAATATGTATGTCCATAATAGATCCCCTCTGATCAACCTCTCCTCAGTTATTGTAGTCAACTAACTTCAAACACAGTAGAGTCCTGTGTTCCCTATGCCTGTTAGCCATTTGTATGACTATAACGATGCGATGTGCTATAGAATATGGTTTTTGAAACCTTCCTATTCTGAATTAGAATAACACTTCCTCATGCTCAGGGACTGCCTTTGCCTTTTAAATTTATTTTTTATATCCAGAGGTTAAAATAGTGCTTGGCCCAGAGTAAGTACTTTAATTCTTTTTAATTAATTAATTTTCAAACCTTCCTCAAGGACTCTACTGCCCAGAACTATGATGTATAGTTGGATGGACAGCTCATAGAATTCATACATCAATCTTGGATGGACACAGTACATGGACAGTGAACTGAAGAGGTGGAAGAGACTAGGAAGGGTTACCTTTGGGAAACTGTACAGAGCTTTTAGTGATGAATCTTTTTAAAAAAGTTATCGATACCTATTGTTTTAGACATCAATTTCATTTCCAAAAGTATTCCTTCTCCTCCCAATATCCAGTGAACCAATCTCTGTAACAGAGAATAAAAAAGAAAGAAGAAAAAAGGATTTCTTCAAAATTAATTCATTCACTGAGTCTGACAGTATATGTACTGTCCATAGATCCCCAAGGTAGGTACATTTTCTGATCTCTGTGGTCAAGCTTGGTCATTATAATTAAATGGCATTAAGTTTTACTTTGTTTTGTTTTTCTATTTTTTGGTAATCGTTTTGGATATTATTTTCCTGGTTCTGTTTACTTTGTTTTGCATTAATTCATATCATTCTTCTCATGCGTCTCCATAGTCTTCATAGTCATAATTTCTCATGGTGCAATAATTATATTCACATACCACATTACATTCATATACCACAATTTGGCAAATCATTCCCCAACTGATGGAGATTTGTTTTGTTTCCAGCTGTTTGCTACTTTAAAAAGTGTGCAATGAATATTTTTATGTATATGGGGCTTTTGTTTCTAGCTTTAACCTTCCTCTCCCCTCTCTTCCTCTACCTTTCCCTCCCCTCACCTGCCCTCCTTTTCCTTTAACCTACCCTTGGGTTTTCTGCCTAGCAATAGGATCCTTGGGTCTAAGGATGTGGACCTTTTAGTCACTTTCTGAGCATAATTCTAAATTGTTTTCCAGAATACTTGGATCAATTCCCAGCTCCAGCAACAGTATATTAGTGGGCCTATATTTTCATAGCCATTCAAATTACAAAATAGAACAGCAATCATCAAAACAATTTGATACTTATTTAAAAATAGAAAAATAGATCAGTGAAACAGACTAGATGAGGATGAGTCAGAAATACTGAAAAAAATAATTCTGTGTTCTATAACTCCAAGAGCATTAATTACTTGGGGAAGATTTTTTGTCAAGAACTGGGAAACCTAAAAACACTTTGGCAGAAATTACGTTTAGACCAAAATTTTATACCATATACCACAATAAGCTCAAAATGGTTATACATCCTGAATATTAAAGGTAACACCATAAAAATGCAGTTGAGATCTAGGATGGGTACTTTTCATAGCTGTGACTGTGGGGAAAATTCTTTTACCAAAGGATAGAGATCTCAGAAGATAAAATAGGCTGAAATCATTGTAGCTAAGGAAAAATGAGAAACTGTTGCTTGGGAAAACATATTTTTATGAAACAATTTCAATAAGGGTCCTACATTGTTGTTCAGTTGTGTTTGATCTTTGTGACCCTGTGGACTGTACTGTCTACAAGGTTTTCTTGGCAAAGATGATGGAGTGGTTTGCCATTTCCTTCTCTAGTGGATTGAGGCAAATAGAGGTTAGGTGACTTGCCCAGAGTCATACAGCTAGTAAATATTTGAGGCCAGATTTGAACTCAGGTCTTCCTGCATTTTGGTCCAGCACTTTATCCACTGAGCCACCTAGCTGTCTCCTACAATAGGGTTCTACTCCCATGTTTTTAACATAAATATTCTTCTGGAAATGCGCAACAGCTATGAAGCTCAGAGGGCAAGTCAATAAGCATTTATTAATCACTTACAATGTGCAAGATATTATGCTAAGTATTGGGGATTCAAAGAAAGGAAAAATTACAATCCTTGCCTTCACAGAGCATACATTCTAACGGACAACAAAATATTCAAACAATTAGGTAGATACAAGATACATGCCTAGTAGATGGAAAGGACTCTGAGTGGAGGAAATAATTAGTAACTTAGGGGTAGAGGTTGGGAATGGAACCAAGAAAGACCTCCTGGAATAGTTGGGATTTGAACTGAGATTTGAAGAAATTTAGAGGTGGACAGGAGAGGCCAGGGATTTTTTCAGGCATGAGAGACAGCTAATACAATGACACAGAGATGATGGAGAGATGGAGTGTCCTCCTGAAGGAACTGAAAGTAGACCAGTGAAGTTGGAACATGAAGTTTGTAGAGGAAAGTCAAGTGTAAGATACTGGAAAGGTAGGAAGCAGCAGGTTATGAAGAGACTCAAATGCCAAGAAAAGGAGTTTATTTCCTTTTTTGGAAGGAAGCTTATTTCCTCCTCTTAATAGGGAGCCATGGGGCTGATTGAGGGGTTGGGGTGGGGGGTAAACATCCAGATCTGTCATTTAGTTGAAAATACTTTGTGCTAAGTAGAGGGTGGATTGTAGTTGAGAGAGACTTCAGCCACAGAGATCAAGTGAGTCATTTCAGCAGTGCCAGGTATGACCCAGGGTTGTAGTTTTGTGGGTGGAGAGGTACAAGGTGGGTTTGAGCCAGCTACAACACAATATAACCAAAGAAGAATTGTACAGGTGAGGAGCATGAAGAAGGTCAGTTGAAAGACCTCTGATCTGGAGGTCATGTAGGGATGGTGAGGAACAGGGAAGGGGCAGTGTGTGTGCTGAGGAGATCCAAACATAGGACCCCGTCTTAGGTTTCCTTACAGGAGACAACTCAGAGCTGATTCTCAAGAGCCCATTGTTAAACTGTCAGCGTGAGCATTTATGCCTCAAAAATCAGCGGAGGCTATAAATCAGGGCTTAATGCATTGTTTTGTTGATTGTCTAGACTTAAGAAGGGGATGGAGAAAATGTTAGTAGTGCACATTAGATTAAAAAGGGTGTTATTCATGCATTCCCTGTCCCCTCCCCCCAAGCTAGTTGTTAAACACTTAGCAGTACACTGCTCTGTGTGTGTGTGTGTATACGCATACACACACATATATCCTTTATATATTGTATATTAAATGTATTAAATGTAACTTATATAATCTTTAAATGTTATATATGACTTTTATATGTGTATACAAATATATGCATTTATACACACATAATAAATTGGGAAATATGTAGATATATATGTCTTTTCCCTATTTATTTAACAGTATATAAACTGTTACAACTCGCATAGTTTAACTGAATTGCAATTTTCCTGTCACTGAAGGCAATCTCTTTCTCTAATTTATGTACACACCCACACACCCCTCTGTAAGACCAGCACTATAAGTATTATTATGTGCATTTTGTAGTTGGGGAAAGTGAAGTTCAGAGAGTTCAGGGGAATTGCCCAGGGTCACACAGCTAGGAAATATCTTAAGTGTCTGGAACTTAGGTGGCCCAGTGGATAGAATACAGGGTCTGGAGTTTGGAAGACCTGAGTTTAAATCCAGACACAGATACAGAGAATCCCTGGGCAAGACACTTAACCTCTGCCTGCCTCAGTTTCCCTATCTCTATAGGGATGATCATAGTATCTACCTCCTGGAATTGTCAGAAAGTGTTTTGTAAACACTAAGATGCTATGTAAATACTATCACGAATGTGCTTCAAATCCATGTTTTACTGACTCCAGGTTCAGCACTGCTCTCTATAGGGTACAACACAATTGGATCAGAATTCAGTAAAGGTGGCAGGGCTGGAGAAATCCCCAAATGTCGCTGTCTGTTTCCTTCAATGCTCTCATTCGTAGCACGGAGACAATTGGCCATTGCTAAATATTTGCTCCATGAACCCACATAAAGGCACTGGATTTTAAAATTCTTTATATAATTCTTTACATAAAGAAATTTTAGTGTATATCTTAAAGGTCTAGTGTAATCTTTAAATATTTCCCAGCCCAATTTCCCATGTCCATTTGCCTTTTTTCAGTTCCCTGACTTCCCCTCAGTTCTTTTCAACCTTATGTAACTCCTTATCATCATGGGAGCAGATGGGACACAGACTCTGTCATTGTTCGTTCTGTTCTTGAGTTCATAGGCTCTTTGGATCATAGATGGAGTGTCGGAAGTGACTTCAGAGGGCCACAGACCTTGATAACAAACAACAGATGACTTCCTGAGCATATGGGTTACTAATACCTTGGTTGGAATTCGTCTACTTGTTATGTTGCTGCACTATTCACAAATTAACCTCTCTGAGTCTCAACATCCTCTTTTATAAAATACAGACAAAGGTAGGGAAAGTTCCTCTGTCACAGGGTTATTGTTAGGAAAGTAAATCTTGTAACATTATGGAAATGTGAGCATTCTTGAGCCTCACTAATTAATAACATTTACATAGCTGAAATGTAAAAATAGAATACAGATCAAATGAAACAAACACCTAGGTACAAGTTAAGAACTTTCCTCAAGTAAACTGTGATAGTTATCCCTGCTTAACTTAATATGATTTTCCTACTAACATTGAGCACCACCTTTTCTTACTTATACTATGGATGTTTAAAAGCCCCAGGGAGTAATTAATTGCTAGGCTTTTTAATGTTGTCAACAAATGTTCAAGTTTCTCCATTAATGCCAGCTGACATTTATAAAATGTTTTAAGGTTTTTGCAAAGTGCTTTCAATACATTATCTCATTTGAGCTTTATAACAACTTTGTGAGGGAAGTGCTATAGATATTAGAATGTATGTTTCACCAGAGTAAGGATTTCATTCCTTATATTTATATCATCGGTGCCCAGTCAGTCAGTCAATAACTATTTATTAACTATCTACTAATGTCGGAGAAGAGAATGATCAACAGGGTCAAAGACAGCAGACGTTGGATTTGGCATCTAAGAGATCATTGGCAACTCTGGAGAGAGTAGTTTTGGTGGAATGATGAGGGTGGAAGACAGATTTATGGGGTTAAGAAGAGAGAGGGAAAGGCATAGGCATGTTTGTTGGTAGTAGGGAATAAGCCAGTAGAGAAGGAGAGATTGAAGCTAAGTGATGAAGGAGGGGTTAGAGAAGAGGAAATTTGTGGGATGAGACAGGATGGGGTGGGATTGAGATAGGTATGAAGGAGGAAATAGTGACAGAAAGTGTATGAACAATATGAGATGACGAAGAGGGAAGAAGAGGGAGCTCATGGCAAATGGCCTTAATTTTTAAAGTAAAATATGAGGTTTTCAAGGTTCTCAGATGAGAGAGTGGGGTTAGATGTGGGTTTTAGGCTCATAGCTCAACTCAGTTCCTACAGAGTATTAATTCCATCAAATTCAAGTCCAAAGAGCACTTTGGACTAATATCCTTCTCAGGGTTTCCTTGATGGGCTAGCTACACCAACCAGTAAGGAATCCTGGGCTCCAAGGTCCCCAGGGCCTGAGCTCCTTGGTTCATTTCACCTACAAAATACATCAGAATCTGAGGCCCGTTTTCAGGCCTACATGACCTGGAAGGGGATGATTGTGGTGGCCAGATAACCTCCCCTACTGCATGAGATCATCTGTTATGAGGGAATGAATCCTTCACTACAGCACACTGCTGGAAAGAGACTGATTGATTATGCCTCAGTCAGGTAGACTTAAAGACAGACAGTTGAAGCTATGTAGCCAATGGAAAAAGACTGTTTTCAACCTCATGGTAGGCCAATGCAGAATGTACATATGTGTGCCAGTTCTCTTATCTCTCAGGAACAGGTCCCAAGTATCTTCCATGTGAGACAATTGGGCATGTGCCAAACCTCTATCGTACCCATTTTATAGGTAAGGAAACTGATGCTGAGAATAGTTAAATAGCTTGTTTGTGATCAGACAGCTAGTGAGTGTCTGAGATGATTCAAACTCAGGTCTTCCTAATTCCAAGTCCACTACTTTATCCTCTGTGATCCCTTGCTGCTGCTATTAAGATGGCCTGAGAAATTAATATTTTGTTTTTGTTTTAATCATCATTTTGTGCTGGTAACTCATTTTGAATTTGCCATCTACTAGGATTCCCAAGTACTTTTTTCTTTTCATGTGGACTGGTTAGTCCCAACTTGCTTTACTAAGTGCAGATTATATTTATCTTCCTTCTCTACCCCACCCCAAATTCCATTTTGTTAGGAACAAGCCAACATCTTAACTTATCGATTTCCTGAAGCTTAAAGTTTTATAAGTAAAGAGTTTTTAAGAATCATTTCATCTAAAACTCATTAAAACAGATGGCCTATGAGTATTTAGAAAGTGAAGTAATGATCACTGGGAGCTAGCATGGCTTCATTAAGTACTACAAATGACTATTCATTAAACATTACAGATAAGAACATTGATTCTGTCATATAAAGCACGAGCAACAGTATCCCCTCCTTATGTCCCACCCGGATATGTATCATTCTTATATTTAATAAACGTGCTTATCTACGTCTTTATCTAGCTTGTTGATTAAAATGTTGAATAGAACATTACAGAATTCTGTGGCCCATCACTAGAGATTTCCCTCCAAGTTAGCATCAAATCCTCCATCAACACCTCTTTGGATGCAGTTTCTTTAAAACTGTCTCACTGTATTATTAGCCAGTCTATGTTTCTCCATCTTGTCCCCAAGGAAATGATGAGATATTTTCTTAGATACCTTGCTGAAATCTAGATATATGTATCTGTCGTATTCCCTGGTCTACCATTTTTATTACCTGTCAAAAAAAAGAAATAAGATTAGTCTGGCATGACTGGTACTTAATGAAGCCATGCCGGTTTTTGTGATCACTGCTTCCCTTTTGAAGAGTCAAAGGCCATCTGTTTAATATATTTATCTTAAGATTTTTCCAGGGATTTGCCTTCACCTTGCTGGCCTCTTGTTTTTATAACTTACATTCTTCCTCTTTTCAAAACTGGGAACATTTGCCCATTTCTGGTACTTTGCTACATTAGTTCTTCATTATTCTTAAAATATCATGAATAACAATCCGGTGATTCCATCTCCAATCCTTTCGGTACCCTGGAGTATAATTTGCCCAGGTCAGGAAACCTGAATAAATTTCGATCATCAAGGTGCTTTCTCTTATAATCATCTCACCTAAGTCCTATTCCAATTCCCTCTTAACCATTTTAGTTCAATCTGGAGATTAGGCTCCTTGGCAGAGAAGACAGGAATAAAGTAAAAGTTGAATTAATTGTGTTTTCTTAACATTGTACCAGCTACCCCCCGAACAGTAGCCTAGCCCTTTTTGTCCAAAACATTGCTTTAAAAAAACATAAAAGCCCCTTTTCATTGTCCTTAAAACATTTTCCACTCTCCTGCACCAACAAGGTAGCTTTCCTGAAGCCTTTGTGAGAGATCTTTGCCAAGCAATTGTATTTGTTTTTTGTTATGTGCCTTCACTTTCATTTTTTGGTTCCGGTCCTTTTAAAATCTAAGCTCATGGTAGATTGATTGGGCTTGGGTATTCTGGTAAGGCTAAAGCTGATCAAGGGTCCGATCTAAATCTGGCACTAACATGGTGCTTCCCTCAGGAGCTGGGATGGGGTTGGAGGTGTCAGGTAGCCTGGCAAAGCTCCTGAGCTAATCAGTAGGTAGGATTGGGAAGGGAATAAGGGAAAGAATCAGCATTTATTAAGCACCTACTATGTGCCAGCACTTTGCCAAGCACTTTTTTAAAAACAAATATCTTATTTCATCCTCACAATAACTTTGAGAGGGTGGTACTATGAGGAAAGTGAGGCAAGCTGGGGTAAGTGACTTGCCCTGGTCACACAGTTAGTGAATGTCTGAGGCTGAATTTAAACTCAGGTCTTCCTGACTCCAGAATGAAGTTCTTTATCCACTTCTCCAATTGGTTTGGGACTGTTTTTTGTGCTTTGGTGTGACCCTAGGCAACTAAGTTGAAAAGTCACAGACAAGTTGCTGATCTGTGTAGGTGGAAGGAGTTTCCTTATTGGGAGTTCCCTATACCAGTGTGATCACAGGCTCAGACTAAGTGAATAAACATTTGCTTAACTGGATGCTGTTGTAATACCCCAGGAGAACTTCAGATCCTTAAGGGTCAGGACCATTTTGTTGTGGTTATTGTTTTGGCCTTAGTATCCCTTAGTCTCTGTGTTGCATACTAGTCCTGAATAAATTCATCTCAATTAAAACTTTTGCCACCTTGATTTGAACTGGATTCTGGATAGAAAATCAAGAAGTTTGTGTGTTACACTTTAGAAAAACTTTTATCAAAAACGGCTAAAATAGAAAAAAAGTGTAGATTCATCAAGTTGCTTCAGTTATCCAAAACAATATATTGACAGAGGAATCCCCTCCCCCCCCATGGGGGAGTAATGATGAGAAATGGGGTAATTCTGAGAAAGATTTGACTTCTACCCTCTTCTTGTTGTCCAATCATTTCAGCTGTGTCCAATTCTTCATGACTCCGTTTGGGATTTTCTTGGCAGAGTGGAGTGGTTTGCCATTTCCTTCCTCAGTTCATTTTATAGATGAGGAAACTGAGGCAAACAGGGTTAAGTGACTTGCCCAGGGTCATACAGTTAGCACGTGTCTGAGGTTGGTTTTGAACTAAGGAAGATGAATCTTCCTGACCCCAGACCTAGTGCTTTATCCACTGTTCTACCTAGTTGCCCTCTAGCAGCTTATAATTTATTGGACAGAAAATCTCCAGTTCGGTCTTGGCTTTAGGGCAGGCACGATGGGAAGCCAAACCTAAACCGTCACCAGTATGTGATGGAACAGTCCCTTCTGTTCAGAAAGCTTGGCCAACAAGGCCCACAGGCCCCAAACCAGGTGCTCCCCCATCCAGTGATCCCTTTGACCTTCTAACACCATGGCTTCCATGGAAAATATCCAAGCTGGAGAGCTCCTATTGTCCTACAGAAAAATTTCATTTTTTAAAAAAATCTGGAGCATGACAGAGGGTGCCATCACTTTTGACACACCCTGACCCCCACGTCAATATCTGAAGTGATGCAGATGCATTTCCTGAAGCGAAAAGCACGCAACAAATTCTGATGAACAAAGGGGAAAAGTCCCTCCTTGACTAAACCTACTCCCATCATTCCTTGCTCCGTATGGATTAAGAAATAAGATGAAACATTTGGAAACAACGTGGCATATGGTTATTGTTTGTGGCAAGGCAAGGACACAGGAACCGTTCCTGGGTGATGTGGCCAAAGCTGGGCAGCTGTAATAGCTTATTATGGAGTTGCGCATTATTTAATAACAATAGAAAATAGTATTTCTGTCCTGAACACAATTATTCCCCCCACCCCAACTTCCCAGATCTGATATATGGTTTCGAGGCCTTCTGCCTGAATCGGTGTCGATGGTCCGCATGTGATGTTTGTTAGCTTGGGAATCTGTTTCCAATTCAATTGTTTCAGATTGTATTTTCCCTGTGAGTCATTAGTCACCCAATGTTGACAAGGACTTGTAAGAGTGCCATCTTTCCCTTTGTTTATATGCAAGTGCAGCAAGGAAGATGATTTATTTATGTTTTAATTAAAATTTGTGGAGAGACCGGGGATTTTTCCCTGTGACTTTTCTAATTTGTGGGAGCCAGAAAGAAAAGAAATCGATAAGCTGATACCATTTATGTTTTTATAGTTACCTCTGGCATTTATAAATGTGGGTCTGCCATTCACCTGGGAGGAGAGTGATGGGCGAGACATAAATCTCCCCCTTCCAAGGCAGAGAAGGTCCATATTTCAGAGTCACTTTCCTTGAGTTTCAGCTGAGAATAAGATGTTACCCCACGCCACCCCCCCTTTCACTCCCATGGCAAGGCACAAAGCTCAAATTAATATAGAAGGTAAATGGAAAGATGGCAAGTTTTATAATACCTGACCCAATCAGTAACGAACGCTTAGAATGTTAATAATTCAAGCCCATTGATTTTTGTTCCTGACATATCGCTCTCCACACCGAAAATGGACCCCATAGGGTCTTTAGAAAGAATATGCCCCAAATGCCAAGTTTTTATGGGGACTGAATATATTCTACATTGCAGGCGCATAAATCTCCATGAAAATTGGGCCTGGTTAATGTATTTACTGGTGCACACAATTTAGGAACTGCTTTGTAACCGTCCAAATAAAGATAGATAAGGCAGGTGGATACAGAGGAATAATGAGCGAATGTTGCAATGGATATTAACATGACTGGGTGCGTTGCCCTGGCAAGACTATTAGCCTAAATGGAAAAGAAATAATTAATTTCAAAGTGTTTGCGATGGTTATAATTGCTGTTTTTCAATGTCTTGGGGAAACAAACCGCATTTGCGATTTCTGGCAAACTGGTGTTATCCTTCACCCAACTGTCAAGGGTGGGGGTGGAAGCGGGTGAGGAGACAGGGGAGAATTGTTCAACCTTGTTAACCACTTCTGTTGCCTGGGATAGACAGAAGGGGCATCTTTGGTGGAAGAAAATACCCTGAAAAAATGAGTTATTTGGAGTTGTCCTCTTTCCTTCAGAATACACATTTTCCAAAGTAATTTCATAGAAGCATGTTCAGATCTTCCTTAATCTTTCTCCCTCCTTCACTCCCTCTTCCTTCCTTCCTTCTTTCCTTCCTTCCTTCCTTCCTTCCTTCCTTCCTTCCTTCCTTCCTTCCTTCCTTCCTTCCTTCCTTCCTTCCTTCCTGCCTTCCTGCCTTCCTTCCTTCCTCCTTCCCTCTCTCCCTCTTTTCCTCCCTCCTTCACTCCTTCATTCCATTCATCCTTTCTTCTTTTTATAATTTTTCTTATCTTCAAAAACATTCAGATTGATTTCTCCATGAAGCATATTGAGACCACAATGAATACTACATAACTAAATGCAAAATACATGCAATACAAATACAAATAATTTTGTGGGTTAAATCAGGGGAATCAGAAGAGGTCTCTTGAAGGTGGTGGCACCTAGACTGAGCCTTGAAGGGAGCCAGAGGCTCCATGAGTAAAATAATGAAGGAGAATATTCCAGGCATGGAAGTGGAGGATGGAACACTGTACGGAGAATAGCAAGCAAGCCAGTGTGGCTGGAACAGAGGGTGGAGGAAGGAGGATAGTGAAAAACCAAGATAGAAGGAGAGGTGGGAGATAAGATGTAAATTCAGTCAGGGAGCGTATTTGCTAAGAGTCCTTGCTAGGTACCACAAGGGGTGCATTAGTGATCCCTGCCTTGTAGGGAAGTGAATCTAGGCAGGTAAGAAATGACATGCCCCTGAGAAAAGCTAAAGAATCTGTCTCAGTAAGTATGTAAGGAGGTGTAGTTAAGATGGTGGAGCTAAGAGCTAAGGGAATTCAGACAGAGGTAAAATCAATGGGATGTGAGGTTAGTCTTTAAGACAGAAGTAAGTCTTAAGCTAGGATGTGAGGGAATGACAGGCATTGGTTAGGGAGATGAGGGGAGGAGAGGAGGGAGGTGGCATTTTAGTTAGGGAGAAAATAAAATCTTTCAGGTATCTGGAACATATATATAATGTATATATATATATGTATATATATATACATAATGTAGATGTGTACCTATAAATGCATTTATATACATATCTTTATTCTCATATATGGAGAGGATAATAAGATCAGTGTGAATTCAATAAAGAGTCAATTTGGGGGACACGTGAAAGAAAGCTGAATATATAAGGTGATATCATTAATGTAGGACCTTGAATTCCAGGCTGACAATTTAAATTTTGTCCTGTATGTAGCCATGTAGACACTGGAGCTGGATCTCACATGTAGACACCCAGAAAAGCTGCCCTAGGTTTGAAGCATTTGAGTAAGGACCCACTGGAAGCTAGCTCCTTCCCTCAGCTACCAGAAACTTAGCAGTGAGAGCCATTCCAGCCCAGGCCTTTGGGAAGGAATTACTTGGGGGTGGGGAACACGAGAAATGAGACAGGGGAGCCCAGTCTCTTCTCATTCCTTTTGGTCAGAAGAGGATCTTATAAACCTGAGGGCTGGGTGAAGGATTGCATCCTAGTCTTGGAGGCATTTGGGTGGCTCAGAATTCTGAACCTGGAGTCAGGAAGACCTGAGTTCAAATCTGACCTCAGACACATACTAGCTTTGTGACCCTGAACGAGTCACTTAACTTCTGTCTGCCTTAATCCACTGGAGAAGGAAATCACAAACCAGTTCAGTGTCTTTGACAAGAATATCTCATGGACAGGATTGGTGTGCTCTGGTCCATGAATTCCCAAAGAGTTGGACACAACTGAACAGCAAGCAACAACATCCTAATTCTAGCAGTGTGCCCAGAATTGCTGCATGGTGTTTGCATTAGGAGCTGATCCCAGGTTCTCCAAGGACCCCAGCAGTGACATACCATGTCTAAAAGGCTTCCACTAAATAGGAGCTATGAGTTGTTGACTCTCTATCACATGTGCTCTCTGAACTTATGTCTACTTTCTCTCAGATTCTATATGTACTTGTGGGAGAGTGTCCCACAGACCTTTGGTAAAATATGTTTTTGTGAACTGTTCTTACCGTAGCATTTCAGTAAATACCCCTTTCTAAAAGCTACTTAAAACCGGCTGACTAAATCCTTCCTGACTGAAAATATTGTGGGGGAAGCACACCAGTGGGGGCTCACGCCAGTGGCATTAGCATCACCCTTGACTCCTAGGACTCTGAAGGGAAGACGTAGCTTTGCTCCGGGATCCAGTACTTGTCCATGAGATTGGGAGTTGGGATGCAGATCATTAGGGCTTATACGAGCTACACATATATGGAGTCCAATGTCCGGCGGGTCGGCACAGAACAATTGGGGGAAAGGACACGTGCAAAGAATACCTATGCCCAAGGAATCTACATGGAGGGCACACAAGCAGAGCATACGTATAACCTGTCAACCTGCATACAGAATCATGTCCCAGGACCTTATGTGGCCAAGGCACATATGTGGAAAGCAGGTAAGGCGTATATAGCCAGAGCATGTGTATGGGCGGGGCAATGTATACCTACCTCTGACACTCCGGAGCTTGGCTGATGTCTTCGGATGAAGTAATTGTGCCGCTCTCTGCTATTCTGTGCTACTGTTTCCTGAAGTACGGTGACTAAAAAGCCTGTCCTTGCTCAAACCCATAGTACGTAGCTAACAGCTCTGAGCCCACACACCTACGTAGGCAGCAAACCAAAGCCGGCAGAATACCCCAAGCCAAGAGTAAGCCTATTCTTTTAACTGCCGTTGTCGACTGCAAGCTACAGCTCCTTACTCCTAGGCCTAGACAGGTATCTGACTTGAGTTTAGAAAATTACTGTTAACTCCTGTTAAATCCTTGATTAGTCTCCAAAACCCATTTTGAAGACTGTCCCCAAATCTTCTGCAGGAGATAATCGAGCTGGAGCACTAAGGTATCCCTCAACCCTCAAGGTCTTCTTCGATCAGTACTCAAATGAAGCTTGGGGCAAGTTCAACCAAACCAAACCAAACCAAAAACCAAATCCGAACCCGAAACGAAGACCGCAGTGACCTAGGCAGGACCCTTTAAGCATCATTACTTCCTTCATTATGCACGTCTGCCAGCAACAAAGTCCCCGGCTTTTGTGCTGTCTCACTGCTGTGACCAGTCTCACTGGTCTCTTCACATATAGGCAAGAGAGAGTCACTGCAGTCTCTTTTAATCAGGGCAGTGACATCAAGAAAGAGAGAGTGCATTGTACCCTTGAGTTTCTGCTCAGTAGCATCGCACAGCTCCGGAAAACGAGAGGCTCAACAATCGCTTTGTGGCTCTTGTTATCTTCCCATTCACTAAGGAAGTTGTCCGGCCTTACAAATTTGAAGATAAATGGTTTATAAAATGAATGTTGAACCATTCATTGGCTTCAAACAATCATCAAATGGCACTAATATCATTCTATGAATATTGATTATCCACATTCTTAGCCCAGAGAAGAGAAGGCTTAGTGGGGCATAATAGCTGTCTTAAGTATTTTTGCGAGTTGGCCTTTTGTCAGTGAGGACTCTAATTGGCTGCTTACTTCCCTCCAAGTCATGCTGCCAGGTTTCCAGTACAGAATTCAGAGCTAATATTCCATGGTCTATGATGGGTTCTGTTCCTTCTTGCCAAAGTCAACTGGTGGAAAAAAATGTTACTGGAAATCATACAACATGGACTTCCCAACTCTCTGCTTTCTCTCACCTGTTATGTAAATGTCCCCTACCTCTACCCCACAATAGCCCAGTGGTACTGTCTCCATGATAGAGGGCAGAATGATCCCTTGCTAAATACCACTCTACTTTGTTCAACAAAGTGTCCTTGTTGAACAATAAACAAGAAGTCCCATCGACTTTGAGGACTATGGAATGAATCACCTCTAAGTATCCTCCGTTCCTAGAAAATATCACAAGACCTGCGTCTTACTTGTCAAGACTCATTCTTATGTCTTGGGTCTATTCATAGTCAGCTAGGTGGTGCTGTGATTGAAACGCTGGACTTGGTGTCAGGAAGATCTGAGTTTGAATTCTCCCTCAGATCTACCCTCTCCTCCTTTCCTTATCATGACCTCTTGGTGTACCATGGGCTTTACTCTACACTGTCTTTTTCTTTTGAGTCCTTTGTCCTCTTATCATTCGTTAATTTCATCTAGCCAAGCTGCCATCTTGGGTCATTCCCACCATCTCTTGCCTTTGCTTATATACACATACTGTTGAACAAAGGTGGGGAAAATCCTGAACCCATGCTGACTGGGTCCCCTACAAATTTAGCTCACATGGCTTAATCTGGGTACTCATTGCTTCAAGGCAATCCTACATCTCCTTAATTAATTCACTATTCCATGGACCACAGCAGATCTTTCAAACCTTTTCATCCCTCCTCAAATTTCCCATGGCTCTTTCTACCCCAACCTTCTTAGATGAGAATCTTGAGAGAGTATTTTGCTGTAAAAATTGAGGTCATTTGCCAATTGCTCTCTTCTTCATCTCCTTGCCTCCCATCACCCCAGACACCTTCTGCTACCATACTCTCCTTCACTGCTGTCCTCCGTGAAGAAGTGGCCCTTCCCTTGCCATGCACAAGAGATCCCACTTCATCCTCCCTTCTCTATCAGATTGCTGCCACCCCTACTCCCTTGCTAATTTGCAATCTCTACCTGTCTATTGTTTATTGGCTGCTTCCTTACCAACATACCTATGCACATGAGGAAGGAGTATATTGATCAAAGAGGCCTCCCTGATCTTATTGATCAGATTAGAAAAGATTGGGGGGTGTCCATTAGCTATTTAAGAAGTGTTAGTCTTCATAACGTCTGAGGTGTGTCTGAGAGGCTGTCTTCCTCCTTGACCCTAATTTTCTGAAGAGCATGTGTCCCACTATGAAACCACCTTGGAATAGACCTCTATTCTCTGAGCTCTATCCAAAAGACTTGAGTTCTATTGGATGTAGGAAGTAGTTTGAGATGGTCATTTCATTTTAGCCTCAGGAATCGATGTTGGGGAGCTCTCTTCTCACTGAGTTGTTATTTTTGAAAGATTTGTCTCTTCTAGCAACAGCAAAAGCTTCCAGAACCTTTTTTTTAAAATCCCTCTTTTTGTTTGCTAACTTTACCCAAATGTATATCCCAGGATGAGTCCAAAACATCTACGAGCTAAGCCTCAGGAAAAAACCCATCTTGGGTAGAAACTCAATTAGAATGTCTGAAAGAGATCAAGCAATCATTAATAAAAGAGTTAAAATGTTTTTGTAAATGGAATGAGAACACGAGGAAAAAGAGGAAAAGAAATGAGAACTATTGAAGGAAGAAGTCAAAAAGGAATTAATAGTTCAACTTAAGAGGTGCAAAACTTTGCTCAAGCAAGAAACTCCCTGAAAATTACAATGGACCAAACAGAGGCCAACGATTCTATGAAGTAATACGAAATATTAAAATAAAATCAAGAGGGAAATAAAGAAAAAATGTAAAGTACCTCAGAGCAAAAATGACTGACCTGGAAAAAAGGTTGAGAAAAAAAATTAAGAACCATTGCTCTGCCAGAACTTCATGACCAAAAAAGGAACCTAGACATCCTATTTCAAGAAATATCAAAATAAAACTGTCCAGGTCTTTTAGAACCAGAGGGCAAAATGGACATAGAATCCATGGGTCACTTCTTGGAAGAAACTCCAAAATGAAAACTCCCAGTAACATTATATCCAAAATCCAAAATTTCTAGGTCAAAGAAAAAATATAAGCAGTCAGAAAGAAAGAATTCAAATACTGGGTTAAATCAGTCAAGATCACACACAATTTAGCAACCATCATCACCATGAAGGAGCAGATAATTTGGAATACAGTATTCCAGAAGGCAAAGGAATTAGATTTATGGCCAAGAATAACTTACATGGCAAAACTGAGTATAATATTAAGGGGCAGGGGAAATGGACCTTTCATGAAATAGAGGGCTTCCAAGCATTCCTGCCGAAAAGACCATAGCTTCCGCGTAACTTTGAAGTTCAATACAGTGGTGAAGAGAAGTATAAAAAGGTCAATATGAATGAAAAAATTTGTTGTTGTTGTTCAGTTGTTTCAGTCATGTTTGAACTTTGTGACCCCATTGGGGTTTTCTTGGCAGAGATACTAGAGTGGTTTGCCATTTCCTTCTCCAGCTCATTTTACAGATGAGGAAAGTGAGGCAAACAAGGTTCAGTGACTTGCCCAGGGTCACACAGTTAGTTAAGTAGCTGAGGCTGGATTTGAATTCAGGTCTACCTGACTCCAGGTCCTGCGCTCGATCCACTGTACCACCTAAATGAGGGCTAACTGCTTACATCTGATTATGGAAAAGTGATGCATATGTCCTCTTTGAACCTTAACATCATCAGGGTTCATAGAGGGAGGCCAATTAGACAAGGCCTGTCAGTGATTCTGTTATGTCTTGTTAATCTTAATAAAAGAATAGAAAGAGAGGGGAAGAAGAATATGCTAGGAAGGAAGAGAAAAGAAAGCTGGGGAAAAATAATCTCATGTAATGAGGGTGTACAAGTAGACTTCTAAACAAACAAGGAAGAGAGGGACAGAGGAGGAGCGGTGGCACTGGAAATTCACTCTCATCTGAACCAGTCACAAGAGGGAAGAATGAAACACATACAGAAATGTAGCTCACTCACCAGGGAAATAGGAGGGAAAGGGGAGAAGGGGAAGGGGAAATTAGAGGGAGGGTAGATCGAAGGACCTCTCCCAGATCACCGCCTTGGCCTGGCAGAGGGGCTTGTATAGCTCCATGGAACTCTGAGCTCTGCTGTGAAGGGTCACTCAAGATAGACAGGCCATAGTGGAGACTTGTGACCAAAGGTGATTCCCTAGAGAAGGAAATGATGAATCGTTACAGCATCTTTGCCAGGAAAATTCCTCGGACAAAATCCACGGGGTCACAAAGAGCCGGACAGAGCCGAACGACTGAACGATGGCGACGACAAAATTGAAGGAAGGATTTATGGTGGCAAAGAACGGGAATCTGAAGGAGTTCCTATAAACTGGGGAATGGCTGGACAAGTTAGGGTACAGGAATGCGGTGGAATACTTTTGTGCTGAACTCTTATGAGGATGATGACCAACCAGGGTGGCAAAGGACTAATAATGAAGCACGCTACCCACCTCCTGATGGAGAGATGATGGCTTGAAAGTATGGAATGAGACAAATTGTTTTGGACATAGCCAATGTGGAAATTTGTTTTTATTGACTATACATATTTGTGATGGGTTTTGTTTTTCATCTATTATCAATAGGGGTGGGCGTTGAGATAGAGTAGGAAGGTGGATCTTGGCTAATTGGAAATTAGGAATCTCTGATCAACACAATGATTAACACATAATTCCTCATGATGAAACATGCTGCCCTCCTCATGACAGAGGTGATGGACCCAGATCATGTGTGTATGTCTGTTTATATACATATATATACTCCCACACATATATGTATATATGTGTACACACACATACATATATATTTAAGAAATGTCCAATGAGAAATTTTGTTTTGCTTGGCTCTACGTGTTTTTAGCAGGGGTTTGCTTTTTCTTGCTTTCTCAATGTGCGGATGGGCAGGGAAGTGGCAGAGAAAGAAGAATTTGAAAATAAAATAAAATTAGTTAAAGAAAAAGAAGAATGCTATAGTAAATGGAAGGGTGGATCATGGGTTCTTTGGGGGAAGGCAAATATCAAACAACTGTAGAGTTGGTTTTATCATGGTTCCAATACAACCAAGAGCCAGTTTCATGGGCTATTTGGTCTTCTTGTATGGCCTTACTCATGAAAAGACCACCATGAAAATCATTGCAGCTTACGTGCCAACATCTGTTGTGGAGCTTGTGGAGGGAAAGACATTTTATGTTGAGCCTGTAAGTGCCTCCACATGAAATCAATATACACTCTAATACTCTGTGCATCGAATACAAGGGTGGATATAGGGAGTGCAGGGGAAAAGATGGTGGAAGATGTTGTTCAAGGCTTAGGAGCAACAGAAGCCCAAGGCCTGTAGAATATTCAAGAGCCTCCTACAGGGATGTTCTAGAGCCAGCTCAAAACTCTAGAGAGCCAATTGTTAAATTCGTAAAATGTTCAATGTCAACATTTATACTTTAGAAATCAGTAACAAACCAGAGCTCGATTATTTTTTTGTGGATTGTCTAGTCTTGAGGAAGTGGTAGAGAAAAGGTTAATGCAGATTAAACTTAAAAGTTTGTATACATATTTTTTCCAGAGAGCTGCTTGTTAAACATTTGCCAGCACACCCCTTACCATATATCACACATATCTGATTGAATAGGAGTTAAAAGTTCTGGACGTGAAGAACACCAAATGACATCACAAAAATGGAAATTGATTCCATTTTAAGAGACAAGAAATTGGTTATAGTTGTGGGAGTCATTTCTGAGTCAGCTGTCAATTTACATGTGGACTATTGACTTTTTGGATAAATAATCAAAATCAATACCAGATCAGAAGAAAGAGAAAAAATGAAAAGGAAACACAATGAGCATCTTAGGCAATGCCAGTATGTCCTATTTAAACAAGCTGTTTACATTTAGAAATGAAAAATGGATAAAATAATAGGCTTCAGCTCAATAGTATTCTCATTTCCTGAAGAAATATAACCCAGATATGTGCAACTTTTCTCAAGAAGAACACAATAGTTTTGAAATTGTCTCATCCAGCAATCTCTTGGTCTTTTTACCAAGCAGAAGTTATGGCCACCATGGGTCACTCAGGTTTAGAATATAAGCTTCCTGGACAGATCTTACAGAAGGAGGTGACAGAAGACTGTGATTGTCGGCCTTCGATAAAACAAAACAAAAGGAAAAATGAATTTCCTAAAAGTTTGTTGAGAGTTCTAAAAACCCCGAGTTATCTGAAGGGTATTTCAGGAAGGAACTGGAAATAACACTACAAACCAACGAGAGATGGAAAGTATCTGCAGAGCTCTGCATCAAACTCTTTGTCCATCAGTGATAGGAGAGCCACCACATTTGGCCTCCAACACTATGGTCCAGGATGTCTTGAAGGAGGATATGAAAATGTCTCTGAAGGAAACAGGGATGGGAAGAGGAGCTGGACCTCTACCTAGAGGTCCGTGTTGGAGGGGATAATGACTTTGAGGGTATTTATTATATCTGACATATTTCAGAAGATAAGAAATCTGAAAGGGAGGTGCATATCGAGTACTTTGAAAAACTAATGAATCTTATTAGTACCAAAGAAAGCAAATTTTTAAAAAATGTAAATAACTACCAAGCTTTGGGGGAGCTAGGGGGCTCCATGGACAGAGGACTGGGCCTGAGGTCAGGAAGCTGTTGTAGTTGTTCATTTGTTTCAGTTGTGTCCGACTCTTGGTGACCCCATTTGGGGCAAAGATTTTGGTTTGCCGTTTCCTTCTCTAGCCCATTTTACAGATGAGGAAATGGAGAAAAACAGGATGAAGTGATATGTCCAGGGTCACACAACTAGCAAAGTGTTTGAGGTTAGATTTGAATTTGTGAAGATGAGTCTTCCTGACTCCAGACCCAGCACTCTGTGCACTGTGGTGCCCTCTAGCTGCCTAAAGTCAGGAGGACCTGAGTTCAAATTCTGTTTCAGACTCTGACTAAGCTCTGTGACCCTGAGCAAGTCACTTAATCTCCGTCGGCCTTAATCTACCGGAAAAGGAAATAGCAAACACTCCAGTATCTTTGCCAAAAAAATTCCTCATGGGGTCACAAAGAGTAGGACATGACTAAATGGCGGAACGACAACCAAACCTGCATTCCTACTTTACTATGTATATTATTGATGAAGCATTGAGAAGGGTCCCACAACTGACTGAAAGGTCTAGAGAGCACAAAACCCCGCCCTGCCAATTGTTCATTGGCTACAAAAAAAGTGATTGAGTAAAACTAAAAGCAGTCCTCCAACAAGGTGTCCCCCTTACATATGTGAAAATCATACCATTCCTTCAAAGATGTAATAACAGAGATCACTTTATTCAATTACTCTTTGATTATTAACATCAAGGAACAATAGAACTTGATTGGAGATGTCCAGCACAGAGTCCAAGTGGGAAATGGATCCCCTTTAAATGGTGAAGTCTTTAGATATTCCTGTTTACAGATGACTCTGTGTTAATTGTATCAAATGAGATCCATAATTATTGAAATTGACTACCCATGCAGGAAAAATCAAATGGATGAAAAATGTTTATTGTCCACAGTCAGATATACAGTTGAATGGACAAGTTGATACATCAGGACTTATATCTTGGATGGACATTGCAGATAGACAATAAGCTGGGCTAAAAAATCGAACAGGAAGAGGAGAAAAGACTTGATTACATTGTGAACTTAATGATCTCAAGCTTCTTCTTGAAATAAAGTCCCCTATTTTTAATATCACTGTTCTTCGGGGTATGAATCATGGAAAACTAGAGTCTCTATAGAATCAAAGTTATGGTTCATCCCCAAAACAATGGAGAGGTATATAGTGGGTGTGAAGTAGGCTACAATATATGTCCAATGGAAATTTATGCAGAACAATAAGAAATAATGAAAACAGAAAGAAAAAAAAGGAACTCAATAATGAAGCCTGGGCCCCAGAAGAGGGTTGAGAAAATGCACCTCTTTGCAAAGCAGAAGACTGTGGGTTTGGAATGTTGCATATACTGCCAAACATGGTTGATGCATTGGTCAGTTTTGCTGAATTAAGTTCCCTTTTCTTTCTTTTCAAATCTTTTTAGGATACTTTGAACATAATACTCCAGAAGAATTGTGATGAGGGCAGAGTACAGTAGATTTATTACCTCCCTCTTTCTGGAAACTCTGCCCTTCTTAATGCAGCCTAAAACCATATTAGCTTTTTTGGGGCTCACCCATCCCACTGTCTGTTTTACTGAACTTATAGCCCACTAAAACTCCCAGATCTTTCTCAGAATAACTGCTCTTTAATCCTGCCACCCTAACTTTAATTCATGAGGTTGGTTTTTTTGAACCTAATTGCTAAAAGCCGTCAATTCATATTAAATGCTCTAGCCTATCAAGATCCTTTTGGATTGTGTCATCCAGTGTATTTGTCCAAGGTCTCATCCAGCACTTAGCATTGTGCCTGGCATGTAGTAGGTGCATTAATAAGTACCTGTGGACTTGCTAACTCTTCTTCCCAGGTTTATGTCATATGCAAATTTGATGAGTGAGCCATCTATGCCTCTATCCCAGTTACTGAGTATGATCAGAACTCAGACCCTATGACCATGCTACTCATGGGGATATTGTCTCTTCCCCAGCTTTGTAATTAATGCAATTTATCATGCTAATTGTTTTCTTAATGTTGATCCATCCTTGCATTACTACTATAATTCCAACTTTATCATAATGATTAATTTTGGAAAATATTTTCTCTCTATATATCTATCTAAATATAATCAATTTACCTTTGAAATTAAAATTTTTTGGTGTTTACCACATGTAGCATCTTCTACTTGCTTCTTAAAGATAATATTTGTGATGTGTAGTGGTAGGGCTTCTGGCTACTCGTCAATCATCTTCTCCAATTTTTCACTCTCCTGACTTATGTCATCCTTTGCTTTGAAATCAACAAGTATTAAAGCAAATGTGGATTCAATTTGAAAGGTCTTGTATAATTCTTCACAGAACTTTTCTGCATCATCCTTGGTAAGAAATGTTGGCACAAGCTCTGCAATTATTTTCACGGTGGGATTTTTGCAGTTGTTTATCATTAGTGCTACACTACGAGATGACCGTGTCTCATAAAAAGATGTTATTGTCTTTGAACATTCAATAAAATCAACTCTGCCAATTCCTTTCTTTGCCTCTCCTATGATCCTCCCTCCCATGGAACCTCAACTTCCTTTTGTTTCCTGGCTTTATTTGAAGCAATCATTTCAAGATTAAGATGATTCAGTTCTGCCAATAGTATGAACACTCCTTGGTCTTTGGACAAGGATCTCACTATTGGAGTACTGGCCATTAAGTTTATGTTCACAGATGGCTAAAAATTGTGACAGCCTTCTCTGTCACTCTGCCATGATCATGGCAGAGGTGGTAGGGCATTGTCTAGGACCTAGGGCCATTTGTAAGTTTATTTCATGGGTTGCTATGGTCAAAGAATTGGTCAGGTGATCAGCCTGCTGGTCATATGTCTCCATCCTTAGCTAAGTTGGTCCTTGAAAAATAGACATAGTATGTTTAAGGATCATACTCAAAGCCTTTCCAGCATGGTAGAACCCACCAGAACTTGTGTTTCTGCTGATATAGAGCACAGAATCATCTCAAGGTGTGATGAGCTATATGAGTAAGGCTTTGTGTAAAAACTTTCATGTTCACCAATCTCTTCTATGTTAATTTTCCCCAGTGTGATATCCCATGGAATGAGATTTAGATTTAGACAGTACCTTAGAGGTAGTGTGGTCTAGTTTAATGGATAGTGTCTTAGACTCGGAGTTAGGAAGATCTTGGTTCAAATCCCACTTCAAAAGCCAACTATATGACCATGAACAAGCCATTTCGTTTTTCTGAGCTATAGTCAAATGGGCAACATAATGCTTAGAGTGTCTGTAGGACCTACCTCACAGGGTCACTGCGAGGCTCAAATAAGAAAACACATATAAAACACTTTACAATATCATGCCAATATACATATCAGTGATTATCTAGTTTCAGGGTCCATAGGTTTTACCAGATTTCCAGAGGGATCTGTGATCCATGATCTATCATCTATGCATTATAGATCCCTTTGGAAATCTGGTAAAGACTATGGATTCAGAATAAAGTATTACAAAAGAGTAGTAGTAGTAGTAGTAGTAGTAGTAGGAGGAGGAGGAGGAGGAGGAGGAGGAGGAGGAGGAGGAGGAGGAGGAGGAGGAGGAGGAGGAGGAGGAGGAGGAGGAAGAGGAGGAGGAGAAGGAGGAGGAGGAGGTAGTAGTTAGCATTTATATAGGATTTCAAGGTTTGTAAAGAACTTTACAAACATCTCATTTTATTCTCATGACCACACTGAGAGTTGAGTACTATTATTATCCCTATCTCATAGATGAGGAAACTGAAGCACGGAGAGATTGAGTGATTTATCCAAGGTTACACAGCTAGCAATTTTCTGAGATTAGATTTGAACTCAGATTTTCCTTTCTTCAAGTCCATATATACCTTGCCACCTAGACAGTTAAGCATACTTACTAAAAAAAATTTTAAGTTTACAGACTCTGGGTTAAGAACCCCTGACCTAGTTGAATCCTCTATTTTGCAGATAAGGAAACCGAGACCCAGAGAGGGAAGGCAATATGCCTAATATCATAAAGCTAGTAAGCAAGCAGTAGAGTCAGGATTCGTACCAAGGTCCTTTATCTTCAAATCCAACATTAGATACTTAGAAAATACAGCTACTGATGACATTTATTTTAAAGCATTCTCTCTTGAGCCTTTTGACTTTCCAGCATTTTTCTTATATCTGGGTATTCAGGACTGTGAATTATGCCTTCTTTTGCCTTCCATATAGTGAGATTTGTGAGGTGCCTTTGGGTCACACCTATCTGCTGCAGGTTTTGGGTCACTTATATCTTTAGAAAGGTTCATTCGCCAGAGCAGGTGTCCGTTATTGCCATTAGATACAGAGCGGCTGTAGATAGAGCTCCAGAGCAGTTTCTATGCTAGGAAAAATTGATCCTTATTGTCAAACTCACATGAGATGTGATTGTTATAACATGTTGGGTGTTGATAGAACTTGACAGATATCACATCTGCCTTTTTTGGTATCAAATTTAATTCAGCAAAGTTTTATTAAACCCCTACTATAAGCACCTTCTGAGGAGGCTACTAAGCTGAGTAAGACAAGGAGTTAATAATCTAGTTGAGGAGAAGAGACAGAATAGAGTACAGAAATGCTTGAGAAGAACAAAGTACTACAAAAAGTCTGAGGAGAAAGGAAAGGTTCAGGGCAGGGTTTGTAGAAGTATTGAACATTGAATCACAGAAAGTATATTGAACATGGAATGAAAGGATCTTGGTTCAAATCCCAGCTCAGACACTTATTATCTCTGACTTTGGGCGAATCATTTAACCTTTCTTACTATAGGCCACATGTGATCTAGTAAACAAACAAATGGTCTTGGAATCAGGAAGACAGGGTTAAAAATCTGTTCCTGACACTTCCTGTGTAACTCATATGTTACTTAATGACTCTGAGCCTCAGTTTCTTTATCTGCAAAATGATTATGACAATACTTGCAGTAACATTAAATGAAACACTGTGTGTGGAATACTTTGTAAATTTTAGCTATTTATCATCATTACCACCATCATCCAACACTTTGCAGGTGTCTGATGCATAATAAATGATTAATTAATCCTTGATGATTGATTAATCGATCATCTTCATCATTATTAGAGAATCAAATGAGATAACAAGTCACATTTCTAGAGCAATTTAAGGTTTATGAGTTTAACCAGAAGGGGGCATTGCTAGCCATTAGCCTAATTGCATTCATTAAAAAGGACAGGCTCTGCAAAGACCCTCAGTCATACTGGTTACTCCTAGGAAAGAACCAAACTCTCTAAGATTCTTTGAGCATCACTTTTAATATTTTAGTTTTGCCTCTCTCTGGGTGGCCATACTTGTCTTATGTGTGTGATTAGCGTAGATATATACAGTTAGCATCATCTGAGCCTCCAAATACTGGATAACTCTGTCACTTCCTTGAATTGACTATATTTCCCTGAGCTTTAATCACATCACCTGGGTACAATATAGTTAGCGATGTCCTTCTCTCCAACCCTCTTGCACTCTGAACATATGGGCACTGTAGGATACTATGTAGAGAGTCTTACTTTTTTGGTATATGTAGCATAGACATGATGTCAGACCCACTCACATGGGCAGTGTAGCCTGTGGGCATGGCATCTAACAATGCAGATGGTGTTAGAGGGAGAGGGCAGGAACACACTTAGAGAAACTTTTCAAGGAAGCATATGATGGGATTTGTCATGTGTCTGACAAAGTTCACAACTCTATATGATAGGCTTTGATATCCTTGGTCCTTTCAAGAACAATCTGATTGGGAGAAGCTGTTCTTTTCCTGCTCTTGAGCTGATAAAGCAGTGACAAGCTTTTTTAGCTCACGGCCACCCTTAATAGGGTGCTGAAAATGTGTTACACTATTGTGGTGAAAAAGGAATTCTCTTAAGCAAGAGAACTGCCAAAATCTTCAGATCAGCAAATAACAAAAGATTCTACTTTGTCCACTTAGTTCAAAGCCTCTTCTTACAGCAAAGAACAACTCACTTTGAAAGAGATGCAACAGAAGCAATTCCCTTTCTGTTTTTCCCTCTTAAACCAGAGAAGGCAATAGATGGTGACACAGTCACCCCTGAGAAGTATCCCCTTCCTTGAGCTGCAGACAGTATGAGAAAAAAAGGAATTTCCTAAAATGGAAGCAGGATTCAGATGTCTTCCAATGAGTTTCCAGCAGCCGTTCCAGTTTTTGTCCAGCTAATCAGCAAAGTTATGGATCTCTTCCAATCAGCAATCTCCCATCAAAGAAGGTCACGAGTCAGATGTCTCTGCTAGAACCTTTGTCTGTCTTCAGTTCTGAGCATCTTGTGATCCCTGCTCCCAGCTTATTCTCCTGCTTTTTCTATCTTTCTATACCTTCTTAAAGCTTTTAGAATCTTTTTTCTATAGCTGAATTGGCTTCTTATATCTCCCATTGCCTGTAGAAGCTCTTATCCTCAGCTCCCTCTTTTAGAAATATTAAGAAAGTATTTAAAAATTAGCCTAGTTTGAAGCTTTGAACTAAAGTTGAAAGAGGAACCTCATCAGTCTTTCTTTAACTATCATTTTGGAAAGAAAGCCCTGCTCCCTTCTCTTGACATCAGCTCAGGAAAGGACTCTTTCTTGAAGTAATTAAGGGAAAGGGCCCTTGGCTGATCTACATTGACTTTATCAGGGTAATTATCAGAGTAAGAGAAGGAAAAAGTCTCTTTGATTACTTCAGTTAATGGAAATATCTCTTGAATTCACCTTTGACCAGCTGGAAAAGAATTCTTAAAGGGAATGGTGAAAGGGAGATGGAATGGTTTTAGGAAAATGATTCTCCATGGGCGTGCCAAAAGTTAAGTGACTATTGTTCTGTTTGATGAAGCAAAATGTTAACTGAACTTTACCCCAAACACTGTAACTATGTTTTATCATATTGTAAAATTTTCCTTGTTCAGTAACTCTATAAATTATAACCTTGAAAACTGCTTGTCAAAAAGAGATTTTCAGAGTCATGGGGTGGCTTCATCTATATTTGGTTCTCTCTAGGCAGAAATGCTTATATTGGAATAATCTAAATTAATAAAAATGTTTTTAACGTACTTTTGCCTAAAACAGAGAATATGGAATTTTATTCCACAGGCTTCAAATCAGAACCTCCTGGTGGTCAGCAACTCATCTTTACCTTCTGAATTAAAACTCAAGAAATCCACCTTCTCCAAGTATGAACCCAGCAGTCTTTATATTATTTTCTCACAGTCTCCAAACAGTTTTTGATTGATAAATTTGTCAATTATAACTTTCAAAATTCTAAAGACATTCATATGTAAATGAGCTTATAGAGTGCAATGCTTTATAGCCAGGTTACCTCAGTCGTTGCCTTCAAATAGGCCCTATAAAGACATTTATCTGAAAGGGAATTTTCCATCTGGTCCTCAGAATAGACAATGCCTCTCATGGACATTTTGTCTGAGAGACTGTGTTTCTGTACAAATGGATTTTATGATTTTATTTACACAAATGTTTTTTTTTCTCTGCTCCTTTCAGAAAACAAACTATTCATATGCAAAAAGGACAGTACCTTGCACACAGGTTCAAATAAAGCTAACCAACAAGCATTTATTAAATACTTACTATGTGCCAGACATTGAGCTAAGCACTGAGGATACAAAGAAAGGCAAAAAACAAGGTCCCTGTATTCAAGGAGCTTATATATATATATATATACACATGTACATATATACATATACTATATATGTATACACACATATGTATATATATATATATATATATATATATATATATATATATAAAGAAAGGTAATCTTATGAGGAAGGCACTATCACTAGGAGGTGAGGGGTGGGGGAGGACACTAGAAAGGCCTCTTACAGAAGGTGAGATTTGATCTGAGTCTGGAAAGAAACCAGGGAAGTGAGGGGCAGAGCCAAGATGGTGGCTGGAAAGCAGGGACTAGTGTGAGCTCCCCGCCAAGTCCCTCCAAAAACCTATAAAAATGGCTCTGAACCAATTCTAGAACTGTAGAACCCACGAAAAGGCAGAGGGATCCAGGCTCCAGTCCAGGACAGCCTGGATGGTCTCTGGGTGAGGTCTAGCCCACACGGAGCTGGGAGCAGAGCAGAGGAGAGCCCAGCGTGGGTGGTGTGCACCAAGCAGACCAGGAGCTGGGTGGAGCATGCCCAAGTGCCCTGAATCAGTGAGCTGCAGCAGTTACCAGACTTCTCAATCCACTAACACCAAAGACAAAAGAGAAGGTTAGTGGGAAAAGCTGCGGGAGTGCAAGGAATTCGGGGTTCGGCCACCTCCCCAGGGGCAGCGGAGGTGGGGCAACTATAGAACTACAGCTGCAGTTGCTTCTGGCCCCAGGCCCACCTGGTGGGAGGAATTAAGTGGCAGATCAGAGCAGGAGTGAAGATCTAAGTCCAGTCCAGGTTGGGGGTTCTTGGGGAAGGAGAAGTGCTGGTGTGGCAGAGCTGGCGCATCCCCCCAAGCTTGGAACATAGTTCTCTTAATTCCACAAGCAGTCATACCCCGCTGAAAAACTCAAGGGTCAAGTTAGTTGGCTGGGAATATGGCCAGGCAGTGAAAATGCACCTAGATTCAGTCTCAGACTTTGGAATCTTTCTTTGGTGACAAAGAAGACCAAAACATACAGCCAGAAGAAGTCAACAAAGTCAAAGAACCTACAACAAAAGCTTCCAAGAAAAACATGAACTGGTCTCTGGCCATGGAAGAGCTCAAAAAGGATTTGGAAAAGAAAGTTAAAGAAGTAGAGTTAAAATTGGGAAGAGAAATGAGAAGGATTCGAGAAAACCATGAAAAACAAATCAATGACTTGCTAAAAGAGACCCCCAAAATACTGAAAAATATACTGAGGAAAACAACACCTTAAAAAATAGACTAACTCAAATGGCAAAAAAGCTCCAAAAATCCAATGAGGAGAAGAATGCTTTGAAAGACAGAATTACCCAAATGGAAAAGGAGGTCCAAAAGACCACTGAAGAAAATACTACCTTAAAAATTAGATTGGAGCAAGTGGAAGCTAGTGACTTGATGAGAAATCAAGATATTATGAAACAGAAACAAAGGAATGAAAAAGTGGAAGACAATGTGAAATATCTCATTGAAAAAACCACTGACCTGGAAAATAGATCCAGGAGAGATAATTTAAAAATTATTGGACTACCTGAAAGCCATGATTAAAAAAAAAACAAAACAAAAAACAAAACCTAGATCTCATCTTTCAAGAAATTATCAAGGAGAACTGCCCTGATATTCTAGAGCCAGAGGGCAAAATAGAAATA
>CM053626.1:321824459-321865851 GCA_028646595.1 Phalanger gymnotis | reverse complement strand
AGATAGGGAGAGATAGAATGGGGTAAATTATCTTGCATAAAAGTGGCAAGAAAAAGAAGTTCTGTAGGAAGAGAAGAGAAGGCAGGTGAGGGGGAATGAGTGAATCTTGCCCTCATCCGATTTGACCTGAGGAGGGAATACCATACATACTCAATTGGGTATCTTACTCCACAGGAAAGAAGGAGGAAGGAGATAAAAAAGGGGAGATGATAGAAGGGAGGGCAGATGGGGGTGGAGGTAATCAAAAACAAACACTTTCGAAAAGGGACAGGGTCAAGGGAAAAATTTCAATAAAGGGGGATAGGTTAGGAAGGAGCAAAATATAGTTAGTCTTTCACAACATGAGTATTGTGGAAGGGTTATCCATCATGATATGCATGTGGCCTATGTTGAATTGCTTGCCTTCTTAGGGAGGGCAGGTGGGAAGGGAAGTGGAGAGAGAATTTGGAACTCAAAGTTTTAAAAACAGATGTTCAAAAACAAAAAAAGAATTTTGCATGCAAATAGAAAATAAGATACACAGGCAATGGGGAGTAGAAATTCATCTTACCCTACAAGAAAGAAAGGGAAAAGGGGATGGGAGGGGAGTGGGGTGACAGAAAGGAGGGCTGACTGGGGAACAGGGCCATCTTGGAGTGGGGTGGAGGGTAGAAATGGGGAGAAAATTTGTAATTCAAACTCTTGTGAAAATCAAAGCTGAAAACTAAATATATTAAATAAAAAAAAATAAACCAGGGAAGTCAGAAAAACCAGGAGGTGGGAATGATAAGTAAGAACATTTTAGGCATAGAAGACAATCAGTGCATAGACGGGGAGTCAAGAAACGTAGTGTTGTGTGCAAGCAACAGCACTACAGCCAATGTTGCTAGATGGAGTACATGAAGAACAGTAAAGTTTAAGAAGACTGGAAAGGTAAGAAGGGACCTAATTAGGAAGTCTTTAGGACCAAATAGAAGGTTTTACATTAGTTTCTGGATGTAAGAGGGGGACACTTAATTTTTTTTTCTGGGTAATCATTTTATTAATCATGCTAGCAATAATTAATAAAAGAGGTGAGTGGCATGCTCAAATGCCTAAGATCCCTCATGGAACCCAGTCAACGCTGAAAAGTGGGTGTTCCTGGGGTTGGCAATCATTTCTGATTGGTTAACAAGTAATAAGATAATTAATATTGTAATGAGAGGTAGGCTTATTTTAATGTTTTTTATTTGATATTTTTTTAGTTTTCAGCATTGATTTCCACAAGATTTTGCCACTTAATTTTACTGAGTAGGGGAAGTGACAGGTCAGACTTCTGATTTTGTTAAATTACATTTTTTTCCCATCAGCAAAAAATCCACCTTTTTTTCTTCCTACTCATTTCCACTCAGAAAAAAAAGCAAAACTCTTACTACAAATACATAATTCAGCAAAACAGATTTCTGTAGGAGATATAGCTAGACAAACAGGTTATTCATAAGTAGCATGTTTTATCTTGGATCCTCTGGAATCATGGTTATTCATTACACTGATTGGAATTCCTAAGCCTTTCAAAGTTGTTTGTATTCACAATAATATTGTCATTGTATAAATTGTTCTCCTGATTCTATTCACTTCACTCTGCATCGATTCATACGAATCTCCCCATGTTTCTTGGAAACCATTCCCATCGTTATTTCTTATAGCAAAATAGCATGTCATCCTTTTTATATACAATAACTTTTTCATCTATTCCCTAATTTATGGGCTCTTCTTCAGTTTCCAATTCTTTGCCACTGGAAAAAGAGTGCTACAGATAATTTTGTAAATTCTTAGAATTTGTTTTGCTTATGAGAATGAGGTTCAAGTGTCACCTTCTTCCCCTACACTTTCTTACTAGTTCGTATAAAATTCTAACCCCCTGCTCTGACCTCTGCAAATTCCTGACTGGGCAATGCAGCTGTAGGCTTGCCCTATTTTATGTTTTAGCCGACTGTAGGTGGACTCAGCCACTATCAACCAGATGGAAAGCTCTGTTGGCTCATAGTGACAGAACTTTCTCAAGTTCCCCTTTGGTCTGGGATTCCTGTCTTTGTTATTCTTGTGCAAGCATCAGACTGGGCTGAAGCTGGAACTGAGACCCTGCTGCTTGTTTTTTAATGCATTCCATACCTAGCCTATAGACTTAGACCTTTCCTCATCCTGGCCTGCCACCCCTAGTACAGGTCTCTTTCTTAGTCTGTCTTGGGTCCCTGACCTGGAACTGGGTAGTGAGTGACAGCTTCCAGTTGACATCTGTTCCTGTACCCTACCCAGGGTCAGGCTCCTCTCTGCCAGGTCTGGGACCTCTTCTTCTTCTCTCCTTGCAGGACGTCTCCCTGTATCACAATGCTCTGCACATCTATGGCCTTTCCCTAGTGTCTTCACACTTCTCATGCTGTCTCCTTACACCAATCTGGCTTAGAAAGATGCCTCACTCTGAATTTTCTTGGATTTCTTGACTAGAGTTTAGTCTGGTGCATTTTCCAGACCTGTTTTGGAGGAATTAGGGAGGGATGGG
Source organism: Phalanger gymnotis (assembly GCA_028646595.1). Taxonomy (NCBI): domain Eukaryota; kingdom Metazoa; phylum Chordata; class Mammalia; order Diprotodontia; family Phalangeridae; genus Phalanger; species Phalanger gymnotis. The sequence continues at coordinate 321,863,333 of CM053626.1, read as the reverse complement.
AATAGGTGGGTGAGGGGAGACTTAGTTTTACTTCTTTCTGCTTCTCTGAAATCATGCTACACTTGGCTTCATCCCCTGAACTTTGCTTAAGGAAAATCATTTTTTTTTTCAGCTGTGTGGAGGATGGATTGAAGTAGGGGGAGACTTGAGGCAAGAAGATAATTTAAAAGGCAGCTAGAGTAATTCAGGGCCTGAACTAGGGTGGAGGCTGTGGGAGTGGGGAGAGAGAGAAAGAGAAAGAGAAAGAGAGAGGGAGGGAGGGGGAGAGAGAGAGAGAGAGAGAGAGAGAGAGAGAGAGAGAGAGAGAGAGAGAGAGAGAGAGAGAGAGAGAGAGACGCACAGAGATGCACATTAGAGATGTTGTGAAGGCAGAAATATCAAGATATGAAGATATGGCCATGGATTTGGGCAAGAGTCTAGTCAAAGATGACATTGGGGTTAGGAGCCTGTTAAGGCAATCAGTAAATGAGAAGATCTTCACCCCCCCCCCATTTGAATAGGCTTCAGGTGAGACCCCAGGTGGGGCCAATGAAGGGAGGTCTGATTATATCTTTGCTTGCAAGTAGGCCCCAAACCCCTAGCTACTAGGTGCTAAGTCTATGTGGGGTGAAGCCCCCAGGGCCTAAGGGGAGTTGCTCAGACCAGAGCCAATGGTATGTGCCTAAGTTCTGGTGGCTCAGATGACATTCTAGTCAATTGGAAGCAGCAGCAGCAGAAGCCGAAGCAGAAGAAGCTGAAGCAGCAGGTGTTACTGAGAGCAGGACAGGCCTGAGTGCAGACCGGAGAGTGCTGAGCAAGGGCTTGAGGCCAGTGGGTAATCTTCTTACTGGAGGGCCCTAGCATTGGGGGGGAGCACGAGTATGATTTGGCTTACTGTCATAATGTTTTTCTGTAACCTCCTGGTTACTATTGTGAGGTGGACTTATTGGGCCTGGAAGCTTTTGGCTAGGATATCGAACTGGGGACACTGGTCTATGGGTCTGCTACTTTGGAGCCTGAATAAATGCTTTAATTCCACTGCCTTCTACTTAGAGAATTCCTTATATCCTGCAATTCTGAACCATTCAGGCATATTTGTGATTTTCTTTGAAATCGTGAATTCTGCCTTCATATTATAGAGTCTGAGTGATGGTGAGGATGGCAGTGCCCTCAGCATTAATAGGGCCATTTAGAAGAAGGAAGGGATTGGAAGATATGATAATAAGTACAACAACACATCATAAAACATCTACCTCAAAGTTCTCCTGGACCCAACCAGGAAGGTTATGACAGCTATCCTTCAGTGCTTGAGATGTTGCCATGTACCTGGGGATGGATCTAGGAGCCATGAGTAGAAGCTTCAAAGAGGCAAATGGAGATTTGACTTCAGGAAACACCTCCTGTCAGAACTATCCAGGCTGGAGCAAGCTGCTTTAGAAGGAAGTGGGCTCCTCCTCACTACAGATCCCCAAGGAAAGGCTATATGGCAATGCCTCCTTCTCAGGTGTGTGGCAGGGGGCATTCTTCTTTGTGGATGGCTTGGACTAGCTGTCTGCTCTAAAATTCTGCAATTCAGCCTATGGGCATGCTCCAAACCCAGGGCTTCCAGGAAAGAAAGAGTTCAGGTGTTTTATCTCGAGCCTAACAACTCCAACAGCATGCAAAGGAGTTTAGGAAATAAAATAGTTCTCACTCGTGGTTTAATTCATGGTCCTCTGGGGCTTATACCCTCTCCAGATGGGGTGAGGGAAGGGAAGCTCAGGAGCTGGCTCAGGGCCAGCTCTCCCCTCCAATCTTAGTTGTTGACAGCAACCTTTGATACTCATCCAGTAGCTTCCTGCCTTTCTCCTCATCATCTGAGCTGACTTGGACCTTCCTTCCCAGTCTGTTCATTAATGGTCTAGTACTGGCCTGTAGGCAAGAGCAGACCAAAGACAGAGCAAGTTACCTCTTGCCCCCAATGTCATCTTGACCTGTCTGGGGAAGGGAAGGGAATAAACATTTACATAGCACCTCCTATGTGCTACCAATGCTATCTCATTGGATCCTCACAACAGCCCTTGAAAGCAGGTGCTATTTATTTCCCATTTTACAGTGAAAGAAACTGAGGCAGATAGAGGTTAAGCAGTTGCCTAGAGTCTCATAGCTAGGAAGTGGCTGAGGCAAGATTTCAACTCAATTCTTCCTGACTCAGATCTAACGCTCTAACCACTCTACCACCCTGTCCCACCAGCAGCTTCACTAACATCTTGCCTCTCCTACTTCTTTATTTTCTTCTCTTTCCTTCTTGGATAAGAAATATGTTACTTCCCTCCATAACTATTCCAAAAGTCAGCCAATCTTGGCCAGCGTGGTGTAGTTCTCAGGGCAGTAGACTTGGAGTTCAGGACTTGGAAGTCCTGAGTTCAAATTTTGCCTCAGACTATTTCTGTGGCCTCAGACAAATCATCCAACCTCTCTTGGTCTCAGTTTCCTATAAAGTGAGGGGGTTGGCCTTAATGGCCCTGCTCTAAATCTGTCATCCCATGATTGCTCCCTGATGAGGGGCAGGGGCTGAAGAACAAGAGGGTCGCCAAACAAGCGCTTTTGTCCTATCAACCCTAGTTGATTATTATTATTGCCATTCTATAGATGGGGAAACTGAAGAAAAGGGGCTTTCTCATAGTCACACAGTTAGTAATTTGGCCAAGATTTGATTCTAAATCTCTTCTCTCCAATTCCAGTGGTTTTCTCCTAGACACGGGGTGGGGAACCTGCGGCCTTGAGGTCACCTGTGGCCCTCTAGGTCCTTAGACTGGATCCAAAATGGAGTCAAAGGGCCACACTTGAGGACCTAGAGGGCCACAGGTGGCCTTGAGGCTGCAGGTTCCCTACCCCTCCCTTAGAGGTTGTAGGAGAAAACAAGTTAGACCAGACTTGAAGCAGATGCTGCTTCTGTTACCATGTGCACACCACAGTGACCAGTGCTGTCTGCAGGCTGGTAGTTTGAGCCTGGGATTCTCTGCAGCAGGAACTGGAGGGACCACTCAGCTTTCAGAAAGCAAGGCATGAAGTCATCATATTCCCAAGTTATCAGATTCAGAGATGCCTTGGAAAATGAAGATCTCAGGATCTCTGATAAGGTATGAAATACTATCAGGGAGGACATGAAAGCGATAATGTCACCGATGGGGCGATTATTCATGACCCATGAATCACCCGATAACCATCACAAACAAGTCTGGCTGCAAAAGTCAAGGGCATCGAACCCCCCCATGTCCCAGGGCGGCTGTAACTCGCCCACACGAGCTCAATTATTCCTACGCTATATGGTTATTTATGAATTCTTCCAGGCACAAGATTTTTCATTAAGTTTTTCACCTCCTTTCCTGAATACACATCTTCTAGTAGGTCTTGTGGCAATGTTTCTCTGACTACCTCCTAAGTCTAGGAAATAGAGAGGAAGATTAATTGTGCGTTCCTTCCCAAAGGTGGACACAAAGCAATGGACCAATTCTCATGGGACTCTAGAATTTGAGGACTAAAAGGACTTAGAGATTAACTAGTTTAATCCTTTTATGTTACAGAGAGGGAAACTGAGGAGACTCAGACAGGGGAAGTGGCAGGCTCGAGGTCATACAGGTCTTAAGTCCCAGAGCCAAGACTCAACCCGAGTGTCCTGACTCCAAACCCAGAAATCCTGTGCTTTCTCCACCGTGTCGGATTTCCTTTGGATGTCCAAGACTGTATGCGGTTTCTCTGAATGCTTCCTTGGGTGCTCAGACTGGCTGTCCCTCCTTCAGGCTACATTTTACTTCCAGCCTCGTTAACTCGATTTCACCTGAACAAAGATGTGAGAAGAGAGGCAGGCAAAGCAAAGAGCTCCAAGTCGAATTTGCTCTGAGCTTCCTTGGGTAGCTCTGTCTAGGGCAGGGCTCGGTTTGTGACCTTGGGACTTACCACAGTTATCTGATCCTGGCTACAGACATTGGGTTGAAACTCACTGTGGGTGTGGAGGTCAGGGAAAATAGCTTCAGTCAGGTAACTTAACTCTGCTCTGCATTCTCTCATGGCAGTCCGGAGACCTGTCAGGCTAAAATGACCATGTTTCCTCCCACCCTGTAACAGGTGAATTATTGAGAATGTGTGGGACCAGAAGAGGAGCGGGGCTGCAAGTCCTTACTAGGGATTTTCTGTCCCAGAGCTAGTACCATGGCTTGCACCGAGGGCAAGCAGCATGTAGTATAATAATGATAAAGCATGATAATGGCGGTGGTAGTTACTTAGTAACTCAGGCAGGATTAAAATTCTGTTCTTTCTAACTCCAAGTCCAGGACTTGGTCCACCACACCTCTAGCTAAGAGGGAGGACAGTGACCCCGAGACAATAGTACAAGGTTACGGCTGGGGAGGACTTGATGAAGTGGGAGGGATGCAGAAGATAGAATGAAGCAGGGTTGAGAAAGGACAAAACACCACTCTTTGTTGTTTTCTATTTTAATTAAGCAGTCTTTGCTAGAGGCAGCTAGGTAGCACATTGGGTAGAGCAGCAAGCTTGGATCAGGAAAAACTGAGTTCAAATCCAGCTTCAGACACTTACTAGCTGTGTGACCCTGGGAAAGTCACTTATTCTATTTCCTTGTTTCCTCAGCTCTAAAATGGGGATGATAAGAATACTATCTACCTCTAGATTTGTTGTGAAGATTAAACAAGATATTTGTAGAGCATTTAGCACAGTGTCTGGCACACAGTAGGAACTTAATGCTTATTTCCTTCCTTCTTTTGCTGACAATCCCTCCAACTTTGTCATGTTCCTTTTCTGTGATATTAGCCAATCTGATAGGTGTGAGGTGGGAGCTCAGAGTTGTTTTAATTCAATGTTCGTTGTTTTTGTCACTTGCATATCAACTTATTGACATTTCTAGGCAGGACTGGCATTTGTCAGAGCACACCTGGAATACTGTGTGCACTTCTGGGTGCTGACATTTGGGAAAGACATTGAAAACCTGGAAAGCATCCAGAAGAGGGTTAGCAAGAGAGGGAAGGGCCTTGAGATCATGTCACCTAGAAACTGGTTGAAAGAACTGGGGAGGTTAACTTGAGAAGAGAAGATGTGATAGCTACCTTCAAGTATTGGAAGGGCTGTCCCATGGAAGACAGCTTGGCCCTGGAGGTAGACCCAGGAGCAACAGTTAGCCTGGATGCCAGGAAATACTCCTTATTGATTGGAGCAGTCTGAAGGTACAATGGGCAGCCTTGGGATGCAGCAGAGTCCTCATCACTGGTGGTCTTCCAGCAGAGACCGAAAGACCATTTATTCAGTCACTTATCCAGTGGGGCCTCTCGTGGGGACTAATCTTCCCAGATGGTTGCTGAGGTCACTTGTAACTCTAACATTCTGTGATTCTGCAGTTCTGTGAACCTATAGACAATTAATCAAGTCAGGAAAGAATTGACATAAACAGAGAAGTAAGCAAGGATCATTTCTAGGTAACATAATGCCAAATGACCATATACCTAAGTAGTAAAGGTATTCATATCAAGACAATTATGGGGAAGAGTTAGTCATAAAAAGGTACAAAATGGAGTGCTCTGGAGGTGGGGACATTTTCCTCCTTGAAGCTCTTCAAGTGGAGACTGGATGTATCAAGGATGTCCCAGTGAGGATTTCTTTTCAGGTCTAAGTTGGATTCTTTCCAGCTTGGCTTAAGCCCTTGACAGCGTGGAGACACCATCTCCCCCACTACTATTTCTGCCTGGCTTACGTGGGTCCCAATCCTTTCGCTCAGTCTCTCATCTTCCAGACTTTATCCTTTAAAAGCTCCCCCTAGTTCATCTTCTGATGCAGAGAACAAATCCCTCTCGGGGCTGGAAGAACATCTTGCCCCTGGATGCCCACCAGTTCTAAATCCCATGAGGCCAATGAGGTCTGGTTCTGCTCTGAAACTCTGTGGCTGATTCTGTAAAAATTGTGACAGGCAAAGTTTTCTTCTATGTTCTTTCCCACCTAAGACTGTGATTCTGAGTTCTTAATGTTGACCATGTCTGCCTTCCAGGCCTACACTGCTCAGAAGACATGCTGAGAAAACATTGAGGGGAAAGGACCTTTAGGCTAAAACTCTCTTCTCAAACACAGCTCTTTTCTGCTGAATGGTCATTCTCCCCCAGAGACCACAGCTACCACTGAATGCTGAAGCAGGTCCTGCTGGTCAACTCGAGGTTCTAGCTTAGCCCAAGGTTCCTTTCCCTCAGGGCCCATTGCCTCCTGGAACTGATGGTCCACACCTACATGCTCCCTTAAGCCAATCACAGATTGCTAAATCAACCAACATTTATTAAGCACCTACTGTGTACCAGGTTCTGGGGATATAAAAATAAAAAGGAAGCTGTCAATGCTTTTGGGGATGGGGCTGACAGAAGGAATGACAATTCTGGAGAACTGGGCTGGTGGCTCAGTTATAGAAGGCCTAGTGAGACTCTCATTTCTAGCGGAAGAATCCTGGATAAAGACTACCAAGGTGACAAGGTAACAGCAGCAGGACTTTCTGGGAAATGGATCATTCTCTAAACCAGATTTTGGGCTTGGCTTCTCCCTGGATTGACTGACATCCTCAACATGCCTTTTTGCTCAAGCCCAAGGTTATATCAGGTCATAGGGGTGGGGTAGGGAGGGGAGCGGAGGGGATTGTAGAAAGGCAGCTACAGGAAAACCCCCTCCCTTCCCCCTCCCACTGCTCCCTCCAGCCCGGCATCTTCACAGCCATTCCAGGGCCAGTCTGGACCTCACTAGCCAGCTCCCATGGGCCATGGCTGAGCAGCCTCTGGCTTCTTCCTCCCCCCACCCCCTGTTTTCACATGTTTGACTGACTTCATATGCAGATGTGATGAGCCCCAGATGTTAGGGCAAGTTTCTTCTTTAGTCACAGAATTAGGAAATCATGGGGAATAGAGGCATTTCATTTTTTTTTTTCCAGCATAGCCACAGTGAGTCTGACTTCCTGTTCAAATGCCATTACCTCAGGGTTCATGTGGAGGTCAGAAGTAGGGGTATCCCCTCAGGGACTTATTTCCATAAAGGCTGCTGCTATTACACTAAAAAGAGAAAATAATCTCACTTTCTTGGGGAGAACTGAGGCCTGCTTGGAGATTTATACTCCCCCCCCCCCCCAAGAACCACAGGACTATTCTTAGAATAAGGCAATCTTGGCTTCTTAAAGTTGAAAGTAGGTTCAGGGGACATTTCAGTCCAACCCATTGCCCGATTCAGGAATTCTTTCTACACTGTCTCTCTTAGGGGATCAATCAACTTCTATTTGTACACTTCCAGGGACTGGGAGCTCACTACCAAACAAGGCAACCTATACTGTCAATATTTTTTGACTGACTTCCAATGGTGTAGGGGTGGAAGAATCTCTCTCTCTCTCTCTCTGTCTTTCTATCTCTCTCTGTCTCTATTTCTCTGTCTGTCTGTCTGTCTGTCTGTCTCTCTTTTCCAAAGAAGACCAGCCTTTGCAATGGAACTGAGAGTCTGAGTTTCCCACAGCACTGAGATATTTAGTGATTTGCCTGGAGTCACACAGACATTACCAGGGATAGGATTTGAACCCAGATCTTCCTGACCTCAAGGCTGGCTTTCTATCCATGAACCTATGCTGCCTTGTCAATCCCATTTTCTTAGATTCTAATTCTTTGAAAGTCCAGAGAATCATAGAATCACAGAATCTCCTCTTTGAGGAATAATAAACAGCTATGCTATATACCTCATTTACATTGTACCTTGGATAACTTTCTATTTCATTTTGTGGAGACCATAGATATTAGCCCAAACTAAGCTTTAAGTAATTTTCCCCAGGGCACTGTGGTGTGGGCGCAGAGAGACAAAAAGTGTGAAAAGATCTGGGCCTTTAAGGGCCAGGCTTCCCAGGACTGAACCTAGTGTATGCATATGGGTTCAAGATTTAAGAGGGGCCCCACAAGGAAGGAGAAAAACAGCAGCCAGCCGTTTTTATTGATACATAAGACTATTTTGAAATGATTTTGTGCCCTAAAAAGGTCTCCAATCCCTTGCATATGCCCAGTAAGCAGGAAACAATTGACACTTGTGTTAAAGGAGCAGGTGTTGCCGGTTGAGAACAACTCATGTCAGGTGGTGATGAACCTGAAGGCTCCCAGGTAGCCATAGGGCAGAGGAAGACCCTAGCAGCCCCAGGCTAATTGATCAGGTAAAGTAGCTGGAAACTTGGTGATGGGTCCCTCGAAGGAACTGAGGGTGACAGACAGGCAGGCTTATCAGGACAGCTCATAACTTACTTAGAAGGGAAGCCCTCTGAAGGCAGGGTCTGCTTTTGATTGATCTCTGTTTCCCTGCCACTCAGCACATTGTCTGCCAGTGAATTCAAAATGAAAACATTTCATGTAAAAAAGTGCCACAGAGTGAGCACTTGGTAAATTTATATTAATTGATTGGTCCCCTTTTCAGCATAGCCACGGACAGCTCTGATTGGAAAACAAGGGCTCAGACTTAATATACACCTGCCCTGCTTCCTCACACCTTCGAGAGTATATAATCCCAATGAAAGGCTGCTTGTTCTTGTTAGTGTTGTGGTTCAGTCCTTTCTGAGTCTTTGTGACCCCATTTGGGGTTTTCTTGGCAGAGTGGTTTGCCATTTCTTTTTCCAACTCATTTTATAGATGAGGAAACTGAGGCAAACAGGGTTCAATGACTTGCCCAAGGTTACACAGCTGGAAGTGTTTGAGGCAGGATTTGAACTCAGGAAGATGTGGCTTCCTAATTCCAAGCCCATTGCTCTATGTACTATGGCGCCACCTGGCGGTCCATCAGGCTACATAGCACTTTGAGGGCTCTCAGATGCCTTCCAGTGAACTTAGCACTACCCTCCCTACACATTTGACAAATTGACCAATTTGCTGTTTCCCCTATGCAACATTTCAACTCCCACCTTCATGTCTTTGCACATACTGTTCCTCGTGTCTCAAAATGCCCTTTCTCCCCACTGCTGACTCATAGAATCCCTAGATTTCTTTAAAACTCAGTTCAAGTGTCCTATCACAGTGGGAACGGCTGGCAAGATAAGTCACTCACCTAGAGATGACTAGAGATAAAGGTGTAAGGTTCTCTGTCACTATGCATCCATTAAAACTATAGCTCATGAGCCCCTACTAGTGTGTAACTTTTAAGTCAACCACAAGACACAGTTAATTCAAAACAAAGACATTTAATGTAAAAGCATAGTAAAGAAAATAGCAATACAACGTTCTTAGCCCCTCCTAAAACCTGGGACAAATTCTCACACAAATACACACAGTATTGGTGGGCAAAGTGGGTACAGGGAGAGGTGCAGTGTGGCCAGGAAACCCAAACCTCCTTCACTACGGGGTCCCTGGGGTCTTCTGGTGAGGTCTTCATGCTCTTTTTGCCTGCTCTGCTCTGAAGGACTCGATATCTGCTGAACTCAGCTCAGCTAGATGTGTCTCTGGCAGAAATGGCTCAGTGGGGCTCTGGTCTGCTGGACATATGGGCTCTGACAGATGTGACTCCAGGAGATGCTGTTCCCATGGTCTGCCAGACATTTCCGAGCATGGTCTCTCTGGGTGCTGCAGTGGCAAAGCCTCTTTCTCCCTAGGGACGAGATCACCTCTCCACTATTATCCTGGCCACCTTCTTGACATTTCATGTGCAGATATGGCCAGCTTAATTCTAGTTGTTTTGAATTAACTTTTATACTGCACAGGGTTTATCCTGATTCTTTGGGCTGCTAAGTGTCTTTCTACACAAATTACTTTTACATATATACATATATAGATACATATATAACATGCATATATAATAAATACATACATATTCAACATGTATATACAAATACATATATACACATATACATACATACATATCTCGCCCCTTACACATATACACAAAACACATATTTGTGTATATATGTATATATACATATATATGTGTATATGTATACACACACATACACACACACACACACACATATATATATATATGAAGTGTGTGTATGTGTGAGGGATGAGGAGGAAGGCTGCATAGGCATATATTTATGTCTATATCTTATGTCGATTTAATTGTATACATGTTGTTTCTCCATAGGATGTTAAGCTCCTCAGTCAACAAGCATTTACTAAGTTCTTGGGATACGAAAACAAGCCAAAAAACACAAGACAGTCCATGCCCTCCGGCAGCTTACATTCTAATGGAGGAAGACCAAACATAAAAAGAGCTGAAAAAAGGAGGGAAGGGGGAGGAGCGGATGAAGCGCAGTGCCTAACACATAACAGGTGCTTAATAAAGGGTTATGAAATGAATGAATTAACTGAGTGGCTATGCTGGGTCAATTAACTTCTTTGAGCTGGACCTTTGTTTGTCTTTTAGCATGACATTGGTGCATCCTGGGGAATGCATCAGAGAACCCCTTTCCTCAGCTGATAGGTATAATTATTTAGGGGAGCCTCTGCTGCTTCCTAGTGAACAACACACCCCTTTCTAAGATTTACTTACTGCATACTCTATAATCTGCTTTTTGCTTGTTTGGTTTGTTTTTCTAGGGACCGAAAACAAGGTCCCTAGAGGGGCCAGAGAAGGGTCCTATATGCTGCTCAACTTGGAAGTTACTGACAGACCTCAGAATGCACTGAACACGAGGCCAGAGGTCGGAGACATCGCCCAAACCCACTAGATGAGGGCTCACCTTGAGGAAGAACGATTCCCTCTCATGAGAGTGACATTACTCAATCTACACCGGCTCCTAAATCAAGCCGTGAAATAATCCCCAATAGGAAACATGTTTCTCTTGAGCAAACATTCTTTAAGTGAGATAATAGAGGTGTCTCTTTTCTGTGCTTATAACAAATTCTGCAGAATCTAATGCATGAGCTATAATTAATAGAAATGCCGACTGCCAGCTAACCAGAAAAACTCCAGCATCATAAATCTGTCTCAAGGCTTCTCACAAGAACTAATGGATGGAGGATTGGGCCTCAGGTTTTAACAATCAATAATTCAAATACCTATCCAACCATATTCAAGTTGGCATGTTTATAAATATAACTAGATGCTGTACTTAGTTGCCTTTTATATGAAACTTATCTTGAGTTTCTAGGGTAAAGGGATCTCTAAGTGATAATAATGATCACTGATGTTTCTATGGCACTATAATATTTCCAAAGAGTTTTATATATCTTATTTCAGTCAAGCCTCAGTGCAAACCTGTGAGGTTGGTGTTACAGGCATAATTATGCCCATTTGACAAAGTAGGCAGTTGAGAATAGAAAGATTAAGTGATTTACTCATGGTTACCCAACAAGAAAATGTCAGAAGTGAGATTTGAACCCAGAACTCTATCCACAATGCCAAGCTTCTCCCAGTGTGGAGTGCTCCCCATGGACTCCGGATTGTAGTCATGGACTATGGCTTATACTGCTCTTTTGTACATATGGCCAGCCTGCCAGAATTCTGAAATCTGGCCAACCAGATTCCTCAGCTTTGGGTTCCTTTATATGCCATGTAGTCTGATGACTGCAGAACAAGGTAGGCATCCAATCCTCATTCAGGCCAAGTGCAACATCTCTTGCACATAGTATACTACCTAAAATCCTGCAGTAGATACCAGTGTCAGCAATCCTTCTGGTCATGGCATGGAGCTGAGCTCTGACTGACGAGTGTGTGCTTCCTTAGGTTACTATAACTACCCAATACCAAACTATCCCTCCTTTTCTATCCTATCCAATCTACCTCCGGTGATCTTGGAGTCTGCTCTGGTGTCAGTGAGTAACCGCTCCTTCTACCGCAGAGTAATCAAATTAATCTTGTGATTGTTTCCAAAAAAAGGTGTCATTCTACTTCAAAATAAAAAAAAAATATTTACCATTTTTATGATTCCCCAAACCCAGACTCCTTTACCTGGCCACCACTTCTGCTATATGTCTTATTTCTACTGTTAGAATGAAAACTCATCAAGAGGCGATATGGTATCACTTTTGTAGCACTGTACCTAGAACATTGGAAACACTTAAATCCTTTCTCGTTCATTTGTTTGTCAAGTGGTACTTCCTTCTGGTTTAGATACTTTCATTAATTGAAAAGGGGTAGAAACAAAGACAATTGTAAAAGAAATCATGAAAAAACAGACTGAAGAGAAAAACTCTCTCAGGTGGCTGAACTATACTATTTCCTAGCATCTTCTTTGCAAATGACCTATGATAGAAGGACTTTGAGGATTCTAGCTGGGAAAGCCTAATACCTGAAACTGTTTGGTGACTATGGGATAATTGTATACTGCTTAGCTGTGATTTGGCTAACAGAAATGTGGTTTTTCTTGTTTGTTTTTCATAAGCTAGAGGTGGGTAACTTCATATAAGAGATCCTATTTTGAAGCAGTAGGGATTATCAAGACTGGATCTCTGAATGGGTCGGAACACACCTCAGATCTGAGTTTGAAAAGAATCCTTAAATCTGGAACAAGGGATCATCCTTGGAATTGAGTCACAGGAAGACCACAAAGCCTTCACTGCCATCTCCTACCTGGAAGAGCTAACTGAAGGAAGGAAAGTTTTGCTTTGCTACCTGTTTGAGTGGAGGAGGAAAAAGGATTTCTGTTTGCTTCTGGAGCTAACCAGAGTTAGTTTTAGCATGTGGGAACAGATCTTGGAGCTTCAACTTTCATTTGCTCTTGGATAGGTGGAAAACCCCCAGAGCTCAGAAAAGGTAGCAGATCTGGGTATGCTCTATAGAACTCAGGCTTAGGAACTCTATTTTGTTGAAAGAGCTTAGCACTGTTTCAGCAATCTAGCATAACAGCAGTCCCTCAAGAAGAGACGAGAGAGCTTCACCCATCTGTGACTTGTAGTACAGACTCCCCATGAGGAAGACGAAGTACATCAAGCCTGGCAGTCCGGCATGTCCTGGGCACAGGGATTCATACAGAGCTTCCCTGCTGGTCTTCTCTAAGCTTGTACCCGCTTTCCCCTCCACGAACAATATGTACATTGGTGGGAGACGCTATTCTCAATTTACGGTATAGTGATACGTTGTTATTATTGCTTTGCCTTCTGTTTAGTAAGTGTTTCTGCTTGAGAGTTAAGGAAGTTGGCTACAAACTGTGCATGCCTTTTGATCTAGCGACACCATTGCTAGGTCTTTATCCCAAACAGATTTTTTAAAAAAGAGAAAAGGGCCTATTTGTACAAAAATATATATGGCAGCTCTTTTTGTGGTGGATAAGAACTGGAAATTGAGGGGATGCCCATCAGTTGGGAAATGGCTGAACATATTGTACTATATCATTGTAATGGAATATTGTTGTTATAAGAAAAGACAAGCAGGATGATTTCAGAGAAACCTGGAAAGACTTACATGAACTGATGCAAAGTGAAGTGAGCAGAACCAGGAGAATGCTGTACATAGTAACAGCAATATTGTTTGATGAAGAACTGTGAATGACTTAGCTATTCTCAGTAATACAATGACCCAAGACAATTCCAAAGGATTCATAATGACGCATACTATCCACTCCAGAGAAATAACTGATATTGTCTGCAGACTGAAGCATGCTATTTTTCACTTCTTCCTCCTTCCCTCCCTCCCTCCCTCCCTTCCTTCCTTCCTTCCTTCCTTCCTTCCTTCCTTCCTTCCTTCCTTCCTTCCTTCCTTCCTTCCTCTCTCTCTCTCTCATACAAGATGACTAATATGGGAATGTTTTACATGATTTCGCATATAGAAATGCATAACCTATATTGGATTGCTTACCATCTCAGGGAGGGGGAAGGAGAGAGAGGGAGAGATAGGATTTAGAACTCAAAACTTAAAAAGAAGCTAAAATTGTTTTAATATGTAATTAGGGAAAAATAAAATATTATTTAAAAAAAGAGTTAATGAAATTAATCTTGGAACACTGGTCAGGGCTCAACAGCTGTGGCTATAAGCAGTAGGAGCAAATTTCCCCCACCAGAATTATCTCCAGGATCCTAAGAGAGTGATTTAAAGCAACCTGGATGCCCCACTCCAGATATCCAGAATTGACATTGTGAGTACAGGTTGGGTGAGCAAGTCAGCCCAGAATTACAAGAGAGAAGAGTGGGAGTCAATGCCATGCTCCACAATACTCACTGATTTACTCGTCAATTCATGCCTGACCATCCTGTGTTACTCTTCTCCATGTTCTCCCAAAAGTTCACCTTAAGACGCCTTTCCTTATGCAGAGATAGCTACTACAGGTATTATTATCCTCATTTTTACAGATGAGGAACCAAGCCCCAGACAGATCAAGTGACTTGAACAATTCAATAAACATTTATTAAGCGCCTACTGTGTGCTAGGTACTGTGAGAGTGTCAGGGGCCATGTTTGAACTCCTGTCTTTTTGACTTCAAGCCCAGTGATTTGTCCACCATGAATGTGCCTCTGATATTAGACAGAAATGTCATCCCAGGCTTAGTTCTGCTAGGAAGGATGCCCCCTCTCCGATCTCCCCTTCCCCCCTTCCCTCTCAAGCACCCTATTGTTCTGGTACTAAGTGCCAAGAGCATTATTGATGACAGACCAATTTGTTTGAATGTTAGGGTAAACACCTGGGGTAGGATTCCTGGCCCTGATACCTGTCAAGACGGCAAGGGAGAGTAGAGGGGAATTCAACCCCCTATTGAAAGAAATGGTGAATTATTTAGCTCTCCACAGCAGAGCTCTTTCTGTCCTGAGGACTGTATCATCTCTCAGCCTGTAACTCAACCTAACACCCCTCCCCCATGCTTCTTCCACATTTCCCCAAGAGAAGGCCCAGAAAATGGTCCAGCTCTGAGAAGACTGTCCCAGAAGGGGCCTGGGCTGAGTCACTGGAGGTGTTTGGTTACCAGCTAGGAGCATCTCTCTTGGAATGTAACCACTTTGAATAAGTAAAATCTAAGGAGGCATTGACAACCGTGATTTATCCCCCCCTTCAGGATGATTGGACTTAGATACACCAACCGCTGGGTGATTTATTAAGGCAGGCTCCAGCACAGAGAGAGAGAGAGCTGAAATTGTCCCCTTTGGCTCTAACGATCAGACACTTTGGATGCACTTAGAGAGACCATAGCTGATAGACTTCCCATGTGAAGGAGAGCCCCATTTCCCAATCATTTGCCCTGAAATCCTCTCTGTTCTTACTGCTTTCATTCACAAACTAGTAAGTCACCTTTTCCAGAGAAGGGTGTGGTGTTTGGCAAAAGCTTCTGATGCTGCGGGCATGGAAGTGTCGGGCCTGGGAATGAACCAGGCCTGCCAGATGTGGCCTTCACCCAGATTTCCCTTCTCTGGGCTCCCTTCTTAGCCAGGTAATCTGCTAGCTGCAAGACAGGGAGGGTTCCCGGTTCCCAGTTCCCAGGAGGGTAGCAGCAGAGTCGGGTTAATACTGCTCCAGCTAGCTTGAGTTTGCTGGCCAGAATCCAGTTCCCAGGCTCTCCCAGCCCCAGCAGGCTGGTGCCCCGCTGCAAAGCAAAGCCGAGTCAGGAGGGAGGCTCAAACCACAGCTGCACGACCATGCTGACTGTGGGTGCTGCTTGGCTATCTCTAAATTTAGAGCCTTGCTAAATGAATTCCAGGCCCAAGACCTTGCACTGCCCTTGAGGATGGGGAAGGTTGTGGCTAGCTGCAGCAACCATAATTGAGGAGTCCAAGCACACAGAGGAAAGATTTCTGGAGACCGGTCCTAACTTCACTCTGGGAAAAGCCCCATGTAGTTGGTGATCTGATAGGGGCAGAAGGAAGGAACGTGGAGGTTCTGGGGTTGTGATGCTGAAAAAAAAAGTGGATGCAGTATCTTTGGTGCGAGCTACAGGCCCCAAAGGAATGACTGTTCTGTAAGTAAACGCTCCATCACTCCCCCCGCCCCAACATGCTTTATACAAACTGGGTCCAATCCTGGCCACAACTGCCAAATGATCACAAATTCTTTGGCTCGTTTTGTCCTCACTCACAGCTGACTTCAGAAGCTCTCAGAATACAGCTTATGTGTGGGGCTACATAGAGGGGGGGAATATCATCCTTCCCCAGCTCCCACACAAGTATACAAATTGGATACGAGACACTTTATTTCATTCCCCTATACATATATATGTATATATACATATATATATGCACACACATATGTATATGTGTCTATATATGTATATATACACAAAACCTGTGTATAAACACACACACACACCCCAAAACCTGCAAAAGACTCAGAGAAGCCGTAAAGGAAGGAAGAAAATAAATACATAAAGGACTCCCTATAATCCATAAATAATCAATTCAATTTGCTTCTTCTCCAGGGGTTCTCTTTTTCCATCAGGGTCCTAAAGTCTTCCAGTCTCCTCTTAGAAAAGGTCTCCTTGGACACCCCTTGGAAATGATGATGATGATAAAAATATTATCAGCAAACATTTATGAAGTCAGGCACTTTACAAATATGATCTCATTTGATTCTCACAACAACCCTGTGAGGAAGGTGCTATTATTATCTCTATTTTACAGATGAGGAAACTGAGGCAAATATTGGTTCAATGATTTCACCAAGGTCATACACTTAGTGAGTGTGTGAGGCTGCATTTGAACTCAGACCCAGGACTCTATTCACAGCCACCTAGCTGCCCCTACCTCTCAGATCCCTCCCAGTTCTTAAAATGCTAGGATTCAGCTGGCCAAGAGGAAAACTAATGACCCCTTGGTCATGGAGGAGGCTGCCTTGGGGAGGTCAGTATGTGCATGGTCACTGCTTGGGCATCTCCATTTGTAGGAATATTTTCATGGTGTTTTCCACCAGAGGCCACAAGCCATCACGCCTCTCTCCTAGCAAGGTGAATCTTTCTTCATCGGTGATGTGGAGATGGAGGCTGCGTGAAGCAATGACTCGTGCCCATGTGAGGCTGATTTTCCATGAGTTACATGAGAAAACTGGATCATGTCACATTCTGTGCACAGCCCAGCGGCCGGTGCTTGAAGCTTGTTGCCGGGCAGTTCCCAGGGGTGTCTTAGCTCAGGCTTGCCCAGCGAAAACCAGCACAACCAGATTTCAAGCCAAGCCAAGTCAACAAGCATTTATTAAGTGCCTACTATATGCCAGGCACTGCACTATGAGCTGGGGACATGAAGAAAGGCACAAAACAGCCGCTACTCTCAAGGACCTCATAGTCTAAAGAGGAAGACAACATGCAAAGAACTATGAACATACAAGGCATAGAGAGGCTTAACTGGAGAGAATTAATTGAGGGAAGGAGGTTTCAGAAATAAGGGCATCTGGAAAGGCTTCTTGTAGAAGGCAGGATTTTAGCTGAGACTTGAGCAAAGCCAGGAAAGCTGGGGGAAGGGGAGGGGCAGGGAAGGGAGTCGGAGAGGAGGGAGAGAGTCCTAGGGTAGGGGACAGCCAGAAAACATGTACAGAGCCCCCTTCGCAGTTGCCACCACAGAGCTACTTCTGTCACATCAGCCTTCTGCCCCTCACCACTCGCCACCAACCCTCCCCGGCCCTGGAGTCACCGGCGGCTTGACCCTCCCTGATGTCACGGCGGAGGACTGGCGAGAGCCGATTAGGCCTTCCCCGTGGGGTCTGCGCCCCTACTGCTCACCTCCCTCTGCTGGTGACCCCGCGTGGGCCCAGGCTGGGAAGGAAAGGTCGCCTCGCCTTTTATCCAACAGGCTGTTGCGACGATCCCGTCACCTACGAGAGGATTCGGCCTTGGTCAAGTGCTTTTCCTTCTCTCAGAGGATTCTAGCCAGTTGGTCTGCGTTTGTGGAATACCATAAAACATCAAGAGAAACCAACTGAAGAAGTCTGGCTTCAACAGGATTCTGGCCATGGGGGACCAGACTAAAAGCACTTGGTTCTTGCTGAATCATCATGGTGGGAAAGGAGGATTACTGGACCTAGAAGTCTGTGGTCCTCTATCCACTGGAAGCCTCAGGGGCCTGGGCTTCTGGCACAAAGGGCAAGTAAAGCTCCTCCCTCAGCTGAGCCTAAAAACATTCTTCTGCCTCTGTTTCTGTCAATCTCAGGGGACCTGCTAGTCATTCATTGCTAGGGGAAGTAGTGGGATTCAAATAAATTAACAGTCAGTTCTCCACCGAGCCGAGACACCGCCGCGGCCGACATAGCGGGTGCAGGCCCTGCCCCTGCTAACAACCTGTTCGCTGAACTCGACCTAAAACTAGTGGGAAACGGCCGAATCCCTCCCCTGAATAGCGGAGGAAAAGAATTAGTTCAGTTTTGGACATAGTGAGTTAAAGATGTCTACTCTATCCCCAGGTTGGAAATGAGTTATATAGGGTAAGAGGGAATACTTCTTCACCTGGTAGAAACCAACACACACGCGCGTGCGCACACACACACGCACTCATTCATAGATAAGGCAAATCCGCTTGGGGGAAATTGGAGACAATGCTAAGTTCCTAGGTTCCTAGATGCAGAAGGGACCTCTTTGGCCATCAGTTCCAGCCCCCTGACTTTGAAGCTGAGGCGATTGAAGTTGGGGAAAATGAAGCGATTTGCCCAAGGGTCCATAAGCAGAAAGCATCTGAGATGCAACCTGAACCTAGATCCTGTCTCTAGGGGCCCTTCATCTTCCCAGCTTCCCTAATGTTCTTGTAATAAAATGAGTGGTTCCAACCAAGGCCAATGGAAGGTGAATGGTGAGCATGGTTCTGGGCACACAGTAAACATTCTGGGAATAGGAGTTCCTTGATTGATTTGAAATAGAAGGAGGCTGTTTTCATTTTTCATAAATAGCAAAAAGCATCCAAACGAATTTTCATTGAGATAATAGAAACTTTGGAGCAGTATCAAGCAAACACAAAATTGAATTGAATAGGAACAGAAAGTCTTAGAGCTGGAAGCCCTCGACAGTCATATAGCCTTATTCCTACTCCATGCAGACATTGCCTTTGCAACATCCCTAATTCATGAGCCTCCGGCTACTGCTTGAATGCTTTGAATACTGAGGAGCTCACTACTTTGCAAGGTAATCCATGCCACTGAATGGCTCAAATTCTTAGAAAACTGTTCTTACGTTGAATCAAAATCTACCTTCCTGTTGCTTCTGTCCACTGGCGCTAAGCCTTGTCAAATGGAATGATATAAATAAAGTGCTTTGCAAACCATAAAATATTCTATAAGTGACAGCTGTTTGAGGCAGCTAGGTGGTATCATGGTTTGAGAACGGGATTTGGGAGTTAGGGAGATGTGACCTTCAGAGGACACATGGAACTGGTCTTCCCTTCTTTCACATGATAGCCCTTCAGATAACTGAGTCTCCCCCCTCACTTTTTAACTTTTCCTTTTTCCAAGATAAACAGTTACAAATCCTTCAGCCATTCCATATTATTTGTTCACCATCTTGGGGAAGGAAATAAGCATTTATATAGTGCCTACTACGTGCTGAGTGTTGTGCTAAGTTCTTTATATAAATATTGTCTCATTTGAGACAACAATATTGTGAGGTAGGTGCTGCTATTATCCTCGTCTTACAGTTGAGGAAACTGAGGCAGATGTGTTAAGTGACTTGCTAAGGTCACACAGCTAGTAACTGTCTGATGCTAGATTTGAACTCAGATCTTCTTGACTCCTGACCCGGCACCATCAACTGCCTACCATCTTGGTCACCTTCTGGAAGTGCTCAGCTATGTTAATAACTTTCTTAAAACATGGCGGACATCATAAGAAACAATGAATACGAAGAACACGGAGAAACTTGAGAAGACTTATATGAACTGATGGAAAGTAAAGTAGCAATACATACAGTGACTTTGAGTAAAGGGTTTGAGAATTTAAGTGGAGACCTCCTTATTCTGGACAATGAAGACAATGCAGCTTTGGGCTGACCATTTCACTCTCTTGGCTCATAGTGAATAAATGAATGAAAACAATTTCCTAAGCACTGTATACCAGGAACTGTCCTAAGCCCTAAGCATAAACATATTAAACATGGAGCCGATATTCTAATAGAGAAGACAGTGCATAGAAGGAAAGATGACAAGGGAAGGTGCTTTTGTTCAGTAGATGTGAGTCCATCTGCAGGCCAGTTGCTTGACACTCCCATTCTGGAAGCAATGATGGTATTGGCCTGATTGCTATGTCCAGAGTAAGAGATGAAAAGGGTGTGGGGTGGGGTGGGGTGGGGTGAAAGAAATGCATTCAGGAGCAGGGCAGGTGCTAAGAGAGCTTGGGTGGGTGGCTAGCAGGACGGGGAGCTTCCTCTGGGGCTGGCCAGATACATTGGCCTGAGTAACTGTGAACACACTGACTTAGCTATAGGATTAGAGTTCCAAAGTGGATCAGCTTCCCCAGCCTGGAGGCACAGCTTCTGACTCAGAGCAGGACTCCGTTCCAGGTAAGGAAAAGAGAGTCCAAAGTGGCAGAGCAGATGACAAGATGACCCTTTAAGCCTCTCTTTTTCATTGTGGTTACCTCATTTCAGTCGTGTCTGATTCTTCATGACTCCATTCTGGGTTTTCTTTGCAAGGATACTGGAGTGGTTTGCCATTTCCTTCTCCAGACCATTTTACACATGAGGAAACTGAGGCAAACAGAGTTAAATTACTTGCCCAGGGTCACGCAGTTAGTAAGTGTCTGAGACCAGATTTGATCCCAGGAAGATGAGTCTTCCTGACTCTGGGCCTGGCACTCTATCCACTGCACCACCTAGCTGCCCAGTCTTTTTTGCCTCTATTAACTTCCATCTCCTTAGACTTGGCCCAGACTTCTAGGATCTTGATTCTGCCATATGCTGTATCAGCTCAGCATCCCTCCCAGGTTTGTGTCACATACAGATTTGATAAGCAGTGTCATCTATAGTATGTCTTCGTCCAATCATTGACACAATATTGACTAGGACAGAGTAAAATAAACAGCTCTGGGGCATGTTACAAAGGCCTGCCTCCAAGCTGATACCGAACCATTCATCTATAACCTTTGGACTCAGTTGTTCCATCAGAGAGGAATCCAACTGTACAGTTGATATTTCTACATGTTGTTCACAAGAGTATGGAGAAAGATGATCAAATGTCTTACTGAAATAGAGAAGGAATGTTTCTGAAATTCTCCAAATCTGACAGCATAAGCAACTCTATCAAAAAAGGAAACATGGTTATCCAGGATACGAAATTAAAAGGGTGCAAAATGTTAACACATCTATTTTTTTTGCAGAAGAGGTGAGGGTTTCCTCAGGTCCCATGCTGGCCAAGGAGTTGAAAAAAGCCCAGAGTTGCTATGAAGTAGTTGATGATGGCTCCTTCCTGATTCATTTTGCTTCCAAAAGAAATTCTCAATCCAGTCCTCTCTGTCATATCCCTCCTCTCAGAGAGACCAGGCTCCTTTGTCCTCCCTATCCAAATAAGAACACTTTGATCAGCAAGGGCTTGTAATAGCTGTGGTGCTCCCTTCACACCTGCCTGCCATGGAGGAGGGAACAAAAAGACCATGGAATGCCAATGCCCGTTTTGGTAGGACTGGAAGACCGAGTTTCATCCCAACTCTGATCCTATCCTTGGGTCATTGTAACAGTGAATTCCCCCATATAAGGGGGGAAGTTGTTATCATTTCCATCTTGGCCAACTTCTTGCTATCTGTCTTGTTCCCGAACCTCTTACCAGACCTCCTGAGACTATGCCCTGGGGGCTTCGCCCACTCAGCTCGGAGTCTCCCATTCTAGGGCTCCCATGCTATTAGGATGGAGAAGGGCCTGAGCACCAATTCATTGAGCTGGCCTCAGTGATGTTCTGAATTCCACTCTGACCATTTTGTCTTCTATCCTGCTACCATGAGTGTCCTGCCCGACCACCCGCTGTCCCCGCTTCTGAATCGAGTGTTTATTAAGTACTTATTATGGGCCACTGTGCTAAGTGCTGGCAATACAAATGTACCCTCCCCACCCCCCAAAATAAAGAATCAGTTCTCTCAAGGAGCTTATATTGTGATTGAGAATGACAACACACAAAATTAGCTGGAAAGAAACTAGGAGAGACGTGAGAATGGACGGATGGTCTTTTCTCTTCATAAAATCCTGGTCCTAGTGAGAACTCACCAATCAAAGGAGGGGCTACAGGGGAGGAGTTCAGAGTGGGCTGCTGCTATAGAGATGGAAGATGCCAGAAAGTCAGGAGCAAACAGCCTGTGTTCTTCATGCAATATCAGTCCTGGCAGGAACTCACTAATCAGAGGAGGGGCTTCAGTATCTTCAGGGTGAGAAGACTGGTAGAGGGAAGGTAGAAAATCCCCATCACTGAGCATGTGTTGGGCACATAGTAAACACTTAATTCATTCATTAACTAAGAAGGCCCAGAGTGTGGATGCATGTTGGTCCAGGGGCCGTCCACATGAAAGAGACGGGTGCGGCTACAATCACAAGCAGTAGGAGCCTTGCTTGGCTCACTGACCTTGGCTCACTGTTTAAGGAGTGATTGGCTTGAGCAGAATTTGCTGCCACATTGGGACATGGTGAATTCATCCCCTCTTTACTTTTTGCCCCTCGTCTGTCTCACCTCAGCTTGTGGAATTGGTGTCAATCACCTTTGGAAGTTTCCTGCTCTTTTTAAACCTTGCCTGATTGCTGTCTATACTTTTATAATAGGTTTTGTGTCCAGATAAAGATAAGCTGATTTTATTGCGTTCTGTGGGAGTGTTTGCTATAAAAGGGTGCAACATACCATGAGGAAGGGCAAAAGGGAACCCCTGGAACCCTAGCCTATACTTAACTAGGCTGAAATTCAAATGGCTGAAATTCAAATTATATTTTCTCTGTCTCTGTCTGTCTCTGTCTTCCTCTTTCAGTCTCTCTCTCTCTCTGTATCTCTGTCTCTATTCCTCCACAAAGAAAGGCTTCAATAGGACAATATATTTAGAACAGGAAGAGACCTTAGATGTCTATCCAATCCCTTCATTTTACATGTGAGAAAGCTAAGGCCCATCGAGGTTAGGTGTCTTGCCCAGGTGCACATGGGCAGTAAGTGACCTAGCCAGAATTTGAAACCAGCTTCTTTACCTCCAAACCTAGAGCTCTTTCTGTTATGTTGGGATGATTCTAATCACAATGCTGCTTGCCCTGGGCTGAAACGGTCAGTAAAGTCTCCTATTGTTTCCTTCACTTTGGAATTTGGATCATCTCCGTCCTTATGCGTGATTAGTCCAAAACGATTCAGTGCCTCCATCTTCCCCTGTGTATGTTGGACAGTGCCCTGGGATGCAGTCCATGTGGGCCTGGAGATCTGGGATCATTTCAAGCATCTGGCTGCTCCCTCTGAGTGTCTTCTGGCCTACTTGGGATTCCATTTTTTTTCCTAACTTTGCTTGTTCTTTTCTTTGAAGATCGAACTCCTCGGTAGAGAAGATGACAGGGAAATCGTTGCACTGATTTCCACTCTCTCTTTGCTGCTATAGAGCAATTCAATTCAATGAACGCCTACTATATGCTAGGCAAAGATATATACAACACAGACCCTACATTCAAGGAGCTCCCAAAATTGTGTGTGGAGGAGAGGACAAGCACACAGATGCTAGTACATAAAGGGAATTGAGATAATGGTAAAGAAGAAGTCTGGACCAAGGACTATGGAAGAGTTGAGGACAAGGAGATGACCTTCACCACTGATTTCTATAAGGTTAACTCCCACCTATTCTGGTGTCTATCCTATATGAACCTATTTATTTAGACACCGCATTGTTGTATTTTTTTATATCCCCAGAGTTTTGCATAGTGCTTGGCACATAATAAGTGCTTAATAAATGTTTGATTGATTAAGCAAGTCAAGGAAGTCTTCCAGGAAGAAATGGGATCTGAGCTTGTCCTCAAGAAAGGGAAGGACTTAGACAGAGATGATCTGGTCATGGGAGGCTGGGAGAGGAGCCCATTACAAGTTTGTGAAGTGGCACAAGCAAAGACATGTGGATGATGAATGCAGTCCAAGAAAATTCCAGTTTGCCTGGAATGTGTAGAATGGATGAAGGAGATGGGAGGTAAGGTAGGTTAGAGACAGATTATGGAGGGCTCTGAGGGCCAGGATCAAGAGTCCATTCTTCAGTAGGCATTGAAGAAACCACCAAAGTCTTTCCAGTAGGAGAATGAATGATTACAGCGGTGTATGAGGAAGATAACATGAGAAGTGATGGAAAGGAGATGGAGTGGACCAGAAATAAGAAGGTCACTTAGGAGGTCATTGCAATAATATAGGAAGGAAGAGGTGAAGATGTGAGCAAGGGTGCCAGGTTGTTCTTTCTCAAGCAGTTCAGAACCAGGTTCATAGCTTCTTTTCCACTGGAACACTTACCCTTAGACTTTGGGTCTTCAGTATATGCATTGATGCCTTTTCTTTCTTTTTTGAAGGCAATTGGGGTTAAGTGACTTGCTAGTAAGTGTCTGAGGCTGAATTTGAATTCAGGGCTTCCTGCTCCAGGGCCAGTGCTCTATCCTCTGTGCCTCTTAGCTGCCCCTAGCTGATGCCTTTCCAAACACCCTAGTTTACCAGTTCATCCCACTTCTCAACTCTAGTGACTTGCATCTTCACTCTACCTCATCCCCCATGTAGGGGTGGCTATACCTTTAATTTTGTCATCAATCACAAGGGTGCCACCTTCTTGGTCCTGAACTCTGAAATTCATCCATCTGATCATAACTTCTAATACTTCCATCTCTCCTTATGCCTCATCCCTCCTAAAGCTAGTCTTCATTCTCATGATACCTTAGTCCCAGAACCTTCTCTCTATTCTCCCAAGCCACCACCCCCTGTTCTAGCTTCCCGGTCTTGGCCCCACAATTCAACTATGTGCTGTGCTCAATGCTCAAAGCCCCTGCCTCCTTGTTCTACAGTAACTCTTCCTTTCTGGGTTACCCCCACTGTTCACCTTCTCTGCTCCTGAATCACCCTGATGAAGTCGAATGACCATGTTGCCTGGATCTTCTACAAATTTAAGTTTTCTGACCTCAGGTGAGTCCTCACTGCCACAGAAGGATCCTCTTATTCTGCCTCCCTCCCCAACTGCTGTCATTCCTCATAGCACTTATTTCAAGGTTTCTGTCCTTCACTCAGGCCTCTTATGCTACCCTTCTGCCTACAAACATGATTAGATTTCCCCCAATTCTCTTTCTCTCAGAAGTTGGACCAGTGTGTTTGTTTGTTTTAAAATATTTCAAGGGAAATAGAAATGGTGACCATGATTTCAGAGAGGCAACAGCAAAAATTAATGATGTGAAGACAGACCAACAGGGAAGCCTCATTATGTCCTAGAGAATGAAACATTATTAACTTCTTATTTACCAAAAAGCATAACTTTTTAGTTCAAAAACTGAACCACAAAAATACACTTATAACAACACAATGGCTTTTTGTCTCATATATATTACTGTTAGTTATTTACATTTCTTGGCTATCAAACCCTTATCATAGATATGTGGCCCAAAGATTTTTTTCCCAGTTGATTACTTCCCTTCTGATAATAGATGCATAATTTTGTTTGTACAAAAGCTTCACAATTGCACATAATCAAAATCATCTGTTCTATCTCTTGTAATTGCCTCCATCTCCTGTTTGGTTAAAAATCCATCCCTTATCTGTGAAACATATATGATTTATGTCTCTTCTAATTTTTTAATGTCATGATCTTTAATATTCTAGTTGCAAATCCATTTTGAATTTATTGTGGAATGTGGAAGAGAGTTTGGGTCTAAGCCTAATTTCTTCCAGACTGCCTTCTGGTTGTCCTAGTAGTTTTTATCAAATAAGGAATTCTTTCCTAGGTAATTTATGTTTTGGAGTTTATCAAACACAGTTATTGAGTTCCACTATTTCTGATTTTCTGTCATCTGGTCTGTTCTGTTAAGTGACTTTTCTTTCCTTTTTTAAAAATTAATCAATAACAAATGGTTTTGATGATTGCTACTTTATAATACATATAGCTTGAGGACTGGAATCGCTATTCCTTTTTCATTCCTACCCTTTCCCCCCACCCCATTAATTCCTTGGTATTCTACATCTTTTGTTCTCCCAAATGAATTTTCTTATTATTTCATTTACTTTTATAAAAGATCCATCTTTGATAATTTGATTGGTATAGCATTAAAGCTGTAAACTTAACATTAATTTTGTCATTTTTATTTTACTGGCACAGCCCAGCCATGAACATTGACATTTCCTTCAGCTATTTAAATTGCTCTTTATTAATTTCTTTTAAGGAGCACTTTGTAATTGAATCTATACAGTATTTTGTGTGCTTTGGTAGACTGAATGGCAGAAATATTTTATGGGTTTTGTAATTATTTGAATGGTATTTCTCTTTCTATTATTGCCTCTTGGATTTGGTTATTATATAAAACTGCTGTCCATTTTTGAGTTTATTTTGTAACTTACAACTTTGTCTCTCTTAGTTTCTTTGTTGATTCTCTAGGATTTTCTAAGTAAACCATCATGTCATCAGCAAATAGGGATCATTTTGTTTCCTTTTTGCCTGGCTTTATGCTTTTAACTTCTTTCTCTTGTCATATTTCTATTGTTGGCATCTCTAGTACCGGATCTCATAATACTAGGCTTAAGGTGACTTTCAAGTTCTAAGTCAGATGAAAGACTGACAAAGAAACACAGATCTTTCCAGCAAGAGGAAGTGAATAATCAACACTCCCTTCTAACATAATCCCATCACCAAAATCTTCACTATTTCCATAATAGTTTAACATTTACATAGTGGTTTCAAGTTTACAGAATATTTTCTCATTTATTATCTAATATAATCCTTTTAACAACTCTGATCAAATAAAAGGAAGTATTTTTTTATTTATATTTTACAGATGAGGAAATTGAGGATCAGAGAAATAAAATGATTTGCCCAAGGTCACCCACCTAATAAGTGAGTTGAGATTTGAACATAGGTCTTTCTTGGCTCTATCCATTATGCCATATTTTCTATCTTAGTGAAAGAGAAAGAAATAGGAAACTTGTTCTGCAGATACCATGTTAGCCCAAGAATTCAGTAAGTATGTGTCCCATCAGCAGAACTGGTCTCAGCAACTTTATCAGAATGGAATAAAGGTTCTTCCCAGGAACCACAGAGTTTTTTTTTTCAGAGTGGGGGCAGGAGGAGAGGGGGGAAATTCAGCTCTAAAATGTATATACAGTATCCTGGGCTCTCTGTTCATGATGGCCACACTTGGGTCTATATCTCTTCTCCTTACAGTACAGTGTCAAGTCACTAAATCAACAATTATCTATTAAGTGCCTACTACGTGTCAGGCACTGTCCTTGCTTCTGAGGTCTCCCTTCAGCTGAATTGCCCCCAGGTGCCAGTATTCCTAGTGACAGCTGTGCATGCCCTTGGTATAAAGTTGCATGGTCATCAGAGGCATGGGTACTGTGGATGTTTAATGTTGGCTACTACCTAAAATTTGCAGCAGAATATTTTCCTCAGATAGTCGGAGCCAAGACAAATTTCCCTGGGCCAGATGGGTGCCAGCTGGGATTTGGTGGTCAGCCCCGCCAAGGTAAGGAGGAGGTGCGCCCCTCTGTAAATCTGCCTCAGGAGCTGGCGTTCCTGGCAGGGACAGTCAGGGAGGATTCAGCAAAGTTGGGAGGGAATGTCTGATCTTTGCGATAACTCCTGTGTATCACCCCTCTGGCATTCCCTTTCTCCTCACCCCATCTGAGCATGCCCATGGCCCCGCTCTGAGTTACGACGACATAAATCCCCGTCACAAATTTATTGCCATAATTTATCAGCTCCCCTTGCTCAATGGCCAAGTAGTTAATTTTAAAATGAAGTGGGGTTGTTTTCATTAATGCCCTCATGCTAACTACCTATCAAAGCACTCCAAGACAATTAATACCGTGTTGCTGAAGGACCAAACCAATAAATATTTCTAGTCTTGGCTTGTCCCTGGCAGAGAAAAGCCATTAGACTCATCCACTGCCATAATAATGTTCTCCCATTCTCCTTCCTTCCAGAGCACCAGAAACATTTACATTTAGGGACGAGATGAAATCGCAATATCAGCCCATCACATGAATTTAAAAGGCTGTTGTTTCATGACATATAAGAAATCCCCCCAGGATATCATTATAATAACAATAAGCCTGAAAGGAGATGGAACATTTCAGAAGACTATATATCACCAATACCAAAGCAAGGGGGCCTCGAAGGCTTTCTGGTAAGTAGATATGAGGGTCTGAGAGAGGTCAAAATTGGGAGCACTTGAGATGAGAGGTAACAAACGTGGGGCCCAGTATCCAGAGGTACAGTGTTGGCGTTTGGAAGACTTTGGGTTCAAGACAAGCCTCAGACATGATGTGAGACCCCAGATGAGCTACCGATAACTCTGGGTGCTCTGGGCAGCTCCCCCACTGTGGTTGCTGCAGAGGAGCTGTTAGCCTCTCTCAGGGGAGGGAGTCCTGATACTGATGGAATCACACAACTAGATCAGGACCAGCTGAAGTCCTGGGGCAGGTGTCTAGAACATCTGAACTCGGCTTCTCTTATATGGCTCTGGGACATTCTAACTTATCAATATTAGTATACTATTTAAAATTCCAATACTACATTACTTTTAAACAGCACATTGATGCCCATTGCTTCACAATTAATTAATTAACTCATTAATGCTCACAGCCCTGTAAGGCAGGTGGAGGTAGGTTGGGAGGAAGATTTTTCCTCATCTGTTTTACAGATGAGGAAACCCGGTAGCTCAGCAAGGTTGATGACTCAACCAAGGTCACACAGCTGCTACATGGAACAGGTGGAGGGCAGATGGCTATGAGCATACAGCATGGCCATTCAAGGAGGCTTGTGAAATTTGGAATGGCAGCATGGAGGGACAGACAGAGTCCTGGCCTCGGAGGGAGGAAAGCTTCACTTTCACCTCCTAGGCATCAACTTGTTGGGTGACTCAGCTCAAGTCCTTAATGTCTGTGGGCCTCAGTTATTCATCTGTGAAAGGAGGAGTTTGGACTAGATCACTGTTGAGGTCCCTTCTAGCTAGGGGCTGGCTCCTCTGTCTTTCTCTATCTCTCTTTCTCTCTCTGTCTCTCTGCCTCTGTCTTTCTGTCTCTCTCTCTGTGTCTGTCTTTCTGCCTCCATGTCTGCCTCTATCTTCTCTTTCTCCTATCTTTCTGCCTCTGTCTCTGTCTACCTGTCTCTCTGTCTCTCTCTGTCTCTGTGTCTGTCTCTCTCTGCCTCAGTCTTTCTGTCTCTCTCTGTCTCTGTGTCTGTCTCTGTCTCTCTCTGTCTCTCTCTTTTTCTCCCTCTATCTCTTTCTCTCTGTGTCTGTCTTTCTGCCTCCATGTCTGCCTCTATCTTCTCTTTCTCCTATCTTTCTGCCTCTGTCTCTCTGTCTACCTGTCTCTATGTCTCTCTCTGTCTCTGTGTCTCTGTCTCTGTCTCTGTCTCTGTCTCTGTCTCTCTCATCTTTCTCACAGAACCACACACAGATTGACACCTGGAAGAAATGTTAGAGGTGTTGCATCCACACCCCTTGTCTTCTAGGGGAGGATTCGCTCCAAAGCAGTTCAGTGACTTGACCAAACACGCCTAATGAGGGAGTGGCAGAGTGAAGACTCTCTCCCGAGCCTCATTACACCATCCCCCGACCCTGCTGCTGCCATGATATGCAATGATTCATTTACCTTAGAGAAAGTGAAGTCTTGACCGCTGGCGAGTGTGGGGCTGGTGGGGTGGGGGGAGATGACACAACATTGGAGAGTGGATGGAAAAGTAGAATTGGAATGAGAAGGCCTGGCCTTCCTCCTGCCTTTTACACCTGCTAGATTTAGGACTTTGAGTCAAGTTATTTTCCTCTCTGAGCCTTTGTCTTTTTACCTTCGGGATGGGAAGGATGCCTTTCCTACCCAGCTCGCGGGAGGACACCGTGAAGTGCCATATTGTGCTGCAGGGGGAGGAATGCTGGACTTATGAGTCAAGGCCTGGATTCAAATCCTGCCTCTGATTATCATTACCTGGGTGATCTTTACCCATTTGAGCTTCAGACTCTTCATCCAGTAAGGGAAAGGGCCTCTATGTTGGTGGAACTAGGAGTTCATCTCTAGGTATACTATCTCCCTACCATATGTTGTAGATGGGAATCCCAGGTGTGGTGGGAAAAAAATCACTGGCTCCTGAGATAGAGCCCCTGGGTTCGAATCCTGACTCTCTCGCTTTCCAGCTACATAAGGAGGGATTGGCCCATGAGTCCAGGATGTATGCTGGGCTCTGCTGATGCAATCCCCACGTAGATTTGGGAGCATGCTCAGACGTTTTGGTAACTATTTCTGGTCCTTTAACCACGTGGCGAGGAAATGGATGGATTGGCTGTTGAGACTGAACTGGTATGCATTTAGAAGGCACTTAGCAGCCTGGCTGCGTTCAAGTAAGAGATAAATGCTGTAAACCTCTGGTTGTGAACAGGCCTCCTGTTAATTGGTTAAATGAGACTGGAGTGCTAGTTATTGGTAATTTATATCGGAGAGAACAAACTGGGATGGGGGCTTGAATCAATGTCAGGAGAGAAGACGTCACCCTGACCCCTCTGGGGCACCCCTAGAACTCTTAGGGGAAGGGAGACATGACCTTGCCCTGGGGAACTTGACTCATCTGAGTAAAGGGGAGTTTGAATTAGCATCGTTAGAGTTCACAAAGGCTACAGTCACTCCAGGAAGGGAAGTGGCCCCCTTTCCTTATCTTTGCCTCTCAGAAACTCTAGCTTTTTTTCAGTGTTCAGCTTAAATACCACCTTTTTCCAGGAGCCTTTCTGATTCTTCCAGATGCCAGTATCTTCTCCTCTCCCCTCCAAATCAACTTACGTGTAGTTTGTCTGTATTTTGCATATATTTATGGGTGTTCATGTTGTCTTCTCTTAAAGATGGTAATCTCCTTGAGGGCATGGATTTCCTCCTTTTTATCTTTACATCCCAATGATTAGCATATAGTAGATGCTTAATAAAGAGATGCTTATTAGCTAATTATTTGGGCTTTTCCAGAATTTCTCCCTTCAATCATTGTACATAGTAGGACATCTCCAGAAATCAGATCCTACACCAGCTTCTGCTCAAAGCTGGAAGAGACATCATGGGAAGATGGTACATGGAGAGAAAAGAAAACTGTTTCTGAGGCAAATCTTGGGCAAAGAGAAAAACAAGCCTTGGACAATACTGATAATAACTGACATTTTTATGGTGACTTAAGATTCACAACTTGCTTGGATTTTCCCAGAAACGAGTATCTGAAGTAGATAGTTGTGGTTGGAGAAGTAAAGACTTGAGGCAGATGCCATAGTTGTCTTTCAGTGTTTTAAGGCTTTTCTCATTAAAGACATGTTTGGTTTTTTTCTGCTTAGCTCCAGAGGCCAATCAGGAGCGATGGGTAGAAGGTACACACAGGCGTATTTAAGTTTGATGTCAGGAAACATGCCCCTTAAATGGAATGAGCTGCTTTGGGAGGGAGTAGGTTCTCCTTCATGAGAGTTCTTCAGACCAAGCTAGATGAGCAGTGGCGAGTTGTGTTCTGCAAGGAATGCTTAGCCACGTTTAGTGAGACGGTCATGAGGTCCCATCTAGTTCTGAGGTTCTGGGATCCTTATGAGCTAAGGAAGCTTTTGGTAGCAGTAATAACACAGTCCTGACAGATCTCACCCAGTAAATCTCTCTCTCTCTCTCTCTCTCGCTCTCTCTCTCTCTCTCTCTCTCTCTCTCTCTCTCTCTCTCTCACACACACACATACACACACACACACACCTCTTTGTCCTTGTTAACAGAAGCGTGCATTTATTGTGGGCACAAAGAGTAAATATACCCTGGCTACTTTGGAGAAATTGTAATCCAGGCCAAAGGTGCATGTCAATCTAAAACTTCTGGGTATGTGGAATTTTAAGGCTGATATAAAAATCCCCATAGCAGTAGAAGAAAAGAGAAGCCTCCCATGGGTCAGTGAGATGCTTTATGGAGCATTTATAGGAAAAATAAACATGGACAAAAACCAAATAGAAAAAGGAAAACATGTAGAGGGCCTATAGGATGAGAGTGAGGAGACATTTCTCAAATCATCTAATCCAGTAATATCAGTTTACAGAGGAGGGAAAAGGAAACTCAGGAAAGTGGAGTGATTGATCCAAGGTAACCTAGGCAAAAAATGAGAGAGTCAAGATTTGAATCCAAAGCTTCTAACTTGAGTCACTGCTTTTTCCAAAGGTTGCCACATACAGTACACAGCATGGAGGGAGGATGTCTAGTGATGACAAAACCCTAACCATCCACATAAAAAATACAATCAAAGAGCAATCTAGGAAAAGAGTCCAGGTGAGAGATAGTGGAATGCTTGAATTTGAGGGGCAGCCAACAGGATAACGGAGAAGTGGACAGGAGTGAAAGATGCTGCAGAGGCATCTACTACCGGGTCAAGAGCCCTGGGCCCCCTACATCCACTCCTCCTCAAGGGACCCTTCTCTGCTCTGGACCCAAGCATGAAGTTCAGATTATTTTCAGTCCCCAGACAGTTTGGCCTCTAATGAGAGAGATTAGGCTCCCTTTCCTCACAATCTTGGGCTCATTTTACCCTGACACTGGCTCCTGGGGACAAATTATTTAAGGCTTAGCTTTATTTAATTAATTAATTTATTTTCACTCACGTCTAAGTCTCCCCAAAAGGAGAAGTAGAAAAGTACTTAATCAGGTATAGGATAGGTATTTATGTCCTATACTCAAAAGAAAAGTAATGCATTCACAGAGCACATTAACATGATGACATAAAAGGGGATTTAGCAACCTAACTTGTAATTATTATTACAGTCTCTTGGGAGGCCAATATTTAAATCTTATCAGAACAAAACATAAAGCAGTTTGTGAGATTGCCAAATAGCCATGTCCACATTTCACCTTGCTTCTGCACTGTCCAAACAATTTCCAGTCATCTTCCTGCTGGTGATCGTCTCTGTCAATTAAGAAAGCTCCCTGGACTATCAGTCTGGAAAGCTCATTGGACCAAAGACTTCCAGATCTCTTGAATTCATAAGATCACTTCTAAGTCTGGACACATTCATCTCAAGAATGATGCTTGATCACTTACTTGGGGAAAGAAACACAAAGCAGAAAATCCAGTTTGGGGTACAGGCACTAAGTTGCTTAAGAGAGTTTCTTACTTTATTTCTTATGTAGGTGCTCGGATGGTAGGGTGGAGTAGAGCCAGCCCTTCCTCGCCCATCACTGGAAGTCTTGGGCCTACGTGATGCCACCTGGAAGCATTGAAGGTGTCTGTCCTTTTAAATGGACGAGCACCTCATCTGCCTGTGGCAGAGAAGGCTGGGCGGGACTAAGGAACAATTCAGGGTTTTCTGCATCATACAGAAATGACAAATCCTTTCAACACTGGGCCGTTACATGACCCAAAGCAGCCAGGGCTCAAATGCTGAGTTACCATGTCTCCAGAGTCCCAGAAAGATTTTTGGGGAACTCCAGGGGTAGTCCCTGGTGTGACCCCTATAGGCCAATTCAATCTCTTCTGCAGGTAGAAACATTAAGAAACTGGGCTGGAGCAGTGGGGATGGGGGTGTAAAGCTCATGAGTTATGGGTGCCAATCAGGAAGAGAAGTATTAGGCTTCTTCCCTAGAACCTATGCTGGTGGACTTTCAAGCAGAGCTGATACTTTGTTCTCCAGTTGTGTGTGTGTGTGTGAGTGTGTGTGTGTGTGACTGCGTGTGCTCGAGTGCGTTTTTTTTTTCTCCTGACAGAGAACCTTAAGCCAGCTCTCCTGAAATGCCAGGAAGAAATGTCTTGAAGAATTTGAGAGCAGATTTATGGAACCAAGACATTCTGACTTTCCTGCTTAAGGGGAGCACATTAATCCAAGATGACAGATAAGGCGCGGAGTTGGATCACACCTTAGGGGTGTGAGCTGTTCATATCATATCCTCATGTGGCACCCACAGAAGGGAGCGAGTCCTTCCCAATCTAGCAGCATGTAATTTTGGAATGCCTACCATATGCAGTGCGGTATGTATGTTGCAAAGAGCACTAGAATTGGTGTCCAAAGAGCTGGATTCAAGAGAGATTTTCCAAACCTTAGTTTTCTTGTCTATAAAATGGGAGTAACAATTCTTGCACGATCATGTTTGTGAGCAGGCTTATGCTGGAGTCAGCTTGAGCTAGCATGCTGTAAGATTTTCACCATGAACATTTACACCTAGAAATCAGCAAACCCTACCAATGAAGGTTTGATTGCTTTGTGGATTGTCAAGATTTAAGAAACTGATGGAAAAATGCCAATAATGCAAATAAAACTTAAAAGTATGTCCAGCACACAGTTGTTGTTTTATTTTTCTGGAGAGCTGGTTGTTAAATATTTACCTGCACACCACTGGTTGTCAGGATCAAATGAGACTGTGTGTGAGAGGACTCTGTAAAGTGCTATTTGAATGGAAGGTGGTAGAGTCTCAGTGTGACCTTGGCCAAGTTACTCTGAGCCTCAATCTCTTCATATGTAACATGGGGAGAATAATCCCTATATTACCCATGTTGAGGATTATTGTGATGAAAAGACTTTATGCGGACATATTTACTACATATGAGTTCAACTTTATTCTGTTTTTCTTTAACACATATCACATTTGTTTTAATTATGTTCTTTATATAGGTCTCTTGTGTGTTTTGCTAATATAAAAATATGTGATCAGGGGTTCTCAGTGAGGGACGCACGGACCCTCAAGGGGTCCATGGATAGACTTTAAAGGGTTTGTGAACTCAGATTGGGAAGAACTGCATTTTATTTTCACTAACCTTTAACTGAAATTTGGCATTTTCTTTAATTATTTAAAGCTAATATTCTGAGAAGGGGCCGTCAGCTTCACCAGACTGCCAGACGGGTCCAGGGTACACAAAAAGGTTAAGAATTCCCTGGACGGGATTCTTCAATGGGTCCATGGTCTGAATGATACAGGCAATCTTTCAGCAGGCACGGATACAAATTACCCACATTCTCTAGGCCCATCGCTGGTGCGTATTCTTCCACAAATCATCAGATGTAGATACGTATTTGACACTGGAGGCCTTAATTAATCTAGTGCTTTTAATAATTCACAGATCCCAGGGTCACTTGTGGGTTGTCCACCTGTAATTTCCACCCCCCTCCCTGCCCTGCCCCCACAGCCCTCACTCACCTCTTGCTCTAAGGCTAGATCACATTTTCATTCATATATTTCTTTGATGATGCTTTGATGCCATAGCTCACATGCAAATCACCATTGATAACACTTTGGATCCTATTACTTCCACTTTGAGAGACCTGTAGTTTTGATACTTCAAAGAATATGGCATTGTTCAATGATTCCCAACCACACAGCATCATGTGGAGGACAGATAGTCATGCTAAAAAGACAGGCTTTGTGGCAGAAAACAACTTGGGCGCATTGAAAATGATGCTTGATTTCCTCAGTTTCTGAAATGCAATCAATTACTATCCCCTCCCCCTCTTCAATTCCAGGATCATTGTTCATTTGTGGCCCCCTGTTCAAGATGGATTGATTTAATGGGTGGCCTATCAAACAACCTGACTCAGTCTGGGAAACATCCACTTGGTTTTTCCTGTTTGGATTGCTAGACTAATCTCTTTTGAGTGTATGTAAACCTTAATGAGTAGTATATTGAGGTTTAATGTTATCATCTTCCAATGGCAGTGTCTGGATTACCACAACATCTATGTGTTTAGGAGATGCATGAATGCTAACTCTCCTAGACCACTGTTACTAACTAGCTCCAATCAAACACCAAAGCCATATTATACTAATGATAATGATAGCTAACATTTTTATGGCTACTTAAGTTTTTCACAGCACTTTATAAATATTTCATTTGATCCTTTTAACAACCCTGTAAGATAGGGCTTTTTAAATTTTCATTTTATAGATGAGGAAACTGAGGCAAACGGGTTAGGCGACTTGCCCAGGATCACACAGCTGTTAAGTTTGTGGTCACATTTGAACTCAGGTCTTCTTAACTCCAGACCCAATGCGCTGCGTAGTATAGCACCATCTTGCTTGCTTCTCTGCACCTATTACCTCTGAACATGATCTCCAGAAACCATACTCTCAGTTCTAGAGGAAGTTAATCCATTCAGCTTTGGAGCTCCCGCTCTGGGGTTGAGACGTCCTAATTAGCAAATGAGTGCATGCAAACTTATCTAGCCCACCAAGTCAAGTCACCTCCATATTCTATATCAGTGGTTTTCAAAGTGTGGTTTGTGGAGACCCTTTCAGAAGTCTAGAATAGTTTCATAATAATTCTAATATTTTCAGCATATTAAAATCATTTTCCAACTACATATCTGTGTGAGGCCAAATTTTCTTCATATACTTCAACTAAAACAGCCCTATTGCAACAGATTGAATGCAGAAGTAGATAGGAAAATCCAGCTGTCTTCTATTGAAGGCAGACACTAAAAAGATTTGTAAATCTCTCTCTCTCTCCACAGTTATAAATATCTAAAACAATACTACTCACAATTTTTTTTTGTTTTGGAAAATAGTTATTTTTCATAAAAATATGCTATTTATCTTAACATATGATGGGTTTAATATTGTTATTTTCAAATGACTTCATAAATAAATATTTTTAAAAATGATCTGTTTTAATGTCTAATATGGTAAATATCAATAGATGAAATCTACTTAAGTCAAAGTTCTTTAGGACCTCCAATTATTTTTAAGAGCGTAAAGAGGTCCTGAGACCGTAAAGTTTGAAAACTGTTACCTTAGATCATAGATCACATTGATGCAGCTGTCACCCTTGGTCACCTTACCAGCCGATAGGCCTCTTGTCTTGGATTCTGTCCCAAACCCAGCTTTCTACCTTTTGGTCTGAGCATAGTAATCAAATCATGACAATGGCCTGCCCAATGGAATAATTTCCCATCTTTGGGATTCCTCAAGTGCCTAACACATGCCTTGTAGATGACAGGAATGTTTATGGAACTGGAATGAAATGAAACTAAAATATGGAGGTGAGAAGATTTAAAGTCCATAGGATGTTTATGTTCAGTTAGAACTCTAAGGTGGAAAAACATGCAGCATGATAAAATGGATGGGGCAAGGAAACTCTTGTTCAAATCCCTCCATTCTAGCTGTGTGACCCTGGACGAATTATTTAACTGCTCTGTGCCTCAGTTTCCCTAAGTGTAAAATGAGGGGATTGGACTTGATGGCAGTTGCTATGGTCCCTCCCAGCTCTAGAGCTATGATCCTAGTTTCAAAATGTTTCCTTTGT
Source organism: Phalanger gymnotis (assembly GCA_028646595.1). Classification (NCBI taxonomy): domain Eukaryota; kingdom Metazoa; phylum Chordata; class Mammalia; order Diprotodontia; family Phalangeridae; genus Phalanger; species Phalanger gymnotis. The sequence continues at coordinate 321,826,115 of CM053626.1, read as the reverse complement.
GTAATCCATCTTGCAAATCTTCCCTTCAAAGCAGGTTTCTTCGCACAAGAATCAGCCATGGGAGTCCCTGCTTGGCCCCAAAAGATGAGAAGATAACTCTGATTCTAAACCTTGTACATAGAGATGTGTTTGAACTGTTTATCATTTCTTGCCAGCCAAATGGTTTTTTAAAACCTCCATCCATCCAAAAGTGCACTTATATTTCTGTGAGCAATTCTTAGCTTTAAAATATTCACAGCATGGAGGGCTTGAAATTTCAGCGGAAAGCAGTTAGAGTCCTCTTGTGATATCTCCATAGCCCTAGAGAGAAACAATGTGGCTGTGAGGATGAACTGGACTCTGGACCTCAGTTTCCTCATCTGAAAAAAGAAGGAACTGGACAAGCTGCTTTCCTAGGTGCTTTCCCATTCTAAAATTCTGATCCAATGAGTGGAGTCGGGTGGGATACACCCACTGTCACTTTTTTGGGTGGCTGTCATTGGCTCCAAGGTTTTGTTGCTGGCTCTGACCACTATAGAAGAATCTAAGCCAGGTTATGTTGAATAATTAAGTGAATTAGATTGTTCTTCCTTTCCTTAGAGGCAGCTAGGTGGCTTAATAAATAGAAGGCTAGACCTAGATTAAGGATAGATTTGACTTCAAATCTGGCTTCAGATAGCTGTGTGATTCTAGGCTGATTCTGTGATCTTTGCTTCAGTTTCTTTATCTGTATAATGGGGATAATAATAGAATCTACCTCTCAGAGTTGTTCTGAGGATAAAATGTGATAATATTTTGTAAGGCACTTTGCAAACCTTGAAGTACTAATATTATCATCTTTGGGATTTGCTAGCTCATCTCATTTGATGCCCCCTTTCCTCCAAATTAACTTGCGATTTATTTGACATTTACTCATCTGTGTACTTGTTGGATCTGAGCCACCCTCCCAGTAAAGTGGAAGGCAGGAACTGTGGTGATTTCGTCTCTGTGTCACCAGTGCCTAGGACAGCGCCTCACTGGGTTGAATCTGACAAATGAGTGAAACAGAGAATTCATTTCCCTGCCACTTTCAATTTTTCAGGTAAGATTGTATACAGTCAATTAGCCAATAAGTATTTACTAGGTGCTTATTAGGTGCCAGGTACTGTGTGGAAACCATAGGAATATAAATGGTCAATGGACTCTGCTTTCCAGGGGAATCTGTGCTCTTTGCTGATATGATTGGTGCCATCCATTCATGTTTACTTTTGAGAGTGGAAACTGAGAGATATTCTCCATATAAATCGAGATTGGGGAGCCCTTGGAAAAAATGTCATAGGTTGAAGGAAAAGGAGATCCTAACATTTAGAGCTACAGAGGTCTTCTAGTCCAGGCCCCTCTCCTACACTCCTGCATTTAACAGATGAGAAAACTGAGGCCCAGGGACTTGAAGTGACTTGTCCAAGGTCAAAAGACTGTAAGTAGAAAAGTATGGATTTGAACTCAAGTCTGTTGACTCCCAGTTCCTCTGGGTTTTCCTATTCTCTTCTTCCTCCTTTCCATCTTTCTATCTTTCCATGCATCCATCCTTCCTCTTTCTTTCTTTCTTTCTTTCTTTCTTTCTTTCTTTCTTTCTTTCTTTCTTTCTTTCTTTCTTTCTTTCTTTCTTTCTTTCTTTCTTCCTTCCTTCCTTCCTTC
>CM053626.1:321767461-321823959 GCA_028646595.1 Phalanger gymnotis | reverse complement strand
TTCCTTCCTTCCTTCCTTCCTTCCTTCCTTCCTTCCTTCCTTCCTTCCTTCCTTCCTTCCTTCCTTCCTTCCTTCCTTCCTTCCTTCCTTCCTTCTTTCCTTCCTTCCCACAAGATTGTTTTGCCCCCTTTAAAGAAAATAAATTTAGGGTAGACGTGACCACCGCTTTCAAATATATGGAGTAAATAGTAGACTAGTTCTGCTTGGCCCCAGAGAGAATTGAACCTTCAGTAAAAGTTGCAAGGAGGGAAATTTTAGATCGGCACAGTGCCTGGCATATAGTAGGTACTTAATAAATGCTTTTTGACTGACTAAAAAATTTCTGACAATCACAGAATAACAGAATTTCGGAGGTGGAAGGGACCTCAGTGTCATCTGATCCAACTCATACCTGAAAAGGAACACCACCATAATATGCCAAAGTGGTTGTCCAGCTTGAAGACTCCTAAGGAGGGGGAACCCAGCACTTCTCCAGGTAATCTGTTCTACCTTGGACAGTTCTCATTGTTTGGAAAATTTTCCTGCTATTAAGTTCAATGTCTCTGCAACTCCGGCCATTGCTCCTGGTTCAGCCCTTGGGGCCAAGTAGGATAAATGATAAAACCCATCCAAATGAGACAATAATTGTAAAGTGCCTAGTACAGTGCCCGGCACATAGTAATGCTGTATAAATATTGTCGTTGTGTTATTGTGATTATTGTTAATTAGTCTAGGTGATAGCCGTCATGTTCGTTTCATCTTCTCCATTTCCCTCAACCCTCCTCATGTGGCATGAACTCAAGGGCATTCACCAGCCTGGTTGCCTTCCTCTGAAATTCTCTCCAGCCAGTCAATGTCCTTCCTAAATGGGGGCATACAGAACCGAACTGGATTTTCCAGCTATAACTTCATCAGGCGCACAGAGGGATCATCACCTCCTTCTACCTGGAGGCCTTGGCTCTCTTAATGCAGCCAAAGATTATAGTTACTTTTTTTTTGTCGTGGCCACATTACACTGTTGATCGATTTGAGCTTGTGGTCCATTACAACTCCTAGATTCTCTTCAGACTGAAACAGAGATTATTCCATGGCCATCATTGCGAGTGTCCAAACAGATGTTGAACGCTTTCTTGTGAAGGATCTTTTACAAACAATTTCTTCATGGGTTGGGGGATAGAATTTAATGACTTGTATAATCATGGGATTATTTATTTTAAGCCTGGAAGGAACTTAGACATTGACTAGTAGACCAACTCTCAAAATTTATAGGTGAGACAAGTGAGGGCGAGAATTGGGAAGTGATGTGTCCAAGATAGTAAGGTAGTAAGGAGTTGTTGTCACTGAGTCATGTATGACTACTCATGACCCCATCTGGGATTTTATTGGCAGAGATACTGAAGTTTTTTTTTCCTCCAGCTCATTTTACAAATGAGGAAACTGAGGTAAACAGCGTTAAGTGATTTGCCCACACAGCTAGTAAGTGTCTAAGGCTAGATTTGAACTCATGAAGATGAGTCTTCCTGAGTCTAAGCCCAGTGGCACACAAACATTAAGTGGCAGAACTGGAATTGGAGCCTAGGTCCTCTAGTTCCACCTTCATTGTTCTTTGCTGCATGTCCCCCACAGTATTAAAGTTCCATGACTCTGTGAAGGCCAATAAAGGAAATCTATTTTCATCAGAAAGTACCTTGGTTATAGAGAAAGGGGACCTGGGTTTGAATATTGCTTCTCACATATATTACCTTTGTAAACCATTAAGCACCTTTGGTTTCCTAGTCCATAAAATGATGGTTTTGGACTAGTTTGTGTCTGAGGCCACTTTTAGGTCCATATCTACTTATGAATATTGCTGAATGGTGCAGTAGATAAAATGCTAGACCTGCAGTCAAGAAAACCTGAGTTCAAATCCTGTCTCAGATACTTACTAGCTGTGTGACCCTGGGTAGGTCATTTCACCTCCTCTAAATCTGTTTCCCAATTTGTCAAATGGGGATAACGGCATCTGTCTCACAGAGTTATTGTGAGGATCAGTCACTTTGCCAGCCTTAAAGCTCTCATATAAATGCTAGTTGTTATGATCATTATGTCTTACTAGTTGTCTCAGAGAAAGATAGCAACAACGGCAATACTAGCCAATAGCTATCTAGCATTGTGCTGCTAGCACTATCGATCACATAGTCACTGAATGTGCCTGATATATATATATATATATATATATATATATATATATATATATAAAATTTAATTATAGCAAAACCCTTTGACAAAAGGATTGTTACTAATCTCATTTTACAGATTAGGAAATGGGGGCTCGGAGGTCAAATGACTTGCTCTTTCCCATAGCTATCAAGTATCAAAAGTAGAGTTGAACCCTGGTCTTCCTAACCAGGTCCAGCACGCAGTTTATTACACCACGCTGCCTCCCGAAAGGAAGTTGGCTTCAATTGTAGCAGGAGTTTTTCTTAGACAGGATGGAGGCAGATTTATCTGACTGGGAGTCATGGGATACTGTAATGAGTTATGGTGTTTCCTTACCTGGAGATCTTCAAAAATGAGATATATGCCCATATGCCTGGAACGGTTTGGGTGGATTCCTGTCTAGAGTCTAGGACAGACTTTAACTGCTTTTGAAGGTTATGTTCAGTGTTCTGAGGCTGATAGACCAAGATGGGAAGATTTATGGCTTCTACACCCCCTGAAGAAAGAAGCAGCAGGATCTTTGCTCAGCTGACCTGAGAACCTTTCACTGCTGAAAGACAAAGAGACCAGGAGTTTTCCTTAAGCTGGTTTAGATGGGCCTTTGGTCTTTCAAGGGAAGGTGTATGACCTTGCCAGGCCAGTCATCTGAACCCTTTGCCAGCCAAACACAAAGCGGTATATCACTCGTAATGGAATGTTCATAGAGAGGCAATCCAATTTCACTTGGGGATTTGACTCAATAAATGAGAGTCAGTGGGATGCATTAGAATGAAAAATCCTTGAGAGCAGGGAGTGTTGTGTCATCCCCTCTGTATCCCCAGAGCCTCACGCAGTGTCTGACATGCCATAGGTGCTTAATAAATGTAAGAATTGTTTTAAAAAATCTCTTAACCAGAAAAAGATTAAACCCATTAAATCTCAAAACAGTTTTCCTTCCCCTCAAACAGTAGGAACTTTAGCACAAAAGTTGAAAGTTCTTTTTAAAACCCCAAATAATGATAAGACCATGTATTTCTGTGGTACTTTATAGATTATAAGGTATTTTCTCCTCTCGGTATTGAAGTTTATATAATACATGATCTCATTGGTTTCTCCAATATCCTTCAAGATAGGTGTTGTTCTCTTCACTTTACAGATAAAGAAACTGAAACTCAGAGAGCATAAGTGACTTGTCCAGGGTCAGTGAGTGTCAGTAGTATGACTTGAACCTCCATCTTCTTGGCCCCAAGTACAAGGTCCCATCTGCTCTATCATACAGTTTCATAGTCGCATCTCCCAACAGCCGTATGAGCGAATGAGGCAGATGTTATTGCTTCCATTTTGCAGAAGAAGACACTGGATCCCAGAGATGTTAAGTAATCTGCTCAAGGTCATGGGGCATAATCAAGACTAGAAATGCAATTAGTCCACCCTCTCTAGGGATTACTTTTCCAGTGGGTCTGCTGAGGGTGAAAGAGAGGAGAAATATTTTGTCACTTGGGTAAGAATATGATAGACCTTAAGTTTGAATGAAGGCAAAGACTGCAAAAACACTTACTTATTAGGAAGTTCAGAATTTGTCTCTATCCAATTAGTTTTCCCAGGCAAAATCTGAGAATAAACATGACACTTTGCACTAGTTAATACCATGGTCCATCCAGCTAAGGACAAAACCTTGGACAGCGACAGCAAGAGCTGCTGTGTGAAGAGCCTGGTTGTTACCAGCCATAGTTAACTGCATAGGATACACTCAAAGAATATATATATATATAAATACATATATAAATAATATATAATTATATATATTACATATATAATATATATATAAATATATTTATATATATACACATATGTATATGTGTATATATATATTTATTTATCGCTTGAGTCATCCGTCACATAAAAGAATTCATTGAATAAAGTAAATCAAGGGAAGTTTTGTGATATATATTTGGCATCTATCAATTACTTCTATTGATTTCTGGTAAGAAATGCCTCCCTTATTTTTGATTGAGTATGCCCTTTTGGAAACAGCAATAGATCATGAACATGGGATGTCCTTATTTATTTACTTTATTCTTTTACTGACAATAACCATGCGAGGTAGGTAGTATGTTACTTTTATTTTAGAGATGATGAAACTGAGACCAGGGAAATTGTGACCTGCCCAAGGTCACCCTGCAAGCAAATGGAAAGGTCAGGAGTTGTGCCCATGTCTCATGACTTGCATAAAGATGCTTGTTAGATTTCTAAATGATGCAAAGCTGGAAGGGATGGCAGAATAAGGTTCCAGAGAGATCTCGACAGGCTAGAATATTGAACTGTCTCTAATGAATACATTATAATAGATTTCAATGTAAAGTCTTACATTTAGATTAAAAAAATCAAATTCACAAGTTCAATATAGAAGAGGTATGGCTAGAAGTTCATTTGAAAAAGACAAAGGAGGAACTAATGCATTGCAAGTTCAACATTTTAGTGTGATATGAGAGCCAATAAAGCTTCTGTGATTTTGACTTGCCTTAAGAGAAGATAATGTCCAGGACTATGGGAGTTACTAGTCCAATTGCACTCTGCTCTGGTCTGTACTGGTCTGTATTTAGGAAATGCATTTTTTTTTGTGGCACTGCTCTTTCCTGGTTCTTTCATCTGTCTGATGGCTCTGTGTCCATTTGACCATGGATGTCTGTCAGGGTTATCTTGGCCCCTCTTCTGTTCTCTAAATTATCTCACTTGGTGATCTCATTCAATCAACATGTCTATGTAGATGATCCCCAGATCTCCATCTGTAGCCTCAGCATCTCTCTTGAACTAAAGATGCCAATCACCTTTTAGACACTTCCTACTTTGTGTCTTACAGGCATCTCTAACTCAGTGTGTCCAAAGCAGAATTCAACATGTCTACCTTCAAACTCTCCCCTCTCGTGGACTTCCTTATTACTTTCAAGGGCACCAGCATCTTGCTAGGTTTTTGTTGTTGCTCAATCATGTCAGCTATGTCCAACTGTTCATGGCCCCATTTGGGGTTTTCTTGGCAAAGATACCGGAGTGGTTTGCCATTTCCTTCTCCAGCTCATTTTGCAGAAGAGGAAACTGAGGCAAACAAGGTGAAGTGACTTGCTCAGGGTCACATAGCTAGTATCTGAGGCCAGATTTGAACTCAGGAAGTCTTTCTGATTCCAGGCAGTTTGCTCTATGCATCAAGGTGTCACCTAGCTGCCCTGTACTCAGGCTCATAGCCTTGGTGTTACTCTCAACTCCTCACTCTCACTACAGCCCATAAATCCAACCCATTGCCAAATCTTGCCATTTCTGCCTTTACAACTACTTCGTCAGGCCCTCATCACCTCTCGCCTGGACTATTGAAATGGCTTTCTAGTTGTTCTTTCGTTTTTCCCTTCTAAGGGTACCTTCCCCCATTTATGTATCTTATACTTTGTCTCCTTCCTTAGGGTGTAAGCTCCTTGAGGGCAAAGAATGATTTTGCATTTCTTTGTATCCCAGGTGCTTATCACAGTGCCTGGTACACAGTAAGCACTTAATGAATGTTTTTTAACTGACCAAAGCTAGAGGGCAATCACAGGAGGGCAACCAGGAGGGTGGAAAGTCTGTAGATCAAGCCTTTTGAGGGTATGCTTAAGAAACCGGGGCTATTTATCCTGGAGAAAAGAAGGCTTTGGGACATGATGACTGTGTTCGAGTATTCAAAGGGCTATTACGGGCAAGGGGCAAGGATGTGTTCAGCTTGGCTACAGATGGCAGGACTTCTTATGAGAGAAGGTGCCAAGATGCAGATTTAGGTTTGCTTTGTGGAAATGGCTTATCAGCAATGAGAGATGTGCCCAGTGGAACGTACAAAGTGCCCTCTCATGGGAAGTCTTTAAGCCAAAGCCACATGACTATTTGGGAGGTATGTTTGCTATTGAGATTCTTGTTCATGTATGGGTTGGCCTATTGGGTCTTTGAGGTCTCTTGCAATGCTCAGATTCTGTGATTCTCAGAGCAGTGTACTCACTGCACCACATTAAGAAGTAGCTCTAAGGGAGGAAAAGTGAATCAATTCTTGCCTGCACAGAAGAAGATTTGATATAGTTGAAAGAGACACATGGAAAATGCTGGCTTTGAAGTCATTGGACCTTGGCTTGAGTCCAGGATCTGATACTATCTGTGCAACTTTGGGCAAATCACTTAACCTCTTGGGGCTCTAGCTCCTCATCTCTAAAATGAAGAATTTGGACCAGATGGACTTTAATTGGCCTGCCAGCACCAAATCTATGATCCTATGAATGTTCATAAGCCACACAATCATAAATGATGCAATGGGCTTGGGCAGCCTAATGTTGTGAAAAGACAAGCAGACTAAGGACCAGTAGGGCTCCTTTTTGAGTCATGGCTCCACCCAGTAGTACTCATGTGACCTTGGTGAGGTCATCTGTCTCCCAGAGCTTCTCCTTCCATTTCTACAAAGCAGGAAAGATAGGAATAATTGCATCCCATACCTTAGTGGGGAGGCCAGTGGATAATGAGGGCTTGGTGAGAGAAGAGATCCTCCAGCTTCGGTATTGAGTAGCTTACTATTTTAATAAAGTTAATCTTCCTTACTATGTACTACTCTGTTATTTCCAGCTGATGAAGGATCACAAGCTCTGTAAATTCTGCCCAGTAAAGTCCTGGGTGTCCCACCCTGGTTACAGGTCTACTCTTTACAGACCCCTTCCCATTGAGCTAAAAGTCTCAATCATTCTTAGAAAACTTTGTGTGTACCTGTGCTTGGTTCTGGTTAAGAGTCTATGTTTGGGTCCCCTTACTCATGTCTATGTTGTATCCCCAGCAGACAGCAAACTCCATGAGGGCAGGGTCTGTGCATCTCATTTCTTTGTAGGTGGTAGGCACTTCATCCATGGGTGAGGGTGAAAAGTAAAGGAGACAAAGAGTGACTCAGGCTCGTTAGCATTAGCATTTTTATTTTCCTTTTTTTGTTGCATAGGAAATGCAGTACTTGCTTCCAGTAACTGTACTGTAATGTGAGAAGGTGGTAGCACTAATGGTTGAATACAAGAGTTAAACTAATCCACACCAGCTCAGAAAAACCTGTGGAGATTTTAGTTGAATAACAATGGACGCCCACAGTGATTCTCAACCAATTACAAATTTTCACAGAACACAGTCCGAACTAAAAGGGTAACTATGGAAGCCAATCCAAATATACCAGAGGCACAAGGGGCCAGCTCATAAAGACAAAAGAAAAACCATGGTATTAACACGGGTGGCGGGCGAGGTTTGCCAATTGATCTTGCACACGTCTGTCGGAAAAGATTCAGTCTGTGCCCCTCCCACTTTTGACCTGAAACAAAACAAAACATGGCATCTGAGTGGACAAAAACCAATGCATGTGGGGGAAGGTCCCAGGCAACTCTTAGATGAAGGAGGGGATCACGGCTAGGAAGGGATGGGGGCTCTTTTCATCGTCATGAAATCTCATCAGAGGCTGCTAACCCCCATGAGCCAGCAAAATGGTGGCAGCCGTAGCTGCCCAGTGTGGGAAGACAATCATTGACAAAAAAAAATGAACCAAGAAGGGCCATCGTTCTGCTGTCCTCACACTCAGCATATCCCTCCACCCAAAATATTACCAGACATCTTCTGCACTTTTGAGTCATTCAGAAAAATGTTACTAATTTGGAGACTAATGAGCATCACAATCATATAATAGTAATAATATAATAATAATAATAGTAATAGTAATAAAAGACATTTGAAAGACGCAGAACAAACCAGGGAGAGGGAAAGCATTTTGTCCTTTTGAAAAATTGAGCTTAAAAAAAATGGCAAGGGAAACAGGAGAAGCCACATTAGTCCTTGAAGCCACTATAGAAAGTATAAAAGTTCCCATTTTATATACTGTCTTTTCCTTTGTGAAGATGCTGGATTAGAGGTAGCACATCTACTATATTCTCTTATAGTACAGACTAATTTTTCAAAGGTTTTCATCTTTATCAAATAGAGTCATAAGTACACATGTGAATCTGGTGGTGATCGGCATGGAGCCTGGGGCCTTCTCTGGGATGCTCTCTTGCCTTTATCCCACCAAAGCTGCAATGTTTCCCCTACCCCAACTGCTTCTAATGGAATATGGGAATTTCTACTATTTATTTTCTCCATTTCCCAGATCCCTTCCCAATAGGGCTCCATGGCCTCCTGAAGGCAAAAAAGGCAGGTGGGTGCTGGCTAGGAAAATGGGAGGAAAAGAAAAAGAAAAAACAAAAACAAAAACTTGCTTTACTCGAGAAGCAAGCCATTGGAGATTTAGACCAGAAAGAATAATTTTTTAAAAATCCCGTGTTAATAGCAAAATTTTTTTTTTCTCTCAAGGGCCCAGAGTTTGTACAGAGTTTACTTTTTTTTGAAGGAAAATATTGCAACTGTGCATGAAACTAAATAGCCACATGAATTTTTTTAAGGTTTTTTTTCTTTTTAATATGAAGAGGTCTGGTGTGAAAAAGGGCCAAGCATGGGTACCTGGTTGAACACTGTCCATTAGGAAATCACTTCCCACATTAGCATAATCAGTTAAGGGGTAAGAGAAAAATAACCCCTTATATTGAAATGCTTATATGTGTAGCCTCCTAAACAGAGTTCTTGGGAGTCACATGGTGGTTTTTTGAGACAAAAATCTTGCCAGGCACTGATTTCTGAACTCAATACCCATGCTTGCCCTCTAGAAAGAAGAGAGAGAGAGAGAAAAAAAAAACCACACAAGTAATACTGAATTTAAGTAAATGTATACCTCCAAAAATACTGAAAACACCCCAAAATCAAGAAAAGAGACAGAATTTGCGTTCTCAGTGAAATATCTTTAAACCTATCTGACAAGAACCAAGTCAGAAAAAAAGACTAACATAACTTGGAGTAATATTCATACAGCTCTCTAAGCATTATGGAATAGCATGCATTTATATTGTATGGTTATCTTACATCACCTATACCAGAAGGTCCTGACAGACAGCAAAGGCTACCGGTGTAGAAAACAATCTTACTTCAGAAGAGCAATATAATACAGATTTCACAGGCACTACATTTTTAATATATCAGGTATTATGCTGGTTTTTCTTATAATTCATTCTGTCCTAAAGCTGGCATCATAACAATGACCAAAAAGGCAAGGACCGGAGTCAACGGAAGGGAAAGAGATACCAACACGGATATATTTGTTTTCTTCGGGTAAGGTTAGTGCATAGTTCTCATGCAGAAAACCACTGCTATGCATTTACATTGTGGGAAAGCAGATTGAAACGAGCCCAAGTTGTCACGTTTTTTGTTTTTTTTTTTCTTTTCGTAAATCATTTTGCCAGCCTGTAATAGCACCATGTAATGGATTTGCATTAAACGTTAGATTGATCTCAGAAGTGGCGACAGAGTCTTCACTACAGTTAAGTGCCACGAAACAGCTTCAATGTTACCTGCTATAGATCAAAGACGTTCTCCTCCCACTGCCTTTTTTTTTTTAAACTGGCGAAAAGAAAAAAAAAAGGGGACGGATGCAAGACGCCAATGAGACAGGAGCACAGCCTTGGACCGGATGGAGGGAAGCAGAGTCACGGGACTGTCCACCAGGAGGTCCACACACTGACTTCAAGACCAAAATGGGCCTTGGGAAGCTGACATTCATGACAGCCCTGCTTGGTCGGCAGGGCTGCCGCTTCCTGAGACATCTCCTAAGTAAAGTGGACTGGTTGGTTGGGGGTTTTGTTTTTGTTTTAGGTGCCATGGAAGCTGTCCTCACACAACTATGCCAGTTCTGTTTGCAATTTGTTCTATGGAGGCCTTTGACCAAAAAAATAAAATAAGAACTCAAATAAAGAAGAAGAAAAAAAAGGTGAGAAGTAAGGAAAGAAACCACCACTGCTAACAACAACCAAAAAGATATTTCCAGAGACACATGCAAAGTACGATATTCACTGACATTCCTTGAGGTTCAAAACAAAATCACAAGGAAAAACAGGGTTTGGGTGTTATTGTTGACTTTAGGCCACAAACCCAGATTTGTACAGTAAATATTTAATAACACTGCTACGACAAAGCTGCAAAATATACCGACGCAAACAAAACACAACCAAGTGAAGGAGGAATTTTTAAGAGGGTTGCTTTTTTTGTTTGTTTTTGTTTTTTGCATATTCCTGTGGGCTGACTGAATACTGTGAGTCCAGGAACCTATTTTCATTTGGGGTGGGGTGGGGGGGGCCCTTTCTCCCCTTCCACCTTCAGGAAAGGAATCCAACAGAGACTGAGGCTGAGGAAAGCGTATCACGTCTACTTTAACTTGGAGCTGATGGAAAAGAAAGCCAATAAATTAGTAACTGCATGGCTGGGGTGTGCAGCAGGAGACAAGCAAATGCTTACTTAATTCAAGCAGGAGAAATATCTAAGAGTTGGGAGCTGGGGGAAGGTGAGGGGAGAAGCGACGGGGAGAAGGGTCAAGTGATAGCGATGGGGAAGAAAACCTAGAGATTGGTGGGAGATTGGGATGAAAGAGGCTGGAGCAATTTAGTGTTTGGGCCTCTGGCTTAGATCCCAGAGGAAGACAAGAAACAGGAAAAGTTAGTTGTGGGACATTTTTCCTAATTGTCATAGTGTTCTAGAATCACAGATTTAGAATTGGCATGGACAGGTGAGTGAGGAAGAGAAATCCCGCATGTTTCCCAGTCCAAGCCTGTCTCCTGGGTCCCGCCAGCTCTGAAGCCCTGCAGACTGCACGCTCCCAGGCCTTCCTCCAGTCTCCATTCTTGGCTATGATTCTGAGGAATCGGACCCTGTATCCTTTCTCCCTTGTTTTCTGTCTGGTCACAACCCAACTGTCCTTGGCTGGATGAAGATACAGTGAACAAAAAAGTGTCATTGAGTGTGTTTCCATTACCACTCCACAACCCCTCTCACTTATGACCCTAACCTGCCTCCCTAATGTTTCAAAGCCTTGAAAACGTTTTTGTTTGTTTCTGCAAATGGGTTTCAGAGTTCCCTAACTCCGGCTTCATCGAACTCAAATATGACAAAGTATCTTCAAGAGGAAAAAAAATAAAATAAAACAGCATACCTGTAATGTCCATTTACAATGGGTCTCCAGTAGCCTACACTTCTGAAGCATAGGAATATGCTATATTATCAAGAGAAGAAAAATAACTGTATTTAAATACATACATAAAAAAGGAAACAGGAAAGTTTTCAACTTAAATCCAGTTCCCAAAAAAAGAGGGGTGAGGGACACCCAACAGCAATGAAAAAAAATTTAAAAATAAGGAGAAAAAGCAATTCTATGAACGCTGCCTTTATAACAAACAATCAGAAATTCCACTAGGCTAATTGGACAGATTTCTTTTTCCTCATTTAAACAACATTACAAAAGTCCTGCATTATAAAATAGGGTCAAACAAATCCATAAAACTATACAACATACAAATTACATTATCTTCTGAGGGGGAGCAATGGAGTCTCTCTCGCTCTCTCGCTCTCAAGCAGCTCGCCCCAAATCACTGGACCTGCCCCAACTATTGCTTCGGTGGATTCGTCTTTTTTTTTTTTGTTTTTTGTTTTTTTTTCTTTTTTCATTTAAAAAAAAAAGGGTGCAATTTCATCGTATGTACAGACCAATTTCACTGGTAACACCTCAGCTTAAAGCAAAGGTTCTGACAAAATGTCTGTCTAGGCTTTTTGCTGTTCTTTTTTTTTTTCCCTTCACTGTGAAGCACTGTAAGCTGCAAATTTATTTATTTATTTTTCATAGTGCACATAATGTCATCACAAAGTAATGCCCTGCTAAGTGCTATTAGGGGGAAGGCAAAGAATGCTGGCTACAGGGAATGAAACTGTACACTAACTCTCACACAACACAACAAAGCCCAACAAACTACTCGACCACTTACCAGACATGTATCAAAGTCCAAAATGTTTTATTTTTTTTCCTTAAATAGAGAGAACCAGTAAACAATTATTTATTTTTCTTTCTCCAAACTCGGAAGTTTAAAAACGTGCATATAAAAATGGGCATTATTATATTTATTGAATGTGGATCAACTGGTCTGCTAAGAAAAATGGGGTGTGGGGATCTGAAGAAAAAGGAAGGTTGGTTTTTTTGTTGTGTTTTTTTTAAACGCTATTTTTTTAAGGCTTGCTTGTGAAAGGAATAGTTGTAAAAAGAAAAAAAAAATTGCTTGAAGCAGGGTCAGCTTAGTGCTTCACAGTTTGACTGCTACTCTAAAGGGAGCCCTTCCTGCCTCCGTGCATTCAAAATTCGCAAAAAAAGGACAAAGACAAACACCGAAAACACACTGCGTCAACTGCAGCACTGACTTTGGTCAAATAAAAAAAATCAAAAGAAAAATTGATCACCACTAAGCATTTCTACATGATATAAGCAGGTATTGCATATTTTCATATATCTGGGAAATAAAACAAAACAAAATAAAGGAAGACTCCAAAATAAAATGTCCAATGCAGCAACATCCCAAAATACTGATTTTTTTTTCTCTAGCATCTACAGATCTCAGAATAGCACTGCCACTGACCACACCAGACAATACACACTACTCCTATCTGCGGAACAACTAACACGCTACTTAGGTTCTAGAAGTGGAAACTGACGATGGCGGACGTCAAAGTCACATTTACAAAAAAAGTGTCTCCAAATGCTTGACCAGGGAAAAAAACCCTTTCGATTCGAGGAACGTGTGCAACAATTTCAGAAATAATCGCTATCCAGGGCAAGGCACATTGATATGGAATTTTTTTTTTCATTTGTTTCGTGCAAATCAAGGAGGAAAAAAAATAAAACAAACAACCAACATTGTTTCAGGGAAAAGATGAGCAAAAGTGACTTCCCAAGAATTTCAGATACTTGATTGTATAGGACAGTAGTAGGAACCCTTCTCAAGGGCTGAACAAACAAGGTTTAAAGGCAAGTAAGTGCCTGGAATAGGGTTACAATATTGTGTCTTAATGTACTCTACTTTATCCTACATTAACTATATAAAAATTAGTTACTAACACTAGAACATGCACAGATTTTCTCTGATTAGCCAGATGCGCCAATCAGAACGTATATATATGTATAGTCTAGGAAACCTTCTGAAAGTCGCCTGGGGAAGCATTGGGTGCTTCGCTGTCTGGTAGAAAAAAATCACTTGCACTCTATTTTGTTCTCATTTTTTTCTGCATTTTTTTTTTTGCCTCGTTTGACTTTTGTACATAAGATACAGGACATTTGGGGGTACGAATTTTTTTCCCTTTTTTTTTTCCCAACAAGTGCCCTCAATCAGAATGGACACCAGCATCTTTGTCATTTCTCTCTGTAGTCTGTCCAGGAAAACGCAGGACATCAAGGTGTTTCAAACCTCTGGATGCTCTCTGGGACTTGAAGTGGCCAAGAACTGATACACCCTAGGTGTCCAGAAACGTGTCAATTTTTTTTTCAAAATTGGCATAATCCATTATAAGTGACTTTTAGCTTATAAAATTAACAGATACCATGACTTAATTTTTATGTGCTTTGATAAAAGAAAATAATTAATTAGCATTTAATGTAGTTAACATATTGTGGTAAAAGCACCATTAGATTGTATTTTTTTGTTTTTTTTTTAAATTTTCCTTCAGTTTTTAAAGGGATACAAGTTTAACAATAAAAAACATAAAAAGCAAAAATAGCTCCCCTTTTTTTCTTGCAAGGCTGTTTTTTTACCCCAATAATTTAGAGTCCTGGGGTAGAAGGACTTGGAAAACAAAAATAGAATTTTCAACAATCTCTATCTTACAAAGATATTTAGCTATCCAATGAAATTGCACTTAACTCAATTCAAAATTCGATTGTTTTGATTGATTCCTGTCAGTTTCTGTCAAAACAGACCATCTTCCCCATTTCCACGTGAATTTGTGTAATTGTTGAAAATTGTTGGAAAAAAAACCCACAATGTTCTAATGTAAGTGCAGCATTTCAAACTTTAAAAAAAAAAAACAAAACAAAACATGACGACTATAGTAGTAGTTTGTCATTTCTGGGTATCTCTGCAACGTGAGTGGACTCGCCGTCCTTTATGGGTCATGTTACGCATTTAAACTGCTGACCGTAGGACAAAAATCAACCCCCCCCCCAGAAGGGAACTCTCTGCATCTTTTTTCCCCCCCGATATGTTACAGAAGAACATGCCCTATCGTCTGTCCTGTAAGTTACATATTGCAGATTTCAGCGACTACAAAAGTTTTAGTTGCGGCGGGCCTCGCGAGTGCTCAGAAAGGCGGACGCATCTGTAGGGGTCAAGGGGTGTCAAGACCGTGAAACAGCTGGGCTCCGAATGGAAAGTGGGGGACAGCAGGGAAGGCAGCGCACGACAGCAGACCGGCTTCCCTCTCACCCCCGGCGTCACCTACAACTCACACTACCAGCGAAACACTCCAATGCGACAAGCCAAATCATTTCAAGCACCATGTGAGAAAATTACAACAGTCCCTAAGGTGGTTGAAAAAAAAAATTCTAATCCCAAAGAGGTTACGGCCTTGGCTGTTGGACCGCAACGCTCGCCATTTTTCCATGTACTGGTTTTTCTGAATCTGTTTGTCTCCCCTTCCGCTGGACAATGAAGAAACTGAGCTGCGCTGCTGCTGCTTCCGCGTTACAGAGTTGAGAAGGGGTCCGGTGGTCTGTCTGGTGGATGGTGGGATGCTGCGACTTTTATCCCAGGTACCAGGACTGGAAGACACAAGGAGAAAAGAGCAGAGTTACAAAGAGGCACCCCCATGATGGCTTCAAGAAGGCTTAGGAGGTTGGAACCAAAGGGGAACTCAGAGACCAGCTAGGTCTTACAGAGGAGTAAGCTGGTACCTAGCAGGGTAGTGGCTTGCCCAAAGTCACTTGGGTCACAAAAAAGTAAAATAAGACCAGGGATTCAAACCCTCTGATTCCAAAATTAAGGCGCTTTCTGCTATTCCAGGCCATGTCTCTTGTCATCGGGATGTTGAGGCATCGGGAAACAATGCCATAGGAGGCACGGTTGATAATGAGTTGGAAGAAGAAGTCACATGGAGGCTTACTCTGTTAACTCCAGAGGGCAGAACTAGAGCCAATCAGTAGAAGGCAACAGCAGACAGATTTCGGCTTGGCATAAACCAATTCCACACACATTTATTAAGTACTTACTATGTTCAAGGTTCTAGGCCCTGGGTGAACAAAGACAAAAGTAAATGGTCCCTGCCCTCATTCTATAAGAAAGAATTTCTTAATGAACAAACCGACTCAGGAAGTAGTGAGTTCCCCATTAACCACAGTTCTCAAGCTGTGTGGCAAACCATTTGTTGGCAGTATATATTTTTTTAAGCAGGGGTTGAACTAGATGACTTCTAAGACCCCTTCTGGCTCTGAAGTCCTGATAGTGTAGAGGGGAAATCTAAGTAGAAGAGAGCAGATTGCCCACTGGCTAAACCAAAGCAATGACAGAAAGGGGTGGCCATAGGCACAATGAAGTTGGACTGCCTTTCATAAATGCAAATTAAATAAGTTTTGGTGACTTAGGTCCTCCTCTATTTCCATCCTTAAGCACTGATAAGGCATCCTAAGGGTCACCACAGACATGCTGAGGGCAATATATAGACCCTCTCACTTTAGAAGAAAAAGGCCAAAGTTGGTATTAAGTGGCTAGCCAGGCTCACCATGTATGTTAGGTGGCATGCTTTAAGCAGTGAGGAGTATCTGCACATAGGCAGTTAAGTCAAGCTCATAAGCATTTAATAAGCACAGACTATATGCCAGACATTGTGCTAAGTACCGATTCCCGTAAAATATTGGAAAGAAGGAAGCCACAGATGGTTATTATTGAAAAAAGGAGTATTCTCAGTGTTTGTAAATGGCCACAGGAGGCAGCGAGAGCCAGGGTACTGAGTTAGAATTGGTCTCTAGTCCTAGATTTATCGCTAACTCACTGTACTGCTCTGGACAAAAATTAGAGTAATTGACTTTGGTAGAGAGACTCTAAAGCTTGTAAGATGAGTAAATACATGATCTGATCTGTCTCCTGACAACACAGGACAGTAAGTACTGCGGATATCGCCACCTTCATTTTATAGGTGAGCAAACAGAGTATCAGAGAAGTTAAGTGGATTGCCTGTAGTAACACAGCATGTCAGTTACCAGGTCTTACTGATTACAGGATCATAGATTTATACCTGAGGCCACTGTGTCCAACACTATCATTTTACAGATGAGAAAGCTGAGGCATAGAGTGGCTAAGTGGCTTGCCCAGGGTTGCAAGCTAGTATATGCTTGAAGTACAATTTGAACCCAGGCCTTCCTAACTCCAAGTCTAGTCTCTTATTCACCACACCAGGGGCAAGCCGATTGGCCTCTCTGGCCTTAGTTTCCTCATCTTTACAATGAGAGGACTGGTCTAATAGCCTCTAAGATTCCTAAGATTCTATAAGTTTTTCAATAATGATATATTGATGACAACCAGATGGATTCAGACTTCTAGTCTATTTAAGAGCCACAGAGAGAATTGATATAGGTAGATGGTGAAAATAATATGTGCTTGGTTAAGCTTTTGAGTCTGGTCATCCTGATGGAGCTGGCCCTCCCTTCCAAACTTTGAGCAGACTATGTTCTCTTTCCAGCACCTTCACAGTCTCTCCACACCTTTGTGGTTCTTCCAAGAGCGAGGAAACATTTCAGAGCCTGTATTATAGAGAATGTCTGCTGTTGTAAGGGAGAAAGAGCTGAAGGGTCAAAGACACCCGGCTGGGCTGCAATTCGAAGGCACTTTGTTGATTCCAGAAAATGGAAATCGACATACTTGTTTTCTTCAGGTGAGATTAAGTGTATAACTCTCATGCAGGTAAGTATCGCCATACCCTTACATTGTGGGATGGAATGAAAAGGGCCCAAGTTTTTTTTTTAAATAAATCATTTTAACAGCCTGTCATAACACCATGCCAAAGAGCCATATTCAAATGGCTGAAAGTGATATGTATGTATATATATTGGAATATGCATATATATATATACAGACATACACACACATATGAATTGCTCAGCCCTCAAAAAGCTGATTTTCTCCAGTTTCCAATGTTCTCTTTCCTCTAACAAAATGATTTTGTAATTATTTTAGTTAATTTTTCCTTTCAATATCTCTGTACATATTGCTTTCCTTCCAAAATGGAAGCTGTCTGGGAAAGGCCTGGTTCTTCATTTGTCTTTGGGTCACCCATACCTAGCACAGCACCTGGTGCATACTAAGTGGACTTGGACAGAACTGACCAGATTTAAAGCCTGGGGACCCAACTGAAGCTTTTTGGTTGAGCTTGTTCTTTCCTCCCCCATCCCCAAAGGCAAGCAACTTCATGTTTTTCCCTCTCTGCCACAGAAGGTGGATACAGCTAATTTAATCTACCTACTGGGCGCCTCTGGGCACTTGCAAATACAACAAATCCAGGCACTTATTCCAAAAGAAATGGGTTTCCCTTACCCTTTTTTTCTCACCCCTTTATTGTGGTTGGGATATTTTAAGATGAACCACCTGACACATTCTTTGAACGTCTACTTTTAGAATGGCTTTCTTCCGTCATTTGGTGTAGCATCGAGGACAGGGCAGTGAACGTGGAGGAAGGAGATCCCCGTGGGAATCTAGAACTCAAGACTGGTTTGGCCCTTTCCTGTCTATGTGACTGTGAATCGGTTGATGCTATGAACTTCAGTATGTAAAATGGAGCCAATAATACTGCATATTGCAATACCCACATCGCAGTATATTTAGGAGGATCTAATAACATATTAGATGCACAACTCTTTTTCTCTAACTCTCTTAATCTCTCTGGGATAATTCATTTCTCTCATCTAGAGTAAAGGATAACTGTTGTCTAGTTGTGTGTTCCACTGGTATTCTTACCACAGCAAGAAAAATGGAGGAAGAGTCTTGGTAAATTGGGTAGAACCTTAGGAGAGAATTTATAGGAGGGTACAGACAAAGATTAGGCAAGATGGGTTAAATGTTACGAGATCACACATCCATTTGAGTATTACTAGCAAAATATATGTACATACATGTACATATTACACATATATGTGTACATATAGATATATAACACACACACACACATATATATGTATATATATACATATGTACAGATAGTTTTTGCTCTAGACTTGGAGTCTCCCCAATGTAGGGGGTTCCCAATATGGAAACTCCCTTCACTAATATAGATGGACAACTCAAAAAAAATGTTTACTTTAGGGAGCTGCCTGGGACACCAAGATGATAAAATAAGTGGGACCTCTTGGCTCCACAAAGAAGCTACCTTTCACTATATCACGCCTGCCCTTCTGGAAGTATGCTTGCTAGTACTCCAAACCTCCCCAGGGAGCCTGGTCAGAGGCACAACATGACCCATCCAGCAGAAGCAAGTACTTTCATAGCTTATTGTCCCCCGGTCCAGCAGAAGAGTGTGGACTGTTCAGTGGGGTGAGGGCTCCTTCTTCATCTGAGGGGTTTGACTGGTTAAAATAAGGCTCTGTTGGATACTAAGCCTAATTGGCCAAATGACAGCCTCATGGATGTTGGAGTAAGGTTTCCTGATTTCTCAAGCAACCTTGGGTTTCCAGAGTTTTAAAAGTACTCATCCTGTATACTTTCAAATGTCATTATCTGAACATGCTTTGAGAAACACAATCAAGTCTTTTGTGTCCTGAAAGGAAATTGGCCTGGCCAGTATAGGTGGCCTCAATCTAATTGGATTAAAAGGGCTAAAAAAAGAAAAAAAAAAGAGTTTTAAACTTCTAGGCGGCCCTATTCTAAATAAATGCTGGTCCTCTCCGGCTTCCTCATGCAAGAGTTCCATTTTAGACCGGCTGGTCTAAAATGCCAGTTTTCTCCATTTCTGAGCCCACCATAAGGATGCCCATCCTGCTGGGAGCCCCTCGGGGACACAGAGGGGCCGGCAGGGGGCGCCCTTCCCCACCCCACGCCTCCAGCAGCCAGTCTCCACTGCATCTCTCAGCTCTGCAGTGCTGAGGCTGGCCTCTTAAAAAGCCAAAAAAAAAAAAGTTTCTTCACACATCTTACTATTCAGTCTGTGCCTTGCAGACAAGGTTACCCCAGAGCAGCTCTGTAATCCTTCACTGAAATAGGCTTTATTGATTGCCCTGGTCTATTGTTCTCTTTTCAAGTCCCCCAAGTTCAAGTTCATCGTGGTGTTACATCATGTCTGGTTGCTAGGGGCAACCAGACAGACCCAGACGTGACTATCATTAGCAAGAAACCCTCGGCTCTCCTCCCACCAACCTTCCAGTGGCTCTGACGTAGCAGGGCCCACTGCAAATACATTGAGGTGTTTATTCTACCTAATTTATGACCTTCACAGCAAGCGGAGACCCCCACTCCCAAAACCAACACTGTTGTAGATTTAATTAACCCGTCTTTCTCTGGCACTTGGGAAAATTAGACAAAGGACTAATTATTGTGTTTCACTGCCCCGCATTTTTTTGTCCTGGGGTGTGTGTGTGTGTGTGTGTGAAGATTTGCATGGGAAAGAAAGCTTTGGGGTCTAGGGCTGTCCCGTCCCCCCCCTCCCCACCCCAGACCCCCTTCCCCCCCTTATTTTTTGCCCTATTGACATTTCATGAAATTCTTTAGCTGCTTAAGGGAATTAGGGGGAAAAGAGGCGATGTGAATGTTACTCCTTTGGAGTTGGTATTCAGGAACACAAATCAACTCCTGACATGTTTAAATTTAAATGCTAACCACACACTCTGAGAGTTACTCTAAAGGTTAGTTCTTAATCAATAGAAGTTGCTGACTCCAGGCTTTCTCAGCTTCCACGCTGCACTGCAGTTCCCGGCCTTTTGTCTCATGGTGGGGCTTTCAAAACTTTTTTTTTCCTCTTTTCCTGAAGATGATTCCAGCAATGATCTGGCAGACACAGAGGGCTATTGTGATCCTTGACTAGCAACATGTCAATAAGGGATCTGGGGTATCATGGGGTGGAGGCGCCCAGAGGACTCGGACGGGCCCATTAATGACCGCTGGGAAAACTTAATTAACCCTTGCAAGGCTGGCAGGCACCGCGTCCCATCCCAGACCCATGCTTAACTTCCTTTCTGCCCCGCCCACTCTCTATCGGACTGATGACACTTTGGCATTTGGCTGAGGGCACATCTTGGAGGACGTTTGGAGGAGATCATTGATTTGCTGAGGCTGCAAACAGGCAGGCTTGGGATGGCGCATGTGAAGCAGGCTTCCTTGGGATCAATTTAAAAATGGTTCTGTGAATTAGAGATCAGGGTCTGAGGGCTTGAAAGTCACGGTGGCCAGACCCTCTGGTGGGTTATGGTTGGTGGGATCCCAGACCAAGAGCTGGCCTGAGGTGGTCAGGGAGTCCAGTGCTTCTGGTCTTTAAAAGGCTCATAGGATCATATGCCAAAGTGTGAGGAGCTGGAAGGAAGCTGGGAATCATGAAGCACAAACTCCTTGTAGGTTCTAGTTTATAGGGTCAGAAACTGAGAAAAGAAACCTTAGGATGGAGTTTGGCACATAGTAGGTGCTTAAATAAATGTTTATTGGATTGAAGTCACGGTGCCTTCTCTCTGCTAATTATTTCCAATTTATCCTACATATAATCATGTTTGTACATAGTTATTTCCATGTTGTCTCCCCTGTTACACTGTAGCCTTCTGGTCAGCAGAAGCTGGTTTTTGAATTTCTTTATATCCCCTGCACATAGGACAGCGCCAGGCACATAGTGGGTACTTAATAAAAACTTGCTGACTGACAGACCAACATCCTCATTTCACTAATGAGGAAACTGAGATCTTTGGGGGCACGATCATTTAAGTCTTGTTTTTGCATCTCCAGCTCCTGGATGGTATGCAGTAGGCTCCTCATGAATGCTTGTTGGGTGGTAAAGATTTGCTCACAGTAACTTGGGGAGTAAAGGGCAGAATCAGCATTTGAATCCAGGCCTCTTCCTCTATGTTCTCTCAGCTGGACCAGAACCTATGTGCTCTTATTAGCTACTGACCCAATCCACAGAACCTTAGGTCTGGAGTTGGAAAGATATTATCAACCATTTTGCCCCCTCATTTTACAGGTGAGGAAACTGAGGCCCAAAGTGACTTGCCCAAGGCCACTAGTATAATGTCAGAGAACCAGGATTTAAATCTTAACTCTCAAACTCCAAATGCAGGCCACATGTTTACAAGTAAGTTTCAAAGAAATGTACCAGCAGGGATCTGGAAAGGCCCACTTTCTGTTTGCACTCTCCAAACATGCTAGATTTTCAAGTATTTGCCTTTTTCTTCTTCCTCTTTTTTGTAATACCGATAACTTCAGCTACAGAATGTTAATTTTGTAAGATTATATGGCTGGCCAATGGCAAAATATGAGCAGATGATGGCTAAGGTCACGTAGGGCAGATTTAAAAAAAACATGTCTTTGGGCATTTATGGTGCTATAACTTCCAATTTAATATGGTTTCTGCCTTTCTCTATATTTCTTTCTACTTTGAGAGTTCTTGAAATGTAACCTCCTGCCTCTGGGCAGACGACAGAGGCATTTCTGCTCTTTATCTCCAATGATTCCCAATAAGATGGACGATACAGTATGGGGTGATGCTATAGCTTTCTCCAGCTTGTATTTCCGAGCTTTGTAAATCTGCCAGACCCCCCAAGATCCTGGCTCTGGGACAGGTCGGCTCCCCGTTTGTCAGCTACCCATCCCTGTTTTTAGAGGCTGTCCTAGGGAGAATGGTTGAAGCTTGTCCTCTCCCTGGCGCTCAAGGTGAAACATCCCAATGAATTTTGCAGTCCAGCAAAAGATCTTAGCTTCCCTTTTCTCTCCAGTCAAATGAAGAAGTAATCGCATCAGGTTGAAAAGTGCTGACTCAGGATTTAATAAAGGGCCTGCAGATGTGTGTCATCTCTGAGGTATTCAACTCATGTAATGCAAAACAGTTGCACACGGAGCCTGCTTATAAAATTCCATTTAACCATTGCTAGGCTCTTTTTTTACTGTTCTCTGAGGAGTATTATCACACTTTCCGGCCCTTAATTTACAACACCATGAAAGTTGGTGATCACGCCTGCTGCTCTCCTGGAAGCCTCAAAGTACTAAGGATTTATGGACCATAAACAATATCAACTCGTCTGAATCCTAAACAGGAAGTCTGTCATGGCTAGAGCGGGCCGGGGATGGCTGCATCCCTCTGCTGCCTTCCAAGAAACAGCAAGAAAACGGAAACCATTTTTTTTAAAAATTGGGGCCATTGAGGATGACAAGGGGGCAAATGAGGAAGCTCCAAGTTCTAGAAATGAAATCGGCTCCAGAGGTTATTGAGTCCAACTCAATTTACCCAAGTTCACATGGGTGGGATGGGAACCTGGGCCCTCTGACTTCACTAGCCCAGCTCAGGACCTCACTACCTCTCACCTGAACTATTCCAATAGTTTCCTAGTTAGTTGCACATATCCAGGTGGTCAGACTCCAAACCACGTCATTTCTGACTTTCTCTAGGCCATAGCCAGGCTCCCACCTACCATTCAGGTCTGATTTTATCTACCCTCCCCCAACTGCCCGCCCTCTGCATTAGTCAGTCAGTCAACAGGCCTTAGTATTTAATTGCATATTTACTAGCACATGGGTTGTGACTCTCCCTTCTCTTTAGAATGGAAGCTCCTTGAAGGGAAGGGGTGTTTTCTTTTTTGTTTTTACATCCTAGTATCTGTAGAGAAAATGACTGGCATTCTCGTTTTGTGGATGTTTGGGATGAGGAACTGCAGGTCACAAAATCCTAGAAAAGTCTTGTGACTTGCCCAGGGTGACCAAGCCAGTATGTGACTGAGGTGGGGCTTGAACACAGGTCTTCCAGGCTCCAAGGTCGTTTCCCTACCCACTCTGTCACACTGACACTGATCATGGCCTTGGAGATAGCAGAACAAAAATGGCTAAAAGGGAGTTGATACCTAGGACAAGTTAGAAGATCCTAGTTGTCCTTGATGAATTCAAATAGATTGGATACGAGAAAGAATGGGCAGAGTCTTCCTAAGTCTGAGGTCATCACTCCAAAGTGTCTATGAGTTGAGCACATAGTAGGCATTATAGGGCAGCTAGGTGGCAAAGTGGGATAGAGCCCTGGCTTTGGAGTCAAGAGGGCCTGAGTTCAAATCCAACCTCAAACATAAGTTGTGTGGCCCTGGGCAAGTCACTTCACCTTGTTCACCTCAGTTTCCTCATCTGTTAAATAAGCTGGAGAAAATGGCAAACTACTCCAGTATTTTTGCCAAGAAAAGCACAAATGGGGCCATGAAGACCCAGACATGACTGAATAACAAACAATGCATTTGTACGGTCACTGAATTGAGAGAGGCCCAGGATTAGAACCCTGGCCCGGGTACTTAGGAACTCACTATGTGAGTCTCTGCCCAGTTCTGGGCCTTGCTTCCTCCTCTGAAGAAGGAGGGGATTAGATTAGGGGACCCCAAAGGTCCCTCCCATCCCCTCACCCTCCTACCCAAGGCTGGTGAACAGGATGTGCATCAAAGCAACAACAAACAACCAGAGAATTCTGAGTCTGCTTTCCTTACTCCTCCTCTCCACTGAAGCAAACTGGGGGCTGGAGGCAGCTGTATCTGTTTTTCAAATTAAAAAAGTAAAACAAAAGGCCTCAAGGCCAAAGATTAACGCAGGCGGAAGGAGGTTGTTAATGTGGAATCCAGAACTGGGTGTGACAGTTGGCTCTGGCTCCTGTAATGTGGGTTATTTAAGGACGTTCGCACATGGAGGAAGGAGGTGGCTCTTCCCATGTGCCGAGGGGGCCTGCTGGGGCCCCGCCCCCCAGCCAGGGAGAGGCCACACACTGACACAAGCCAGAGGCCCCTGCTGTCCAACCTGACCAGTGTTTGGAGGTGATGGCCCCTTTGCCTCACTGGGCCATGCACAAGCCCAATGGCGGGTTGCCTTCTTTCCACAGCTTGTTCAGTGTTTCACCCAAATGGATTTCACAGAATTTCAGAATTGAACACGCTCTCTGAAGAGGCCATTAGGTTCTACCCCCACTGGAACAAGAGTCCAGCTTCCCTTGAAGACCTCCAGGGGAGGGGGAGCCAGGGAAGTCTTTCTTATTATCAAGCTGGAATCCACCCCCCTGCACTTTTCACATACAGTCCCTATTCTACAAGACTGCATCAGTGTGGGGCCTACAGACTTAGAAACTGCCCTGAGCACAGAAGGGTCACAAAGCCAGTGGGTGTCAGAGATGGGACCTGGACCCAGCTCTTCTTCTCAAGAGCATTTTTCTATCTTTACACGACGCGGGCTCCAGGTCCTTTGTCACTGTGGTTGCCCTCCTCTGGCCACTTTCTAGCTCATCAAGAGGATCCTTCCTAAAAAATATAGTGCCTGGAACTGAACGCAGGATTGCACAGGGGACCGGGCCAGGGCAGAGGACAGCGCCCCTTCCTTACCATAGCCCAGGATCTGGGGAACTCTCATGGATGCCCGAATAGCAACCATCTCATCACTCTGGAGGCAGATGCCAGGAGCCTCAGAGGCCGTCAGATCTGCCCCCCCTCATCTTAGACGGGGCCAGGGAGCCCACAGGGAACTGCCCCGCCACATAGCTGAAGCACTCACTGTCCCTGGACTCCAAATCGCAGCCCTCTGTGTCTCTTCTTGAATATTTATTTTTCTGTACATATTTATATCTATCTATCTATCTATCTATCTATCTATCTATCTATCTATCTATCTATCTATCTATCTATCTATCTATCTATCTTAATTATTCTTGAGTTACAGGGGCAGGGACCGAGTCCCCTCTTTGGGTCCCCTGTGTGTAGCATCATGCATACAGGAGGAGCTTAGTAAATGCCTGTGCACTGGCAGTATGGGGCAGTGGAAAGACCATGGGATGGGGGATCTGGAGACACAGGTTCCAGTCCTGACCAATCAATCATCAACAAGCAGTCATTAAGCACCTACTATGCGCTTGGTGGAGGGACACGGTGAACAAAAGGTCAGGATCCAAGCACAGGCCATCTGACTCCAAGTCAGATGCCTTCTACTTCACCAAACTGTCACTTATAATCCGTATGACCTTCAGTCTGCCCTTTAACTTTTAAGCCTTAGTTTCCTCATCTGTAAAGAGGGTACAACAATCCTTGCCTCCCTGACACTACAGGGCTTTTTGGGAGGAAAATATGAAATATAAATGTCAGCCTCCCAGAGTATCAAACCAATATTTGTATCACTTTTGAGGGTGGCAAAGCGTTTTACATCAATTCATTCGTTTGATCCTCCCAATAGGTGCTATATTCTTGTTATTAGCTGTATTATGAAGAATGCTCACCAGGAGGGCAATATTATTAACCTCATTTTACAGACAGGAAAACTGAGGCAGACAGAAGTTAAAGGCCTCATCCAGGGTCACACAACTGGCAAGTATATGAGGCAGGATTCCTGACTCCGAGCCTCCCCTTCTACCCACATACCCCCTGGCTGCCTCCAGCTGTGAACACTGGTAATCCCTTTGCTTGTCAAAGTCTCATTCACTGAAGGGAACCCATAAAGGATAAAATACAACGTAGTCACTAAAGGGTTAGCCAGAAACGCGAAGAGGAGAGCAATGACTTGGACACAACCACAACCCCATCTGGAAATGCCTTTTTCAGCAAATCCTTTGTTCAAAAGCTACATTTTTGGGGAAAAAGTGTGACTGGCTGGGCCCTGGGCAGGTGTGCTTTTTGGCCAGGCCCCGTCCTTCAGTCTGCCCCAGAGCCTGGCAGGCGGGTATCAGTTTTCCTCAAAGGAAGAAAAGGGACGAGCACCGAATGTAGGAAGATCACGAACCCTGTGGGTGTCCTCCGTGGGACAGACCCCTCTCCTCTGGAGAGAGCTGTCCCAGGGATTCTGAGACAACGGCCTCGAGGAGATCAGCAGCTCCCAGCCAAATCCCCTTTGTGCCGAGGCTGAACGTGGTCATCATGGACGTGGGGACCGCTCGCCTACCTAGGGACAGCAAGCTCAGCGGAGGGGTCCAAACCGCGGCCCCCCAGGGCCTAACGCCGCCACTTCAGCCAAGACTTCTGTTTTCATAGAAACCTCAAGTGGGGAAAAATGAAGCGTTTTACCTGAGTGCTTCCCAATCTTCAGAATGTGCTTGCACGAGTGTGCACGCACACACATGCACACACGCACACGCACACACTCACAGTCACTCCCATTAGTAGTGAGATGACTGAATGTTTCAGCCTGGGGCCCAGCTGGCGTTGCTGGCAGATGTCCGCATGAAACAATATTCTGCTGGGTAAAATTCTTCTGCGCCGGAAGACCTCACAACTATTGGATGTCGCCGTGCTCGAAGGAACTTTAGAGGCCGTCCCGCTGAACACCCTCCATGAGAGCTAGAGCCCACAGACTTGGTTCTGAGGCCTGCAGTTCACAAGTCTCAGAGGCAGGATTCAAACTCAAGACCTCTGGTCCTAAACCCAGCTTTCCCCATTTGAGAAGCTAGCTCCTAGATTCTTAGGGTGAGAAGGGGAACTGAGTGGTCATCTGATCAAATCCTTCTCCTTTCTGGGGAGAAAACTGTAGCCCAAGGTGGGTGACCTACCCAAAGTCACACAGCCAATGGAGAAGTGGGATCTGAACTCGGCTCCTCTAATCCTAGATCATGGGATGGACCTACAACGGAGGGGGTCTCAGAGGCCCTCCATTCCAACTTCCACAAGAGGAAAGAGAGGTATTTGTTCAGGGGTCGTGGAGGTTGTTAGTAATGGGCAGCAAGGCTCTGGGTCTGGACTCAGGAAGACCTGGGTTCTAATCCTGTCATAGGTACTAGTGGTGGTGCTTCAGAAAAGTCACTCAGCCTCAGTTTCCTCATCTGTAAAAATAGGCATAATAACAGCGCCCACCTCCCAGGGCTGTGGTGATCAAAGGACATAATAAATGGAAAGTGCTTTGTAGATCGGAAACTGCCATGTACATTTTTAGATAATACAGCGATTATAAGTTAGTCACGGAGCCAGAATTTCACGTTATGTCACAAGATAATAGAAGATTAGGCCCAGGGAATTTAAAGCGCTCGTCCAGAGTCATAGGCAGACTCACAGATCTGAGATGAGGATCCTAGTCCCTGGATGGAGAGGGCTGCCCTTGCAGGTCTGAGTTTGAATACTGACTCAGAAGCTTACCAGCTGTGGGATCTTGGGTTGAGTCGCTTTACCCCCCAGGCTTCAGTTTCCTCATCTGTAAAACGGGGCAGCTGGACTGGACATCCTCCAAGGCCCAGCTCTAAATCTGTAGTATTAGCCTAGCCTTGAATGGTCATCTGGTCCGACCAACCTCTTCGCTTTACAAAGGAGAAACCCGGAGCCCCTGGAGGTGAAACCCCTTGGCCCGGGTTC
Source organism: Phalanger gymnotis (assembly GCA_028646595.1). Classification (NCBI taxonomy): domain Eukaryota; kingdom Metazoa; phylum Chordata; class Mammalia; order Diprotodontia; family Phalangeridae; genus Phalanger; species Phalanger gymnotis. The sequence continues at coordinate 321,796,379 of CM053626.1, read as the reverse complement.
CCTAGGGCAGTAAAGGCAAAAGAAGGGATTCTGTACTCTGCCTTTTCACTATACACAACCAAGTTCTCTATGCTATCCCATAGCCCTCGAGGCAGCATCAGATCCTCGAAATGCAATCCAGAAAGCTGGGGGAGACCAGGTATTTTTAATATGACATATTAATTATGTATAGGAACTTAAGACCTGAAGAAGGTGGTTTCCCTGGGAAGAAAGTAAGAGCTCGACGAAGGTGATTTATTTATTTATATGGTTAAAAGTTGAGAGTCTTTCGAGAGCTGTTGGGGGGCGGGGGCAGAAGGAAGACCCAGAAAGATTGGAGTTTTTCCCAGTGGCAAAAAGTTCTTAAGGAAATGAAATCTCTCTTTAATCGCTATATTAACATCAGGAGGAAGCCCTGATGTTGCACAAAGAAACTCTCCCATGCTCTCTGAAAGGCATTTGGACTGCGGTCCGGGACAGAGCCACGGAGAGGGGGGCTGGGGGGCCGGCCTGGGGAGGGGGTAGTCAAGCAACCAGAAGGGACAGAAACAATCCTATTTGGGCTTTTTGTTCACCAATGGCATACTACATAGATCAGAGGCTTCTGGTAAAATACCAACCCCGACTGTATACAAAGCACAGGAAAATGTGGGGCCAAAAAAAAGGCAGCTTAGGATGTGTTAACGCTGCTATTCTACCAGCTTAAAGAGTATTTTATGCTTGAACAACAGCTCCCTTTTATTATGTCGGCCTTTCATTCATTCAGGACTTCAAAGGGTCCAGCCACCAGCGTACCTGATCGTCCATAGGGCCCTGGAAGGGTGTTCTAAAGAAGTGAGCCACTGGGAGACCCAGACCCCCGTGGACCAAGCAGTTCAAAGAGAATATTTCAACAATGATTACATTTTGTAAATCTTTTTTTTTTTTTAACGAAAGACAGCTTATTTCCTGCTTTTTCATGAAAAATAGATGCTGACCGTTAAAGCCAGCCTGCCCTAGGAAAGTTGCCTGGGATCTGAGGAGGTTGAAGGGGGGTGGAGAGGCAGAGGGAGGGATTAAGGCCAAGGTCAGGTGGAATCTTTCAGGATTCCAACATGTTTCAGGGTGGTGAGGCAGAGTCCTTGGTGGCATTCCCATAAGGAGGATAGGGAGGCACAGGGGATGTAGATATTTCACACGGGGTGGAGGGGGGGGGGAAGGAATTGTCTTGGAAGAGATGGGTTTCTTTAATTAGGTTCATTTTTCTTTAAAGTTTTGGGTTCTTTTTCTTTTTTTCCTGAAAAAAATCAGCAAAGTACAGAGGGCCTCAGGCATATAAAAATCTCTTGCACAAAAGCCAGTGACCCGTTTCAGATTTTTTTTTAATTGTTTCATTTAGCTTTAAACTTGAATACCCAGAGAAGCCCGACAAGTATGTTTCTCTGGAGTCATAAAACCTGGTTCAGCCTCAACAGTCTAGATTACTCTTTCTTGTCATAAAATGACACCTCCCCAATGGGAGCTTTTCCTCCTCTTCCTCCTCCTCCCAAATGGGAGCTTCCCATCCTACTCTGCCATGTCTTGCTCAAGAAAGTTGACTTTCTTTTATGGGAAGGAAAAAGAGAATATTTCTTGGATAGTTAAAATAAGTAGAAGAGACCCACCATGGTACAATGGAAAGAGGGCTGGGCCTGGACTGAGGGAGACCTGGGTTAAAATCCTGCCCTTGCCCCTACTGTGACTGAAGGACAGTCATGTGACCTTTCTAAGCTTGAGTTCCCACGTCTGTAAAATAAGGATAAATACTTCTACCTCCCAAGGCTGTTGTGAGGATTGCTTAACAAGCCTTCAAGAGATCTCTTTATCCCCATACACATTATCCCAAATAGAAAACATATTATCCCTACATATTCACATATGTGTGTGTGTATATATATATATACAGATATATCTATATAGATATATAAATATATATCTATATGTATATATATGCACATTTATGGATGGATGGATGGATGCTTCTGTCAACTCTTATCCATCTTGTCCACATCTCAGGTGACTTGTAAGGACGATTCTTTTTAGAATATGGATTGGACTAAATGGTCTTTGAGATTCTTTTAAACTTTGAAGAAATTCTATGAAGATGAAAGAGTGACCCTTCTTGGCACCACATATTCCAATGAAAAGATCTTGACCAACAAATACAGATGGTCATGTTTGGAGGGGGCCCCGCCGAGCTGATTCTACCATCACAGCATTTATTCTATCTGGTCCCTTCTCTCCACTCATATGACCACCACCACCCTCATCACTTTTGACCCAAGATATTGAAAAACCTTCCAATTGGTCTCTACCTCTCCCTATTGTGATCTATCCTTCGACCTGTCACCAAAGTGGTTTGTCCCAAAGGCATAGGTCTGACCACATCACTCCCTTACTCTATAAACTATAGTGGCTCCCTATTGGCTCTGTTTATCATTTAAAGCCCTTCACAATTATTAGACACTATTCCTCTCCACATCCTTTATGGCCCAGTCAAACTGGTGTTCTTTCTGTTCTTCCTATATGGCATCCATCTAGATGCCTTTGTATTGTTTGTACCATGCCTACAATGGTGTCTCCTTGATCACCACCTCTTAGACTACTCCCTTCTTTCCTTCAAGATTCAGCCCAAGCAATAACCCCTACATGAGATCATTCCTGATCTGACCTCGCCTTCTAAATTATCTTGTTATCTATTATATGGATTATAGAACATTATATGTTAGACAACACAATAATATACACATATATATGTATATAGTATTATATATCACACAAGATGATATATAACATACACATGTATATATTATGTAGAAACACATAAGATACAATAGATATACATATACATGCATATGTATATACTAAATGTTACATTATAATTGTTATATAACATAGATGTCATATTATATATACGTATGTTTATGCATTATATGATATGCAACACATGACACATCTTATACAAAATAGAACACACATCATGCATCATATACAATACATATATGAAATCCATAATACATACATACACATGTGTCTCCTCTGATAGACAGCATGTGAGCTCCTCGAAGGCAAGGTTTGTTTCCTCCTCCTTTTTCTTCTCATCCCAATGCCTAACACTGTAATACTTAACAAATGCTTGCTCATTCACTGATAACTGGTGACGTTGGCTTTCTCATTAAAAAAAACGTCTCTGTTACTCCAGGTCAGCAAATGCTGTTTTACCCATCTGCTCATGATCTTTTAACTTGTTTTTCTTCCTCCAAATGGAAAAGTTCTTTTCACATCTAAAGGCTTCCCCCACAAAGCGGCAATAGACACTAACCGTTTCACTTATTCTTCAGGGAGAATTCAAGGAATGACAAACTGACTTGGGAGGGGAGGGCGCTCTGGGAGTTGGCCGCTTGCCAGTCACCCTGTCATCCCAACCTTATCTTGGAAGGGGGCAGTGTGCTAAAGCAGAAAGAATGCGAGAGCTGAAGCCAAGAGAGACCTGGGTTCGAATCCTATCTCTGACACTGACTAGTTGTATGACTCAGGACAAGTATAGAGTCATCACTTTCAGAAATTATTGAATCTAACCCCCTCATTTTACAGATGAAGAAAATGAGGCTCAGTTAGGTGAGGCGACTTGTCCAGGGTCACGCCAGTAGTAAATGCCAAAGGTAGGATTTGAGCCCAGGTTTTAAAAAACAAACTCCAAACTCCAAAGCCAAGTCTTTCTGCTTCCATTCCTAAAAGTCTATGATTTTATGATGCCTGCCCCCCCCCAAAAAAAATCATAGGGCTATTGGGAGAATTAGAGGGAATAAGAGATATCAAAAGACTTGGGAAATCTGAGAGTGCTCCTAAAATATACAGTCTTCTAGTCATATCAGGTATTAAGCCATTCAAGACTAATGGGCACGATACAATTAACTTCTAAGCCAGGGTTAATGCTGGAGGGCTCTCTCTATACTTGATCAGTGGTCTGGTGTTTCCAAAAACACTCGGGCTGGGGATCACCTAGAGGGGCAAGCCAGGAGGACTCCTTTCCCCATCTACTGAGCGCATAGTAGGTTCAGGGATTTTACTCCTTCCAAACTTTTCTTTGCGGAGATGTGACTTGCTAAGCAAACCCAAGGGGAGGTGGAGGGGGTAGGGATGGAGAATATGTGAGGGGAGTTTGCTGTTTCAAATGACAGTATTTTTTATGCTGAAACAGCAAATGCTTTTTTTATGTACGGATTTATACCCTTCTAAATTTGTAGATTAAATTTACAGCTAAGCAATATCCATTACCACAAACAATTAGCTTCATCCTGAATGTTTTTTCCCGTAGAGGTGAATGAAAACTCCCTTGGAGAGAGAAGAAAGAAGTGGTGCGCACATGTGTATGTGTATGTATGTATGTATGTGTGTGCATGTGTGTATATGTGTATATATGTGTGTATGTGTGCGTGTATATATATATATATATACATGTATGCATGTGTGTATGCATGTATGTATATATGAGACAGACCAACAGACAGATGTTAAGCTTTCACAGCACCTTTTGCAAGGACATTCTGACAAATTACTTGGCCATAAAAGAAGGCACAATGCCGGTCCCTACTCCTTCATTTGCCTCTCAGGATTTGCTGTTCTAGGCATGAAGTCAGACCAGACCCAACAGAATTATGGGACAGCAAAAAAGCCATGGGTTCGAATTCTAGCTTTGCCCCTGCCTTCCTGTGTGACCTGAGAAAAGTCACCTCTCCTCTGTGGGCCTTGGTTTCCTCATCTGTAAAATGAGGAAGCCAAATTAAATGAGCTCCAAGGTCCCTCCCAAATAGGCAAGTCAAATCAACAAGCTTTTGCTAAACACCTACTATGTGCCAGGCACTCTGTGCACTTTGTTTGGGGATGTGAAGACAAAAAGCAATCCATGCCCTCAAAGAGCCCCTAGTCTAACAGAGTAAACTGCTACGTACAGACAAGATCAAAACAGCATCAACTGGAAATCATCTTAGCATGATGTGCAGAACGGTGGGACTCAGACGTAACAAGAACTGGGTTCGAATTCTGCTTCTGGTACTAGATGCGCGGTCCTGGGAAAGATGTTTAATCTTTCTAGTCTCGATTGCCTCTTGTGTGAAATCAGCTGGTTGGCCTCGAGGTGCTTTCTAGCTCTCAACCTATGATTCGATGATCACTAGTCTAGCACACAGTAGGTACTTAGTAAATGCTTATTGATTTGACTTGACTATGAGTCTATAACTTGGATTTGAATCCTGGCTCTGCCAATTACTTTGGGACTTGAATAAATGATTTCATTTCCATGGGCTTCGGTTTCCTCATCTGTAAAAAGAGGAACTGGACAAAGGTTCCTTCCAATTGAGAACCCCAAGATGCCCTGGACACTAATTCTAAATCTGACTCAGAGAAGGGGAGGGGTCACCTTCTGGGCACCAAAGACAGTCAAAGCTGGTCCTGCTAGCGCCAAGAAACAGACAGCAACACCCTCGCCCTGCTTTCAATCACCACCTACTTGATGGTCTTTGGGATGTAATGGAGAATTAAGAATTAACCAAACTGCTCGTGAACTCTCCCGAGCTGGCTTTTCCACTTTGGAGCCATAAAGCCCGACGTACTATAACTTTATTGTATTTTCATAAAAACAATTACTGGAGGGAAGACTGTTGCATGTTTATTGGCTCTTAAATTAAAATATCCCTTTCCCTCTTAAAACCACCATACGGAAAGGAGACCCCACTGCCTCTTCGGTTGGATTGGTGGCAAATCCACCAAATGGGGATTTTAATTTTGATTTCTGCTGCTGCAGAATTGTCCCAGACATGCTGCTCTGGGCATTAGAGAAAGATGAACTGTGAAGGGCTGTTTACTTATATAATGGTAGTGGGGAAAAGGACGGCAGATTGTCTGAGGAGCAACATGGCTTCCTATCTGACCGCCCAGCCCGCTCCAAGTTCAAGTTCAGGTTTAAATGAAATAAAAACCCTCCTCAGGAGTTTATAGCTGGGCCTCATTTCCATATGCTCCCCTCTGAACTCAGCCTGCATGTCCAGCCTCTGTTTCCAAGGCTCAGCAAAGGAATGTGTGACAGTTTGAGTCTGGGGAGAGTTCTCAGGAGCCCAGGCTGTGCACCTTCGGAATGAAAAGTTTTACCAAATCTGCTGCAGAGACTGAGAATGGGAGGGAGGGGGAGAGGGGGTGAGGTAAGGAAGCAGGGAAAGAGGTAGAGAGGGAGAGGAAACGAGAGAGCAAGGGGGGGAGAGGCAGAGAGGGGGAGAGAGAGAGAGAGAAAAAGAGAGAGAGAGAGAGAGAGAGAGAGAGAGAGAGAGAGAGAGAAGGAAGAAGAAGAGGAAGGGACAGAGAGATGGGAAGATGGAGGGGAGAGACACAGAAAGAAACAGAGACAGACACAAACACACAAAGAGACAGAGATACATATAGAGACAGAGACACAAAAACATGAGAAGGGAAGAGAGAAAGGAAGAAAGAGAAGAAGAAAGAAAGGATAGAAGGAAGAAACCTTTAATAGCTTAAAGCTGCATTAAGATATTTGAGACACCCTGCACAAATGCTACCTATTATTATGATAGTTTTCCTCACTCTACAGATGAGAAAAATGATCCCCACAGAGATGAAGTGATTAATAATAGCCACCACTACCTAGGTTTCCCAAACACTTTACATAGGTTATCTCATTTAATCCTCACAACAACCCTGTGAATGTAGGTGCTATCACTATCTCCATTTTGCAGCTAGGGAAACTGAGGCTCAGAGAGTTTAAATGACTTGCCCAGGATCCTAGCGGTAGCAAGCATCTGAAGCAGCATTTGAACTCTGCTTTTTCTTTCTCTGCAGTCTGGCGCTATAGCCTTGTTATGATCTAGCTGCCGAAGGTCACACAGGTGATGTTCAAAGCCAAGTCCTCTGGATCCAGGGGAGGCCAGCCAGGGTCAGTGTCCCAAACATCCTCCCCTCACTGATCCCTTACTCGTTAGACTTCTAAAATGGAAGTGTCCCCCGAGATCCAGTCTGTGGACTCTCATTCTGCCTCGAAAGTCTCATCTCTGGCGGTCTCGTCATGGCCTCTGACATCACCCCAGCCTTCCTCTAGTGCTTTGGTTCCATGACCCCCATTGTCTACTAGACACTGTCACGTAGATGTTCTCCATCACCACAAACTCAATGTCTGAAACCGAACACAACAGCATCCCTCAAACTGTCTCCACCTTTCATGAATGATGGAAATCATCCTTTCTGTCATCCAAACGCCAAAACACAGGGGTCACCAAGTCCTACTGATTCTTCCTGTCTAAGCGCTATTACACCTACCCTGCTATTTCCATTTCCACCACGGAGAAAACTTTATCCTCGCTCCTTCTAGAAACGGCTCGGTGGTGCAGTCAAGTCAGACTCTTACTTCCTACTCTTACCAGTGGTGTGACCCTGGGCAAGTCACTTAACCATTCTGTTTGCCTCAGGTTCCTCATCTGTAAAGTGGGGATAATAACAGCACCTACCTCTCAGGGTCATTGTGAGAATAAAATGAGACAATATTTATGAAGTGCTTTGAAAATCCTAAGGTAGTATAGGTGTGTATATATGTATTATATATGATGTGTGTGTATGCTTTCATCAGTTAATATTTGTTATTGCTAATAACAGTAGTATTCTTCTGAGTGGTATCTCTGCCTCTGGTCTCTGCCCACTTTAATCCATCCCGTATAGACAGGCTCTACCAATCTTTTAAAAACAAGATTTTCCTTTTCAAATGTCAATTCATTTCATTATTGATTTTCCATTGGTGCTGTATGGCTTATGTTATTGTATGGCTATAATATGGGGGATATTATAGTCTTTGAGTAACTGCCTACCACATAGGGTTGCTGAATCACACAGTGGGTATGAGTAGGCTGTAGGGAGCCACAGAAGATGGCTTTCTCTGGGCATTCTCTCTGACTGTCCCCATGCCTGGAATGCTCTCCCTCCTCCACTCTGACGACTGACCTCACTGGCTTCTTACAGGTTCCAATTGATATTTTATGTTTTGCTGGCAGCCTTCCCCAATCCCTCTTAACTCCAGTGCCTTCCCTCTGTTAATTATTTCCTGTCTGTCTTATATACAGCTTGGTTTGTATGTACTTGTTTGCATATTGTCTCCCCATTAGATGGTGACCTCCTTGAAAGCAAGGACTATCTTCTGCCTCTTTTTGTATCCCTAGCACTTAGTATAGTGTCTGACACATAGTAGGTGCTTAAGAAACGTTTGTTGTTGTTGTTACTGACTGATTGAAAAGGAGGGAGGATGGAAGAGTGGAGAGTGGTGATATACTCAGATCTCTGCTTGATGAAAAACAATATGGTAGCTGTATGGAGGATGCTTTGGAGAGGGGAGAGAATAGAGGCAGTGAGACCCTTCGGGAAGCTTCTGACAGAGTCTGGATCAGAGGTGATGTATGGGATCTAAAACAGAACAGAGGCTATATGATGGCTGAGATGCTATGGTCAGCAAGACTTGGCACCTGCCTAGGGTGGTGGTACAATCAACAGAATCAGGAAAGTAGGGGATGAGTTTGGGAGGCAAATAGGTTCTGTCTTCCTCATATTGAGTCTAAGACATAGTAGGGATCCCTGTCTAGCTCCAGCTTGGACCAGATGGTCTTTGAGGTCCTTTCTAGTTGGTCATTTCAGAAGCGATCATGGATTTAGATGAAGAAAGGCTGTCAGAAGCCATCTACTCGAACGTCTTAATTTTACTGGTGATGAAACTTCAGTCCATAAAGGTTAACTAACTTGCCCAGGGTCACACAGCTAGCAAGTACCTGAGGTGGGATCTCACGTCTTCCTCCACGTCCAGTGCCCTATCCATTCTACTGCTCAAGAACTTGCTAATTTTGGAGCTGTGTCCATTTAGGCTAACCATAACAAGTCAAATGTTGTTCCATATACGATACGAGCTCTTTCTTTGAAGCAAATCTGGGCCTGCTAGAAGCTGTTTTATGTCCCATGTCCCTAGAGTCTGAAAGTGGCTGGACTTCCCATTTCTACCATGACTTTGTTCCTGTGTCTGGTCTCTACATTGTACAGTTCTTCCTATGGTAAGAAAGAAGGGAGGGGGAGGGGAGAGGCATGAGCACAATGTGAGATTATCCAGTAGTGACCCGGGGGCCAAGCAACATTAGTGCATTCCAGGAGGAGGCCCATTCAGCAGTTTTGGCTCTGCAAAGGTCACTGTGATGCAAGTCCCAAGGGAAGGAAGGGCTGAGTGATGGGCCTTCCAGGAAGATGCCTGAGGTGGGAGGGAAGAGTCCAATTAGGCCAGGGGCTTGGAGAGCCTTGGGCATGTCTCTGACAGGGGAAAATATTGAGCAAGCAGGCTGCAGCCCATTTCCAGTGATGACCTTTGTATACAAAGTGCGCTTGGGGGTAGTGGACAGGCGATGTACCGTCCGATGGGGGGAGGATGGGATAACGGATGGCCAGCCCCGTGCTGTGTTGGTAACCAGGAAATGGAACAAGAGGCAAAGCAGGGCTCCCCAACCTTTTCTGAGCCCTTTGGTAGCAGTCTGGAGAAACCTATGGAAGCCCTACTGACAAGCCTGGTTTAAAGGCACAAAGTAAGATACCTAGCATTGCAAAGAAAAACAAATATACGGAAACACAGTTCTCAAAATATATATAAAAACACGACAAGTTCACACACTCTAGCTTAGGAACACAAGGCCTAAAAGAAAGCCTCCAGCATTCTGGATGGATTGAAGAGTTGTGCAAACTGAAAGCTGGAAGGGACCCCTCTGGCCATCCTCACCCAAACTGTATCTGAAAAACCAGCTGTGCGAGAGCTGTGGTATGATGAAGCATAGGTAGGCTGCAATCTGCACCAGTGGGGAGGCCTCCCCATTTGTGAGATCACAGATCAATCAGCCAACCATGTGGCTGCATTTATTAAACACTTACTGAAATATTGAGGCATAAGAGATCAAATGGGAGAGACAGTATAATGAATCCTGGTGAAAAGACGAGCGGGGAGGACAGAGGATGGCCTCAGCCTGAATTCGGGAAGCCCTGGGTTCAAATGCAGAAGGTTACTTAACCTTTATCTGATCTGTAAAACTGGGATATTCCCAGGGTTGTTGTTAGGATAAAATGAGATAATATTTGTAATTTTTGATTTGTGAATCTTAAAGCACTATACAAATGCTGGCGGTAATGATGACGTACAAAGAGCAAATAAACAATACCCAGAGACCTGAGAAAACAGCTGTCAGGTACTAAAGGCACTTTATTTTGGGGTGTGTGTGTGTATATGTGTGTATGTGTATGTGCATATGTGTGTACATGTATGTGCATGCGTGTATATGTATGTGTATGTACATATGTGTGTGTATGTATGTATAACTATGATTTCCATCAATGTGGAAACTCCCAGAGTAGAAAATTCCTCCACTGATGTAGAAAGCACTTTGAGGCACTGAGAAATTAAGTGACTTACCTAGGGTCACACAGTCAGTGTGCATCTAAGGGCAGTGTTGAACCCAGGCCTTCCTCACTCCAAGGCTGGCCCTCTCTCTATCACATCACACTGCCTTTCATTGAAATAGGATCATAGTATTATAGCTTTAGAGCTGGAAGTGTTCTCAGAGATCATCTGGCCAGACTCTCATTTTACGCATGAGGAAACTGAGCCGTAGGGAGGTAAAGTAACTTTTTAGTAGCTAGTAGTGTCCCAGGTGAGATCTGAATGCAGGACCTTCTGGTTCTAAGGTTGGTGCCCTACCCCTTCTGCCATATTGCCTCTCCAGCCTTAGAAACAGAAATGTCCTTTCTTGTTTCTCGTCCCTGTATTTCATAATATTTGTATAGAAAGGCACACAAAGACCGTCAAGTTGAGTTAGTTCTAATGATCAATTTTAGTTCAATTCTAATGAAACAATTTCAATTTAATTAATGCCAGCTAAGAAATCAGCCCAAATTACAAATGTAAATGTTGAACTTTAAATCCAAGGTCCTCCCAGCTCACTGCACTTTAAAGAATTCGCCTGCGAAGGGAGATGGGAATTTTAACCTCTGTCTCCTCTGTGAAGGAGAGAAGCTGGGTGTTCTGTGGAAGGAGGAGACCAGAGATGCAAACAAACATGTGCACCCGCCCACGCTCCAAGACTTCAGCGGGTCTGTGATCTCACTGATGGGATCTCAGGCTGCATCACAGAAGCCCAGGGCCAGGCTAGAAAACATCTGGTGGAGGGTGATCAAGACAGCAAAGGGCTTTGAATTCCTGTGATAGGAAGACTGGGTAAAAGAACTGGCATGTTTAGTCTGGAGAAATGAATACTCAGGGAATCAGGTATTTAAAGAGCTGGAAGGAGGAATTGGCTTATTCTGCCTGGCCCTAGAAGGCAGAACTACCAGCCATGGGCAGGAGGTGCCTAGAGGCGGATTTAGGTCGGGGCTCAGGAAAAACTAGTCCTAATAATCTGAGCCATCCCCAAGTGGAAAGGCTGTCCTAGAAGGTGGTGGGTTCCCTCTCATTGGAGGTCTTCAAGCTGAGCCTGGATGACCCTTGTTGGTGATGTCATAGAGGGGATTACTGTACAGGTATGGCCTAGACAAGAGATAAGCACAGTGCCTGGTGCAACATAGGTGCTTAATATGTATTGACTGAGTGAGGGTCCCGCTAACTCTGAGTTTCTGTGGTGGTGGTGTTTTTCTGAAAGGGAAAGTTCACTTTTGGAGAATTACTCTAATAAACTGTAAGGAATTCTTGGTTAGTGAAGGCTGACTAATAATCTAGGCAGAGCTCAGATCCCTGAGTTTTTCAGAGCACAACTATAAGCCCCAAACGCAATATAGAAAGGTGAACTATTATTCCTAACAATAATGTGTGTTCCAGTTTTACTGACTCAGGAAGGTCCTACCTCGGACACTTAATAGTTGTGTGAACCAAGGGCAGCTAGGTGGTGGAGTGGCCTGAAGCTAGAAAGACCAGCGTTCAACTCTTACCTCAGGCACTTACTAGCTGTGTGACCCTGGGGAAGTCACTTAACCCCTGCCTACAAGTGGAGATAGAAATGACAAACCACTCCAGTATCTTCGCCAAGAAAAAAAAAAACTCCATGGATAATTGGTCCATGGGGTCACAAAGAGTTGGACGTGGCTGAACACAGACAATGAACCCAGGCAAGTTACTTAGACCTCTCTAAGCTTGAATTCCTCATCTGTAAAATAAAGGTGTAGACATGGCAGGCTCCAAGACCCCTTCCAGCTGGAAGTGTGATCTCTTCTGAACTTACTAGCGGCGTGATGGAAGCAGGTGCTTTCAGCAACTCCCTAAGACTGAGCCAGTAATTCTTCCTTCTTAACTTAGGGAGGGGGTCCATGGATGGGCATATCTGTGAACTAAGATGGGAAAACAATTAAATATTTTCCCTGACACTAAATTTCAATTCTTTACGTTTTATTTTATGCATTTAAAGACACTGCTCTGAGAAGCCTCAGTAGACTACCAAAGGGTGGTGGTTTCCATGACCCAAAAAATGGTTAAGGCGCACTTAATTAAGCGCGCAGAGCATTGGATTTGGAGTTAGATGTCCTGGGTTCAAACTCTATCTCTGCTGCTTACGACCTGTGTGACCTTGGGAAAGTCGGCCTCAGTTTCCTAATCGTGATGGACTCAGTGGCCTCCGAATCTATTACATACCTTCTCCCACAGGATCCCTCACTGATGATCTTTCATCCCAACCTTTTCTCAGTGAAAAAAAAGATCAGGAGACAGCCATTTGCCATTACCGGTTCCAGATGCGGCAGCAGAAGGGCGGAGCAGTAGAATACTACAGCTAATTAATTTGATAATGCCATTAAATATGGCCATGGCGCTCGGATCATCCTCAGCTTGGTTAATGCCCACAGTCCACTCACTCACGGACTGCCAAGGGCGACCACGGGCTTTGAGACGTTAACTTCTGCCCCACGGGGATGACACTTAGCCCATCTCATCTAATTTCTGACCTTCACTAAGCGGTGAGGTCCTAATCCCTCGATTTTTATAATCTTTAGTGGGAAACATTAAAGTATGGAGAGACTCCAGTTGGCAGAAATCTTTATGTTCTTCTCACAGCAAAAGCCATAAATCCGAAGATTGACCTTTCGTACGCAGGTCATATATGACACCTGGTTCACTTTTGTCCATTCATATAGGATTTATGGGAGGGTCTAGAGATACAAGGCATGAAAGATGAACTTTAATAAAATGTCTTTCAAATATGCAGACTTACTAAAAATCTCACCTACCACTACCTGCCCCCTCTACCACGAAAAAGCTGCCATATGCCCTTTGAAAAATTACATCCTATCTACAACTCTAAAGCCAGTCACAACTGAATCTACACCTTCCTTCTAGTGGATTCCCCTAAATCAGGAGTAAATTGCATCTGGAATATGTGGATGAAAATGTGTATAAGATTTGTGGAAGATGATCACCAAATTCCAAGGTTATATTTTCAAATTTGTAAAAAATTCTTGAAGTTTTCTTCCTCCTTTTTTCCCCTTAGAGTCCAAACCCATTCTCCTCCAAACTTTTAAATTTTTATTGAGGGCACCCCCGTCCTTCCAGGCACCCAAGTGGGCAACCTTGGAGTCATTCTCCACTCCTGGAATCTAAACATTTAAGATTTACAAATGCAATGGAGGTCATAAAGGCTGCCCTCCCATTGTACAAATGAGGAAACCGAGGCACAGAGCTGTTAAGTGACTTTCCTGAGGTCACTCAGATAACCTCTGCATCCAAGTCCACTTTTCATCCCCCACGTCTGTGTCTTCTGAAGTTTATCTCCACAGCATCTCCTGGGCTCCTCTGCTTCCTTTAAGCCACACTGCCTCAACCCTCATTCAGGCTCTTATCACCTTTTGCCTGGATTCTTCACTAACCTCTTCATTTGTGTCTATCTTCCTCTGGTCTCTTCCCTCTCAACTCCATTCTCCCCACAGCGGGCCGAATGGATATTCCTAAACAGCAGTACTGGTCGTGTCATTCCCCACCCTACTAACTCACCTTTACTCAAAATCTCCAAAGGCATCCTACTGCTTCTTCAGTCTAGCAGTTTGCTCTCCCTCCCTGCTCCCCTCCTCACTTATTCATAATTACATCTCTCTCTTCCACCCACCGTACATTCCAGCCACTCACTGGTCCCCAGACTCTACGCTGCATCACCTTCCTCTACACGTTCGCTGGGGTCTTCCCCTGTGTCTGAATGCCTTCCTTCTTCACTCTTACCTCATGGCCTCCTCCAAAACCCAGCTCAGGCACCACTGCCTACATGAAGCCTTGCAGTCACGAATGCTCTCTCCCTCTGGAAACGACTTGCTCACTTGGGTTCATGCTGGATCCTCCCAAGAGAACCTAGGTTCCTTGGGGGCAGGGACTGTTTGGTTTATGTTTTTGACTCCCAAGAACCTAACATGGTAGGCGCTTGACGGATATTTGTCAAATGAATGGAAACAGCTAGTCTGACTCCTCTCGTGTAGGCTAAACATTGCCACTTCCTCCAGTCAATGGTTTTACGTTTTGTCATGATACTAGTTCCCTTCCCTCTGAACACACTCCAAGGCCCATTCCCCCAAATGGTGGGGCCCAGAAATGAGCACGCAATTCTAGCTGAAGTCTAGCCATGGGGGGAGGGGCATCATGGGACAGTCAGCTCCCTTTTCCCTGGATGCTATGCCACCAATTATGCGCTATTAATGCAACAAAAGATGAGCTAGCTTTGGGGACATAGGGTCATAGACAGAAAGGCCCTTCAAAATCAGAGTTCAATCCCTCATTTGTCAGATGAACGCAATGAGGACTAAAGGGGTTATATGTGTAGGTAGATAGATGGAGGTGGGAGAAGGCACAGATGATGGAGAGGTGTCCACGCATGGGGTGCACATGTTCTCATGTGCTTGTCAGGGGAGAAGGAAAAATTCTGAAAGGGAACCAATAGGGCTGGAAATGGAGAACTAAAGCCTTGGCCTCATTGTGTTTCTGGGGACAACCCTATCTGGAAGCAGGCATGTAGATCTCATGTGGAGGGGCCCAGAGGGAGAGATTCTTAATAATTAGAAGGTTAAGACAAACACCCTATGCAGTTTCAGCACCTGGGCTGTGCTTGAAGGAAGCTAGGTGGGGGCGGGGGTGACCAAAAAGGTGCTTTCCAGACATAGGGGAATACTTGAGCAAAGGTGTGGAGGTAGGAGATGGAATGTTGAGTTTGGGCAACAATTATTAGGCTAGTTTAGCTGGAAGATAGTGTGTGTGAAGGGGAGCAATCTGAAAGAAACTGGAAAGGTAGGTGGGAGCCAGAAGACGCTTTGTGGGGTCCTTCAGATGGTAGGCCAACAGTGGTAGGACCCTTACTTCAACTCAGAGCCTTCTCTCTGGTGATATTCCGAATTTATCCTGACTATAGCTTGACTGCGTAGAATTGTTTGCATGGGCAGAAAACTGTCTTTTGCCTTTCTTTGTATCCCTTGTGCTTAGCACACGGCCTGGGACACAGTAGGCGCTTAATAAATGTTTGCTGCCTGACTTTTTTTTTTTTTGTAACTGCACCAGGAATGCTTCCTTAGCCCCAATCCAGAAAAGCAATTGTTTTCTACAATCTCCCGCATAAGAACAGGGATGCCCAAGTCACTCCGGGCTGTGCTGTTGGAGGGAGACCCATGCCTTTAGAGGGAGACCTATGCCTTTAGAAAGGCTTTCACCCTGCACCCCACTCTGGCCATCCTAAGGAATAAACCGGTGTAGAGGGCAGGGAGGGAGCTGATTCACTTAGGGAGAGTGGTCTTTGCTATGTAAACACATGAAGATTTCAGGGGCCCTCCAAAAGGGAAGGGAAGAACAAACCCCTTCTCTCCTTCCTCCCTCCCGACAGTCTCACTTTCTATTCTCTCCTTGTAACAATGATTGTACTCCCCACTCTGGAGGAGTCGATAAATTGACTGGGGGCCCTGGCGCAGAAGCGAGGCAGGCCAATCCAATACCCCATTATCTGTGATGGAGAGAGCATACATGTGTGTGCATACTCTTATGCGTGTATGTGTGTGTGTGTGTGTGAGTGTGTCCAGAGAGAAGGGAAGGAGTGAATTAACTGAGCTGGAGATGGGAAACTGAGGCCTTAGCCGTGTTGTGTTCCTGGTAACAAGCCTATGGGGAAGGATACATGGGCATACAGTGTGGGATCCCATGGGGTGTGGGGTCATAGAGCCTGGGGTGGGGGGGTGAAGGCAGAAAGAAACTTTGCACTGGGCTAAAACAGATGCAGGCTCTGCACAATGTATGTGTAGAGGGCTCACTTAAGTCCCTGTAGTATTGCAGTCGCTCACGGCAATCTACAATTCAATGAGGATCGCCACCCCATTAGAGCTGATTATGTCAGCTGTGTATCTGACAAAATAAACATTCAGAAATTGTGCTCCAGGTTCCTAACTGGGTTTTGCACCCGCTCTCGCTTCCCACAGCCAGTACAAGTTTAATAGTTTTTTAACACAAAATTAGAAGCTACCCAGAGCCTCTCCACCAGCATTTCTTTACCCGTTTCCCCACATAACCAGAAACTGCCGCTGTCGGCAGCGTTTGGACACCCTCGCTGAGAGTATGTTAAGTAAGTTCTTAATAAATAAATATCAGCCTCCCGGTTAATGAGAGAATTAATGGTACAAGTTATGGGAAACTGGAGGAGGGGAGACAATGGCCACAAACCCAACGGTGAATAATGAGATGCGGATGGGATGATGGTGGCCAGCCTTAGTGGTGTCATCTTCAGAGAAAAGACCTGCCCCCCTCAATCTGCTCAACTACCCCAACGCCTCCAATAGATGAGGTGCTTAACACAAGACCCCCCCCACTGAGGTCTTCCATGCCTGGACTTAACCTCATCGTATCTCTCACTCATAACCCTCAGGCTTTCATCAACTTTCAGCTAAAGTCCCATCTTGTATAAGAACCTCTTTGCTCCCCCAGAAGGTGATGCCCTACCATGGCTCACCCTCGGATAGCACAGGCCCTCAGGACCTAGGGGTCCCTCCCTTCTCTTCCTCATGAGGATTTTCTGGAGGAGGAGCATTTCCCAGATGTTTCAAATGCATAAATGTTTTAAAATGCACAAAATAATATGCACAGGATAACAAAGGAAAATAATTTTACTGAAATACAGTTATCTAGATATTTAAAAAACAAGTTCATGGCCCCCTTGAAATCTGAAAGATCTCAATTTAAGTAAGAATCTTGGCCCTAGTGCATTAAGATCTCTGTAGAGCCTGATTCTGGTAACCAAGGTATGGGATCCGCCCATGGGCAATGTTGGTTTGGAACTTTGCTGGTTACTGTTTGATATAGGCAAGTCACATTTTATAGGATCTCACCTAGGGAGAGCCCTGGGAAGTAGGTGCTACTATTACTCTCATTTTGCAGCAGGGGAAACTGAAGCAGAGATTAAATGAGTTCCCCAAGGTCCCATAGCTTGGAAGTATCTGAGGCCAGATTTGAACTCAGGAAGGTAAGTGTTCCTGACTCCAGGACCGTGCTCCATGCACTACGGCGCCACCTAGCTGTCCGCACACGAGACACGACTAGTGCACATGGGTGATGATGATCTCAGATCGTAGACCGGCCACTAAGGCATTTGGGAGAGGCATCAAGGCCAGAATTGGCTGTCCCTAACTCAGCATCCTCCGATACAACACAAGGAGACTACGACTTATTTGCTGACGGCCGACGGGCTATTCACCAGTTAACGTACGAGGAATTTTGAAAGTGAAAAACCAATTAAAGTGCTAAATTATTTCAGCTATGAAATAGAGAATTCTGATGCCATAGGGAAAACTATCGTGTGTGTGTTTCGGGGAACTGAATGCTGGGGAATGGCATTAAGTGGATGGAATTCATGGGAACATCCCAAACGGGTATTCCTTGGATGAGAACGTGATAGCTAACAATAGCAACAGCTACCATCTATATCAGCCGTTATATAAATATAAATTGGAGCCAAGGTCTTCCTGATTCCAAGTCCAACAACTCCTCTGCCACACCGGGCTGTGTTTGCAACCTTCAATACGTGGATGGAGAAGTTGATAATATCTGTCACTTAACGCAACAGATGTATTTGGAAAAAAAAATCCATTTAGGAAACATGTACAGCTTCCTAACAATTACAGCTGTCCGAAGCATAGTGGGCATCCTCAAGGGTGGTAGGAATGGGTTCCACCTCACTGGAGGCCCTCAAGTAAAGTCTGGCTGATCACTTATCAGGTCTGTGGGAGAGTGGGGATTTTTGTTAAGGCATCAGTTGGATGAGACGGATGGAAGTTCCTGCTCACTCTAGGATTATGGGATTCTGACATTTGCAAAGCACCAAGTTGAGGATGGGAGGTTAACAAGACACTTTCACTCAGATAGGGGAGGCATACATGGACAGGAGGCCGACTATGGTTAGGGTGACTCAGATTTTGTGACTGAAGCCCTATTTTAAATGACCTGGAGAGTCTGTGACTTCAAGGAATCTTCTGCTGTAAAATCAGAATATTCCCCATGGATGGATCCCATAAATTGGTCATCAGAATCAGGCTCTACAGAGATCTTAATAAGCTAGGGCCAGGATTCTTACTTAAGCAGGGATCTTTCCGATTTCAAGCAGTCCACAAACTTGTTTTTTAAATATCTGGATAACTGCATTTCAGTATAATTATGTTCCTTTGTTATCATGCATATTTTATTTTATGCATTTTCAACATTATTCTGAGAAGGGTTCCAAAGGCTTCACCAGACTGCCAGAAAGGTCCAGGACACAAACAAGGTAAAGAGCCCCTAGGGCAATGGCCAAACACAACAGAGAGATAAGTGACTTCAAACACCAGGTTGGCCACAGGGTGTGGCCACAGTAAGTCAAGTTCACGCTGCTTAGGGTGATCAAACCAGTGTGACAATCCCGAGGCTGGGATGCCTGAAGGCCAATGGGAGAGGAGCTGCTAATCAGCATTAGTGGTGGGTGTATTTCCACTGACAAAACTGTGGAGTTCTCTGAAATAATAAGGTAATGGAGTTCTAAGAGTCAATTGTACCAGCAGAGGACCAGAGAGGTGTGGTTGGGCAATGGTTTCTGGGAAAAAGAGCTGGGGGCTTGGCACACTTCCAGGCAGCAGAATTCTATGGAAACCCTAACAGCTGATATTATCACAGGCAGCAGGAGAAACGTGGTGCCCAGAATGAATGAGGTGATAGTCCTGGAGTTCTCTGCCCCCATCAGATCACATCTGGAGTTGTGCGGGCAGTTGGAGGTACCATATTGAAGGAAGGGCGCTGATAGCTGGAGAGCCAGCAGAGAAGGGCAGCTATCAGATGGCAAAGGACCTCATGGTCATGTTGTGTGAGGAGCAGGAGAATGAAGAAGCCTTGGGGTCTGCTAGGGGAGATGACTGACTAAGTATAATTAGAGGAATAGCTGGTATTGATATATTGCTTTAAGGTCTTCTTTTATATATACTTTTTATATTTATATATTGCTTTTAGGTTTTTAAGATTTTTCTATGTATTATGTCTTTCGAGTACATTATCTCATTTCTTTTTTAATGGTTAACAAAAGGAGAATGATTTCTAGACCACGGCAAGAGAAGTACATTCCACGAGGACATGCAAAGAGGACATCTGGAGTTGATTCAGCTAAGAAAGCTACCTTGCCTCAGTTTACCCATTGTGGCTTATTTCTTGTCATAGTTGCAAGGGACCTCAGAAGGCACATAGCCTGACTCATTTACAAGTGAGACTGAGGGAAAAGTGACTTCCCTAGGTCATTCAGAGAGTAAAAGGCAATGCCAGGATTAGGGTTGCCCTGCATGCTGGCTGGGTGGATTTGAACTCAAGTCCTCTGACTTCTAAGTCACTGGTCTTTCCACTGCGTCATGATTAAAGCTCAATAGAAGGAGGAATTTCCCAACAGCTTGGACAAACTGACCTGCCGTATAACACGCTATCTCAGAAGATGCTGAGGCTCCCTTGGGAGGCAATGCGATGCCATGGTCCTTGTGGGACTCTAGCCAAGTCACTCAATCTCTCTAGGGCCTCAGTTTCCTCATCTGTATAATGAGAGGGTCCTTTGACATCCCCTCCAGCCCTAGAGCTATGATCCTGTGACCCAGGTTCAAATGTCGGCTTTGCCACTTGCTACCTGTGTGGCCCTGGGCAAGTCATTCAGCTTCCCCAGGGCTTTGGTTTCACACCTGGAAGTCATCATGTGGGGAATGGATGGATAGCCACCTGCCAGGGATGGGAAAGGCTTTCCTCTTCATTTTGAGGCTGTTCCTTGAGGGTAGTGTAGTAAGCCTGGCAAAGAATAAGCATTTTACTAAATGCTTGTTGAACTGCCTTGGTTTGGATTGCAAAACCTTTTTTTTTTTTTTTTTTGCATGATTCAGTGCTTTTGTTAAAGGAATCCTAACCCCCACCTAAATCTGGACATTTTCACCAGCGGGGCTCTTCCTCAAGCAAAGCCCTTCCTCTGGACGTGTGTCCAGCATCGGGGCTGGCCTTGTCCACCCCTGCAGTCTGTCTCTCTGCCTGCCCTCGGAAACTCTGTTTATCTGAGCGAGGCAAATGGAGACTCTGCTTTTTTCAGAGGAAACATCTGGTTCCAAGAACATGGGAGATGCTGCCGGATGGGTGATGAAGTCAGTAGCCCAGGGGCCAGAGGGTACTATTTCACAGGCTTTCTTTGCAGTCAGACAACAAAACAACCCAACCCAACCCAACCCAGCTCAAGAAAAGCCCTCGAATATTGTCTTTTCCAGCTTCTGTTTACTAGAAAAGTATGCCCAGAGATCTGTTCCTTCTAATCACCCAAGACCTCCGATTCCTAGGCCTTGAATGAGATGCTCACTGAGGTCCATGAAGAATGCATGTTCTCTCAGTGTTCTCAGGAAACTTCCCAGGGCTGTACGTTACAGATGAGGTGCGTGGATACAAGGAATTTCCATACTGGATGTTCATCATATTGATGAAATCACAGGTCTGGACCATCCCCTTGTCCCCTTCTATACCCCCTGCCTCCAAATCATGAAGATGTTTTTTTCTTAAGTCTAAATCTGCCTCTCTCCCTTTTGTCCCTAATTCTGTCATTTGGGGCCAAAGCAGAAAGAGTCTAACCCTTTTCTCTATATTAGAATATTGCTCTTGCTTTCTGCCCTCTGTTTTTCTAAGTACACCCCTATTTCTTCCAACTGATTCTTATATCGCATGAGCTTTTTGCCCGCCATCTTGCTTTCCTTCCCTTAGATCAACGGTTCTCAACCTGGGGTCCACAGATTTCAAGGGGTCTATGAACTTGACAGTCAAAAGATTTTTTCTTCTTATTAGCCTCTAAGGTTTTTATTTTTATTAGCCTCTAAGTTAGCATTTTCTTCAATTATTTAAAAATATTATCCCAAGAAGCAATCCATAGACTGTACCAGATTGCCAAAGGAGTCCATGCTACAACAAACATGAAGGGTCCCTGCCTCCAATATTGTCAGACTTATCAGGGTCCTTCCTAAAAGGTTCTGGGTTGGCCCAGAACTGAACACAATATTTGCTCCACACTTGGTCATGATAGAGTCTGGTGAACTAGGATTTTCCTCATTCTGGACACTATTCAGTCTAATATCATGTTAGTTCTCTTTTTCTAGCTCTTCCCTATATTAAAGGAGTCACATTTATGGTTTAGGGGATTTGGCTGCTTCGCTCATAGTCCTAGCAGGTCAACTGGATGAAGGGCAGGCAGGCAGGCCAAGTTACAATATGTCCACAGGAACGCTCCTATGGTCCAAGACAGCGAGAGTTCTGGAGACTGGCCTGGACAAAGACTAACGGAAAGAACTCGGGATGTTTATTCAGCCTGGACAAGAAAACATCCGATGGGGCTGCAGCATCCATCTTTACATATCTGAAGGCCAAATCAGTATTTCTTTTTTATTTATTTTTTCAAATTCATATTTCCAGACAAGTGATCCGAGTCTGAGTGATCTGAGAATCCCCTGCTTACCAGTTTTCAGGGGCTCCCAGTTGGCTTGAGGATAAAAATGAGCTTTTTAGTCTGCTACTGAAAGCTCTGTATAATCTGGGTCTAGATGACCAGTCCCCTTCTTCTCTTCTAAACTCCAGTCCAACTGGCTTCTCTGTTTTCCTGTAAGTTGACCTTTCCTCTCCTGTCTCTATGACTTGGCAGAGGCCTAAAATGCCCTCCTTTTTCATCTGCACTTCTTGGGATCCTTAGCTCCCTCCAACACTCAGGTCCGGTCACCTCCTACAAGGAGGCTTTCAGGATTCTCCTACTGGTGAGCGCTCCTTCTCTGTGGTGAGCTCTCCCTCCCTCTTCAAAGGATTCTAGATTTCTTTGTTTCCTCCAATAGAATAAAAGCTCCTCGAGGGCAGGGCCTGTTCTCTCTCTCTCTCTCTCTCTCTCTCTCTCTCTCCCTCCCTCCCTCTGTGTTTCCTAAATGCCTTGGAATCAGTCAATTAAGCAACACATATTTATTACAAAATCTATTATGGGCCTGGCTGGAGGCACAGAGAAGGTGTTATGTGATTTTTTTATGAAACTGAACTGATGTCTACTCGGTCTGCTTGGCCCCAAATGGCAGAATTAGATACAATGAGCAGGAGGTGGAGAGTGACAGATTTAGGATCAAACTAATGATAATGAAAACTTTCTAAAAATTAGAGTTGTGCCCCTGTTGATGGACTGGGGATGCAGAAGGCAGCATGCATTGGTCTGTTCTGCTTGGCTAT
The DNA here is from genome assembly GCA_028646595.1 of Phalanger gymnotis. NCBI lineage: Eukaryota > Metazoa > Chordata > Mammalia > Diprotodontia > Phalangeridae > Phalanger > Phalanger gymnotis. The sequence goes on along the minus strand of CM053626.1, from coordinate 321,773,602 downwards.
CCGTGTCTATTTTTCTTTGTATTTTTTTTTTGAATGGGGGGAGGTGGAAGGAGAAAAAAACCAAAATTTTGTTAAGTGGAAAAACATAAAATTGATTTAAAAAAGGGAATTAGAGCCGTCCCCCAATATAATGGGCTCTTTAAGGAGCCAGTGAGTTTCTCTTTCCTGGAGGTATTCAAGTTGGGGCTGGGGCACCATCTGTTGCTATGGAAGGGTTACTTGATCAGGTACAGGCTGAATGAGATGGTCCCTTCCAGCTCTGAGAGTCTGGGATTCTTTGCAACTTTTTCTGTTTGTGAGCATTACTTAGACCATTTGTATCATGTGCAGCTGGTGGGACCTTGCTGTAAACAAGATGGAATCCAGCTTTGAGGGCCAAGAAGACCAGAGGGTGGAGCTGAAGGGAAGCTTTTGGGTCATCCATCAGCGGCTGTGACAGAAAGGATGAGGGAGAGCTCCCCTCCTCCCCCCCAAGGAGCTATATCTTTGTCCCTAATTCTCCTGACTGGGGAAATCTAAACCATGCTGGCAAGTTCCATTTGGAAATAAACAAAAGAGTCTCTTTATTGAGAAAAAAAAATGTCTTTTTTGGAGGGGGTGTATAGAGTCTGCAAAAAGCGAGTCAGTGTGGGAGATGCCTAAGACAGTTAGATTCATTTCAGCCTCAACTGGTAAAGAATTAGGAAGACCCAGACTCATAGGAACAAACGATATCTCCTGGGGGTCACCAGCTGTCTGTGTCACCTACAGGATGGGGTAGAGGATGGGGGAGGGAGGAGCAACCCCAAGAGATTCATTCTCAGGCTTTAGGTTCTGTGACAGATCACTCGTCTGGGCTTGGCTCTTTATCTTTAAAAATCAGAGTGTGATGGCTTCCACCATCCCTTCCTCCTCCAGACCTATGATTCTAAGCCTCTTGACACCTTTGGACTTTGGTTCCCTCATCTGTAAAAAGGAGTGTACTTGGATGGTCTCTGGTCCTTTCCAGCTCCTGATCTCAGATCAGGATCCTAAGCCACTTCTCTGACTCTCAGTTTCCTCAGCGGGAAAGTGCATGTCCCTGGTCCTTTTCTCTCCCACATAGGAGCCATTGGGAGTCAGGTCTGCTCAGGGAGTCCTTTCCATGATCAGGACGCACCTGAGCTAGATGAGGGACCTGTCACGGTCACATTAATAACAAAAGCTCCTGTTTACACAGAGCTTTAAAGTTCACATTTCACACATTATTTCATTTCTTTCTTACAACAACCCCGTGATGCATATGCTAGAGTTACTGTTATTCCGATTTAAAGATGAGGAAAGGGAGGATCAGAAAAGTGATTTGCCTAGGGTCATAAGTATCTCAAGCAGAATTTGAACTCAGGACATCTTGACTCCAACTTCGCTGTTCCATCTACTACCCTTGGCTGCCTGTAGGGGGTGGAGGAAGGATGGACCCAACAACTGAACCATTTGATATGTCATTCCCCCTTTTCTAGGATGTCTGTTAGCACCGTAGCTGAACTGGACTGCCACCACAGCTTGGACTTAGGTGGCTTTGCTTGGTAAGTCGTTGCTATACAGACTATACATGCCCAGCTATGGTGTAGCTTCCGCCTCATTCCCACAGAATGGCAGGACATCCCAAAGCATCCTTAGGCGTCCTTGACAATGGGCCAGGGATCATAGATCATAGGATCGAGAAATGGAAAAAATGTCCAAGATCAACTAGCCAACCTCCTCATTTTATAAATGAGGCTGAGGCCCTAGCAGGCTAAGTGACTTGTCCAAGGTCACACAGATAATAAGTAATAGCGTTAAAATTTGAACCTAGCTCCTCTGACTCCCAAACTAGCCTCTTTCCGCTGCACTGCCCTCCAGCTAAGACTAAATGCCAGCTAGGAGGCTTAATTCATAAAACTCTCCAAATACCAGATATAATATTATACCCTCTGAATTTTCACGGTAGTAAATGGCAAAACCCTAAACACCACCAGCACTATTTCCAATAAAAATTCCTCTTGCCGTAGAATCTTTTTTGGAAAGTGAAAAAAACTGCTTCACTCTGCACTCGGAGTTCATCAGTTCCCTCTCTGGAGGTGGGTAGCATTTCTTATCATGGGACCTTTGGAAATGTCTTGGATCATTGTATCCATCAGGCTTTCAGGGCTGATCATTGCTATAAGTTTGCTGACTGTGTACAATGATCTCCTGGTCTTGAAGTAGATTCTCAAAGAGAAAATCGGTGTCCACTACTTACTGGCCAACCAGCCGAAGGAACACGCAATGGGGCAGGCATTTGAACAATCTTTAAAAAAGGTCAAATGCTGGCTTGGGCTTGAAATTGTCTTGCTTTGCCCTCCACTAAAGCGTGATTCTGGCAGGGCTGGAGTGTGACAGAAGGGGCTTCCTCTCTTCTTACAAGGAGGCTGGGCCTTGCTTCTGGGTCTCCCTAGCGGCTGCAATGAACTTCTCTGCTGATTCTTCAGGGACTTTCACAGCCCTGAACTCAGGAGAGCAGGAACTCCTCCATGCAGGAGGCTCAGGTCAGAGGTGAAGTGCCTGGAGGATCATTTCAGCTAATTGAAATGCAAGGTCAAAGGAGGACCATAGAATGGGAGGAGATAGGGGAGGCAGGGGAGGGGCAATTGAGACCACCCACCTGCAGGTGGCTTTTAATTCTAATCCAGGAGGACCAAATTCAGCCCATTTCTCTTATATAGATAGATGGGTTGGATGAGTTCCATTCCCTAAGTCACAGTTTACCAGGAACAAATGAAAAGGGGAAGGAGGAATTGAAGAAATGCTCTCTATATGCATTGAAATGACTTAGTATTAATGTAACTAGTGACTTGTCAGGATCACCGTTTAATGTGGTTTCTAGCAAAACATTTAACATTTTTTTAAAGAGGGAGGAAAAAGGCTTTTGGACAGTACAAAGTCTATAAGCTTAAACTAAATCAGGGATGTGAAAATGAATTTTGATATGCCCTCCAAGCTAACTAACTGTGGTTAGATCCATGATGATGCTCCATACTAGAGAGGAGAGATTTTCCTTTGTAACTGTGTTCTGGAGCCCCTTCACCTGCTAGAAACCCCCACCGAACAAGTACTTTGCATCTGTTTTGTATGTATCTGTACGAGTCTATGTTGTCACTACCTGGCCAACCTGTAAGAGGGTAGGGAATGTTAATTCATTTTTATCTTTGTACCCCCAGTGACTTGTATATAGTATGTATATATATTATACACATATGTATACATACACATACATATATTAGCATATAGTAGCATATATATGTATACATAGTAGCATATAGCAAGTATATAGTAGGTGTTTAATCAATCCTTGCTGATTGATCCTAGCTAGAAGGTCATAGGATAATAAGAGATGTAAGAGACCTTTCAAGGTCATCTCTAGTCTAACAGATTCATTTTACAATTGAGGAAACAGGGTCAGAGTGGGTAGTGACTCAGCCATGATCACACAGGTAGGAAGAGGCTTGGCCTTGGATTTAGGGTCCTCTGGGCCCAAATCCAGGAAACTTCCCAGAGCATCTTGCTGCTTCCTAGTCACATGTATTCGTGTCTTGCCTCACGTATAGAATTTACATCCCATGAGAGCAGGGGCTTTGTCCTCCTGAAATTTTTCATTGCTACCATTACTGCTCATGATAGTCTGCCCATGAGAGGCAGGTGACCAGTGTTTGTGGTTTGATTGCCTGTAGTATTTTGAAGTCCAAGTGAGCCTCTGGCAGATGTGATCCTCTCCTGCCCCCCATCCCAGAATCTCCTCACTGCCCAAAGCTCAAAGTTGGAAGGGACCTCAGTAGCCATCAAATCCAACCTCGTCCAATCTCTGCTCATCATCCCTGACAAATGGCCATCTGGTCTTTGCTTAAAGGCCTCCAGTGACTTTCAGGGTAGGAAAGGACCTTAGGAGCCAACTAATCCAACCCTGACCCCCAACAGAACCCACTCCGCAACAGTCTCAAAACATGGCCGCTCAGACTTTGCTATGAACAATGGAGGGGAAGCACATCAGATTTGGTTATCCCAGGACCTCTCACCATCCGCCGGTCTCTGAAGGTGGGCTGTGTAGCCTACACCTGCATTTGTGAGTTTCCCAAGGTGGAAGGAAATAAATCATATTGCTTTCGAGTCAGGCAGTGAAATCATTTAGTAAGCAAAGGTTACAGCAGCTGTGTCTTCTTTGTCAACAAATCAGGTCCTTGCCAAGCCAAGTGATTCTGGTAATTACCCAAATGGTAATTCAGTTTTAAATCGCTTTTCAGACACTGCGATGCTGCTGGGGATGAGGAGCAGGGATAGGGCGTGGGTGGCCAGGAGGGGTGGCCTGTCTCATTTGTCATCCCAAAGACAAAAGACAGCCCAGCCCTAGGCCGAGTCTTTGTTTGGGTCTACCTTGGGAGATTAACTGGTATTGCCATTTGTTACCCTGGTAGGGAAATATTAACATTCTTTTTTAAATCAACAGTTTTGCTTAATGGCTCACACTGTAGAGATCAACGTAAATCATGAAAAACTGCTGAAATAATCATTGCTTTTCTGTTGTTTGGGGCAGGCTCTATGGATATCATTTATTAGAAGTGCATGGGGTCAGACTGGAAGGGGCCCTCAAGGCCATCTAATCTGGCCCTTTCATTTTATGTAGAAGGAACCTGTAGCCCAGAGTGACTTGCCTCAGGTCCTTCAGGTCCTAAGTCACAGGCTCATAGACTGAGATTGGTTGGACCTCTTATCCACTCTGCCACGAAGCAGGGAGGGGCCTCCTGCATTGAGTGTGTGAGGTTGGACTAGAGGACCACCAGTAAGATTCTGGGGGGCCAAGGACTGTTTCTGTTTATTTCTGTATTGCCAACACCTACCATAGTGTCTCCACAGAGCAGTAGGCATTTAATAAATGCACGGTGCTTTTTTTCATCAGACCATATTTAATTTTCTGAATGTAATTATTCACTTCCAGCCTTCTCATCCAGCATGAGTTATCAGGTTTTCTTGCCCTGTTATTCCATATACACACTCAGCATGCCACAAGGCAGAGAACATTGACTCTGTAGTTAGGAGGCCTGGGGTGAAATCCCATTTCTTGCTTTACGTTTGTCACTGTGGCCCAGTCACCCTCCCTGGGTCTTTGCTTCCTCCTCTGTAAGTCAACAACCATTTATTATTTTTTTTTGTTTTTTTTTTTGGCAGGGCAATTGGGGTTTGAACCTAGCTCCTCTAGTACATGTGTCAAGTGTCTGAGGCCATATTTGAACTTAGGTCCTCTTGACTCCAGGGTCAGTGCTCTACTCACTGCGCCACCTAGCTGCCCCAACAACCATTTATTAAAAGTAACCATGACATGCCAGACACTGTGCTGAGTGCTATAACGTGAGGAGGCTGGGCTACGTGGCCTCCATGGTCCCTTCCAGCTCTAGAGCTGGGGTCCTTTTATTGAAAAAATGCCTGTTAGTTGATTTACTGTCTCTATTTTTAACACTTTCATGAAGCATCAAAAGGTCATCTCTGCTTCTTTCATAGAATTCAATTGAACAAGCATCCATTAGGCACCTCCTCGTGCCAGGTACCGGGTGTACAAAGACAGAAATGCAACAATCTTCATCCTCAAGGGACGTACAATTTATTGGAGATTTGAGGGTGATTTAGGGTTCCCTAGTTTGACCTCTTTCTTTCAACATTCCTGCCAAAGACATTCCAGCCTATGCTTGAGTACCCACTCCCTGAAAGGCAACCCATTCTAGCTGTAGTCAGAAAATCATTTTTGATAGATGAACCAGAATCTTCCTTTCTATAACTTCTATCCATTGGCATTCATTCTGCCCTCCAGAGAGCAACAGGCAGCACTGATTTCTTACATTTTTTATAGGAAAATGAAAAGAACTTTATAAGGCAGCTAGGGGATGTGATGGACAGAGAGCTGGGTCTGGAGTCAGGAAGATCTGAGTTCAAATCCAGCCTCAGATACTGACTAGCTGTATGACCCTGGGCAAGTCATGTGGCTTCTCTTTGCCTCTATTTTCTCAATTGTAAAATGGAGATAACAGTACCTCCTTCACAGGATTATTGTGAAGACAGAATAAGATAGTATTTGTAAAGCACTTAGCACAGAGACTGGCAGATGATAAATAATAAATA
>CM053626.1:321726371-321767361 GCA_028646595.1 Phalanger gymnotis | reverse complement strand
TCAGGGGTTGGACTAGACATCCTCAAAGGTGCTTTCCAGCTTTAACTGGATGATCCTGTGATCCTACTGGACCACATTCCTTTGTCTTTGTTTTCTCTTTTGGAGGCCAGTTGGTCAGTCCCTGGGGCCTGCTGAGAAATAAAAAGGCTGTAACAGTCACTCTAGGACTCTTGGTTTCTAATGGGTTAATACATGTCCAGAACATACCTGTCCTTACAACTCAGATAACTCCAAATGAAGGACTAACTTGTGTCAGCTCTGAGAAGAGAGGTCACATGCAAAGTCACCGGCTCGCAAGCCGCTTCCAGGTTTCCACTGTGAAAATGCCAATGAAATATCTCCTTTCTCTTATGAACAAAACATCCTCTCAAAAGACAGCAGTGCATTTGGAGACAGATTAGCTTGTCCAAACTTTGAAAATCCCCAAGGAGCATTTTCAAACATAATGGCAATTTATCAATTTACTTCCAATATTTGAGATGCTGAAATAATTTTCCTTTATGATGATTTTTTATGGCCAAAGCAACGATATATCCATGAGCACCAGCAGTTGATAATACAACCATGGAAGTCTTCTTTAAGACATAAAATACCACAGAGGCTACCAATATTTTTCAAAAGAAAACACTGATGGGTGTCTGTCTATGCGATGTCAAATATCAGAAAGTAATATACAGTCACACCCAGATGGCTGAATGCATGATATCTGTTTAATGTCCTATGTATGTCTGTATGATATCAGACATAGGGATTTAGGGAGGGGTGCTTGGGTTGGGGAGGAGGGTGGTTGGGAAAGAGGGTGGTTGTCTTTAAATATCTGAAGAGCTATTGCTTGCAAGAAGTATTCAACCTGTCCTGCTTGGCCCCAGCCAATAGAACCAGGAGCAATGGAAGGAAGCTGGAAGGGGGAGAGTGTAGGCTAGCTGTAAGGAAGAGTGTCCCCAGAGTGGAATGGGATGCCCTGGGGGTGAGAGGTTCTTCCTTATTGGTGCCTATAATGAAAGGTGGCCAGACCGCTTGTTAGCAATGTTGCAGAGGGGCTTCTTCTTGGGCAGAGATTGTATTAATTGGCACCAGAGTCCTTTCCAATAATAAACGCTTGTTTGCCGACTGACTTCAGAGTTCTGTGACTGCAATTTTGATATGAATGCCTGCGTTCCTTATTTTTTATCCCTTATGCTTGGCATTATGATGAAAATTTTGTTGGGCAGCTAGCGGGGTGTAGTGTGCATGATAGAGCTGAATGTGGAGGAGGGAAGCCCTGAGTTCAAAACCGGCCACAGACGCTTACCAGCTTGTGACCCTGGGCAAGCCACTCCACCTCAGCTTCCTCAACCATAAAATGGGGACAATAACAGTATTTAACTCCCAGGTTATAATAATAGAACCACCCCAAGGTGGTTGTGAGGACTAAATGCAATATTTGCAAAGAGCTGTATGACATTTATATTGCTTATAAAGTGTTATATAAATGCTATTATTATCATACACAGAGAAATATAATTATAGGATCATAGATTTAGAACTGAAAGGACCTCAGCGGTCACTGAATTCAACTCTCTCATTTTACAGCTCAGAAAACTAAGACCCAGAGAAGGATCACAGAGAGAGACCAGAAAAGGTCCTCTGGGGCCACAGAGCCCAGCTCCTCATTCTAAACATGAGGAATGTGAGGTATGGAAGGAGACTGACTTGCTCAGGCTTATACAACAAAGACCAGAAGCAAATAAATTAGAATAAAGTATCTTAGATTTGGGAGGCCATAGAATTCAAGCCTCTTGTTTTACTTGTGAGGAAATGGAGCACCACGATGGGGGTTGGGGAGGGGGCTCATGTGTCACAGGATGAGAGGGCTATAGATGTGAAGATGGAAGGGACCTTGGAGTTCATCCAATGTGGCCCCTTGATTTTACAAATGGGGAAACTGAGGCCCAGAGGAGAAGCAAATTACCCCAGACCACAATGAGAGTCAATGACGGATTCACTTGGATTTGAACTCAGCTCCCCACTCTTTCCACTATAACATGCCACCAGAGGAAGGAATCTGCTCAATGGGGCTACCCAGGCTGTGTTATTTGTCTCTTATATGGAACTATAATCTGGATGGAGCTTAGGGTCAGAGGTCAACATTGCAGATTATTGCCTGTGCAAAAAACCAAAAGGACAGTTTGATATAATTTGCAAGCTACAGTTTTCTGGGGGAGAGAGGTGGCTGGTATTTAACGAAGTAATGGGTGCACAAAACTACTTGAAAAAGCCCTTTCGAGCAACAGAACAAAAGAAAACCCCCAAATCCAGGAGAACTGTTGTCTGTGTGAGGTCAGTTTTCTTGAACTATAATGGAGAAACCCGAGTGGCTGAAGATATTAACAGCACATCCTGAAAGCCTGTTTTCTCTATTTTGGCTGATTCTGGGGAACTTAAAGTCATTTTTCAAATCACAGGGAAGACTTGGGCATCACAAAGTCAGCGCTGAACTTGGAGAGTTTTATGGGAGGCGCTGAAGAGGGAGGCTCCTATCTCAGTGCTCGGACGAGAGCTGGATTCCCACAGATGAAGGAAGATGTTGGGAGTGGAAGAGTTAATTCTCTCTCCTCCTCCTCTTCCTCCTCCTTCTTTTCCTCTTCTCCCCTTACCTCTCCCTCCCCCCACTCCCACCCCAGCTGCCTGTACTGCTGGTGTACTTTCTGTGACCCTGCTTAATGCAGGGAAGGCCTCAAACACAATGTCCTGTAACCTGTACTGTTGACATAGCCATAAAATAGAACCCTTTACACATGGAGCAAACAGTCCCGGCGCGGCAAATCCATCCTGCTTATGGGCACCTCGTCACTTCTTACAGGCAGAGATTAATAGGAAGCAATAGAGGAAGCCTCTGGAGGTGACGTAGGCATGCACTGGGAACACACACACAAAAGCACAGACCATCTCTGACACAGTGGTAGTGTTTGGGTGGCAAGCACGTGCGGGAAAGGTATGCCTCATGCCCACTTAAGACAAGAGAACAGATGCTCAGGTTCCCGGCCTGAGTCAAGAAACTTCTTTTTCTCTCCCTCCAATGTTGGAGAGCAGTTTTTGCAGAGTTCCAACTCCCTTGACTCGGTTTACCTTTTGACCCCAAATGCCTAGCATTGTTTCTTAACTGGTAACAGCCATTATGAAATAACTGGATTGCTCTAACTAGTCATTACCCTGAAAGACAATTGTGAAATGATTCTAACACAACAGCTCACTCTATTCTGAGACACGATTTTCTTGCCTACCTGAGCACATATCATGGTCTATTATAAATGCTGCCCCCGCCCCTGACTTAGTGCACCTTACATCTGGCTTGAGTTAGTCACTAACAAAACTGCCAACAACTGTTTTTTTGGACCAACCCCAAGAATTCAACAGGGCTCATAAAACCTTTTCTTTTTCCCAGAGGGACAAACAACAAACACAAAAAAGGTCAGCCTGGGCTCCGTTATGAAAAATAAGAGCCACTGGTTTCCCAGCTCCCACAGTCAAATCAAGCAATAACAGTGGCAGGACGTGACTTGCTTTTGCTCAAGTGTGGCTGACTTCCTGGCTCAACCTCTTGGGGAGATACAAGGCAAGAGATTCTGAACATCAGTTACAGTCTCTTCCTGGTACCTGGAAGGTTTCCATACCATCAACTGAAGCAGCCCTAGCAGGGAAGCTCTCTCTTTCTAGTCCCTAAATGTTACAGGCAACATTTTTCCTTCATAAGTCCTAAGGACACATAGGAAATCAAGGAAGCAGGACTGGTTGGAGTTGGGGGCTCTATAGAAGGATGAGACAATGTAGCTGGCTGTGCCAAGAGACCAGTGGAAATGCACCAGATACAGAAAAGAGGAGATCGGCCCACCTGTGTCTGTTGAGGGATATTTACAAAGCTTGGATCCCGGGGTCCAACACTGACGAATCGGTTTGCGGGGGAGGTGCTGGGTGTCGAGTAGGCTGTGAAGGGAAGGGACACATGCGTTCAGGAAGCAGCACCAGAATGCACACAAACAACACCAGAACACACATTCTCAGAGCCCAAGCAGCTGATTAACAGAGAAATGGGCACACGTTTTAGCTAGCGAGGCTTTGGGGCTAGTAAGAGCCATCTGGAAAATAACAAAGAAGGAGTAAGTGGAGGGAGGGAGATCATTTTTCAAATGACTGGTAGGTAAAAATACATTTTTTAGGGACATCTTGGCTTCCTCCCCCTCCCCCCACCTCTTACCACTGAACAAATTAGGAGATTAGGATGTGTTGGCAAAGAGCCTCATCTGAATTTTACCCGAGTGCCTGCACGCGGCACCCTTGGCCTTTAGAGCACAGGGAAGAATGAAATGAAGTCAGAAAAACAGCGAAGCTGTTCATTTTATAACCCGGCTTTTCACCCTGCATTTCTGAAAGTCACAAAACATTGGTGTAATGTTATAATCTGGATAAAGCCTTAAAAAATCAGGAATTCAAGAATTCTAGGGGAAGAATAAAAAATCCACTTGAAACGAGCTACCTTTCCAGGGCCCACACGGTGCCTAGCACCTTTATGCCATATAAAGTAGAGCCTCCAGAAAAGAAAACCCTCACCACCTGCATGTACATCGCACTAGGAGCTAGCCAAACTGCAGGTGCCCAGTGCCACATTGAAATGGCTTCATCTTCCCTCTGCTCTTCACAGTGACCTCAAAATTTTGCCATTTTCAAGGGTTTCACATTACTTTCATTCAAAGACATTAATATAATTTAGAACTGGGTCTTGTGAAATTATTTTTAATATATATTTTGATAACTTTATTTCAACACAATTGATTTCCTTTTATAATTCTGTATTTTATTTTATGCATTAAAGATAGTACTCTGAGAAAGGATCCATAGGTCTCACCAGATTGACAAAAGGGATCCTTGACACAAAAGTTTCAGAACATCAGATTTAGTGGGTTCCATTACTTAGTCTTGTTTTAACTGGTTTTTGCCCCTGCCATGACAGATCAATGAAAGCTCGTGGACAGGAGACCTACAGGATGGCGGAGCTTGGAGGAGTAGTGACCTTCACCTTTGGAGGAATCATCAAAGGGTCATAGATGTAGATAGGGCGGAAGGGACCATAGAGGTCGATAATGAAGAGATTATGGACTAGAGGGCCGTAGTTCTAGGGATGGGAAGGGCCTAAGAGGACATCACGTCCAACTCCCTCATTTTTCAGGAGAAGAAACTGAGGCCAAGGTAGGTCAAGTGATTTGCTCAAGGTCACATAGGTAGTATTTGAAGAGACAGGAGCCAGAGCAAAAATGGAGTAACTGGGACGTGAAGTCATCATGGAATAATAACAGGCTCCCAGGATGACAGGTTTAGAGCTGGAAGGGCCCCGGGGTCATCTGAGGCCCAGAGAAGTGAACAGCTTCCCCAAGGTCGCCCAAGTAGGAAGTGGCAGAGCCTCTGTCTGAACTTGCCTCCTCTGGCTCCAAAATCCAGGGCTTTTCAGTAATAAGCGCACCTCAGGGAGGGCAGGTGGCTGTAAGGAATGGTGACCAGGAAGGCCTTTTGACTTGAGTTTGAGCGTTATAAGGGACACCCCAGGCGCCACTCAATATTTTAAGATGCTTAACACAGTGCCTGGAACACTGTAGGTGCTTGTTGACTTAGGGACCATGGAGAGGAGGTGGTGGGGAAAGGGCACATTCTGTTAACCAGATCAAAATGAAAGGCTTATCTTAAATCTTAAATCAAAGCCAGCTCTCTTCCAGAAAACACCAGAGAGTTAGCCTTTTATGGGAATTCTGCTGCAACGACTATGACAAAATCATTTCCAAAACACCTAAAAACAATTCAAAAGAAACATTTTTTCTTTGGATTAACTGTAAGCTATGCCTTCAAATACAAGGGTGACAGATTCAGTCATGTTTGAGAGCAAGGGTAGTAGGCTGGTCTGTTGTTTTTTAAAGCATTTTGCCAGATTGTTTCCCATAGGGAATGGAGAGTAGGCTTACCCTATTTCTATTTTTTTTCTCATACAGATGTGTTCCCAGGTCCTATTTCCTTTGTTAGATACATCTTGAGATGAGATTTTTTGCCATGACTAATTTAAGTGCCCTTATAGTCTTTCTTGGTAGGTTGTTATGCCTTCTAGCTGGGCATAGGGACATTTTAAAAGTTACATTAAATGGCTATTTTATGGACAGGGCTGGAAAAACCATTCATCACATAAATTATTCCTAGTAATAATTTTTCCATCTAATGAGAGAAACAGGGTAGCATTAGTAGGTGCCAGTGAAATACTTTCATAATGAATGTTTTGTTGTCATAGCATTTTTGGCAATGGGCTTCATTGTGTATCTATATCTTTCTTTTTTTTTTTTGATTTTAAACATGAACAGTTAGTATGCTGCAGAACATCTGAAGGTCTGTAGCAAATTGCACAGATGGAAGATTGATGAAAGGAAATGGATAAAAATGGACATAGATAAGAGGGTGTGGAAGGGATCTGATTGGCACCAGTGTGCGTGGGGTAGGATTGGAACCAAGGGAGGGAGATGAGATGAGATCACAGATGCATGGAAGCCCCGAATCACCTAAAGGTAGCAAATGGTGTACTTTGGCATCTAGTGGAAAGCTGCAATTTCAGAGGACCAGAAGTGACAAGATCCTATGTCTAAAGCTAGAGGCCTATGGCCCAATCTCTCTCTCTCTCTCTTTTTCTTTTTTTTTTTTTTTACAGATAAAGAGACTAAAGCCCAGGGTGGGGAAATAACACAGGAAAAGAGGAACCTAGATTTGGAACTGGGAGGGTCTCAGAGGCCTTCTAGTATAGCGCTCTCATTTTCAGATGAGGAAATGGAAATTGTAGGTGAAATGACTTAGGATAATGAGATCTTAGATCTGGGGCTAGAAGTCCCTCAGGGGTCCTCTAGTCTAATTGATTTTGCAAAGGAAAACTCAGAGACTCAGAAAGGGTGAGGTGCCCAAGGTCACCTAAGTAGTAAATGGTTGAGGCAAAATCTGAATATGGGTCTCTGTATCTAGATCCAATCTATTTCCCCCCATATTCCAGGTTTCTTTCTTTTGCATCCCCGATTAGAAGTTGCTGGAGAAAACTTGTAATTCTTTCTAGGGAAAAGCAGCGATTTTCCCCTTCCCCATCATTTTCTGGGAAAGCAGACTAGGCAAGAATACTCCGCTGAGTTGAGATTTTCCTGTTTGCAATCTTCGGTTTCAGGTGGTCAAGTTTTAAGAAATTCCAGGAGCAGCGCATGTCTCTGAATGGCCAGCTCCTGGCACAATACCGGGCCCACAGTAGGTGATTAATAAATGCTTGCCGAATTACATTCAGTGTCCTGGGTGTTCTAGGACTGCCTTGTATGACGCAAATTCTCCTCACTATGAATTTAATTCAATTAAATAACTCATGAGGGAAAAATGGGGGCTGGGAGGAGTATTGGGGAACATTGAAAGAAATACCCTTTCAGGCTGGTTAGTGGGTTAGGACATTATTCATTCTTTCACACTTGAAATGTTAGACGGGTTAAGGAAGAATATGAGGGGAGTGTAAGTTAAGGTTAGAGTTTCAAATTAAAGCAAAGCAGCTGGTGGTTGGGAACTCTATCCCATTAACCTCTGGTTTTGAGACCCCGGGAAAACATCATAGGACCCCAATTAACCTATACACACTTATATGGTGGGATGTTCGTAGAAATTTCTACCATAATGTCATAAAGTGAAAAGCAGTGCGGCACAGAAGAGATATGGCCATCCTTGGAGTCAAAAGACCTGGATTCAAGTTTTACCCTGAAATGTAATGGCTATATGGTAGGGTCCAAGTGACCTATGCTTGTGGTGCCCCCACACAACTCTTTAAGGTTGTAAGTTACAGACCGGTGGACAAAACTTGTATCAGCAGACAGTTTTCCATGCCAGGAGATTTCCCTATTGATGAAATCACAGGTTTAGACCAAAGGAAATAACAGAAGAAAAGACAAAAGACCAAAGAAGAGAGAAGGGAGAAAAGAGAGGAGAAAAGGAAAGAAGAAGAAATGGGAGAGGGGAGAGAAAAAGGAAAGATGAGAAAGGGGAAAGAGAGAAAAGAAGGCGAAGAAAGAAAAATCTATATTATTGTTTTCACAAATAAGGATTTCTGATTTCTTACTGTAGCATCCCTTCCTTCAACAGTAGAAATACTAATTAAATACCTAATATATGCATGAGCACTGGCTTAGGGTGTGTGGTGAGGGAAGCTTAAATTATAAACTTGAGAGTAGGGATTCTTTCTCTTCTCTCTTCCGCAGTACCTAGCACAGTGAGTGCCTGGTACACAGTGGCACTTAATAAATATTTCTTGAATTGTGGTACACAGAAGGTACTTAATAAATACTTCTTGAATTGAATCTAAGCCAGTTGATTTCCTATACTTGTTTGACAACTCCACACATTGGGGCTCCACTTTCTCACTGCATGGTAAAAAACTCTCCCACGTGATTCATTTTCATGTTTAAAACAAGTGATCCATCGTCCAGCGAGAGGGAGCCCTGTGCGTGCTCAGTGAAACTCAAAGAAAATCGGGCACTTAAATGCACTCAAGTCTGGGAAGCAGAGTCTATCAGGCTTAGTGCACTGTTTGAGCCTTCTGGGAAAACAAAGGGAGCTCAGGGAAATACACTCCACAGAGTGCCTGCTTCTGGGAAAAGATGGGATCAGGAAAGAAGGGAAGGAACTCACATTAAGCCTCCATCATTTTTGCTGCATGCTGCTGTGCTGGGCAGCTCTGGAGCTTACAGCTGGTTAGGTTCTGTAAGCTGGGATGATATCATGGCAACTCAGATTTTCCTATTGAAACAATGGGGTTGGAGAAGAGGCGACACTTTGTTCCTGACAAAGGAGGACGAGGTGCTCCTCAACTTTCTCTAGTTGTGGCCACAAACACCCTGCTTACTCCAGTAACATGACTGATCTATGCAGTACAGAGCTTGCTGAAGCATCTATAGGAACAGCAGCTCCCTTCTGGGGCAGGGGGATGTGGAGAGGAGAGAATAAGCACATTAACAGCACCTACTATGTGCCAAGAACATGATAGGTGCCATACAAATGTGTTAAGCATCATCATTCCATCAGATCTGTAGCCTACTTTGAGGCTGCAAAATTCTTCGTGGATATACTGATTTTCACAACTCAAATTGTCCTATTTCCTCATAATTCTTCCTCTGTTTTGACTGTAGGAAATCAAAATGTAAAGATACATTTTTAAAAACCAGTCAGGAAATTCAGAAGGGCTCAGGATCATAAAAGTTAAGAGTTCAAAGGGATGTACATTAGAGGTCACTCTGTTCAATCCCTTTCTTTTCCAGATGGGGAAACCAAAGCTCAGAGAATTTAAGAGACCTCCCCAAGGTCATGAAGCTAATAATTGGCAGAGATAGGATTTGAACTGAGGTCTTTCGACTTCAAATTTAAAACTTCCTTACTGTAACATTCTTCCTTCTTGTGGAAAATGCTCAAAGCTGTCCCCTTGGAAGTCTATGCACTTAATAAAATTATGTTGTCACTACTCAGAATATTTGGGACCTTTTCTTTTAGAAATGCCTTTGGATACAGTTTAGTAGTCATAAGAAGTAGGCCAGAAAGTGTCTCAATACTTATTAGTAAATGAAGACATTTTTCCTTGGTCAGCTCCAATTGAGACAATTCCATACAAGAAATTGTTCAATCATTTGGGACATGTTTAGTCTGGAGGAGATAAGACTTGGGGAAGAGGTCGCCTTAAACATCTGAAGGAATGTCATGTAAGAGGGATTAGAATTGTTCTTGGTCTTAGAGGGAGCAAGAAATAAGGAGAAGCTGCAAAGAGGCAAAAGAAAGTTTGATGTCAGGAAAAAAATTTACTAATAATTCGTTGTGGTTGAGTCATTTCACTTGTGACTGACTCTTTGTGACCCCATTTGGGGTTTTCTTGGCAAAGATACTGGAATGTTTTGCCACTTCCTTCTCCAGCACATTTTACAGATGAGGAAACTCAGGCAAACAGGGTTCAGTGACTTGCCCAGAGTCACACAGCTAATGTCTGTGGACAGATTTGAACTCAGGTCTTCCTGACTCCAGACCCTGATCTATCCACTGCAGTGCCACCTAGCTGGGTGTCCCTGGGTGTCCATATGGGCTGCCTTGAGTGGTGGTAGGTTCCTTCTCACTGCAGGCTGGATGACCAATTCTAGAGGGTCTGGTAATGCACAGGGTCAACGAGATGATCTCTAAGCTCCCTTCTGTCTCTTCGATTCCACGATACTTTGAAGTGACTTTTGGAAGGCGAGGTATCCTCCCTTGATGGCTTTTGAAGAACCTTATTCAGGGAGGTCAAAGCCGAGTGGCTGCTCTCTCTCTTACCTTTCGCACAGAAAGGCTTTTCTGGGTCCCCAGCAGCCATCTCAGCAGTGTGAGGAGCCTCCCCTTAGGTCTTGAAGACCTACCTGTCTTCCAAAGGCATGAGCCTACCTTTACTCAAGTCATCATCTCCTCCTCTAAGCCTTGACCCCACTGCGCCTTCACAGTTTGAAAAAAAAGATTCAAAGCTGTAGCTTGAATGGAGCGCTTAGAACGCTCAGTCTGGTTCTGAATAGACTAAACCATCAGTTTTCTATCTCAGCCAGGAGTCTGCATGTTGCCTTCAGAAGGAATGATGTAATCCTCATCTGAGAGGGGATTTCTCCTTAACCAGCCACTTCTGGTTATTTTTAAGGCTTGTGTGAGTAGAAATGAAGGATGATTTTTAAAAAAATAAATAAGGGAGGCAGCTCGCTATAACAAAGGACAATTAAAAAGAGGCAGGAGACCCACCAAATACCCTCAGCTTAACCACTAACTAGTTCGGTGACGCAGGGCAGTCACAAGGACTCTCCGAACTTTGATTTCCTGATCTGTAAGAAACATGGGTTGGACTAGTGAACTTCAAGGTCCTTCCCAGTTCTAAATCAAGGATCCCATAATCCTCAGCACTAAAGTTCCACATGCCAATCAATAGGTACTTTCTAGGAATCTCTATCAGAACAACTTACACATCCAAATGGGCACAGTCCTTCAAAGTAGTCCCCTTGGGGAGACTATCCACTTATTCCAATGAAGCTTACCCTATTCAAAATGTTTTAGGAACTCCCTTTGTGAATGGATCGTAGATTCGGCGCTCAAAGGGGGCTTAGAGTTTATTTGAATCTTACTTTACAAAGTGAAACCCAGAAAGGTTGGAGTAACTTTTTGAAATTCATACAGGTAGTGACAGTCAGAATTTGAACTCAGGTCCTCTGGCTCCAAATCCGGTATTTTTTCCTGCTGCACCAAGACCATTGTCTTTAGCTACACAGAAAAGTCATGACTTAATAAAAGAATATGATGCTCTCCTTTGGCCAAATGCCTTTTTATTTCCTCCTCTTGAGAGAACTAGGTGGAGCCATAGTGCATAAAGCTCCGGGCCTGGAGTCAGGAAGATGCATTTTCCTGAGTTCAAATCTGGCCTCAGATACTTACCAGCTGTGTGACCCTGGGCAAGTCACTTCCCCCTGGTTCCCTCAGTTTCCTCATCTGTCAAATGAGCTGGAGAACGGAATAATAAACCATGCCAGGATCTTTGCTAACCCCAAATGGGGTCACAAGACTCAGACATGCCTGAAATGACTCAACAACACCAACAACTTGCCTTCTTTCCCTGCTGGTTCAGCTAGCTTCTACTCCCTAACTTCTTCTTCTGCTGATAGAAACAAGGACCGTGCAGATGCTGGCCGGAGCTGAGAGGTCTGGGTAGGGGGCATGAACAGACTGAGCTTGTCCAAGGCAGGAGGCATGCAGACTGATCTAAGTCCCCCGGGTGCTGCTCCTGAACCTTGGGAGAAAAGGTTGTGATTGCCTGGCCTTGTGATTAGCTCAGGACTGCCCTCCTGAATTATTGAGGGGCGGCAGGTGCCAAGCTTCATTTGAGGAACGTCCTGCCCCAAAGTGCCCTCGGTTCTCTAAATACAGAGAAGGAAGGTGAGCAGAACAGGAAGAAAAGAAAATCCACTCAAGTCCAATAGTGATGGAAGGGGAAATTTCAGTGGAATGAACCCCCAGGGGCCCCGGGGAAAGGAACCCTGCAGAGGAACCTGACGAAAAGAGGAAGCTCAGTGTGCTGACCAAGCATGAATGTGGCTGGCCCACAATCACCTGGAGCACACAGCTCTGATCTATGCCGCAGGGTGGTGAGTTAGGCTGGGCCGTGGCCACAACCCCCCCTCCTCGAGGAAATAACAAAACTAGGAAGAGGTCTCATGTTCTGTGATCGCCCCAACTCTGAGGAACCTAGATCACCTGACCAGGCCTGTGAGCTCCTAGAAGGTGGAAAGCCCTCCATTGTTTCTGCTTCATATTAAGTCCTTCTGGTGCTACTTCTGTGAATGCTTGCTGAGGAAGAACTGCCATTGAGAGCCTACGTGAAGGATGGAAGCTCCTGCACCTGGTGGTGCTCAGGAGGCCTTCCAGATCTTGTACCAGCTGGCAGGGCCATCGTGCTCTCATTTACTGTAGAGTAAGGGATTCTTAACCTTTTTTGTGGCATGACCTTTTGGGAAGTTGAGTGAGGTCAATGGGTGCTCTTCTCAGAACAATGCTTTTAAGGGCAAGAAATAAAATAGCCCTTTGGGCTGGTTCACGGGATGATAGATTCTGCCCTGCAAGTGAACTGAGGAAGTCAGATTCAAATCTAGTTTTTTCCTGACTCAACGTCTAGTGCTTTTTCCACTACATGATAAAAAGAACACAAGACCTCCTCCTTCCTGCCTCCCCCACCACACGCATGTCCACATACACACGTGTGCAAACATGCACACACACACAATCATATACAAATACCCCAAAGCCATCTGAGATATGGTACCTATTAAAGGGTGGATGGAACTTCCCTGATGCCTGATGCTTTCCTCTCTGGTAATTAAGTAGGGCTTTTCTTTGTCGTTATAATAAGAGAAAGATGTGCGTGGTGGATGTGGTGATAAAACTAGTGTAAAACTGAAGCAGACAGTGGGACCTCCAAGCGCTAGGGTCCCTTCCAGCTTCGAAGCTGTGATCCTAGGAGCCTACTGGTTGGGGATGGCTAATCAAAATGGCTTTCTTCCATCTGCTCTGTATGCATGCCTCTCCCATTAGAATGTTAGCTCCTTGAGGGCAGGGACTGCTTTCCCCTCTTCACTGTGTCTCTAGGGTCTGGCTCAGCATCCCACACACAGTAAATGCTTACTAAATGCTTGTTGATTGACTAATGCCAGCGAAGTAGAATCCCTGGCTGCTAAGATACGACAAAACCAAATTCTTTTTTTTGCCTGAAGAACAGAAAGAAATTCCAGCCTAACACAAATAGCCATCCTAATTTCCAAGTGACTATGGGAGGACCTGAACGCTCTACATTCAAAGGGATTAAGTAAAGAACCAAGAGAAGGCCAGGCTATCTAAACAGATCTGAAAGATGATTTCTGGTGGTTCCCTAGTTAGGTAGGGAAAGATATGATAGAAGCGACTACAGTGATGCCTCTAGCCCAGTCAGTCTTTGGAAGGAGGACCCCTCTCCCCTCCCCGGCCACCCAAAGGTGAGATGGGTCAGAGCACTAGGCTGCCTCTCCTGTCCCACTGGGGTCTTTTCTCATCAGGCTGCCCTCTGATGCTCCGCAGGTTATGGCCATCATGATGATGCTGCCAGCCAGAATGGAGGCGTAGCTCATGCTGAGTGACAATTGTGTTCTTCCATGGAGAGGCAAGGAAGGGAAAAAGCCTTTGCTGTGATTCCCTGTTTAGGATGGTTCTGAAATGAGCATTGCCTTTAGGTTAAGACAGCTTCTATATGCACAGATGGGCAGCAGGGGCAAGACAAAGAACAACGGACACTCATACAGTACTTTAAAAGTTGTATCTACTAGGTCACTTGAGTGACCCTGTCAAGTAGATGCTACAGGTATCACTGTTCCCATTTTACAGATGAAGAAACTGAGGTTCTTTGAAGTTAAACAACTTTGGACAAAACACAGCTCCATTTTTCTCATCTGTAAAGTTAGAAGTTTAGAATAGATTTTTTTTTTAATCTCCAGCTTTTAGTATAATGCTTAGGATGCAGTAGGTGATTAATAAATGCCTAGTGATTGAACAAGAAAATCATTTTTATTTATACATTTGATCCTTTGACCAAATGCAGACAAATCATAGAATTGCAGAGACTGTGGGTGGAAGGGCCCCCAGTCCAGATGCTGTGCTTTAGGAGGGACATGAAGAAGCAGATGTAGAGAGGAGGGTAAGCTGGGTGGTAAAGGTCCCAGAACCGGTAACCACAGGGGCAAGTGAGAAAGAGGTAAACCAAGGCAAAAAAGCAGGAAAAATTGAGAGCTGTCCAAGAGTGGCATGGGCTATTCCAGGAAGTCCTGAACTCTCCCTTACTTACATACTTCAGGGAAAGGCTGGATGGCCTCGGAGGTTCCTTTCTATTTGGATATTCTTTTATTTGGTGAATTTAACTAATCATAGATTTAGAGCGGGGAGGGGGCCTTGGAGACTGAGTCCAAATCAGTCATTTTACAGACAAAGAAACTGAGGCCCAGAGAGAGAAAGAAGTGATTTGCTCAAGCTCACCCAGGAAATTTGTAGTAGAACCAGGATTTCAACTCAGATCAATTAACAAGTGTTTTTTTTAAATAATCACTTTTTCTAAAAGCAGATTTTTATTGATGTATGTTCCTCTTACATCACCTAGATTTCTGCCTGTATCTCTCTCCCTTTCCCTTTTCCAAGAGCTTTCTCATATAACAGAGTTTTTTCTGATGAAAATGAATAATCTTTTCCAACTAGAAAGAGTCCTTAGAAACCACCAATTCCAACCCATTCATTTTAGAAAAGAAACTGAGGCCTGTGGCCATGAAGTAACATGGCCAAGGTCATGAACGTGAGAAAGTGGATGAATGGTGGTGTCACCAAAACACAAACAGAAACAGCAAAACCAGCATTAATCTCTGAGGACCAAAGTTCTGTCTGCTCTACACTATACTGTCAGGGTGGAGAAAGTGCATAAACAGATGCAGGAATGTTTTCATAAATTGTCAACTAAACCCCATTAATCTGGCCCCTTCCAAATGAGGTTCCTTGTATTATGTTTTATGAATGGAAGGTATTTGGGAAACGATCAATTGCCCAGTGAATGAATACAGTGACTAATTACCAAAGAGAAATACTTTTTTCTAATCTTTTGTTTAAACTATAGTGGCATTTATTATAAAAAGATGCTCCTGAGAGAACTTTCATTTTTAATACATGCAGGAGCTGTCAGAGGAAATGCTAGTTACTCTATAAATAAAATGCATTCATTAAAGTAAATGAGCAAAACCTAACTCCTGGGCATGGTAGTAAAGGTAAGAGTGGGAAGTGATGCTGAGGTCTCGCTTTCCATTTTTCCAAAGATTCCTTTGGCACAAACCAGTCAGGGTTAGTAACCCCATTCTATAGATGTGCTGGTCATCTTCCTTGACTAGAGAATTAGATCCTGAGGGCAGGGATTATTTTCACATGTGTCTTTGTATTTCCACGGTTTAGCACAGTGCCTCTCACATAGGAAGCCCTTAAGAAATGCTTGTTGACTGTTTGATGGGCAAGAGTGCCTTCTCCATACGATGTCAAACAGCTGCTGCTTTAGATATATCCCTGGACTTGACTGAAGGTTTTAATTTTCTTCCAGACCACAGAATCAGAGATTTGGGGCTGGGAGTGATCGTAGATATTATCTATTCCAGAAGTTCTCAAAGTATGCTTCTTAGCCTCCTGGGGTTCCCTGAGGTCAAAACTATTTTAATAATAAATACTAAGATAGTATTTGGTTATTAAAATATTCTTTCCTTATCCAACTCCATATCTGTGTGGTCAGGTTTCTTCATTTATTTCAACTATATATATATCAAGAGATTGAATTCAGGAGCAGCTATGAAAAATCTAGCTGTCTTCTTTCAAGTCAGACATTAAAGAGCTTTGCAAAAATATATAAAATCAAACCACTCTTCATGAAATTTTTTATTTTGGGAAATATAGTTATTTTTTCACAAAATGTTATTTATATTAATATGTGATGGGCTTTATTGCTATTCTAAAAGAATTAATATATATTTTTAAAACTTGTTTTAGTTTCTAATATAGTAAATATCAATAGATAGAACCCACATAACCCAAAGTTTTGAGTTTCTTAATTTTTTTAATATTTATTTTCAGTTTTCAATGTTAATTTCCGTAAGTTTTAAATTTTGAGTTTCTTAATTTTTAAGAGCATCATGGAATCCTGAGTTTGAGAATTGGTGTCCAACCTCCTCCTTTTACAGGTAAGGAAACTGAGTCTCAGTGGGATTAAGTGACTTTGCCAGTTAGCACAGTCTTAGAGCTGGGAGCTGAACCAAGGTCCTTGTGGTTAAAGCTCGATAGATGCGATGTGAAATCATCACTTTAGGGATGTGATATTACTTTGCTTCTGTCTGGTTGGTTGGCATGTAGATGATGTGGGACTGGGATTTATAAATGTCTCTTTCTGTTTCTGCAAACAAGGAATGAAGAAAGGATCCACATCTTTGATGATGAGATGAAGGCATGCTGATCTCCAGGAAAATATCACAGAATTCTCCCTATGCAAGAAAATGCGCTCATGCTCCTAGTGGGAAGGAGCATTTGGTGCCTTCCTTCTCAAAAGGCTAATGCATTCCTACATCTAAGATTCAAGCCACTTCCTCAACATGTACGGTAACAATCCACCTGCCTCATCTACTGTGTCGTAGAATACCAAGATCACGGAAAGAATAAATTTGCCAGATGGTGACAGCTGGCTGGAGCTTCCATTTCTATCAAGGACGATCACACGCATGTTGGGGCCCAAAGCTGAGAAGTTGGATTCGTGATTACTATGGGACTGTGGGAGAAAGCTGGTGGTGCCACCAAATTGCTGGCCATCATATGCATAGGGAGACACTTTTGATATCCTTGTGTGCATCGGTAAATTTGTGATTTTTCCAGTGAGGGCATGGCTTCTGTCACTATGGATGATGACATTTTCATGCCCTCACTACCTGGGCAAATCCGGCCCATGGGAACACAGGTGTACATCTGAAAGGGGCCTTAGAAATCATCGGGTCTAGCCCCCTCGCTTTACAAATGAGGGAAGGCCACCAGAGAGGGATGAAGTGGCTT
The DNA here is from genome assembly GCA_028646595.1 of Phalanger gymnotis. Taxonomy (NCBI): domain Eukaryota; kingdom Metazoa; phylum Chordata; class Mammalia; order Diprotodontia; family Phalangeridae; genus Phalanger; species Phalanger gymnotis. The sequence continues at coordinate 321,750,159 of CM053626.1, read as the reverse complement.
GCCCGCATCTCACAGCTAGTAGGTGTCTGAGGCAGGATTTGAATGAAGGCTTCCTGACTCCAGGCCCTGAGCACTAACCATCAGACCTCACTGCCACACTCTCCTGTAAGTTGTCCCAGGATGATGCTACTCAATATTCTGGAGTCCTCCTTCTTGTGCTTTTAATATCTCAGGAGCACCAGCGTATGCCCACTTTGTGTCTCTCCTTTTCGCTATACGGCTAGCCCACTCAACCTCTAACATGCTGCAATCCATGAGAAAGTGAAGTACTTTTAATGGGCATTTGGGGCTCTTCTTCCACTAGAGAAATTACACTAACTTTCTTTCTAAAGGATTTTTTCAAAAGGTTGCGGAACATCCTTTCTTTCTCAGCTGGAAGTGATATTCCTTTGTCCTTGACCTGAAGCTCTAAAATGAGCCAGATGACCCAGGTTCAAGGCTCTGTGACCTTGGGCAAATGAGTCAACCTCTCTGGTCTTCACTTTCTTCATCTAGGTGACATCTAAGGGGCTTCTGGTTCTAACTTTCTACCAGTCGAGAGAGAAGCATTTACTAAGAACAGAATGTGTGGGAGCTAGGTACCTTGTGAAACATTAGGGGTACAAACACAAAACAGCCTGCCCTAAAGGGGCTTTTATTCTAACGGGAGAAAGTGTGTATGTCGGGAAAGAGGCCAGTCCTGTGATTTCCTTGGTGGAGGGAAAGTCCCCCTCAGTCCCTTCTAGAGAAGCTGGTCCACAGTTAGCATACAATGTATAGGCTTAACGAGTTTCCTGGGGCACTGAAACATTCAGTGACTCGCTAGAGTCAAGACTGACCTCCTGACTTGGAATCTGAACCTGGCCCCTTCACCTCCTCCCTCTCCAGCCTCCATTTATTTTCTGTCTTCTCCCGTTAGAATGGAAGCTCCCAGAGGGCAAGGACTGTCTTCCTTTCTTCTTGGCATAGTGCCTGGAACACAGTAAGCTTTTAATAAATGCTTGTTGACTTGATTCAAACTCAGATCTTCCTGGCTTTGAGGACAACATCCTATCTACTATACCAGGCTGCTTCTCATGCAGATATACATTTATGTATATGTATCTACATAAACACGTGAGAATAGATATATAATATATACAAAACGAATAAAAGTTAATTAAGAGGGCAAGTGTACTGTCTAGAATTAAAGTTAACTGTTCCAGTCATCTCCTCAACGAAAAAAAGCATTTATTTAGAGATGAGGAACTTTGCTAAGTGCTTTATAGCTAGTCTCTCATTTAATCTTTACAACAATCCTGGAAGGCAAGTGCTATTATCATCCCCATTTTACAGGTGAGGCAAACAGGGTTAAATGACTTGCCCAGGGTCACACAGCTAGTAAGGGGCTGAGGCTGGATTTGAACTTAGGACCTCCTGACCCCAGACTCTGTACTCTATCCACTGCTTCACCAGCTGCCTCTTGAGTCTTGGATTGTGCCCTCCTCGTGGCTGAGATCCGTGTCTTTGTAATGTTTACATGCCCAGGCAGAGGGGCTTGAACACGATAGGCCTTCCATAAATGTCATGAACGAATGAATGTTTTATCCAGCCTCTGAGGCATAAGCTAAATTCTATATCTAATGGAAAGGTTTTGACTCATTCATAAAATACTTCTTTTTGGATGTTATTCAACGTCTCGCTGAGAATTCGCACTTGGTCATAATAAGCTGCAGAACGAACGAGTCAGGAAGGACCTTAGAGATGATTTAGACCAGCTCCTTCATTTGTACAGTAGAGAAAAGCAGGGGGCGAGCATTTATGAAGCACCTACTATGTGCTTGGCACTGTTCTAAGCCCTTTCCAAATAGGCTCTCATTAGACCTCATAGATCTGGAGCTGTCAATGCATCTTAGAGATCACCTTGGCCAACTCCATCACTTTGCAGAAGAAGAAACTGGGGCCTGGAGCAGTGTGGGGACTGGACCAAGGTCATACAGGTTACAAGGTAGGAAATCGGGCAGGAGTGTGGCTTCAAGGCCCTGTGGAGGTGTGAGGGGTGAAAACGGTCACTCCCCTCGGCGGATCCCAACATAAAGAGGCAGCCCCTTCTTTCAGGGCGCTACCTGTCTAGTGGTGGGGAGAAGACACAGGCTTGAGTCACCAGAGTAAAGCAAAGTCCAAAAGGGAAGAGGGCAATCAGGGAGGACTTAATGATGGTCATCGCATTTTTGTGGCATGGACCTAGAAGAGGAAGCTAGGGGGCACCACAATGCAAGATATCTGGGCCCGGAGTCAGGAAGACCTGAGTTCAAAGACCGCCCCGGCTGCTTAACATCTGGGTGACCCTGGGCAAGTCATCTAACCTTCGTCTGCCATCTGTAAAATGGAGATAGCCCTAGCACCTACCTCCCAGGGTAGCTATGAGGATAAAATGAAATAATGTTCATAAAGGGATTTGCAAACTTTAAAGGGATACAAATGCTAGCTATCATTATTATTAATTTGCGGAGTTGCCATAGGAACAAAATTCAAGACCAAGCAAACGGCCTAAGAACAAGTGGTCCAAGACGCAGGGTGACACCACATTCGATCTGCTCTGGCCATAGCTCCTTCTCAGGATGGCTCCACCTTCCTCCCTGGCTTTTCTTCTCTTCTCTTTCCTCTTCTACCCCTCCCTGACACTGTTTATTTGCTCCATTAAATCAGAGACAGAGTTCCCTGCCAAAACAATGTGAAAAATATTTCTACAGGTCCCTGAGGTCTTCACAGGAAGGGCTTATAGGAAAAGGGAGAGCAAAGAGTCCCCTGAAAAAATGATCCACGGAGGGTCTTCTTAATGGTGCGCTTCATTCACCGGGAAACTTGTAGAGGCCACCTGGGGATGGCAGCTCCCAATGAATTCATTAATGGGTTATTAGATGATGACACGAAGCGGGTAGGACTGGTGACATCTCAGTGGGGCACAGGTGGACGGTGTGGGGGCCTCAGCAATCACAGGGCTTAGAGATGAGGGTGACCTCAGAGAGGTCATCCGGTCCAGCCCCTTCCAGAGAGGTTTACAATGGATTTACAATGGATTTTAATTTCTATTTCACACGGGTTTATAGAGACATGGATTCAAAAACTTAGGGCTGGGACATCAAATCCAACCCCCTCATTTTACAGATCGGGAAACTGAGACTCAGAGAAATTCATGGTGTAAGATCACAGATTTTAGAGCTCAAATGGACGTTTGAGGTCACTGACTCCAACCTCCAAGATAAGGAAACCAAAGCTCAGAGAAGTTAAGAAATTTTACTAGGGTCATCCGGGGAGGATTAGAATCCACATCTTCTATGCTCTATCCATGATGTCAGACTGTCATGAAAAGCAAATGCAAACTGGATCTCTCACACTTGCTGGGCAACCAAGGGAAAGTTGTAAAACTTTCTTCCCTGGAGGTGGTCAACAAGCATTTATTATGCACTTACTATGACCTGCACATATTAAGCAAATACTATGACTTTTTTTAAAATCATTTTTGCCCAAGGTCCCTTTTCCTCAGCATCTAGTGACCACTGAAATCCCAGCACAGAGGCAGGCAGAACCACATGCCTGCCACATCAGGCAGTTCCCATGACATTACTCAATATGGAAATGCACTTTGTTGATAGGGGGGGTACCCCAGCTTCATCTACATTATAAACATAGGCCTCAGTACCCACCTGATACCGCTTGAAGAGAAATTCTAGATCTTAAAAAATGAAAGAGATTTATAAAAAAGGCATGAATGATGCTTATGAGTCTTTTATGAATTTTTAAATTGAGCTGTTGCATATCTTAATTGATTAGAAAAGGAAGCCTAGCCAGTTTTATTTGAGTCGTATTCATCATCATTCAAGAAGGATTTCTTTCCTATATAATTCTAAGGCAATTTACTAATTTCTTTTTTTTTGGGGGGGGAGGCCAATATAGTATACATCATTTTAAAAATAAGAATAAAAAAAGGCCAAGTCCAGTGATCTGACAGCAATTCCCTGTAATGCTTTAGGTGCCTTAGGAGATCCGAAGGAACACATTTCCATGGTCTTCAATGCCTGGAAAGGAGCCACTCACTAGCTGTCCTGGCCAATCCAACAGGGCTTATTTCCTGACCAGGTGTAAGGCCTCCAAGATGGGAGCTCACTGGTGGGGGCCTAACACGTGACTTCCCCAGGCCTGATTATCATGCAAGCTAACACTTCTGGTTGCCATGGCATCCTGGGGAGGCATGGCTCCCACTGACTGTTCACCAAAGACCATGGCACAGAAACCTCCCCCTAAAGGATGGGCAGCGGTGCCCAACCAGGGGATGGAAGGCTCAGATCATTTCGAATGTTTTTCGGGCACGGATATAAATTTTTAAAATTTGCTTTAAGGAATGTATTTCGTTCTCTGTGAAAAGCAGATTTCCCCTCTAGATCCCCTCTCCCCACTTTTTTTTTGCCACAGCTGCCAGGCTGGCTGTTGGTGCCAGAGGCGACTGATCAGTTTAAAAAAATGCACTCCCTGGCTTGCTGACATCCATTTGTATCTCGCTATGTGATGGCAATAATGATTACACCTGGCACCAGAGCAGGGAACATTTAGAAACTTTTAGAAATGATTTTGTGACTCTTACGTTCAGTTCGCTGTCACAATTAGGTGGGCAGGGTAGCCGTTAGTCTCCTCATTTATCAGATGACAGGACAAAGACCCGAGGACAGAAATGACTTAGCCAAGGTCACAAAGGGCTATGATGCATTTTGTGCCCTGTACTTCCCTGTCCCATCATCATCAGAATAAGTCCCTACTTCTCCTTTACAAGCACCGTGGATAAAGCACCGGACCTGGAGTTCGTAAAACCTGAGTTCAAATCCAGCCTAAGTCACTTAAACTGCTGTATTACCCTGAGATGTCTGTTAGCGGCTGCCTGACTCAGTTTCCTCGTCTGTGAAATGGGGATATTTCCTTCCAGGGTTATCACGAGGATCAAATGAGGTAATATTTGTAAAGTGTTTTGCGAAGCTTAAGGCGCTACATAAATTCTAGGCATAATAAGAACCCCATGAGGAAGGGAGTTCAAATGTTTATTAGCTACACTTTAGGAATGAGGAAACTGACATTGGAATGGTGAAATCGTTAGCCTAACTGGCAGATGCTGGCCACTGAAAGCCTCAGTGACTGTGTGAACTAACAGGGAGCTCCGTTAGGGATTGGCAAAAAAAACCCCAAAACCCCTGCTCCCATTTTACAGATGAGGAAACAGAGACCCAAAGGGTGCAAGTGACTTGATGACCAGTGGGATTTGGAGCCCAAAGAGTTATCAGGGTGTACAGTCAGCAAGTTGGTGTTAGAGCGAAAGTGGAACCCAGGTCTCCTGATTCTAAATCAGGGCTCTTTTCACTGAGCAAAGGTCCATGGGTCTGCTGAAACCTGCCTACTTCAGCAGGATGTAAGTTTCTTAACAAATAGAGGTGTACCAAAGTGGAAAGGGGGCAGCCAGGAGGTGCAGTGGGCAGAATGTTGGCCCTGGAGTCAGTATGATGGTTCATCTTGTGTTCAAATCTGGCCTCAGACACTCACTAGCTGTGTGACCCTGGGCAAGTCCTTAACCGTGTTTGCCTTAGTCTCCTCATCTGTAAAATAACCTAGAGAAGGAAATGGCAAACGACTCCAGTATCTTTGCCAAGAAAATCCCCAAAATGGGGTCAGGCAGAGTCAGGCACAACGACCGAACAACGTGGAAAAGTGGAGCTTGGCAGATAGTGCCCCACTCCCCACTGGTTCTCCTGAGTCAGAGGCTAGAAGAGCAATTCTGGGGAATGATGTGGAGGGCGTTCTCGTTTAGTTCCAGGCTTGGCTGGATCAGGGGGTCCATGACGGTGTGTGTGTGTGTGTGTGTGTGCACGTTGCTTGTGTATGCACACACACATATTCTGATAACTGTATTTCAATATAATTAGTATGCTTTATAATCCTATTATTTGATGCATTTAGAAAGATGCTTCTGAGAAGGGGCACATAGGCTTCCCCAGAATGCCAAAGGGGTCCATAACTCCCACCCAAAGTTAAGAACCCAACTTGGGCTATATAAATGCCAGTAGTAATAATGATGATAACACATGGAGTACTGTGTTCAGCTGCATGTTCTGTGGGGGTCACTGACAAGATGGACAACGCCAAGAAGCTGACCGCCACAATGGCAGAGGGGACGGAAAATCATGACCTATAGAACGAGGGAAAGGACTGCTTAGGATACTCAGAGTTGGGCCAAGGTGGGATAATTGCCTTCAGCTATCTGAGGCCATTCCTTTGGACTGGGGCTACCCCAGAGAACAAAATTAGGACCCACCGGCAGGTGGACGTCTCAGTGAAGATTTTGTTGTATTAGAAGTAACTTTTTAATAATTAGAGCTAAACAATGTGGGAGGCCTTGTGGAAGTCACAAAACTAACATTTTCTTGGAAAAAAAAAAGATCCCATAAGATAGATTATTCCCCATCTTACAGGTTCAATTGAGAAAGCATTTTCTAACAGCCTCCTATGTACGTTCTAGGCAAAAGGCAGCATGGTGTTGTAGCCTAGAACCATTGGTTTGGAGCTGGAAGGGAACCCAAAAGTCATGTGGGTTCAATCCCTTCATTTTACAGATGAGGGAACCCAGAGAGGTGACGTGATTTGTCTGGTGACTTGGAGCTAGTATCTGAGATGGAATCTGAACTCAGGTTTCTCTATTCCAAGGCAAGCACGCTGTCTTTTAAATAGAGAAGAGAAGGAGCTGGCCTTGGGGTCATGAAGACCTGAGTTCAAGTCTCCCCTCTGAGACATCCTGGAAGACTGGGTAAGTCACGTCATGCCTCAATGCACCCCTGGCAACATTTCGATGCCGGAATCTGTCAAGTAGGTGCCAACCTGCACTGGTAGATGGAGTTTTCTAATTGAGAATTCCCTCTCCCAGGGGTCTGCTTCAAAAAATAAATGTGTTGGGCACTACACTGGCTTGGACTCCATCTCTGTAGGACAGTCCTTGGACAGCAAACCCCATCTGTTGCTGGCACTGTCCTTACTACCTTTTCAACCTGGGATAGAAATGGGGATAGAAACGTAAACACAACAAAGCTTCCGGCCTTCAGAGAGCTAGATGAGGACCTGGTGATCATTTTCAACGGCAGGCTTTCCTTCATAAGATCATAGATTAAGGATTGGAAAGGACCTTTGGGATCAGTGGGTCCAATGCCCCCATTTCACAGCTGAACAGACCAAGCCCCAGAGAAATCAAGAGACTTGCCCAAGGTCACAGAATTGGCAAGTTTTAGCATTGAGAGTTAGACTCAGAGCCAGCGATTCCAGGGTTATTTCTACTCCATCAGTGAACATATACTGATCTTTACACAAAGTCCTGTCTCATCAGGGTGTGGAGAAGACTCAGAGCTCAAAGTATCAAAGGAACTCTTAGTCAGAAGGAACCCCATGGGCCAGAGAGTCTAGTCCTTGTGTGAATAGTGTTCCCCTCAATATTCCTGACAAATGGTCTTCCAGCTTGGGCCTGAAGACCTCCAATGGGGAGGAACCCACTGCCACGGCACTTTTGGAGAGCTCTCATAGGTAAGAATTTTCTCTTTTCATGGAGGCTTGATCTTAGAGGCTACACCCATTGAGGACCAGCCTTGGCACATTCTCCCAGGCTGAAAAGTTAGTAAGGACAGTCCTAGCGACAGATGGGGTTTGCTGTCCAAGGACTTCCTACAGAGATGGAGTCCAAGCCTCTTATTTCACAGCTGAGCCACGTGAGCCACAGACTTGCCCAAGATGACCCAGGTGGAAAGCGGATGAAACTTTTCTCCATGAAAAATAGAAACCCTCCCCACATACTGGCCTCCCAGGTCTAAAGGCCTTCCCAATTGAGTAGCTTCTTTCCATCTATTTCCCACATTCATCTTCTTCCTAGCATTCTCGCCAAAATGGCCAGAGTGGTCTCAAAACCCAGCCCCAGAGAGGGTGAGGGATGTCCTTTCCTTCACCTGCACTAGCTATCCTTTGGGTTCTCTCAATATCCAGCTAGATTTGCCTTTCCTTGTTCGTCTCATCTCTGCCTCCTGACTCTCTTCAAAAAAGCACCACCTACCTCGCTCCCCCATCATTCTAAAGCAGTCCACATCGGTCAGAGACAAACATCCTCTCTTTCCCCTCCTGCCCCAAATCTAGATAGGAAATGGCTTCTGTTTCTCTCTCTGAGCCTTGCTTAGTAATAGATTTCCTCCTCTTCCCTCATCCTTTAAATGCAATACTCTTGGCCTACATAGAGGATGTCCCTTGTCTACATATGTGCTGGTTTAATAGTGACATTTACTGTGTCTGTGCTGCTGTTTCCCTAGTCATCCATATCAGGGTGTCTGTCTAGGAGAGTGAGTTTTCAGAAAGTAGGAGTTAAGTGTCTCTATACTCTGACCACAACATGGGCAACTGGGTATGTCTTGGAAGCGTCCTACCGATGCTGAAGAAGACCTGTACTCAGCCAGCTCCGCCATTACTTCTCAACACCAAGTTCATTCATTCCTCTGTCCATTTCAACTACAAATTCAGGTTTGATTATGTGGTTATATAATAACATCTGATTAGTCAGCCACACAGAGTCATGGGCATATCTAGACTATATGAAAGGTCACTGGGGCTAAGAGCAGTGGATCCATGGTCTAGGCTAAGCTACTTCTTGGCATATCCTTAGGTCCATGACTACTCCTATGTTCTGTGGTATATCAGCTGGGAAGAGTCCTTTTCTGGAGTTTGACAGAGATGATGGACTGGTCATATGGGAGGTGGGGGGTGGGGTAGGCTGGCCTAAGCCATACTTACTCGGTGAGGTGGGCGAGGTGGCACCTCCTTCTGTCGATGTGGTCGGAGGCTTTGTGTCTGGCACGGGCAGAGGCACAGGCCTGGCCATTGGTGGCGGAGGTGGCGGTGGCAACATTGGGGTGGGAAGGAACGGATTGTGCACCTTGCCTTGGCTGCTACCATTGGGCTGTGAGGGTGAAAGAGGCAGACATCAGCCATCCGCAGCTTCTGAGCACAAGAGAATCATCACTTGCCTCCAATATAAATTATTAAGTGCCCTACCCTTAGGGAGCGGCTGAAGCCTTCCAAAAGACCACATACACATGCAGCATTATTCTGGTTTGGATTTCAAGGCACTCAACAAAAGTATACCCTTGGCAGCATAGATAAAATGTATTCTAGAACCTTCTCTTTGCATCAGTTTACAAAAATGACATGGGGGGGGTCAGTTTGAATTTTTCACATAGGCACTGTGGCTGGGGATGTAGTTACTCAGAATAAGTGATTGTCATTGCCATCATGAAAATCCTTCTGATGAGCTAACTTCTGCTAAGTACCTGCTTAGCGCTCCTCTCATGGCTGACTACAGAGATACTCCTGGAGAAGAAGAGCATGTTTGACTTTGGCTTAGAAATTGAACATTCATTACATTTGACAAATACATTAACCATTTGAAAAATCCTTTCCTCCTAAGGCTCTAACACCAGAAGCAGAAACTTTCCAATCCAGTCATCATCCAATTTCTGCTCAAGATGGAAGTTCAGCCTGGATTCTGGATGCAAATTTTGTAAGGTGGAATTCAACACAAAGCCCCACTTCTTTGGTGGGATGATGCTGGGAGAGCTGAACAAAGCACACAGCTCTTTGAAAGAAGAAATCATTCTTTGAAAAATACCTTGCAGGGCATCAAAAAGAAGCATTTGTTAAAAAGCTTTTTGAAATGATCCCCTTTAAAGAGGCCAGCTGAGATTGAGAAAATTTTTACAACTGTGTGAAACCAGGAAGTTGAGAGGTACGTGAGATAATGTCAAAGCTGCTGAAAAATAGAAAGAAAGGAAAGAAGGAAGAAGGAAGGGAAAAAAAGACAGAGGGAAACAGAGAGGAAAAAAGAAAGGAAAAAAGAGGAAGAAGAAAAAAGAAAGGAAGGGAAAAAGAGAAAAAAGAAGGAAAGAAAGGAAATAAGGCAGGAAGAAGGGGAAAAGATTAGAAGAAAAGAAAGAAGAGGAAGAAAAAAGGAAAAAAAGAAAGTAAGGAAGGAGGAAAGAGAGAAAGGAAGGAAAAAGGAAAAAAGGAAGAGAAAGAAAAAGAGAAAAGAAAGGAAAGAAAAAGGAAATAAGGAAGAAAGAAGGAAAAAAGATCAGAAGGAAAGGAAAAACAGAAGAAAGAAAAAGGAAGGAAGGAGGAAAGGAAGAAAGAAAGCAACAAGAAAGGAAAGGAAGAGAAAGGAAAAACAAAGAGAGATGGAAAAAAGGACAGAAGGAAAGAAAGAGCTAGCTAGAAAGAAGATAGGAAGGAAAGAAGAAAAAAGGTCAGAAGTAAAGACTAGCTAGAGAAAACAAAGGAAGGAAAGAAAAAGGAAAGAGATTAAAAAGGACAGAAGGAAAGAAAAAGAAAAAAAGGAAGGAAGGAGCAAAGAAATAAAAAGAAAGGAAGGAAGGAAGGAACAAAGAAAAGGATCGTATACTAGTCAGATATGGTGCTGGGGACCAGATGAGTTTTGACATCACTTCCCAACAAGGCCTTGTTGCTTGCCTAGGTATCAAATGGCCAGCATTCCACTGAGGACAGCTCCTTGTCTTGAAGCTATAGCGTCAAATCAAAACGCGGCTGGAGAAAATCCCATTATCCCGGGGTTTCATTTTTTAAGCTTAAGTAATTCAGCAGAAGCATTCTCCCTCCTCTCACTTCCTCTCTCCCTCTGTTCCCACCCCAATTCAGTTAGATATTTAGTTGTTGTTTCTGGAAGACCACGGTGTCTGACAAACAGAACCTTGAACTGCTCTGCCAGCAAACGCGGACGGCAAGTGCTATTGCAGAGAGGGCGAAAAGTCCATAAGCGAATGCTTTAAGAGAAGCAAGGCACATGGATACACAAGCAAAAGAAAAAAAAAAGACATCCTATTGATTTGTTGTCTAGACAGAAATGTATCTGCTAACATATCGCTAGACATTAGTCAAAGCTGTCAGTCCTGGCTCAGATGTGCAGAATCAGGTATTTCTGTAGGGGGTGGAGGGGCAGGAGCAAGAGAAGAAGCCAGTGGTGAGGACAGAGTGACTTATTACAGAAATATCCGCAATTGGGCAGAGAGAATTAGGGCTAATCTGTGGGTATGTGAGCAATCTGGACATTAGGATAAGGAGAAGAACCTAACTCTTGCTTCCACCGTCCTGGTTTTTGTCTGGTGATGGCAGCGATCTTCCCCTCTTCCCCCTCCCCACAAAAGAACCCCAAACCAAAACCACTGAGACCTACATTTAAAATTCCACTTATCGTCACCTTATCATTTCTGGATTCAAGCAGAATGTTATTTCAATCGTGCAATTATTCAGTTTATTTGAGGGGGGCCAGAATGAAAAAATGAAAACACTCATTCAGAGCTATCAAATCCCGTTTAACTTTATACCAAGATAAGTGAGAAAGATAGCTGCTTACAGAAATAACAAACTGTAATAAACTTTGCTTTTGGCATCTGGAGTTCATGCAGTGGTCAACTTGATCGAAAGTTCTACAAAGCCCTATTTTTTCCCCCAAATTGACTCGGTTGATTCAAAACATCTGTCCCCCCCCTTCTTCCCCCCTTCAATCACTCCCCCATATAATTTTGAATAAATTATTTGCATTTTTTCTATTTTGTTAACCCTTCCAGGACCCAAGGTTAGAATGCACAAGGTTGACTCATCAGCCCCCAGACCTTGGAAGTTTAGGGAGTTCATCCTTGCCATGATTTATCTCCCAAATCCGACAGTTGCAGATGTAACACAAATATTGCTGTGACCAGTTAATTTTCCCACAATCTCAAGTAAACCTGACATTCAACTAGAGTCAGGCAACATGTCCTGAGACCTCAACCGTGCCTGAGAAGAATCCCCCACCCCCATTGCTGCTAGTTTCACATGCAATTAACATTTCCCAAGAAATTTACCAAAAAAAGGGTCCTTACATTGAGGAACCCCACCTGTCCGGCCTGCTGACCAGCATCGGGACAGACAAGTTGGACAAACTCTTTCAGCGTCTCCTGAGGGTGGTAGCGGATTGCCGGGTGTGAGAAGTAGGGCCCGGGCTGCTGGATAATGGGAGATGTCGGGAAATGTAGAGTTGATGGGGTCGCGTGTGGACTTGCTGTGGGAAAAATAAGGGGAAAAAAAAACAACCGTTATAACGAGAGACTTTTTTCTCGTCCCCGGCATCTAGACCCCGCTTCTCCTCCATGGCATGGGGCTCACAGAATTCCTTGTGTGACCGATCTGAAAATGAGCCAGCTCGGGTGGATTTTGCTCCTCGGGGCTCTTTAAGACAACATGAAGTCTGGATTAAGCGAGGATTTCAAGCTGCCTTTGTATTTTCAGTGGACATGAGTTATAAAGGCATTAATAATCCTGGGTGAAACGGCAGATTATTCATTACCTTAAGAGCTTTTTTAATGAAGCAAGCAATAAAAAATGTATCTAGTAGATTAGGTTTGATTTAACTGACATTACAGATGACAAATTCCGGTTTTCACATATGGATCCCCTTTCGTTCTGAACGACCCACGGACGATAATTCATTCTTAGAGCTCTTGTCCCCTCTCAGTGAAATTTCGAGGGACTAATTCAGGACGAACTTTTTGGGTGTAGTGCATGATCAGCTGAGCCATTAGCGGGGGGGGGGGCAGGGAAGACGGGAAAGGAGAGGAAGCCGAAGGGGCAGGGGTGGGAGGGCTACACTGTCTTTGTCGAGGCTGGGTCCTCCTTACAGCTCCAAAGTGAAACTCTGAAATGCTCCATGTTCCAGGGTGGGAACCCACGTGCCGAGGGAAGGGGTGACCCCTGCTGAAATGCTGGCTCGATGCCCATGCAAACTGAGAAGAGGCAGACGGCGAGAACTCCCTTATATACAAACCTTGCTGAATTTCATTTGCACAAGAATGAGATTACATTAGTTTTTTTTTTAAAGAAACCTATCCAAACTATGTAATAACTTTTGCCCTTGGCTTAGGAGGGGGATTGATAAAACTCCCTACCAGGCCGAAGCTGCAGGTGGGAAGGACTGAAAGTGTTCTAATCAATCTCAGGAGGTCACATGCTCCATGAGGGCCCCGGCCAAGTGCGCCATTGTTAACTCTGTGTTTCCACCAGTGCTCTGTATACAGCAAGTAATTAATAGATGCTTCATTGAAGGGAATACATGATCAAGTCATCTGAACATGGCCTTTAGTCCTCTGGGACAGTCACTTATCTTTATAATTTAGGACACTTTATGGCTAAGAAAATCTTTCTCCCAAAGCTTTTTAGGCCAGTTATCTGAGTGTTGGTGAACTTTTTCACTAATTTGCTGATGAGGAAATTAAAAAAGAAACTGATTCTTGAAGACATTATGTAACTCACAAGTCAGCTAGGACACAAACTTTCTGGTTCCAAGACCGATGTTCTTTTTACTATGCCATGTTCTTTTCAACAAACCCACCAACCAACCAATCAACTGGGCAATGGAATGGAGTGGGCAAGACTTAGGTTCAAATCCACCTTGGAAACCAACTAGCTGTGTGACCCTGGGTAAGTCACTTAAGTTCTGTGTGCCTCAGTTTCCCCACCTGTAAAATAAGAGAGTAGGACTTGACGATCTTGAAGTTGTCTCCCAGCTCTAAATCTATGATTCTATGAACAATCATTTTTGAAGCACACTAACTCTCAGCACTGAGATAGACACTCAAGATGAAGATAAAAATGAACTAGTTCCGATGCATTGCCAAGCCCTTCCCTGGCTGACCATTATTCTTCTCATTCTATTCAATGGACATTGATTTAGCGCTTACTGTATTCCAGACACTGTGCTAGGCACTGAGGAGATAAAGAAAATGAGGGCTCACATTCTTAATTCAGCTCCTAAAATCTGGCAGACACAAGTAGAAAGGGACCAGAGCTTCCCCTGCAGCAGCAGCCAGACCTCCAGAATGACCCCCAAGGGAGACATTCCCCAGGAACGTGCCAAGGAAAAGTGAGCAGAACTGGGAGAAAGATTCCTATAAGACAAACACTCAGAAAGAATCGAGCCCTCTGATTGGCATGACGACCAAGCATCGTTCCTGAGGAAGAAGCTGACCCATGAACCAGAGAGAAGGACTCAGGCTATAGAATGAGATGTTTGTATTGTAGACATAGCCAAGGAGCAAAGCTGTTTTGGCTGATGATGCATATTGGTTACAAGGGTTTTGCTTTTCCTTGATTTTTCCCCCAACGGGAAGGAAGAAGTAAGAAAATAGTTTTTTTTGTTCATTGGTCCATTTTCAATGGCTGACCCCGAAGACTCCAATCCTCTCCCTCCTTGCCTGTCTCTTGGCTTCCTTCAGTTCTCAGTGAATATCCCACCTTGTACAAGAAGTCTTTCCTGGTCTAGTTCTCCTTAATGTCAAGGAGAGCCTTCCTTTTGAAATTATTTCTAATTTATCACAGAGAGAGAAATCTAGCTATTTCTACATATTGTTTCTACATAATTGTTTGGATATCCTCCCCTCCCATTAGACTGTGAGTTCCTTGAGGGCAGCGACTGTCTTTTGCTTCTTTTTGTATCTCTAGAACTTAGCACAGTGCCTGGCACGTGGTAGATGCTTAATAAATGCTTTTTGATTGAGGGTGGCTATTCTGTCCTGGTAGAGGACATTTCTTCTCTAAGTGTGCTCTTCACCAGTGAAATGGCAGCTTGTCCCCCTCCCTGATTCAATCTCACAGGATCATTATGAGGAACCAAAAGAATGTAAGCGTTTTGAGGGCAGAAATAGTCTGGTTTTGCATCTCTTGTACCTGATGGGCCTTTGTGCCGTTTCTCCCCCATCACGGCTCCACGCCCTTGTGCTGGCTGTCCTCCATGCCTTGATGGCCCTCTCTCCTCATCTCTGCCCTCTTGGAATACCTGGTTTTCCTACAACTCAGCTCAGGTGCTTCCCTCTCAGGGCCTTGCTGGGCCCCCTCAGCTGCTCCGGCCTTCCCCTCAAGGCTTCCCTTGCGTTTGCTTCGTATACACTGACCAGACCATAGGTGTGCATGTTTTCTGCAGCATTTGAAGGCAATCTCCTAGAGGCCTAGGACTGTGGCTTTTCTATCACTCAGCACAGTGCCTGGCACACAGTAGGGGCCTAATAAATGCTTATTGCTGGCCACCTTTCAACGGCAGAATCTGGCCTGCTGCTCAGCTCCTGATGTAAGAGCTTCACCAGTAAAACTGGGACCTGAATAATACTTCCTAAAATGTGCTTGGAGATCCTTGGATACACTGCCAGAGAGGCAGAACTCCCTCGTCGGAAGCTGGCACACTGCTGGTGAAATACATCAGGATGAGCACGACTCCAAATTTTCGACCGGGGAAAACAGCTCTTAGTGTGGTGTGCACCCAGAGTCGACACAATAAAAAAATTAGAGCACATTATGTAAATGCATATTTAGACCCTTTAAAAATGTGCATTATTTACTTGAGAGTCAATAAAGGCTTTTCTCAAGTGTTTCCAGTTTATCTCAGAGCATCCATCTGCATCCATGTTGACGTTAATACAATTTGGTGTATTAAAAGGCCCTACAGAATTGGCTGCAGCAGCGGCTGCGTGAGGGGGCTCTGTCAGCCCGAGGCCGGGCCCAGCTGGGACTGACGACAACATGCAACTGGGGAAGGGTCTCCCGGCATGACGGGGGCTTCCAACCTCTCTCAAAAACAACATTCCAGGCTTCTTAAAAGTCCTATTAATGAGCTGGGCAATTTCCTTCATAAGGTTCTACCTACCCAAAAGACAGCATGACAGGGAGGAAGCATGCTTTATTCATTCATTTGTTCATTCATTCGTTCATTCACTTGTTTATTCATTTGTTCATTCATTCATTTGTTCGTTCATTTGTTTGTTCATTCATTCATTTGTTCGTTCATTCATTTGTTCATTCACTCAATGATTGAATGGAAAATGGAAGCATAAACTGCTAGTATTTCTTGGCTCAGGCCAGTAAGCTGTAAACTCCTTAAGGAAAGGACTACTTTGGTTTCATTTTGTTTGCAGATGCCCGGCACCTAGCTCAGTACTTAGCTCTTTATAATTTATTTTTTTGCTTCAGAACAGTAACTTTGTCTTGGCCAGACACTCGCCCTCCATTAATGTAAATTACTGCCATATCAGTAGCTTGTGACATTAAGAGAGTTTGTTGGAACACTGAGACCGAAGGGACCTGCCCCTGATCCCACAGCCAAGAGATATCAAAGGCGCGATTTGAACCCAGATCTTCCTGGCTACCAGGCTGGTCCTACGTTCCTACCACCACACTGCCTCTGCCTGGCAGAAATGAATGATGCTTAAAGCTTGTAGGATTGGCATGTCTTGGCTGCATCTTCAGTGCACACGATTACTTCTTCCTTTTAGGCATGAATTCAGTAGTTTATTTCTCTGATCTCAGAGGCCATCAGAGCTAACCTGTAACTGAACAAGAATCCCCTCTACACCATCTCTGACAACTAGTCCTCTGTCCAGCCTTCGCTCAAAGACCTTCAGAGAGGGGGGACCCATGACTTCCACTCCTGCTTAGATGCAACAGGGTAGGTGGTGCAATGAATGGAGTAGATGCAGGGAGACACCTTTTCCCCCCTTCTGAACACAAGAACTCTCAGAGATTATCTGTCTACACTATCTAGGTGGCTGAGTGGTGTAATGGTTAGAGCTCTAGTTCTGGATTCAGGAGGACCTCAGTTCAAATTCTTCTTTAGAGACTCATTAGCTGTGTGAGCCTGGGCAAGTCAACTAAACCTCTCTCAGCTTTAGTTAACTCATCTGTAAAATGGGAATAATAGCACCTACTTCACAGAGTTACTGTCAGGATCAAACGAGATAAAGCACTTTGCAAACCCCTTAGTGCCATATACATTTCGGCAATTAGTATTATTGCTGTTATCATCATCATCATCACCACCACCATCACCATCACCAGTATCACCACCATCACCATCACCACCATCATTGTCATCATCACCATCACCATCACCACCATCACCATCACCACCATCACCATCATCATCATCATCATCACCACCACCATCATCACCATCACCACTATCACCACCATCACCATCACCACCATCACCATCACCATCGTCATCACCATCACCACCATCATCACCATCACCATCGTCATCACCATCACCACCACCATAACCATCATCACCATCATCATCATCATCATCACCACCACCATCACCACCATCATCATCACCACCACCACCACCATCATCATCATCACCATCACTATCATCAGCATCATCATCATCATCACCACCATCACCACCATCATCACCATCACCACTATTACCACCATCACCACTGTCATCATCATCATCATCATCACCACCATCACCATTATCACCACCACCATCATCACCACCATCACCACCACCATCACCATCACCACTATCACCACCATCACCATCGTCATCATCACCATCACCATCACCACCACCATCACCACCACCATCACCACCACCATCATCACCACTATCACCACCACCATCACCACCACCATCACCACCACCATTATCACCACCATCATCATCACCACCATCACCAGCACCATCATCACCACCATCACCACCATCACCACCACCATCATCACCACCATCATCATCTTCCTTCCTTCTCCCTCCTCTTTCTTCTTCTATTAAAAGTCAGTATTCCTATAACTCTCCAAATCAAACTCTCTTCTTTGGCTAACCATTTGAATGGAAGTTCCTCGAGGACAGGGCCTATCTTGCTTTTGTATCTGTACATCCAACATTTAGTACAGTGCTTGGCTCCCATAAGGAGCTTAATAAATAAACATCTTTCCATCCATTCATACAGGGGTTGCAATCCACATTGGTGGAGGGAGAATCCCCACTAATGAATGTGTATCCTTGAAATATTGAAATGAAAACCTAAAAAGGCATGAGAAAGAGAGAGAAGGAGAGAGAGGGAGAGAGAGAGCGACCAAGAGACAGAGAGAGAGAGAGAGAGAGAAAATACAAATCCCTGCTACTCCCCAGCTTCTTATCTTTACAGTTGCCAGCCCCGTTTCCCAAGCTCCTTTCCTATGCAATCTCACAACCCTCCTACATTCTCCCTCTTATACAAATAGAATATATTCATCTGGGTCACCCTGACGTGCCTCTAATTGCCTCCTCCCTGAGCTACTGTGGATTCACACATACTGGGCAGGGGCTTGGATTCTTTTCACTTTAGCTATTAATTTCTGGCATCAGCCTGCAGACCTTTACCAGGAGGATCTGGAAAAATGTTGTCAGTAAAACAGTGAAGGACACATCTGAAACCTTCTTCAGGCGTGGGGCACTCTTAAGATGGTATTTCATGATAGAGATCATTGAGAATGCTGGACTTGGAATCAGGAAGATGTGGTTTCAAATTCTATCTCAGACACTTCTTAGCTATGTGACCGTGGGCAGGGGGCTTAACTTCTCTGTGCTCCAGCATTTGCAAAATGAGGGGACTGGACTGAGGCTGTACTAGTAAATATTTAATAATCAGCTCTCCAGAAAGACATGTACATGTGATGCACTTTTGTTCAATCTGGATCATTAACATTTACTACATCTTAAGTCTAGAAAGTCAACAAAACAGTAAGTGAAGACTTAATTTGGGGCATTTGCCAATTTCCAAAGTGTAAAAGTTCTCATTGAAAATTTAACAACTGGGGCAGCTAGGTGGCGAAGTGAGTAGAGCACGGGTTGGGGAGTCAGGAGGACCTGAGTTCAAATGTGGCCTCAGACGCTTGACACACTTACTAGCTGTGTGACCTTGTGCAAGTCACTTAACCTCAATTGCCCTGCCTTCTTCCCTCCAAAAAAAAAGAAGAAAATTTAACGACTGGCTCTTGCAAGCTGGTTTGAGCTGGCTTCAGCACACCCCTAGATTGGATTCAATGTGGCTTTCAAGATTCCTTCTAGTTTTAAACCTATGAACTTATGATCCTTTCCTTTGCAAATATGAAACATGGCCTCCTATCTTTCATTTTGTGAAACTTCATAGAATTTCTGATCTCTTCTTTGTACTGTCACAACTCCATTCCATAAACATTTATTCAGTACATATTACAAGCACAATAATGTGCTCCCACCGGTGGGGGCTCCTCACCTTCAGTAACCGCTGGAATAAAATACCCATGTCTCACTTTTGTATTTAAAGCTCTTCACAATCTGGCCTTAGTCTACTTCTCTTGGTTTTGTTGCACATTACTCCCCTTAACATAAACATTCATGCCAAACTGGCTTATTTGCTTGCTCTTCCTTAAATCTGGCATCCCATCTCCAGCTACTTTGCCTTTGAACAAGCTGTCCCCCATGCCTAGAATGCCCTCCCTTTTCCCCTTTGAGAATGTTGAGCTCCCTTTGAGACGAGTCTTCTTTATCAGCTAAGCCACAATACTTCTAATTCTAAATTATATATTTTTAAAAATAAACTAAACACGCAGTAATCTTCAAGCTCCTACTTTGCATTAGGCACTGTGTTAGGTACTGGGGATACGAAGACAAAACAAAATTATCCCTGACCTCAAGGAGCTTACACTCTTTTGGAGGAAGTATTGCCCGTACCACATAGACACAAGGTGATTTCAGGGAGGAGACATAAGAAGGCTGGGGAACCAGTCCTCATGTAAAGCTGAGCTTTGAAAGAACCTAGGGATTTGAAGGGGTGAAGGTGAGGAGAGAATGTCTCCCAGGCATGGAAGTTTTGGCCTAAGCAGAGACACAGGAATGGGAGATGGAGAACAGATTTTATTTAAAATAATTAAAAAAAACGCACCAACAAACCAAGCCCTGGGAGAAAAAGTAGGTTAGGACAATAAACCAGGCAAGACCTCAGTAGGTCCTCTCTGCAAGTCCCTTATTTAACAAATAAGGAAACTGAGGCCCATGTAACTTGTGAGGTCACAGAAGTTTTCAAAATGAAACAGTCTATTCCGCCTCTCAGGAGATACCCCATGATCACCTAGGTTTGGAGGTGGTATTTCAGCTCGATTTGAATCATTTCACTGTTAAGCTACATAACGCTTTCTACTCCATCCTGCTGTCTTGGGGGCATGTGTTTCTCTTCTAGAGAGGATGATTACTGGGTGGGTAGGATGAATTATTTTATAAGATCACAAACATCTGAACACTATGTAGGCATCTACTTGCCTTGACAAAGTCCCCAAGGGGCTCGAATTTCCGGTAGCGCGAAAAGCAATGGGTGGACCATTGCTCTCAGAGCTCTACCCCGGCATCCCCCTGAAGGTGCCTATTTTCAAAATTGACCATATTATCGCACTAATTGGCTGAGCCTCCATGCTGGCTGATGGGAAATGCTTTCAAACACCACGCAACAGCTGTGTTTATTGGGAATATGAAGAGTGACTTTTTAATAAGCAAAGTTGGCCAGGATCCAGGCTCCTGGAAGGGAAGTTGAACTTGTATGTAATATGCCAGTGATGATAGGAGACAAGAGATAAGGCATAGAAAAATAAAACAGTATTTCAGCCACCCCCACCTCCACCCCCACCTCCTCCCAATCAGCCATCTTGCAATGAATGAGCAGTTATCTCAAACAGGCTGCATTCTCTTAACTACCTGCTGGGAATACACAGAGAGTATTAAAGAAAGCCCTGGGGATTCACGCTGGAAGCCAGGGGGTCCAAGATGGCAGAAGTGTTGGTTGGTTGACAGGACACTTACTATGCTACATCTAAGGTTGCTTCTGGCTTAAAATCTACAGACCCATGAATCTCTAAGGGAGGAGATGGGGAAAGGGAATAAGTGTTTACATAGCACCTGCACTAAATATTTACAAACATTAGCTCAACTGATGTTTACAACAACCTTGGGGGACGGATGCTATTATCATCCCAGTTTTACAGATGAGGAAAATGAGGCAAACAGAGGTTAAGTGACTTGCCCAGGGTCACAGAGCTAGTGAGTGTCTGAGGCTGGATTTGAACTCGGGTCTTCCTGACTTCCAGACCCGTTGGCACAACATAACTGCCAAAGGACTGGTCGAGATGGCCCTTTCAGTTCAGTTCAGTTGATGATCTGACAACATCTTCTAAGATCTCTACGGTCTGAAAGGCTACCTTTAAATCTATGATTTGAGGTTCCTTCCAATGCAAAGTATGTGCCTTTTTCATCTGTGCCCTCCGATTCAATCTGTAATGCTGTCTATTCCTGTAACACAGGCTGGCAACCTTTGATTGTCTTGTACTCAAGTTTTTGGACACCAGGAAAAAAAAACTATTTTAAAAAAAGCAACAGCAGCAACAACAAAAAGGCACAAGAAGGTTAGGAGAAAGCTAGCACGGAAATGGGCATCCTGAGAAAACAGACAGGCACTCCTCCACCATGACGCGGTCCAGCTCTGGGCACACGAAGCTCCGGCCAGCGGAGGCAGAGCTCTTGGGGACGCTGCCCTTCTCATCTGGCTTCTCATACTCACTTCCAATATCGGCGGCTCCCCGGCCTGCCTGCCTGCTCTGCCAGAGATGGTAAGCTGATACTACATAAACGCTGTCCCAGAGACACTAATTCACTCAACTTGGGCCTTGATTTATGGCTCTGTCATTAAGAGAGGCTGGAGATCCTGGGCTGACGCTTCCATGTGGCTCCCATCGCTGAAGCGGCACATGCTCACGAGCCCAGAGTTCAGTCCCTCATTCCTTCCTTGCATCAAAGTCAATAAAGAACTTTGTCTTGTCATTGGCTGGAGATAATGAGCACCAAATGCTGGTGGCCGTCCTGAACCGTCCAACCATTGAAGAATATGGGTCAATAGTCTATTACAGGCACTCAGCCTGGGGGCTGTGGGTTTATTTTTAAATATTTTTATAACTGTATTTCAATATATCTGTAATCTTGTGTGTTTTATTTAAGGTATTTAAAAATGTGGTTCTAAGAAGGCATCCTCAGGCTTCCCCAGTCTGCCAAATGGCTCCATGAACCCCCAAATCCCTGGTCTATAGTATGAGAAGAAAAGCCCATTGTGGAGGCCAGTGACTGTTGTTGCTTATTATGAGGCCCTCTTCCCTTATTGTCAGCCTGCTTGCAACATCGCAGCCTTTGTAGGGTACACTGGAGGCTTGCAGTTCAGCACTTTTTTTGCCCAGGGAGGTTGGGATCCTGGTTCCTGTGTCCAAGGTGGCTAGTCACCCCATTCTTCTCTCTAGTTCGCCTTTTTGCTTCTTTGAGAGATTAAGCACCTCTATCCTCTTGGGGCTCCGGCGAGTCTTCCTCATTGAAAGGAGATAGCTGCACAGTTCTCCGCAAAGGCGGCCTCTTTAGAAGTTGGCGGCGGAGATGACAAATGAACCCAGTGGGGGGTCCTACCCATCTATCTCAGCACAAATTATTAGTGTAATCGAGCTTTTACTTTGCCTTTATCTGGTAATTATTGAACGG
The DNA here is from genome assembly GCA_028646595.1 of Phalanger gymnotis. NCBI lineage: Eukaryota > Metazoa > Chordata > Mammalia > Diprotodontia > Phalangeridae > Phalanger > Phalanger gymnotis. Next base: position 321,727,727 of record CM053626.1, on the reverse strand, counting down.
TTACACTTAACAAAGCTAAGCCATCGGGCACTTTTATGAGCCCCCGCCCAGTCAGGGGGCCTCCCGGTTAATTTAGGAGGCTTCCCAGGGAAGTGGGGAGCTTGAGGACAGGCAAGCAGGCAAATTCTGAGCCTGACGCTGTGAAGTATTTCTCATGTCACAGAGAAACCCTTCGCAACGTGGCAAAGGGCGATTTTAATTACACTGGTGTTTAGGCGTTGAGGTTTTGGAAACAATTTCCCAGTGGTTGTTACTGTCCCTCCCCGCCCCCGCTCCCACCTCCGCTCTACTTCTGGTCCAGGGTCATCTCTGAAGAATGAGTTTCATAATTCTAGGTCCTCGTCCCCATTGGGATCATAGATTTAGGGGTGAAATGGACCTCCGAGGCCATCAACTCCAACCCCCTCATTTAATGAAGAAGGAAAGCGAAGCTCAGAAGGAAGGAACTGAAGGATCCCACCCTGGCAGATTCAGAGCTGGAAGGCACCCCACGGCTATCCAGACCGAGTCTCCTCTTTCTGAAACACACAGGCAAGGACTTACTTTTTGGAAGTGACTTGTGCCAGAAGTCACAGAGCTAAGACAGGAATTGAACTGAGATCATCTAACTACAGATTCCTAGACCTTCCCACTGTACCAAGACTGCCTTCACTATTTATTATTGCTTTTTTTTTTTTACTATTATATTATTACCACTTATTTTTTACACACATTCCTTACTATTCCGGTGACTCCAACTCTGTAGCCAAAGCTAAACCTACTTGACCTTGAATGAAGGTCAGCGCATCTCTGAGCACTTCAGGTGATTCTCTGAAGTGTCATTCAAAGACCTAGCCCCTTGGTGACATCTATTGGGCGCTGTCTTCACAAATTCCCAGCAAGGGAGGCAGCTCTCGGGTTGTCACTTTCCTATCACAAACGAGATGTCTGGACCCCCGTACTTGCCCACAGTCATTCCAAGAGGAGGTGGGAGAAGCAGGGCTCGCACAAGGGTTTTCCGGCTCTGAGCCCTGTGGTCAGTCTACGGCTGCCTCTAAATCATCCTTGTTTCTTCTAAACATTATAGGATTTTATAGCTCAGGAAAGAGAAGGTTGCAGGGAGGGAGGGAGAAAAAACAAGAATAATCTCCAATTACCACAAATAAAGAATTGTCATAATTAAATACCTGACTGTGACCGAAATTTTCTGCATCAGTCAAGTCCAGTGTTTGGAAGCTCAGACCACCATTAGCTTAAAGTGCATGGTAATTGTCTATAATGTATGAGGCCTGCATGCCTGGATGGGGACACTTATTTCTCATTTCAATCCCTTTCAAGCTGGAAGTGCCTCACCAACATTAACTAACCTCGACCACA
>CM053626.1:321693436-321725871 GCA_028646595.1 Phalanger gymnotis | reverse complement strand
GGGCTGCCCTGCCTACCCTGGATGCCCTCCATTCCTGTCTCCCCCTCCAGTAATCCCCACCTCCCACCTCCATTCCAGTCTCATCAAAGGCATCTCTTCCTAAGCAAATCATTTCTCCATCATGCCATTTGCCATTCCTTTTCTTTCGTTTACTCCGCAGGTATTTGGCACTTAATTATCTAGGTATATATCCCTCCCCACTCCCATCCTACAGCGGAATGGAGCTCCTTAAGGGTAGGGCCTTGTTGCTTTTGTCTTGGCATCACTGTCACCCAGCACAGTACCTGGCACACACTACAGGCTTAATTAATGCTAAGTGAATTGTTGAGGCGAATTCAAATCCTCCTCATCCTTCAAGACCCAACTCAAGTACTGCCCCTTTCTTTTCACTTAAGACTATTAGGTGGTATTTAAACAGTACCAGATTTATTGGAACTGGCATAAGCATAAAGTTAACTTAAACATGGAGATCTAGCGCTAAAATTGGGTAAGTTTTTGGTTACTTTGTTCACTGGGTAATTGCAGTGGCGATGATGGTAAACTTCAAGCATTTAAAGGGATGTCAAAATGCAAGAGGGATTAGCCACATTCTGCTTGATTCCAGAAGGCAGAATCATTGTAGAAGTTGGGAGGAGGTAGACTGAGGATTAATTTCAGGAAAACAATCAAGCATCATTTTAACCAAACTATCTGAACACGGAATGGGCCACATCAGGAGATCACATGGGTAGCATGAAGCAAAGGCAGGGCTTGGCTCCAAATACAATAAGCATTCCTCCATTACTATACAGCTTCTTACCCTAGACCATCTTCTGCCTTTCTTTGAGGTATGAGAATGGGTATGTGCCTCAGTCTACCTTTTTGTTAAATTCCACCCACAACAAGGCCTACTCTGTAGTGTCAGAATTTTTGAATGAGAAGAATCTTTAAAGGCCATTTAGTCCAATGTCCTAATCTCAGAGATGAAGAAAGATGAATGGGTTTCCCAAGGTCACACAATGAGTTGGTGGCAAATTCTAGACTGGACTTCGTCTGTTTTGGCTCCTGGTCTAGGGCTCCATCTAGTATACCTCGCTGTCCCATGGATATAAGCCCTATTCAGAGTCATTGTTCAACAGATTCAAGGGATAATAATTAAAACAAACTCTAATTAACACTGCAAGCATCCCTGACTGCATTGCAAAGCAACACATAGAGCAATGGCGCTTTCCCTACTTCAGTAGATTACTGTAAGCAAAGAACAAAAGTCGGTCTGATCAACGGATCAATGGACCAACCAGCAATGTTAAAGATAAGGTTTCTCACAACAGCCAAATGCTGATTGGCCTTTTTCTTAAGGAAATCAGATGTGATGTCTTTCTCCAGCTTGATTTCTCCAAACTTGTTGCAGAGGCAGAATTTTGGTCAGATGAAATGAAATCTTCCTAACAATCAGAGCCATCCAGAAGTGAATGAATGAGCTGCCTGGGGAAGTGGGGGGCTTCCTCTCACTGGACGTCTTCAAGGAAGGGCTGGATGACCACTTGTTGGAGGTTTGGCAGGGTGGGTTCTCATTGGTCTGGGTTGGAGGAGATCACTCCTGAGGATCCCTCGGCTCACAGAATCCTTCGGCTATGCGGTTCTATGATGACTGCCCATGCTTTTCGATTTGAGATCAACTATTCCTATTCTCCCAATGGCCCCAGGAATCCTTCTTTAAGCAATGACATCATACTGCTTCCCTAGGAACTGTTCTGGATTTCCTAGGAATGCTAATGGCTGGCTGGCTATGCCATAGAAGGGGTGCTCTTCCAGCCATGGGACAGACTCTGTCCTAACTCTGAGAGCATCACTGACTCTTCATGGTGCCATTCTGGTGATCTGTTAAGTTTCCTGTAGAACCAATCAAAGGTAGCCTTGGGTCTACTGTGCCCAGACTTCAGGGAATCTACCAACTTGAAGAGGAAAAAAATCTACATCTTTGTTTTCACTAAACTCTAACTGAAATCAAGCATTTCCTTCAATAATTTAAAAACATGATTCTGAGAAAGGGTCCAAGAGAGACCCATGATACAAAAAAGGTTAAGAATCTCTGATCTAGAAAGATATGCAGTTTTAGAAAAGGGCCATGGATTGTGGAAATAAGATAGGGATCCATGAGAAACCAAGAAAAGGAAAAGCCAACTTCTCAAGACGGAACTCTAAGATGAGAACATCATTTTCCCACATGTGTTTTGGGATACCAGTTGAGTCCAAATACCCACCTACACTAAAGAAAACCATCATCTCCCTTCTTAAACAAACTAAGAGTACATTTTCCTCTTGCACTATGTTCAAATTAAGTGACTTGCTGACATTTGCTGGAGGCTAGGAGCGTGACCTTAGAGCAAAATACAAATCATGCTTGTCGTGGACACATTTTAATAATCAGCTCTAAAAGCACACAAGACCCAAAGGATGGAAATTCTACAGTGAGAACCAGACAAGCCATCTACCATTTCAGAAGGAACCAGGGAGCAAGAAAAGCTTTGTGCAGCTCATACAAAATAATGAATATTGAGATGAGGATTTGGGGGAAAGAGGACCGGAAAGCATTTGGTGGCAAAAGAGAATAACCCATCAGGAAGAAAGCAGGTAAAAGCCATTACATCCCATGAGGGCGCCCACCATTTAACTACGGGCACCGAGGAATCCTTTCCTTAGTTTTCTGTTCAATATGTATTCTACTACCCTTTCTCACTCTTGCTTTCTTCCCACAGTGCATTTCTCTGCAAAAGTCCCACCACCAAGAGCCTGGACCCCATTTTCTGAAATACATTCTTACCTTTGGAATGACCCAAGCGTGGGAAACCAATCCTATCTTTGTGTTGCTGAAATGACCCAGTGGTTCCTAAGGACTAAGGCATCAGAGCACTGTTTAATAAGACCTCTGCTGATGGCTTTCCATCAACCCTCATGCTGATCCCTGGGTGCTGAGGCACGGGTGTCTGCCTCCACACAAGTGAGGGTGGGTCCCCCGGGGAAAGCCTCACCTCTGGGTCCTGTAATGACAGGCCGATGATGCTGTGTGAATGCCGTTCCCAGGGAGGAGGTCTGCGACGGTGAGGGGCTGCTGAAACCAGACTTCTCTGACTTCTTTAGTGTGGTTGGCGACGGCATCCCTGGCAAGAATGATCGATAAGTTCGATTTAATAAGGCGAGGTCATGTACTGACAGGGTAATGCAGTGGGGAAGAGGCTGGAGGAGTAGCCCAAGAAAAGTGGATGGACAAATCAGATTGAACGTGGCAGCAAATGGAAGCTTGGTGCTTAGTCATGGGCTTTGGGGCTCAGAATCATAGATTTACAGCTGGAAGGGTCCTGAGGGGGTCATCTGTCACCTTACTCATTTTACAGAATAGGAAACTGAGGCCCAGAGAGCCCATGGGGTTTTAAGTTCTGAGCTGGAAGGGACTGGGCAGGTCAGCCGGTCCAACTGCATGATTTTATGGGGAAAATGGAGGCCTAGAGAGGCCCGAATCACCCACACAGTGAGCGGTCAGTGTGCCTTGGTACTAGACCTAGTTCCTGACCGCCCCTGCCCCCAACCTCCATACGCTTTTCACTATAGCTCCTTGAGTTTTCTAGGACCAACACTTGCTGGTCGCTGTTAATTAAAACTATTCAAATAAAAATTTGTATTTGATTTTTTATGTTCTCCAAGATTTTTCCAGGCTCCACAGAAGCCATCATGATGACCTCCGTACCTCTGTGCTATGGGAATGTGGAAAGATCTCTGGATTTGGAGGCCGGGGACTCAGGTGCAAATCCTGGCTCTGAGCCTTACTAACAATAATGTGACACTTGGGCGAGGCAATGAATGTCTCGGAGACTCTGCTCCTTTTTATATCCAGAGGGTGAGGTGGATGGACTAGGGAATAGTAGTAGTTGACATCTGCAGAGGCTTGCAAAGAACTTTCTATGTAGGATTTCATTTGCACACATTATCCTGTATAACCCTGGAAAGTCACTTTATCTTGGGGGACCCAGACGGTGGCCCCAACCCCCTGGAGGCCCTCCACCTCAGAGTCAGTATGCCGGAGGAATCCCATCCCCATCGGGGGGTCACTTCTCAGTAGATTCTAGCTGGGCTATAGTCTCTGACATGGCTCTCCTCAAGTGCTCTGCCCACAGGTTTTCTCAGAAAGAATCAACCAAATAATGAACCTCTGCCTGTGTTTTAAGGGGCAGAATTCCATCCCCACCTCACTGTCTCTGAGCTCCCTCCGGATGCCTTTAGGTTACAAGATATGTCTCCAAGAAGAGATCTCCAACATCACAAGAGAACACACATACGTTCAACTACAAAAAGGAAGGTGGGATAATGGACGGAGAGTTGGCCACAAAGAAAGGAGGTCCTTGGTTCAAATCCTACTTTTGGTTGCTTGACCCTGGGCAAATCATTTAGTGTCTCTGGTGATTCTATGAGACTAAAAGTGACAAACAAATGCAAATCTGTATTGGGAGAAGGAAACCTTTCATTGTGACATTTTGTTCAGTTCAGAAAACCCCATACTGCAGTGGTTTGCCATTTCCTCCTCCAGGTCATTTTATAGATGAGGAAACTGAGGCAAACAGGGTTAAGTGACTTGCCCAGGATCACACAACCAGTAAGTGTCCGAGGTTGGATTTGAACTCAGGAAGACGAGTCTTCCTGACTTCAGGCCCTGTGTTCGTTCTATGTCCCGTATGACCTAGCTGTCCTTTGTTGGGAGTTACCAATAGAAATTAAAGATCTGCATTTAAAAAATGGAATATAAATTCATAATGGGATTCTGATGCACAAATTTATTAGTGAAATTTAAAAAGCAATACTCTCCTTAAAATCCACTGTCAGTCAGATTTAACATCTAAATAGCGAGGTTACTCCACAACCATGTTCTGAAAAAGTGAGGTTGCTTCCCGGTTTGACTCAGCACAGAGTGGTTATGTCTAAAATGAAAGGCAGTGCCTGTAGAAGTGTGGTGTATGCTTAGTGACATAACTGTAACTGTGATAATCTCCTGTCCTGAGGCATCTTCATTGGAATGTATTAGGGAAACGATTTTAAATATTCCTCAAAATATGTAGGACAAAACATCATCTAAGATGTAAATGAGCCACTCAATTCATTAGAACCTGCCTTGGGCCCGTCGTTCCTGGTTAATTGGTTTGATATATTCTCATTTTATGGGCTCAAAATTAAAAAGGCTAGTCTACTTTAGATCATGTGTTGACAGCAAGAGAACATGAAACTTAAGTATAATTTTTAATCACAATTGGGCTTCCATTCATTATTCTGCCCATTAAAAATCAGCTCCATGTTGCAAAAATCGTGTGGACTAACCGTGCAAAACAGAAATTTCACAAAGCATGTCTGGATAACTGAAGGGCCTGCTTCACGATATCTCAATAATTAAAAGCGGGCACACTGATTGTTTGGTCTCTCCCTGTGATTTCACTGGTGTGGGAAACGCTCAGGTGGCTCCATAGTGCACAGAGCACTGGGTTTGGAATCCAGAAGACTCATCTTCCTGAGTTCAAATCCTGCCTCAGACGCTTACTAGTGGTGTGACCCTGGGCAAGTCACTTAAGCCTGGTGGTCTCAGTTTCCCCATCTGTAAAACGAGCTGGAGAAGGAAATGGCCGACCCCTCCAGCATCTCTGCCAAGAAAACCCCCAACGGAGTCACAAAGAGTCAGACGTGACTGACGGGACTCAACAACAACAAAAACGTCCTATGATGATGCCAATCGGCAAGTGCTCATAATTTATAGTCTTTGAGAATTGGGCGGTAGAAGGTGAAGGGTTACTGACCCAGGGTCACACAGTCGGTATGTGAGAAAGGCCCTTCTTATACCCTTGTCTTCATGACTCCAAGGCTGAGCCTCATCCTCTTCACCATATTGTCTTAAAAATTATGCATTTTACAGAAGGATGAGGATTTATTAGCAGAGGAAAATTCACTTTATCAATGTCGGTTAGCACTTTCTTTATGATTTATGAGTCTTAGAGAGTTGCTCTGAGTCCTGAAAGAGTCCAAGGTCATACAAGTAAATAGTAGAACCATGATTTGAACCCAGGTCCTTTGACTTCAAAAACAGTACTCATTCCTCCATTATTGTTCAGTTTCAGTTGTGTCTGACTCTTTGTGGACCCCCCCTGCCCATGCATTTGGGGTTTTCTTGGCAAAGACACTGGAGTGGTTTGCCATTTCCTTTTCCAGCTCATTTTACAGATGAGGAAACTGAGGCAAACAGGATGAAGTGACTTGCCCAAGACCACACAGCTAGTTAGTGTCTAAGGCCATATTTGAACTCAGGTCTTCCTGACTCCAGACTCAATGTTCTATCCACTATGGCACCACCTAGCTGCCCTATTCTTCCCCCTACACCAGCCATCGCAGCTTCTGTCACCACCATCTGACTGGAGCGTTTCTCTAGAATAAATCAAATGACCTCCTTTTAAATCTAATGACTTTTTCTCTGTGTGCACCAGCCTGGACCTTCTGCAGCATATGTGGCTGCTGGCCACAAGCTCCTCCTTGAGGTTCTTTCCCACCTTAGCTCAAACTTAAGGGATTTTCAATTTCACAAACTGTCTTCCTTCAAACAGTCTTGGGAGGTAGGCAGTGTAACTGTCACCATCCCCACTTTACAGCAGAGGAGACTGGGCCTCAGATATATGAAGTGATTTGCAGGTGGCAGCGTCTAGACCTGAACTCACTTCCAGGACCTTGGCATAGTACAAGAAGCAATCTGATGAGTGGGAAGAATTCTGGTTTGGGAGTCAGGACTTAGAAAGCTAGATGACCTCAAGGGTCATTTAACCTTTCATATCCTGGGTGTCCTTATGTGTAAAAAGGTAAGACTAACTCACCATCTACCCAAAAGGATTACAATGAGGGCTGGACCAGGGATTTCAATGAGATAGGGAAATTCCCTTTCCCAGGGCAGGCTGGCACCTTCTCTGAAGCTCAGAGCCTAACCTAGACCCTTGGGAAGTTAAGTGACCTCCCCAGGGTCACACAGTCAATATGTGTCAGGGGCCGGTCTTCCTGACTCCAAGGCCACCTCTGTCCATGTCACCAGGTTGCCTTTCAAAGTTTTACAAAGATCACAACCAAACGCATGAAACTTTTCCTAAGGAGTCAATGAGAGGCATAATTTCTAAGTTAAATATATATAAAAAATCAGAGCATTTTATAAGAGTAGAAGTGACATTATAGGGTCAAAGCTTTCCTTAGGTGTTGTGTTTTTATCCCCTGATCAACCATCAGATTGACATTCCTGGGCTTTAGGAGGTAATCAAAGTCACTCATCAGTGTCCAAGGCAGGATTTGAACCCAGGTATCTGCTTATCCCAGGTCAGGCTCACTGTCCCCTAAACCACATTTGTCTCTCAAAGACACAAAAGGCAGAATGATCCCAATGCCCTCCCCTGAGCCCTCCCTCTACTCCTACCCACACCATTCTGAATCCTCACAGTTGGCATTTCTTTTCAGCCAATCCCCCTACCATGATTTAAAGCTGTCTTTAGTTAACAGCTTCCCACAGCCCCACGCAGAACCGAGTGAGTCACAGCTGTGACTAAGAAATAAAAAAGAAGTAGAAAAAACCCAACCCACACCAGTAATTAATTGCAGCCCCCAAATGAAGAAAACTTCTAAATTTTTATAACAACAATTCCACAGTTAAGTCTTGAAGAAAGTTCCCTGGGGATGAAAAGAAAGGGGAGCCTGTCTCTTTGTTGGGGAGTGAAAGGGACCTATTTTTAGACAGTCGGAAGAGCTAAGATATGAATGGGCAGAGGGACTGCCCTTAAACCGATCACGGTAAAATACAATTATTTCCCACAGGTGGTGGCCATGGCGAGAAATGCTGTATGGTGAATAAAAATCGGGAAAAAATCCCGTTAGTACTGAAGATGTTGAAGGAATCCTTCAAAAACTCATTCTGCTGTGAAAATTACCCCAGGAAATGCTGCTGAGGTCGGCAAGACCTTGTCTTGTCCGCTGTCTAAGTGCCGGTCACGTAATTCAAGTTGCCACCAAGAAGATTTAACTAGCACGCCCAACTTCCTTCAAAGTTCCTGAGCCACGCACTATAACTCCAGTGACTATAATTTTCACTCCGGGCTCAAGAAAGGACCCTGGGCAAAAACAGTGATGCTCGTGTTTTTGTCTGACTTTGAAGCTCGATGCCGAGGCCCACAACAATGCTGCTGAGGGTTTGGGGCCTGAGCCTGGCTCTGTTGGGAATCCAAGGAAAGTGACAATCGCTCGCCTCTTCGCCTCTTCATGAGATGGGAGCAGGGGAAAGAGTGTGATGCCATAGGGGAAAGGGAGAGGGGGGGTTGTTGAGAGGATACGGGATAGAAAAGATGAGAGCCAGGCCTCTGAGATCTCTTCCATCTGTGACAGTGGAAACCCGGACAAGGACGAGGGACGGTAAAAAGGTGACCAAAAGTCTTCAAAGGGCTTTGCCCCCATTGTCTGATTTTAATTGGAATGTAGACTCTGGTTCATTTGTTATATTTATACCCCCCGGCCCTAGCACACAGTAGGTGCTAAATAAATGCTTGTTCAATGATGAACTGGTTTCTTCTCTCCCCAGGCCTGTTCTTACTATTACAATCATCGTTATGGTTCCCCTCATCATCACCACCATTCCTGTTCCACTGATGAGGAAACAGCGTCTCCCAGAGACTGAGGCTCACAGTGCTGGAAATGACAAGAGGTCTTGGAGTTTGTAGTCTTTCTTTAGTTCAACTTGCGGTCTTCTGGATAGAGAAAACGAGGCCCAGAGAGCGCGAGTGACTTGCACAAGGTCACTAAATAGGGTGAACGGTAGTAAGAACAACAATGGCGGCCACGACGTGTCCTTGTCACTTCAAAGTGCACAAAGCTCTTTGGGAGCAGCGCAAGAATTGGTCTGACTTTATGGACAAGAAAAGCGATGACGGGGGTGTTTAAAGGATTTAAATGGATTTCATTTCATTATTAATTATTTATTTACAATAGATATTTTTATTACATTTAATTAAATTGATTTATTCAGGGGCAAGTCACAAGTCAGCAAGTCACCTCTATGCCCTGGGCCTCAGTTTCCTCATTTGTCAAATGAAGAGGCCAGCCATCTTAGGAATAAAGGGGCCATTAGGTCCCTTTAGTTCTACCTCTATGATTCCGGGAGTCCTGAGGGTCTGAACCAGGATTCCAAAGAGCTATAAAGACGGACGTTTTTGAGGGCCAAGGGGACGGGGTCCGGAGAGTCTGGGTGGCAGTGCTGTGTTACAAAGCTAGCTTGTGTGAGAGAGCCAGGCTGGCCCTGTCTATGCTAAGTCAAGCCTCCTGACCTGGGAAGGATGACCTCATCTTCTTGTTCACTGTCCTCTTCCCGATTCGAAGGCAAGGTTCTTGCCAGGGTAGGAGAACATTTTAAAAAGGTGCCGACGGTATTCAAATGTAAGATTTTGCTCTCATTATGATCACTGTACGACCCAGCACGTCAGCAGGGCACAGTGCCCAGAGGCTGGGATTGATCCTCTGTGTGCCTATCTCACTTCTCTAAGGACTGAGGCCGTATCAACCACCATGTTGAAGAATGGATATATTTAGCAGTAGCTACAGCTGGATGAGAAGAGGATCTGATTGTCCCCATTGGTGAGGGCCCCTAAGGAGCCTCACTGGCCACAAGTTCTCCCTGGAGGGAGAGAGGCAAAGAGATTAATGGAAGAGAGTCCGCTGTCCACAAACAGCTCCCTTTGAACAACAGGCCCAGCTTACTGAAGCTAACCGCTTGGGGCTAGCGAGAGAAAAGAGGAGGGCTCCAATCCAGGCCTCCTGACTTCAAGCCTATGTTGTTTGCCTGGATACCACCATGTGCCTCTCACTGCATGACTGAGGATTCTAAGCTCAGGTGGAGACACCAGTAAGCGTCATGGAGGGAGCCTGAGAGGTGGCACCAGAGGGTAGCTGTTCAGCTCATGGAGGGAGCAAACACACAGACCAGATCAGCGCACTTCTTGGGCCTGAGGATATGAATGGAAAGAGTACTAAGTCAAGATTTAGAAGAACTGGGTTCTAATTGTGGCTCTGACTTTGCAGGAGAGTAAACAGGGCGGTAAAGGACCCAGAGTCTGGGGCACAAGAAATTAGCTGAGCAACTTGGGGATAAGGGCTTGCTGACTAGGACTAGCAATCTCACGAGTTAGGTTATGTGAGTGTGACTATTCCCACTTTACAGATGAGGAAGCTGAGGCTCAGAGTATTTAGCTGACTTGTCAAAGGTCACATGGCTATAAAGTCTCAGAGGCAGGATTCCTCTACACAGCAAGCAAAGAATTACAGACTTTCAGGGCTGGACGAGAACATCTCCATGTATAATCCAACCTGGAAGTGAATGACTATATTCATTTTCAGCACACATGAAGAGTGGTCAGCCACCCTTTGCTTGAAGACCTCTAGGGAAGGGAAGTCTGGCCCACTTTGGGCTGGCTCTAATGCAAAGTTTTTCCTGATTTCAAGCCTAGTTCTGCCCTTCTGCAATAGCCACGCATTACTCCTGGTTCTGACTCTGGGGGTCAAATCCTTTCTCCATTGCATACTCTTTCACCTGATACTTTCTCATATCCCGTATGAGCCCTCTCCTTTCCACATTAACACCCTCAGCTGCTTCTATCGATCTTTATATCAACTCAAGGCCTTTACCAAGCAGGCTGCCCTCCTCCTCTGTACTTTATCAAAGTCCTCCATAAACTCTGTCGCCTAGAACTGAATGCAACACACCAGCTATTTCTGATGAGGGCAGAGAACAGAAGGACCGTACCTTCCTTAGTTAGTCCTGGCCTCTAGACCTTTCCCAATGTAGGCCATGATCTCATTAGCTTATTTTATTGGCTGTCATATAACATTCCCAGCAGACACCTCGAAAGACCACAGCCAATGGTCTTAGGTCAAGGTGATGACGGTGACCATTCTGGAACAATTCTATGATTCTTTGTGTACAGAAGCTTATAAGAGAAGGAGGTTCTGGTAAGATGTAAGTGGTCTCATTCATCAACCACACCCATTGAGGTTTCCTATTCCCAATGATGCAAAAACACCATACATTCTAATGTTATTTATTCTAATGGCAGTGACTAATAGCCTCAAGTGCTAAAAGTAAAGAAGTAAGATATTCAGCTTGACCTTGGCTACAATATGAAAATGTTTGAAAATCATTTTGAGGATGGCAAGAACAAAATGAGACTTAACCTGGGGTCCAAAGTTTATGTGTCCACTACCAGTACTTAGTGCATGTCTAAAGGGCTCCCCCTAGCCCTCTAATGTTAAGGTCCTATAAATAAGCTCTGAGTGACTGAAAGGGCCTTGTGACACCTATGGCTTCTTTAGGTTTTGAAAAGATGATTTGGAAACAAGAAGGGTGTAGATTACTCAGAAAAAGAGAGATGAAAAGTTTTCCAATGGGGTCCAACTTTTTTCCTAGCAAAAACTGGGTCTCTGTGCTAATGGTGAAAGTCTTCTGCCTCTGCTTTCACGGCACACACAGAAATCCCAGTGGCATGGCTAGAATGACATTTTCATGACAGATAACCCTGGGAGGGGCTGAGGAAACCCAAGACCCCCAAATTTGTTTCTATGGATTTAGATACAATTGAGGAAGGGTCAATTCACAGAAAGCCCCTGAGGGTAAAATTACTGGGAAACCATGGATGACACCCAACACCTAACTTGTACCATGACTAGAGACCTTCAAGTGCCCAGTAAATATTTGGTTGATTAGATTCGGACAGCAATTTTATGTGAAGACACTAAGCAATTAAGTGACTCGCCCAGAGTCACAAAGTCAGCATGTGTCAGAGGCAGCTTTTCCTGGCTCCATGGCTGGGTCTCTACCTACCACATTATGGCTGCCTCTAATTGACCATCCCAGTTATTCCACAACCATCATTGCCACTACATTTGTGAATGGTTAGTTTCTGCCTTTGGAGGTAATATAGATATATTTACTAATGTTTCAGGCAAAACATGAAAAATCAAATTTGTTAAGTAGCTGGCTTATCCAGGTGATGAAACTTGAAGACCATGTATTTAGCATGAAAATGAGAGAGAAGATGATCGAATATCTGGAGAGATAAATCATGGATGGCCCATGATTTATCCAATCAGTCCAGGATCCAATCAGTGCCAGGAGCTGTACAGGAAGACTCCTAGGACAGTGGGTGCACCCTTCTAGAGTGTCTATGGGAAGACATGGAGGAGAGTCCCCCAGATGAGAAAATGAGATGGGTGGGTTGAGATCTGTTCCAATAGTGAGATCATGGGGCCCACTGAGGGAAATTAATCAAAGTGAGTTTGCATTGATTGAATGTTAATAACAGGATTCAAAGCAAGGAGGTTATCAAATCCACTGGGATATCGAAGCCAGAAGAGAAGAAGTCTCAGGGTAAAGCGGTGTAAGGCCCCTGGGTGGACTTGAATCACATCAGGCTTTACCGAGGAGGCCAGACAGGCCTTCGACACTCCATGAGTGCCCTAACTTTATTTCAAGTAAAAATTAGAAACTGATTGAAACATTGTGGAGAGGAGAGAAATATAATTTTAAGCCTCTTAAAATTGCTTCAACTGTGAAATCAAGTAATGATCACTAGAAAAGGTTCTGTCAGCTGGAATCGACACTGGGCGCTGTCAGCATTTTCCTCCGAAACCTTATTACGGTGGAGCTTTTGATTTCTCATCTCTGCACGATGTTCTTCCCCACAAATAAACCACCATGACCTCCACCTGTTACCTAGTGAAGTCTGCCCGGCATCCCTCAATAAACTCCATTCTTTTCCTTCAAAGGCCTTCGAGTCACAGGGAAAGTAGGAAGATACAGTTGTGCAGTGATCCACATTGAAGGCACTTTATAATGACATGGCAGGTCAGAGCCCCTGCTACAAGCAAATTAATTTCAAAAGGAGGCAGTGCCCGTGAAAGCTGGAAGGGGGCAACATATTTCATCATTTCAACGTGAGATGTTTCACAGAAATAGGTCTCTCTTCCTTCTTCTCTCCCTCCCTTTCTCTTTCCCGCTCTCAAGCCCTCCCTCCCTCTCCTTCCCTTTGTTTTTGTCTCTCTCTCCCCCTCCTCTCTCTCTCCTCTTCTTCCTCTTCCCTCCCTCCCCCCTCTCTCCCCTTCCTTCCCTCCCTCCCTCTTCTCTCTTGTTCCCCCCAAGTTTCTCATCTCATTCTGTCTCTGCGTGTCTCTCTCTCACTCCTCTCTCTCTCTAATTCCCTCTATCTCAGTTTCTCTGTCTATTTCTGTGTCTATTTCTCTCTCTTCCATCTCTCTCCCTGTCTCTCTCTCCTTCCTTTTCTCTCCTCCTTCTCTCTCCCTCTGACTCTCTTTGTCCCTTTCTCCTTTCTGTTTCTGTCTCTTGCTCCCTCCTTCTCTCTGTCTCTTTCTATCTTATTCTCCAAATTTCTTTCCCCCTTCCTTCTTTCTGATTTAATGAAAGGAACTCTGGGCACCATCTAGAGTCATGAAATCTCTGGAAAACTGTATCCTGGGAGGCAAAGAGCAAGACTTTTATTTTACAGAGAGACACAGGATTTGAACCCAAGGCAACAGGCAGCAGCCCTGTTTGGCATGGAAAGTCTTTCGAAAGCCAGCCAGCTTTCCCAGGTTGATTGCCCATTACTTCCCTTCCCACATTCTATGTTCCCAGTCTAACTAACTTGTTTGTTGCCCATACACAACATTCTATCTACCACCTCCATGCCGTAACCCTATGCCTATAATTCTCGCCCCTTTGATTCCTGGAATCTCTAGTTCACCCTTCAAGGCTCATTTGAAGCTTTACTCATCAATCAAGATGAATTTCCTAATTCTCCTTATTGTAGTGCCTCGCCTCATGATTGTCAGCCAGTAAACATTAAGCACTTACTGTGTGCCATGCACTGTGCTGGAGATACATAGAAAGACAAAAGACAGTCCTGCCCTCAAGGAGGTTCCAGTTTAATGAGGAGACAACACGTAAAGAAATGTGTAAAAACGAGATACAGGATAAATAGGAGACAATCAACAGAGGGGCTGTGGGGGCTAGGGGAGGAAAGGCTTCCTGCAGAAGGGGTATTTTGGCTGGGGCTTGAAGAAAGCCAGGAGGCAGGATGAGGAGGGAGAGCTTTGCACACACGGGTGGGGGGTGGCCAGTGAAGATGCCCTGGTGTTGCTGAGGATATATCCAGTACTGACACATCAGTGACCCTGCTGCAGCCCCCTCGCAGGATGGAAGTTCCTTGAAGGGAAGGTCTGTTTCACTTTGGTAATTCCATCTCCAGGGCCTAGCCCAGTATTTGGCACATAGTAGGTACTTAATGAATGCCTGCCTCTCAATTGTCAAAAGCTTGCTGATACAGCCCTCCCAGCTGCCCGTCTGGAAATCAAGCTGCGAAAGATCTTATTACATCTCATAGCTACGTTTGTCATTTTCCCAAGTACAATATCTTGACAAAATAAGTGGTTTTCTCACAACAATGACATATCAAAAAGAGGGAAAAAACCCATCTCGGAGAAAGTTGGACTTTTCCCGGTGATTAATGCGCCGAGCAACAAAGAGACAGTGTCTGTCTAATTACATTAAATACTTATCTGCTCAGGATTAGCAGGGTGTCTCTGCTCAACGTCACTCTTCGTGACAATGTAATGATAGGTCAGTTTACTTACGAGCACAATTAGTAAAAACCATGCTGTTTTCTTACCCGCCTTCATATGTGGAAGTATTTTATTAAAGATAACTCCTCTGACCCCAAGGGTAAGTGCCTGGCAACATTTCTTCTCCCAAGGAAGCCGACATGGTCTATACGGTTTTCTCTGGGAGACACACTAGTCCCCAAGGTGCCGAACCCCATACACAGTGCCTTGTGCCTGGAATATCCTCCCTCTTCACTTCCACTTTTTGGAACTCCTAATATCATTTCTGATTTGGCTCCAATGCTCTCTCTCACATGACATTTTTCCTGATTCCCCAGCTATAAGCAATCCCCCAATCCTCCATTAAAATCACTTTTTATTCAGGGAGCTAGACCTGAAATCAGGAAGATCTGAGTTCAAATCTGCTCTCAGACACTTACTAGCTGTGTCACGCTAGGGAAGTCGCTCAACCCCTGACTTAGTTTCCTTATCTGTAAAATGGAGGAGATAATAGCACTTATTGCTCGGTGTTGTTATTAGGAGCAAATGAGAATATCTGTAAAGTGCTCTGTGAACTTTAAGGTACTTAGTAAATGCCAATCCTCACCATCATAATTTTAATTAGTAGCACCTACCTCCCAGGGTTGTGAGGATCAACTGAGACAGCCCTGGTAAAGACCTTTGCAAACTTCAGAGTGCTACTCAACGCTAGTTACCGTTACTGTTAACAGCAATTATCACTGTTACTTTTTATATGTTTTAGATTCAGTTATCTGTGTCTGTATCTCCTCAGTAGAACATAAGTTTCCTGAGGGCAGGGCTGTTTTTTTTCTTTTGTTTTTCTCTCCTCAATGCCTAGCATAGCGCCTGGCACATAGTAGGTATGTAAGAAATGCTTGCTGAATCTCAGCTTCTGGGCTCCTAGGACTTTGCAGCTGGGAGGCACTCAGAGGCCAACTAGTGATGTGGGAAAAGGAATTCCCTTTATCATACTCCTCACAAGCCTCTGATTGAAGACTTCCAGGAAAGGAGAAGTCACTCCCTTCCAAGGCAACTCTGTGCCATTTTTAGTAACTCTATGCAATTTTATTTCCCTTCTCTCCAGAGATCTGCCTCTCGGCCGATCACACTCAGGGCTCTTCGTTCTGAGCTTGGGGATCATCTTGTCTCCCTCCTTCTACAGAGGAGCCCTAGAGGAGAAGAGCAGATGAACCAGGACAACAATCCAGGTTTCTTCACTCCCTGTGGAGTCCTCTTTCTATCTTGCTTTTCAGGATTCAGCCTGATGCAATGGAGATAGGGACCAGGGGTCCGAGTTCAGTTCCCACCCTACTTCTTCTCAGCCTTCTGGATCTTGTCTCCTTATCTGTAAAATAAGGAGAGTTGAACCAGATGCTCTTTAGGGCTTCTCCTAGTCATAAACCTATGATTCAGTGAGTTTCCAATTCACACCAAGGCATTTTTTGGCTACTTTGCCCAAACCATAAAGTTTAGGAATGGTTTAAACTAAAAATTGTTCCTAGCTGACATTTTCCTCACAGACATGAGGTAGCACTTCAGTCTCACTTTCACACGTCTTCTGGAATGAAACGTGGGCTCCAATCATTTTAGAGAAACTTCCCAACAGGCTAATTCAGTTACTGGTGAGATGGGGCCGGTACTGTCTCCTTATAGTCATGTCAAACCGAAGGAAAGGGACTGCTGCAAAGCCTTGGGATGGGCCATGGATTCAATAAATGGAGACGGGCTCAGTGTTTCTCAGGAGCGAAAATGGGACAGTAGCTGAAATCCAAAGACAGACTTTGGGAGTTTAACATGATACAGCAGAAAAGGAAGGCTTCTTTGGAGTCAGAGGATCTGGGTTTGAATCTTCCTGAGCTCTATGACCTTGGTTAAGTTACAACCTCCTTGCTCTAAGTATCCTTATCTATAAAAGATCTTTATAAGATCTATAAAATGAGAGGGTTGGGCTCAATGACTTCCATCTTTAGAGCTTACCCATCTTGTGTAGAAAGGACAGTGGTGTCCTGACCACCTGGAATGCATCTAGGCCACACAGTCTAACAATCAGAATTGTTAATGATGGACTGGGCTGCCTCAGAAAGTGGTGGGAGATCTCCAAGTAGAGACTGGATGGACACCCACTTGGTTCCTATTATAGAGTTGGAATTCCTTTCATTAAGTCAGTCAGCCAATAAGCAGTTATTAGGTGCCTACTGTGTGTACTAGACATGTGCTGAGTTAGATGGCCGATGAGGTCCTTTCCAACTTTAAAATTCCATGATTTGGTGATAGCACTGAGGATAATGGAAACATTAAGCACCCAAGTGAGTAAGATCAATAATAGAATGGCAGATCCTTGAGGTCAGGGGTTGTATCCTTAACATTTAGCACCATGCCTGGTATACAGTAGGTGCTTAATAAATGTTTGTTGCTCAACTGACTGCTCAATTAGAAGAACTGGGAGACATTTGACCTGGAAAAGAGAAGACCCAGGGCACCATGATGACTGTCTTCAAGTATCTAAAGGGCTATTATGTATAAAGAAGGGATAAAATGCACTGTATGACTCTCTCCTCTTGAGGGGAAAACGAAGACCAATGGAAGAAGGGAAAGGGAGGCAGGTTTCGCCTGAATACACTCCAAGAATCTAGAGCTGTCTGAAAAGAGAATGGTTTTTCATAGGGGACAGCGAGCTCCTTACTACTGAAGGCATTCAAAGAGGTACTAAACAGCACTTTTCCCGAAGTTGATTGCCTTGTGAGGTAGCGAGTTCTCTCTTGCTAGAAGCCTGGAGTGAGGCTGGATGACCACTTGCAGAGAATATAGTGGAGGGGATTCTGGTGCAGAACGTGCTGGACTAGCTTAGATGCTTTCTGAGCTTCTACAATCCTACTCTCAGTCAGGTGAATGAATTCCAGAGGATAATCATACAGAAATATAAACTACAAAATGGGACTCTTTTGAAAAAAATATATCTCCCTTTTAGTCTATTTTTTGATGACTAATTACTGCACGGTCCAAGAGGAAGGATGTTGATATTCATTAATTAGTTAATATCTACTAAAACAGCCTCAAATATGGAGAGTTTCCTGGAGCCTGGTTAAAATGTCTCAACACGTGTGGTTCTCCACAGGTGGAATACTGTCCTTCTTCATCTTTACTTTAGAGGCTCTCTCAGTGCTTTCAAAACCCAGATTAGGTGCCAACTCCTACATGAGATGCCCCCAGTAATGAGCACTTTCTTCCATGAAATGACTTTGTATTGGTTGGCATATACTATGTATCTACTTACAAATGTACATGTCATGTATTCCCCAGTAGTATGTGAGCTCCTTGAGTTCAGATAGTTTATTTTTTGTCTTCATATCCCTAGAACTTAGCACAGTGCCTTAACCTTGATAGTTGCTTAATAAGTGTTTGAATTGAAATGTTATACTGATTTTACAAATAGTTAATATCCCAAAGTCTCAATGCTGATGGAAACAGCATGTAAAGAAAGAAGGAACAGACACGTTAAAATAAGTAAAATGGCTACTTTTAGTATTTTGATATGTTTTCCATTTCTAAACAAAATCATTTCTTTGAAGGCAAAAAACCAATTAAAATTAAATAAAAGTATGATTCTTGGGAAGAGATAAGACCTCAGAGAACGAAAGTTAAAGGACCCAATTTAGAGCAAAGGACTGCGCATCCCAGCTACTTCTTAATACTTAGATGCTTCCACCCCCATTTAGAGCTATGTGTAAACTGCCTGCACAGACTCTAGACTCTGGTGGAGCATAAGACATCCACTGCAGCCATTTTGTCCAATCTCCTTTCTCTCCTTCACGAAATGGCAGAAAAGCAGATGGGGAATACTGACTTGTGTGAGCCGTAACTCAGTATAATATCCTGGAATTCATCAACCCTGATTTCTAATCAATGCTAAGTGATTACAGGTTGGCTTGGCCAAGGGGGCAGTATAATCTGGTTCTATAAAGGACACATGAGATTCAAGAAGCATTTCAGATTATCCGTCTGGGTGATTTTCTAACCATCTGAAAGAAAGAATTGACTTTCTTACGTTAGGGTTAGTTGCCACACAAACAAGCCAAGCCAAGCCAAGTCAAGAAGTTGGGCATATTTCATCCACAGTAGCAAACAACAACAGAATGAACTAATGTGAAAATCCAGGGCCGAAGGGTGCCAATGGAGGTGAATACTGGGCTTGGGTAGCTGGCTGAAATGTATGGGCACACGGCAGGTTGGGATGATCGCTGAATGTCAGACTCTTTGTGCTGAAGGTGACCTCGGAGGCTATCCAGGGCCACCCATGCTTGAACAAGGATCCCTTCTCTAATAGCCTCAATCTAATTTACTCTACTGCCATCCAATTGCTCACTCCTTAAATCAGGCAACAAAACAGACTGATAAATACTTACTGACTACTACATATTAGGCACTCTGCTAGGCACGGGGGATATAGAGACACAGAACGGAACAATCCTTACTGGTAAGAAGCTTACCTTCCGATGGAGGAAATCACAATGACAAAGATCAGCATACACAGAGCAAATGTAAAGGGAATACAGAAATAAATACAAGGTAGCTAATCCCAGGTGGTTGGGGGTGAGGGGGTCAGGAAAGGCTCTACGTAGGAGAAGGTGCCAGGGCTTAAAAGAAGGGAATTCCATGAGTCTGGGAAAACTGGGAAAGAAGCCGCCCAATGTCAAAGGATCCCAAAAAGGGTGAGGAAAGGTTTTCAAAGTCCCCCAGTTCAAGAGGGAGGCTGTCATGTCAACAAGTACTTCATTCTGCAGAGACAAGTCAATTACTGTGTTTAAATGAGTTCAGTCATTTTCCTCCAATTTAATTTTTCATTATGTTTCAGAGATGGCTGGCTATAAAGCGACCATTTTCCCCTTGATTTTTTGCCCCTCCCCCATTGGAGACATCCATTTTCAGCAATCTTCTGTGCCTAGCACCTAGGTTTGTGCTTTTTCCATTTTAGTCCTTGATGTTTTGCTCAGGGATCCCATCAGGAAGGTCTCTGATTTACTCCGCTGATGGGAATACTTCTCGTAATCTCCCAGGATGTAATTCACCCATCATCTCCAAATGGGTGCCATGCCTTTGATTAATTGATGAGTTGATGATGTGTTTGAAATCTTTGGATGAAAGGGGCTGGTGCAAGAGGCATTATTGTAATGCTCTGTGCAAGGCGGCATCAGAACTAGGCACGGCTCCCCAAGCCCACTGCTAGATGGTTCAAAGTGCAGCCCAGCAGGAGCAAGCGTCTGGGGTCTGAGGAGCGTCCGAGGGAGCTGTCTGGGCTCTCTGCAGCCTCCCTCGGTTAAAGTGCCTTATTTGGGGGGCGGGGGTGCTCGGAAAATGGGTGTTTGCAACCAAGTGAACTCCTTATCACTTTATAAAAATTTCAAGGAGTTGGAGAACTGTGGACCCAAATATGGTGATAAATTTTTCCCTTTGGCTCAGTGAGCAAAGGCATTGTGGTACAATGGTTACAGACCTGACTCGAATGTCAAAGCACTTCGGTTCAAATCCCAAGTCTGACACCGACTACTGGTGTGACTTTGGGAAGTCACTTCAACCTCGCTGGGGCTCAGTTTCCTCAAATTAAAAATGAGGGGATTGGACGAGGTAAGGATAAGGTTTCTTTCCTGGTCTAAAACTAGGGTTCTGTGACATTGCTTTCTCTAACAACACGGAACAATGGAAAAGGAAGGAGAGGGAGTGGATCCTGGATCTGCAACCTGCCATCTGTGACCATGAGCAATTTAGCTCAACAGGCATCCATTATATGGCTACCAAATGCCCAGCAGTGGGCGAGGTGCTGAAGACACACAGTAGAAATGCCAAGAGGCTCTATTTCCAAGGGGCTCAGTCTGATTGGGAGAAAGAAAATCGCCATATGTGAGGAGATGTGAAGGGAAGGAGTCATGAAGAAGGGGCTGAAATGAGTGAAAGCTTCTTGGAGGAGGGAGCGATTGACCCAAGCCCTGAACAATGCTATGAGCCTTTCCAAAAGGTAGAAATGAAGAGGCAGAACATTTTAGGACAGAAAGAAAGTTCTCGTAAAGGCATGGAGGAGGGAGATGGGGTGTTGTGTATAGAGAGCAACAAGCAGACCGCTTGGGCGGCAGCCTAGAGGGAGCAAGAGGGAGTGCCATGAAATCAGTCTGGAATGGGCAGCTGGAGACAGATTAGGAAGACCTTCACATGTTAAATGCACTTCTTCAATCTGGGCCTCAGTTTCCTCATCTGTAAAAGGAGACAGTTGGACTAGATGAACACCAAGGTGTGATCCCGCTCCATGATGGCGTTTCTATCCCTACACAGGAAAAGCTCAAGATTATTACTTTTTTTTACCTCCAAAGTATTTTACCTTGAAGGATGGGACGACGGATCATGAAATATTCATCACAGTGAACCTTACCATTTATTTATAAAACATATATGTTTTAAAAAGACACAACAGCATGGCAGGGACAAAAGACAAGCCGGTTTCTCTTTCAGTTCAAACCAAATGGTATTTTTCAAGTTTATGAAAACATGTACCGTATGTTGCCGGAATTAATTTGCATACCATCAAACGGCAAAAGGAAGCAAGGATATTGTTTGAAGAAGGGCGGATCGCAGAGTTCAACACCACCTGCTGCTTGGGTTCCACAAATATTAAATAATAATCCCAAGTTTTGGAATAGGATGGATCATTTTTTTTAAACAACACAATAACAAGCTTAACTATTGAAATTATGGGTTCTAGAGGAAACAGATCAAATCCTAAACTTCATTCGATTTAGATTTAAACTGGCTTTCCTCTTTATTCCTTCTCCTCCCAACAGCCTTCTCTTCTTTGGGGGCCTTTGTCAGCCACCCTAACCTCTGTGATTTTCTACTGTCAACTCTTTGTTCAAACAGTTTCTAATTTGACTAACCATGGGTCAAAAGGTACATGGTTGCAAAAGGTACAAGGAGGGATTCCTGTGCTTTTATGCTGTCTATCTATCTTCTGCATCATTATCAATAATTGCTATTATCTATTGTATTCCCTGATATTTCATATAGCCACATTTATTAACAATAAGCAACAGCATTTATCAAATGCTAATTAGGTATTGGAGATACAACGAAATGCAAAAACATAGTCCCTGCCTTCAAGTGGCCCACTTGACTTCGTTGGCCTCTTTGGGCATTTCCAATACTATGAGTCTATGGATTAGAGATGCCCATGGCAGTCTTCAGGCAAAGGATGGATGGCCACTTGCTGCGTATGTGGCAGGGGGGGTGTGGCTTTCTTACATGGCTGGAGGTTTGACTAGGAGGCTTCAGAGGTTTCTTGGCACTCTTAGTCATGACAATCCTGATTCTATGATATCCCAGGGCCTTAGTGCCTTTCCTAGAATGGAAAAAATATTTTTGGAAATGAATCATGCACTTTTTGGAAATGCAGGCAGAATGTTCCTTTCAGCCCCCACAGGTTGGCTGATGCCATTTTCATTCTGAATCAAAGAAAGGCCCCAGGCCCCTTGTATCTCCCGACGTGCTCCTTGCCGTCTCCACCTCTAATGAGAGGATGCCAATATAAAGGTGATAATGGAAGAGGATGTGCTCCTGGAGCAGCGGCCTCCCGTTGTTCTCTAAGCAAAGAAGCAAAGCCAAGACATTGATCCTACAGCAATGTTCCGAAACGGTGAGTGTTCCTATTACAGCCGATGGCAGGAGAAGATTTAATCATTTCCCCCAATAGATGCTAGAGCAGCAGAGTGTCCATGATCAATGCCCCATTGTTACCAGGCTGCTGCATTTTTATTGGCAAGGATAACGTTCCTCTCGTGGACCGTGAGCTAGCCAAGTGAAAGGTGGTAAACGCTTCTTTCTATAGTGTTTGGGATAGGAAACAATCAGCGGAAAGCATGCCAATCATCCGATGGGGATCCGATGGGCTATGATAAGGGATCTGTATACATTTAAAAATATTAACCTAATTCTCAACCTGGAGGGGACAGAAACCAAAGGGAGAGGCCACTGAATACCACTCCCTCATTTAGGAGCTGGAGAACACAGGCTGAGAGGGGCCTCTGTTTCCTTGCCCCAGCACCATACATTGTAAGAGACATCAAAATGTGGAAACAGGGCAGCTACCACAACCATACAACCATCTTTGGAGCTGCTGGCTCGTCCAAGAGTCTGGAGAATGCTGTGCCAACTATGTGCTTTCTTTAGTGGGTAGTGGGGGAGAGGAGGTTTCCAGCCACAGAAGGGGAAGGCCTGGTGTTTAAAACGCACCCAAATACACTGGGTCTGGGGGCTTCTTAGTATTTTCCCCACTCATACCTATTTATCATCTCTACTATTATCCAATACTTCCCATCATATCTAGGATCAAAAAGAGACTCCTACATCTGACATTTCCAGCTCCTTACAACCTGGCCCCTTCCTGGCTTTTAAACTTTGAATACATCACTCTCCTCGCCCCCTCCCTCCATGTACACTAAGGGTCCAGTCGCAGGAGTCTGGGCACTGTTCTTCCCACACGATGCTCCATCCACCATCTCTGGGTCTCTGAAGTGACTGTCCCCTACACTTGGAAGTCATTCCCTCCTGATGTCTGAGAATCCCGGGCCTCTATCGAGACTCAGCTGAAATGCCACCTTCTTTCCTGGGGCCACCCCCTTTGAGGGCACCTTGTATCAAATTTGTATGTATCATGTATGCATTGATTTGGGCACACGTGTCTTCCCTTAGAATGTAAGCTCTTGGAGGGTAGGGGGCTGGTTCTGTTCTTGGCTTCTATCTCCGGCCCTTACGATGGTGCCTGGTACATAATAATGGCTAGATCCACGTTTGCTGATGGGTTGATATCATCCCCTAGGCTCACCCTAGGTGACGTTGAGAAGACCACAACGGAACACAGAGACTTTCTCACGCGCTCACCCCCTGACCATGTGCATATCTCTCACTCCGACACCTCTCTGGCGACCTCCTCTCCTTCGCTTATCCATCATGCTTCCCCGATGGCCGCGCATTACATTTGCTCACTCTTGTCACATGCTTTCGCACTGCCTTCTGGATGGTTCTCACTTTTCATTCTTCAGAAACCGAAGCATCCGTGGCGAGTGACTGGGAGGTTAATTGGTGTCTACTCGCTAACCCTCGGTGTCCTGGGGATCCCCCACAGCTTGGATCCTCTGGAGATTTCGATTAGCCCGGATTCACAATTTGACAACATTGCTGGAAGGACATTAACGCTCAAAAGCCAGGCTTTGGTGCTGGGGAAAAATTAGGGATCATGAAAGAGGCAGCTAGGGATTGAAGTGCATAGGCCATGGGACCTGGACTCCAGAAGACCTGAGTTCAAATCCTGCCTCAATAGCTTGCTAGCTGTGACCCTGATCAAGTCACTTAACCTCTGTTTACCTCGGTTTTTTCAACTGATAAATGGGGACAATAATACCATCTATTTCCCAGGGTTGCTGTGATAATCAAATGAGATGATTATATAGTGCTTTGCAAATCTCAAAGTGCTATATAAAGGCCAGCTGTTGTTAATGATGTCAATGTGGAAAGTGTTCGGTGGAATCTAGTCCATTCTCTGCCTCCTAGTCAACTGTGGGCTCGACTCCTGGTCCATCTGTACTGCCTGTCCCAGAATGGCATATTTCTGTGCTAATTCGATGCAGCCTCCTCCCGTCTCTGGCATGGAAAAGATATGCATATATCTCTAGCTATAGCTATATATGTATATCTAATCTATCAATAGATAGAGACATATGAATATATATGTGTACATCTATCAATAGATATAAATATATATGTGTATATATGTATATAAGTAGATATGTGTATGTATATAGCTATGGAAAGATATTAATTTATATCTATATCTATTGATCGATATATATGTGTGTGTGTGTGTGTGTGTGTGTGTGTGTGTGTGTGTGTGTTTGTATCTCTCTGTATGTAGCTGGATGTATGTATACATACACACGCACATTCATTTATTTGTCCATTTAGTTTTTCCTGTACGGATTGTGAGGCCGGAGCCCAGCCCTTCGAGTGACTGTGGATCTCACTAAAGGCACCCTGGGTTGTTCTGGGGCTTGGTGCAGCCAGTTACAATGCCATCCCCGAATGGGGGCCTGTAGAAGACTCATCCATAGCTAAGTTCTCCCCCACCCCAAAGCATTCAGAGCAGGATGCAGAAGCAACTTCTGAGGAATACCCTAATCGTATCAAATAATAAATCACGCCTCAGATTTATATTTCCTTTGGGGAACTGTGAGGAACTTTTAATGGCCCCAACGTTCTTCCTGAAACAAAGGCCCAGCATTTTAACAACCCTGTTGAGGGCGGCCACCCAGAGCTGACTGGCTCTTGAGTCCGCCCACCTGGAATAAAATCCAGCCTTTTATTCTTACTGCCTTTGTGACTCTGGACAAGTTACTTTACATCCCTGGGTCTCAGTTTCCTTCTCTGTAAAAAGAGTGAGTTGATTAGAGGGCTTCCAAGATCCCTTTCAACTCAAAACTCTGGGATCTTAAAATTCTGTGATTGAACAATGAGGAAGCAGGCAGGGCAAGAATCAATAGCCCTATTTTACAGGCGAATCAACTGAGGCCCAGAGAAGCTGTGGCTTGCCCAGTGCCCGTGATCTTTTGAGCCTGACGACCGGAGCTCCAGTGTTCTGCTTAGATCATCGCCTCTCTTTGCTGATAGCATTTTACGGTCCATCGTATGGACACAACAGGAAATATAATAAGCCAAATGACTTGGATGCAGTCAGCATGCAACAAATATTTTTTGAATTGAATTATATCTAATCTTATACTATGTTGGCTACGACTTTCCCTTTGAAATATAAATTGCTGCCTCAACCTTACTCCAGGAGAAGTTTTAGAGGAAGCAGTCATGCTTCACCTGGTGTTAAGGAAGGGACTATTTCCATTATATCCTACAGAAAGGAGGTGAGGACAGGCAGACAAAGGAAATGGGAATAGGTTTCTCCACTTTCCCTCCTGAGATTGCCCTGAATTTTTTTTGGAAGGAATGACCAAAACATCCACCATATCCAACTGCAGAAATGCATGGCAAAGCCAAAGAAAATGAGTTTGGAATGGAATCTGCTTATTGGGATTCTCCATGCCTCCTCTCCACCCTCCTAATCCCCAATTAGTGCAGACTGTCCTGAGTTGACTGTGAGTGCAGGAGACAATTTTGCCCCATAGAGTTCTGCAGAAATCATTTCATTATAATGAGTTCTGAAGCTATAAAACTCAACTGGCAACCTTGGTTTTTAAGATAACTGGAAAACGTAACTCAGCAGGGGTGAACAAAGGCTCTGTTTATTAGCAAAGTGGCCACAGCCAGTTGGAAGGCTGTCTGGGTTTTTTTTAACCTCACATTTTTAATCTTTTCTGCCTTTCTTCCCTGTTTGGAAGAGTTATGCACTAAAAGTGCTGAGATAAAGTAATAGAAAGAAGGATGCCACCATAGGTATGGGAGAGAGCAGAAATAATTTACAACATGTCTAGTTTGTTTTACTTTCAAGCCTTCTGGTTGCTCCAGGAAATTTGTCTCTTCTGGCAGCCTTTCTCCTGACTTTGACCTGGAGAGCTCCCCCATAATCCCACGGGCCCAGGTAAACAGGAGGGAGACTCCAGGAAGGTGGGAGGAATACAGGACTTACTCTGAATGTCCCAGTGGGTCTAGATGCAAAGGGAGACCTCACTCAGTCCTTACTTATGAAAATTACTCCAACCTAAGGAAACTAAAAAAAGGACTGATGTTTCTCTCAGATAGACCCTACCCTCCCAAGACTATTTCTAGAGGTAATTTACATGAGTGAACTGCTAGAAGCCTCCTACTCAATTAACTGTCCTCCCGGGAACAGATTCAGAGAAGTGTGGGAACAACAGAAAGGTGTTCCTGGTGCCAAGGAGGGGGTATGGCCTGGTGGAAAATGCCCAGGCCCGACCATCTGGCAGCATAAATTACCCATCTCAAAGAGCTGGTGGAAGTTAATGACACCAAATTCACCATTACCATGTGTGACATCCTTAGGTTAGGTTTTAAAAGCCCCTCAGGCACTGTTTCAATTATGACTTTCCATTCGGAATATGGTCAGATGGAAATTTCTCCTCCTCCTCCCCCAATCCTGATTTTCACAACTGAAATAAAAATGAAAAGATGAGATTGGAAGGGCAGGGACTGGGCCCATAGGATTGTAAGACCACAGATTCAGACCTGGAAGGGACCTCAGAGAACACTCGAGTCCAACCTCGTCCTCGTACAGAGGATTTACTCTTCAGGCAGCTCTCCTGGAACAGAACGCACGTCTACGTGGGGTGACACTAAGCTAGTGTCTACAGCCAGATGTGAAGTTGGATCTTCTTGACTCTGGGCCTGGCACTCTAACCACTGTACTACCAAGCTGCTCAGGACATACTAGGAACTTAATCAAAGCTAAACGACTGATCAGTTGGTCAGCACCAAAGAAGGTTCGTCTCCATCATCACGGGCCATCCTCACAAATAATAATCGCTAACAGCGATCGCGATTGCTAGCGTTTGTGTAGTGGTTTAGGGTCTGCAGAGAACTGCACGCAAGTCATTTCATCTGATTCTTAACCCTGGGAGGTAGGTACAATAATTACCCCCATTTAACAGATGAGGAAACAGAGGCAAACGGGGGGGATGAAGTGACTTGCTAGATTTGAACCTAGGTCTTTCTGAGCCCATGGGCAGCACTGTTTCCATTGTGCCCCTCCCATCTGCCTGATTATCACAATCATGGCAGCCCAGATGTCTATATCGCCTTCAGAAGTATGCATACCCCCATGAAAAGGTAAATCCATATCTTTATTTCACTGAAGGGAGGAATGGACACAATGTACCTGTCAGGCTCACCAAAGAGATCTGGAGTCATCTTTTGGCCTATGGCAGTTTTCAGCAGCCTATAAAATTTTCATTAGCACTTAGCAAAAGTCATAGAGAAGACAGAGTCAATGTCATTGGTCGTCTGAAGGAGGAAAGTGCTAATGCCATTCTGCAGTTCTACTCACATTTCCAAGCTCATAGATCATAGCTTCATTCAGATAAGACTAAGTTGGTTTCAGCTAGAGACTTGTGGTCCAATGCTAACTGGCATGGTGGGCGTCCACTATGATCTGGTCAAATGTACAACCTTGGTGAAGTGGGGAGAGCTGGAGAGTGGAGGTGAATTCAGACCCCATGCCCTCAGCTATGGTTAATCATTTTTGCAAATGCCAGAAAAATGAAGAGAAGGGAATGAGGCTAGATATCGGACACGGTCTCCCATCTGGCCTACTGACAGCAAAGTTAAGGTTCACAGATGGTCTAAAGAGTTTGGACCACCTTCCTATCACCATGACTACAGAAGCGAAAGGCGGGGCACCTAGGAAGGGGAGTCATCTGATTTTGTTCTTGGTTTTATTCACTATCCTGGCTACAGAGTTCATTACCGAGTAGCTATTCTAGCAGTAATGAGCCTCTCTATATACATCGGCTGGTCCTTGGAAAATACGTTCAGCCTCTTGCTGGGATCACTCCTGAATGCTTTCCAATAGTATCACGTCAGATCCCTGAGGGCAGGCACTGTCTCTCGTCTTTGTCTTTACATCCTCGGTAGGGACAGCAGAGCCTGACACATCATAGGCACTCAATAAATGCTTGAGGAATTTAACTGAATTAAATTACAGTGTGGTGGAAGGTATTTGTACAGCAGGCACCCTAGCATAGTCAAGCCAGAGCTGGCTTTAATGTCAGGGAGACGGGTTCAAATTCCACCTTGACATGAAACAGATGTGTGATCTTGTGTAAGTCACTCACGCTTCAGTGCCCCAGGCAACTCTACCCCTAAACGGTGCAGGGCACTCATCGGTCAGCATTGGTGGAGGGAGTTTCCTCACTGAGACTTCTAAATTATGACAGAGCCACAGGTTCAGACCCAAGACACACAGAAAACCATGATTTCATCAGCAATTAGGCCAAAGATTTTAAAGATCACAACGTCCAAGAAATGGTTTAAAAAGGGGCAGAGGGAGTCCTATTTTCCAAGAATCCAAGCTATGCCTTCAAGCCCAAAGGGCTCATTCTTCCTTCCAACTTCTGATGGAAAATCAGATCACTCTTTAACCAAGATTCCTAACAGACCATCGAGAAACCACATTGGTTACACCTTAAGGATCTAGTAAGCAGAACATTAGGACACTGGATAGTGATGACAGGTAAGCCTTGAATGCCACACCATTAAATCTGTTGGGCCCTAGGACTTCAGCCGAGCTGTGGTGTCCCACAACTGGACTGTCGCGTTTTTAAAGGGGAGGTTTGCTCTCAAAGCATCCTGCCTCGGTCCTTCCCTGACAGAACCCCAGGTGGATAATGAGTGCTGTGGGAGTAGGAAGTGACCACAGTGCCATGTTCCTGCCATGTTGTTCTCCCTTGGGTCCTCCTCCCAAGCACAGCCCAAACTCAAGTCTGCAATGCCAGCTTCTGGCCACCTTTACCTGGCTCTACTTCATGCCATCCGCTTGACTGGCTGCCACTGCCCGGGGAGCGTCCTTGGCTTGTATAAAAGGGCTCTTCACCAGGACTGTCCATTTCATCCTCCACAGATTTGAGGCGCTTCGTCGAGCTAGAAGAGTGAAGGTAGACGTTTCAGAATGCAAAGCAGTCATCTCTCCCCAATGAAAATCTCATTCCAGGCTTAAAAAGGAGGGATGGGAGGAAATAATTTCTGATTCACTCATTTAGTCATTCATCAGATATTTTCAAAACACCTACTCTGATAGGCAAAGCCTTGTGCAAGTAGTATACCCCCACTTGTCAAAAAGGGCTGCTGGGGTAATGCTAATAAAGGGAGGTATGAGAGGGTCCTGGACCTCAGGGAGCTTCCTATTAGGGGAGAAAAGACAGGCATTCAATATGCATTTATTAAGTACCTATTGTATATCGTTCTAAGAAAAGAGGAGGGGGATATGAGGAAACAATCCCTGTCCTAAAGAAGCTTCTATTGGGTGGAAGAGAGTAGGACAAAAAGAACTCAGATAAATAAAGACGAAGCAACTTTGGGTGGAAAGAGAACTAAAATCAGGCAGTTCTCTGCAGCTCTGAAGGAAGCTGTGGTTTCTAACTAGTGGTGAGGAGGGACTGGAAGACAGTGCATGCAAAAGCATGCAGGTGGGAGATGGGAGTGTCATGTGTGAAGGACAGCAAAAATGTGATTTTTGGCTAGACTACAGAGTGCGTGAAGGGGGTAGAGCAAGCAAACTAGTGTGGCTGAAATGGAAAAAACATGAGGGGGAAAATGTGAAATCTACCAATAAAGATAGATTGGAACTAGGCTTTTGTGGGCTTTAAATGCAGACTAAGAAGTCCCTATAAATATGGTCAATCAATCAACAACCAACGAGCATTTATTAAACACCTACCATTTGGAAGACACTCTGCTAGACGACAGGAATATAAAAACAAAAATGAAAGTCCCTGACTTTATGGAGGATATGCGGTGAGTCATTAGAGATGTGAACCAAGTAAGATATTTATTAAATGCCAGCTGTATGCAGAGGAAATGGAAGAAATACAAAGTTTAGATAAACATGGGCCTCTGCCCTCTTGAAATGAATAGATTAGTAGGGAGATAAGGTGACACCATTAATAATACTCAATATTACATGCTATGTGAAACAGAACTGTGCAAACCAAGCCCTAAGGTATATCTGTAAAAGCCCTTAGCATAGTGCCTGGCACACAGTAGGCACTTAATCATTGCTTATTTCCTTTTCTTTCCTTCCATTAGAGAAGGTCAGGGACATTTCCATGTTGGGAGGCATCGTTGAGGGAAGACTTAATCAGAGGATTCTTAGTCCATATTAAATCTCAGTGATTTACTGTATCAATAGAAACATGGGTGTTTCATAAATTAGGGCAAGGGGTTGGCTAATATGCCAGGGGAAGGTCAAAGATCCTGACAAGGGGACACGGGAGAGAGACACAGATAGACTTTGCCTAAGTTTCAAACATCACAGTTCAAATCAACTCAGCCAACACTTAATCAAGACCAATGTTGATTGTGACTGGCTTTTTCCTGCATTTTAAATAAGAAACAATATGGCGTACATCCCATCGAAGGCCCTACCCAAGGCTCTAAATGACTAAACTACTCATTGAAATAACGGCATAGAGTAGAGTCACCTATTTCTCTCTAGAGAAATGGTTCCATGGTATA
The DNA here is from genome assembly GCA_028646595.1 of Phalanger gymnotis. Lineage (NCBI taxonomy): Eukaryota > Metazoa > Chordata > Mammalia > Diprotodontia > Phalangeridae > Phalanger > Phalanger gymnotis. Next base: position 321,694,947 of record CM053626.1, on the reverse strand, counting down.
TTGTACAAAGCACAGCATCAAAGGCCTCAGGCTGAAGGTAACTGTGGGGCCTTGAAGACAATGTCAGGGAAACGTGAGCTTTCGAAGGCTTGGCCACATTGGAAAGACTTCAAGGATAGGCCTGGTGACATTTAATCTCCTTTCCAATGAGGTTCCAGTCTATCTTTCCCAGACTGGTTTCACATCACTCCCCTTCAGGCACTCAACGTTTCAGCCCAAATGCCCCACGTTCCATCTCCCACCTCTGCACATTGCCTAGGCCGTTCTGTATGCCTGGGATGCACTCCTTCTTCATTGTTGCCTCTTGGAGTTCTCCGTTTGCCTCAAGGTTCACATCAAGGGCTACCTGTTGCAGGACTCCTTTTCTAATCTTACATCCTCTGACACGGTCTAAGAACCAGTGACATTGGCCTTGTGGCTCATCATCTCCTGACCGTATTATCGCTGACTGTCTGTCCCCTGTGCCTAGGATGCTACGTCTCTGCTCATCTTCGGCGTCTCAGCTAGAGTCCTATCTTCAGCAGGAAGCCTTTCCTCGTCCCCCTGACTGCGAGCACTTTCCCTCCGAGAGATCTCTGGTTGATCTTGTATCACTTGCTTGTACACAGTTGTTTGATGCGTTATCTCCCCCGTTACACTCTGAGCACCTCGGGGCCGGGCATTTTTGTCTTTCTTGTATCTCCTGGGCTTAGTGCAGAGCCCTGGCACACAGTAAGGGCTCAGCGAGTGCTGCGTTTACTTATGAGTACATGACACTGCCCGTGACAGAATTACGAGGTATTAGAATGTAAATATTTTCATTTTTATCTTTGCATCCCCGGTGCCTGTCATAGTGCCTGGCACATAGTAGGTCCCCACTGAATTTTTGTTGATGCGAATATGTCAGGAAAGTGCCTTTTCTCTCAAATATACGGTAAAGTCTGATGGTAATTAAATCCAGCAGATCCCCAACTATTGCTCTTGATGCTACAGACACTGAAGTGGTGTTTTAAGGGTCTGCAAAGCGCTTCCAGACATGATCCCCTTGGAGTGCCCCCCAACCTTGTGAGGCATGCTAAAGGAATGGTTATCTCCAGTTTACAGACAAGGAAACGGAAACTGAGGGAACTCTGGCGATTATGTCCAGCCTCATGCATCTGTCAGGGGATTTGAACTCGTCTCCCTGACTTCAAGTCCAACATTCAAAGGGTTACGGAATCAAAGGTTTAGAGGTCATGGGAGAAGCCATCCAGACCAACGCCCTTCTGAGGAAACTGAGGCCTGAAGAATATAAGTGACTTGAGCAAGGTCATACAGGCAGTAAGTGAGGGAGACAGGATTTGAACCCAGGTCTTCTGGGTACAAATTCTGCGCACTTTCCATGATCGCTCTCTTCTGTATTACTCTGTACAAGGACTTTTATTTGGGGCTGGGGAGACAGAGGTGAAATATGTTTCAGGTCCTGTCCTCAAGATGCTTATAGTCAACTACAGGGCAGGGGCTGTGTTTCATCATTTCCCTGTGTTCCACAG
>CM053626.1:321640884-321692936 GCA_028646595.1 Phalanger gymnotis | reverse complement strand
AACCTGGACAACGTCTTGTAGGCCTCTGGCACATGTATTAAGTGACTGATGGATGACCCTTTCTCTGTAAAGCTTGGCTATTCTGGGCACTGATAATGCTGCTGACTTTATGTATGTAAAGTCTTTTTTTTTTTTGAGCCCAGCTAGGAAGAGGCTAATGAGAGAAGAACAAACATATTACTGAGTTATTAACTAAGGAAGCTGTTTATAATTAGCTCCTTATCAGGGTTAGCTATTTGCAGAAGAACACAAGGACAGTGATTGGGCCTCTAAGTGACATTAATAACCTGCCTTTTTGCTCCTTAAGCCAAAACAGAAGACGGCAGGGCAGGGCCGGGGCCTCGTTCTCTGGATGTGCATGCCACACATGCCGAACACATATGAAAAACAAACAGCATGCTAACTTTTAGCTGACAACTGTCTACATCTAAGAAGCTTGCCTTTTCCGAGCCCTGACAAAAGGACCTTCCCTCCCATCAGAGATTGTTTACCCTTCTCAGCCTCATGGGCAAATGAACACATTCACCACCTTGTCGCTGCAATAGGGGACAACAAAAATACAACAGACCCTCCCCCCGGACCCCCAAAACATTGAATTTGACCTGTGCTTTCGGGCAGTTTGTTTGTTCTGGATAACTGGCATTTTCAATAGCTGAGAATGCGAAGCATCAGCTGGGGAGGCAGGAGTCATCACGCTCAACCTTCCCTCTTCCCTTCTCCAGTAAGATGGAAATCTACAAGGGCGGCAGAATGGAGGGGACGTTTGGCCGTCAATCTCACTTCGGACATTGGCCCCAGAGGTGATTAGGCAAAATAAAGAAAATATGGGCTCGTGAATGGCAAAAAATATGCAAAGACAAGGGAAGGAACAGAATTCACCTCATGTGCGGGAAACAGTCCTGTGAGTCGCTATTCTCCCCAAATCAGGCTGCTCAGAATTGAAAACTTTAGCCCCTCATCTTGGAAGGAGGAAACTTCTGCCCTGATTTTATTGGGTTTATATAAACATAACCATATAGATATATATGGTTTTATAGGAAAACCTGTTTAAAGGTAGGAACTGTTTGTCCTTTAGTTTTTGTATCTCCAGTGCCAAAAGAGCGGATATTTAATAAATGCTTGTTGAACTGAAACACACGGATGTCAAATTTCTTTCCGCATTGTCACCTCCTCCACACGTTGTCACAGCCAATACTCAAGTTTATTTAGAAAATAATATTATCACTGGTTTATTCTAGATAGAGCTGTCTAGAGTGGATAGAGTGCCTGGCTTGGATCAGGAAGACCTCCAGTTTTTCCCTGAGCTGACTTGCTATTAGACCTTGGGCTAGGAATTTAATCTCTCTGTGCTTCAGACAATCAATATATCTGGGAATGAGCCACTATCAAAGATTTTGATTTATTTTCCTGCAAAAATCCACCCCTCGTTTCCTTTTTAATTTTAGCTGCATTGGTTTTGTTTGTGCAAAAAATGATCCACTTTTATGTACTCAGAGGAATTGGGTTCAAATTCCCCCTCTGATGCTTATGACTTGTGTGACCATCAGCAAGTTACTTAGCTTTTCTGAGTCTCAGTTTCCTCATCTGTAAATTTAACAGATTAGACTAGATGTCCTCTAAGATCCCTTTAGAACTATGAATGACTCATGGCTGAGGGATGGAAGGGGTTCTATACTAGAATTTTCTCATTTCCATGAGTCGTAAATCCCAGATCTTTTCTTTGTTTGTTCTACCTCATTTATTTGCCTCTGATACAGACTGACCTCAATACTGCTAGGAACTCTGATTTTATCAGGGGTGGTTCTTCCCACACCAATGCAAACTGATACAAACTCTACAACTTTGTCGAGAGTCTTTGAATTCTCTTTTTTTGCTTTATCCTTTTCTGGTTTATGCCATCACAAAATGAGTTTGGTAGCATATTTCCTTTTTCCACATTTGAGAATAATTTGTGCAGCATTATTATTTATTGTTCTTTAAAAGTTTGATAAAATTCTCCTATAAATCTGGACTGGGACCACTTCTGCCTCTTATTTTGTAATTCCTATCTAGAACTTGAATTTCTATTTTTGTATTTGGATGAAGTTCTCTATTTGTTAATCTTCTTATTTGAATATTTTTGTAGATGAAATTTTATTTTTAAAAATTCCTTTTTCCTGGCATAGAACTACACATAGTAGAGGTTCTGATAGTTTCTTTTATTTCTCTGCTGTGATTTTACCATGTTTATATACATTTTTTAATCTGATTTTACTCCATCTTCTTTTTACTCAGGTTGGCTAAAGGCTTATTGACCTTGTTAATCTTTCCCCAAAACCCCAGCTTTTAGTGTTACTTTAGTGTTGCTTTATGTCTTCTTTGTTTTCAATTTATTTTTTCTCATCTCGTTTTCGGGATTTCTTCTGTGTGGGACTTGGATTTATTTGTTGGCTTTTAATGTTTTAATTGCATATTCATCTCATTAGTCTCCTATTTTCTATTTTGTTAATATATGTTATAAGGGCTATAATTTTTCTTTTCAAGATTTTTTACATGTATTCCAGAAATTCTATTATTTTTTGTCTCATCACAGAGTTATTAATTGTCTCTATGCTTTATTCGTTACCCCATTCATTATTCGAAATGTTTTTGTCAAGTTTCCATGTGGGACTAAAATATTTTATTTGTCTTCTCCATATGAATTGCTACTTTTACTGCATTATGGTCTGCATAAGACATTTTAATATTTCATTTTTTATATTTGTTTATAATTCATGTCTCCACACATGGTTTTTATGAAAGTATCATGTACCGTTGAGAAGTATGTATTTTATTTACTGTTACACTTCAAAAGACACCATAGGTCTTTGGGATCCAAATCCTCCACCTTTTGGTTTAATTTTCTATTTTCCCTTCTGTTTAGCTATCTCATACATGTGTCTAGATCTCAGGAAGGAATCTTACTATTATTGTGTTACCATCCATATCATTTTTGCAAATCAGTTAACTTTTCTTTTATGAATTTAGATGTTATGACACTTTGTAAGTATATGTTTAGTAATAAAATTGGTTCACTGTCTATCCTCCTTTAAACATATATAGCTTCCTTATCTCTACTGATATCGTGACTTTTTGTTTTTGCTTTTTCAGATTCACCTGATGCCTAATTTTTGTTTTGGCCTCTTGTTTTGATTCTGTGTGAGCGTGTGCGCATGCGTGTGTGTATATGTGAATGTATGCACACATGCCTGCATGTGTGTGTGCATGTGTGTGTGTGTGCATGTGTGTGTGTGTGTGCATGTGTGTGTGTGTGCACATGCCTGCATGTGTTGTGTGCCTGCATGCATGTATGCGTGTGTGTTTGTGTCTGCTTTTTCAATGTTTCTTGTATGCGGCAGACTGCCGGGTTGGGTTTGGTTATCCATTCTGCCTTCTGTCCACTCTCTTTCCTTTCACTGGATGACCATGACTGAAGAAACGTGTCACCCAGAAGTCCATCTGGTGATGAACCTTATCTGAACGTAGACTGGTCTAGCAAAGACAGACAACAGCAGTCTACCACTGGGCCTATCGTGGAAGCCTTTTAGCTTTGTAGGACCAGTCAGAATAGATGAACCCCCTGCACAGGTTTTGAGAATTCTGGACTCCTTCCATGCCATGATGATGAGGCATTCTAGGAGGTCCATGCTAAAGGCCACTTTCTTTGCAAAACACTTAAGTTTAATTGTGTCCTGGTGACCCTAACTAATATACTGATTAGCATTACTTCTTTAATTAAGGCCTCGGATGTTGTGACTCACCATCTGACTCCTTGTTGCTAAACTATTCTCCTCAATTTCTAATAGAAGCCTTCTATTTATTCGTTCTGTGCTCATTTCCACTCTCTTACTTTGGTTCAAACTGCTCTCCTTGTGGGATGTGTCTTCCGTGCTCTCTTCTCTCCAAATGCTGCCCATCCTCTGGGCTCAGATGGAGCCTCTCATTCATGACTTCTGCCTTGAGTAGCCCAGGTGCAAGTGGGTCCCCTCCTCATCTGTGCGCTCCTGCGGCATTTCTAGCCTGGACCCCGTGATTTTACGTTCATTGAAATGCTTTCTCAGCGCTTGCCTCTGATATCATTTGGGTACCTTTGGGCAGGGTTTTTGGTACTCTATACCTCCATTTCCTCATTTGTTAAATGGGGATAATGATTTCCATAGCACCTACCTCACAGGGCTGTTGTCAGGCTAGAATGAGATTGTCTGTGTCAAGCATTCGCCAAATCTCAAAGCACTATACAGGAAGATGTCAGTGATTACTGTGGCTCTCTCCTTTTTGGGGTGGGGGATAATGGCTCCCATTTCCTTTGAATCGTCCCACCCTCAGTGCTTGGCACAGTCCTGAGCACACAGTAGGCACTAGAGAGACACTGAACTGAAACAAACATGGTTCCTGAACAAGATGGGCACAGAATGGGCAGGCAGGGATGGGTTGTGATCTGCACTGTCGGAGGGACTGCCCACAACAGTGAGGTCACAGAACCACCAGAGAAGGTATAAAATCAAGCTATTTAAAGATGAAACGATGCTCCCTAGACTCCTCTTTGCAACAGGAAGTAGCTCACATGCAAGCGAACACAATGCAATAATAAAAATGGTGCCGGATGATGATGATGAAAGGCAGCATGGGGGAGCGGATGGAGGACCAGCCTTAGAGTCAGAAAGAACCAGATGCGAGTCCAGCCTCTGACATCTACTGGGTACACGACTCGAACAAGGCTCTCAGACCAGAACATGCACATGACTGGCTGAGCGCTGTCAGAGGAGGGAGTTTCCACATTGGGGGTCCTTGATGCCAATGAAATCATAAGTCTGGCCCAACATCACAAGCAAGAGCAACAACATACAACCCCCCAATCCAAGTACCTGGTCGAGGATGTACTGGGTAAAGACCTCCTCATTGCTCCTGGGCTCATGCTGTAGTAGGAAGAACTTTCCAAATCAGAGAGAGAGAAATTGGGGCCAGTTCCTGCAGCTATTGGTGCTAGAAAAACAAAGAAAAAATCCAGTAAGTCCTGGGAAGAAACAGTCAATAGAGACGGCCTAACTTAGCATGGGCTCTCCTGTAGTAACACCAAAACATCCATGGGCACTTGAGCCTTGGAAGAATGCTAAGGAGATCCTTCTTTAGGCTGCCATCTTTTTTTCTCATTTACTTTTAATTCCCACTACTGTTCCCAGCATTCCTGGGATGCCTTTCAGAAAACCACAGCTATCTTGGGTCTTCAACTGTCCTGGAACGCACCCTCCTTTCTCCCCATATTGTTACCCAGCTATTGATAAAATTCTGAACTGGATTCAGTCCCACAAGCATCTATTAAACACCTACTCCAACACACCAGTGTAATCTGCATATTCAAAAACAAAAACAAGAATCATTCCTGCCCTCAAGGGGCTTCCACGTACCCATGTCAACACATACACAGCTGAAGAGATACAAGCAAGTGACAGACAACTGGGTGGGGGAAGAGGTACTGCCAATTAGAGCAAACAGAATACTCAGGTAAAAGAGTGAGAGAGGCCGAGAAAAGTGAATACGAAATCTGCATAAAAGAAATACAAAGGGTTGGTTTGTTCTGTTTCTGTTTCTTTTTGCCATGAAAAGAGCGATGATAACTGGGGAAGGAACAAAGGTCTTTTGTGGGAAGTGGTACCTGAGCTAAGCTTTGAAGAGAGCTGAGGGTTTCAAGAGGAAGCAGTAAGGTAGGAGGGCACTCCAGGCATCGGGGACGGCCCTGTGCAAAGGCATGGGGGGGAGAGGAGATGAAGATCGGAGATCAATACCAGGAGCAGCAGGGAGGTCAGTTTGGCTGGAAAACTGACCGTGCAACCCCTAGCCCTTGCACCCATCTGGTCTCTGGAAGTATCAGGGAATCTCACATTTGGAAAGAAGTCCAGTTATCTCCTCAACCTTCTCCTTAAACTCAACCCTGTTGATAGCCTTCATCTATTTGTACAAAAATCCCTCAAGCTTGGAAACGTTCCTCTCCGCTTATCTTCCTTCGAGGCGAATCTTCCCCTGGGTATTCTCTCCTCTTGACATTGTCTGTGACTGCCCCAGAAGGGGCGCCTCATTTCCTCCGCCGATAAGCAACAATTATAATGAGCTAACATTTACATAACATTTATGCTTGCAGGTGTGCAAAGAGCTTTCCTCACAACAACCCTGGGAGATGGAATGATAATTATCATTCCCATTTTACAGACAAGAAAACTGAGGTCCAGGACTCCTAAGCCCAGTTAAGCAGCAGAGCCTAGAGTCACAACCAAGGAAAGTCCAAGATTAACATTCTTTCCACAGCACCAAGAATGATGTTTCTGGGTAAAAAGCTCTTAAAGAAATTCACATTTATAGTAGAGAATGGTGGAGGTGGTTCAGCGAGCAGAGTACTAGAAATGGACGCAGGAAGACCTCAGACACTCACTAGCGTATGACCCCGGACAAAATACTTAATCTTTGTTTGTCTCAGTTTCCTTGCCCATAAAATTGGGACGATAACTGTATCTACCTCGGGGTTGTTGTAGAATAAAACGAGATCCTTTTTGGAAAGTGCTTAGCTCAGCGTTTGGCACACAGCAGGAGCTTAATAAATGCTCACTTCCCTCTTGGCACCTCCCAGGGTTATTGTGATGATCAGATGGGCAAACCTGAAAGCGCTAAATAAATGCTGGAGATTATTGTAATTACCACCATCAAATGAACCATAGACCAGACCCTGTTTATACTTTTTGTGATTAATGTTCTCAGTGCTCCTTAGGGGGATCGCCCTGTCTCACTGGAGCCTCAATACCCTAACTAGATGAGAACATTCTCAATTAATTAATCAGATGCCTTAGACTTTAGTGTGAAAAGTCCACTGCACTAACTGAAATGATGCCAGACAGGAGGTTTATGAAATAATGCCACACAGGAAGTCTATTCTAAGTAGCAGAGGGGCTTTGTTATGGCTCTAAGTCCTACATGGAAGCAACAAGTTCTAGCTGGAGTCGGAGAGTTAAGGGAACATTGGGTTGAGGGTCGTGTTCTAGACAAAATCTCCTGAGAGGAAGAAGGGGGTTTGTATATGTCCACATGCATGTATGTACATACTCATTTATGTGCATGCATGTGTAAAATATACATGCATGTGTATGTATGAAGGCAGCTAGGTGTCACAGTGGATAGAGCGCCGGGCTTGGAGTTGAAAAGATCTGAGTTCAAATCTGGCCTCAGACATTTCCTAACTGGGTGACTCTGGGCAAGTCACTTTATCCTGTTTGCCTCAGTTTCCCTCTTTGTCAAATGAGCTGGAGAAGGAAATGGCAAACCACTCCAATATCTTTGCCAAGGAAACCCCAGATGGCATCATGAAGAGTTGGATATGACTAAAAAAACTACTGATCGACAACAAAATGTGTGTATACACACATATATACTCATAAATTCACTACCTCTATGTATATATATTTACCTGTACATATATAATATGCCTATGTAGTATATTCATATGTGTGTACATATACATATATATTCAGTCTTAAGTACATTTTTGGGGGGAGGATTATTCAAGCTTGTGGGTCCCCAACAACTGGCAACCCTAAAAATCTTTAGTAATAATCTTTGTGATTCTTAACTCCATTAATTAGTGCCAAAGAGAGAGTTAATTGCAACCTAGATGCAAGAAAGTTGAAATTTTCTGCCTTTTCCAATTCCTGGACAGACTTGGTTGGACGTCTTTGGTTCCAGAGGAAGATGGAGCAGGTATCTGCTTCACCCAAGTTCATAGACCACCCGTCCCACTAGAGACATGGTGTTTGGTTTGGCTTTTTTTTGGGGAGGCAACCTTATAATAATGTTGTTATTCAGTCTTTTTTTAGTCATTTCTAACTCTCTGTGACCCCATTTGGGGTGTTCTTGGCAGAGACACTGGAGTGGTTTGCCATTTCCTTCTCCAGCTCATTTTACAGATAAGGCAAGCAGGGTGAAGTGACTTGCCCAGGGTCACACAGCTAGTAAGAGTCTGAGGCTGGATTTGAACTCAGGAAGATGAGTCTTCCTGATTCCAGTAATGAGTGATTGCATTAATTCACGTCTATACAGTCCTCAGTGGTTTTCAAAGCGCTTTTTAATATTTCTGCTCTATAAGAATTAGGAGCAAGACCAAGATAAGGATGAATAGCAGTGGGAGGGAAATGGAGGAAAGAGTTTGGATGGAACTTGGAGCCATGATCCCTTCTCATGTTCCCCCCACTCCACTCTTGCCAGTGGCTAGCAGCCAGATGCACCTTTCCTTTGACCCTTTGTCTCTGTGGCGAGGACAAAAAATGCTTTAGAAAACCTTGCATTGGCCTCATCAGCTTTGCAAAGTGGAGGGAGGTGGGAAAGATAGGGAAAAGTGGGGGCATGGATTGTGTAGGGAAAATATTTTCCTTGATGAGATCACAGATAACATCAAAGTTCCAAAGTGTCTCCTTAAAATGTCAGAGAAGACGGGAGCCTGTGCAGGGAGAAATTATACGCATGACTATGGCAGGCCCAAATTTAAAGAGATTAGAAAAAAACGAACCCCACAGAAGTAGAGCTAAAAATATACCTTCTCAGAGCTGGTTTTAATTTGGCATCACAACTGCTCAAATACTTCTCAGCCTGTGGGAAGGGCTGTGTGGCCTAGTGCATGAAGTGCTGGGCCTGGAGTCAGGAAGCCCTGAGTTCAAATTTGACCTCAGATACTTACTAGCTGTGTGACCCTGGGCAAGTCACTTAACCTCTGTTTGCTTCCACTTCCTCATCTGTAAAATGGGGATAATAAATGCACCTACCTTCCAAGGCTGTTGCACAGATCCAATGAGATAATATTTGTGAGGCTACCAACTTTAAAGTGCTTTTTTGTTCCTGGCTATTGTTGTTACATTCTATCGGGGGCAATAGACAACATTTAAACAAATAAATGAAAGTTATTCTGAGGACAGGGGGAGCTGTGAAAATATACGGAGGACCAGGAAAGAATCCCAGTAGGTGATCCCCTAAGGGAGCTAAGAGAGATAGCGTCCCAGGCAGAGGCGACAGCTCATGCAAACGAAGGGTGAGAGGCAGGCTCCAGAATGGGAAAGTCAGAGCACAGCAAGCTGGCCACTCTGGCTGGAATGGAAAGCTGTGAGTTCTAGAGAGGCCCAAAGGGCCTAGGCTGGAGATTTTGGGCTTTATTGGGTCGGCAATTCAGAAGGAATCAGAGCCAGGTTCTCTGACCCCACATACTGTTCCAGGATACTCATGAACACACTAAATAAAAGCAAATGAAATTTGTCTTTTTGTTACAAAATAATGAAAGGCATGATGAGATGGGTTTGGGTTCCACTCCAGAACCTGCTACTCATCTGTGGCAGCAGGGCCACCCAGGATAGGGGTCACTGGGTCTTTTACTGGGGTTCCACATCCACTCATTTCTCCTCTCTAGGCCTCAGTTTACCTTTGTGGAAAATGGAGCTAAGCATCTTTGCATTATCTCTATCCTTGGAAGGATTGTTGTAAAAGTCGCTTAGCATCTCTCCATGCCCTAGGAAGCTCGTTAAGAGAGTAAGTTATGGAAGACATACCAACGTGTATTGGTGGAGGGAGATTCTACACTAGAAGCTTCTCACATGGATGAAATCAGTGACTCAGACAAAAGCATAATCAAGATTGATAAGTACCAGGAATGTAAAGAATCTAATTGGTGTTATAGAGATTAAGAAGTAACCATCTTTTCTATGGCACTTTGAGGTTTCTAAAATGTTTTCCTCACAACAAATCTGGACCTCAGCTTCTTAAGCTGTAAAATGAAGAGCTCTAGATCTATAAATCTGTGGAGTGGGTTGTATTATAATTATATTGTATTATTAATAATAATAATAATAATAATTATATACTATATAAGATGTACTATTAATTATGAATTATTATCCCCATTTTAGAGATGGTGAGAACTTGCCCACAGCCCAGGGGCCTGTAAATAGAGCCTGGATTCAGAGTGAGGGATCCTGCCTCCAGGACCATAATGTCCAGCCTGAGGGCAGGGACCTCTCTTGTTTCCCACCAAAGCACCTGGCATTGGTCTGAGCCCACAGCTGAAGCTCAATAACCACTGGCTGGATTGAATCATAAAAGAAAGAACAGCAGATTTGGGAGCTTCAGCACCTGGGGCCACATCTCAGCTCTGAATTTACTTCTTTTGTGTGTCCCAACACTAAACCAACGAACTAATTGTGGTTAATTATTGTGACTTCGCCAATCTGTAATCTATACTCTTTTACAGCTTACAAAGCCTTTTAATATTTCCAAAACTGTTGGGAATAATTAGTCCAAGTTTTATCACCCCAATTTCCAGAGGACTAAAGGGGTTCAGCCAATAAAGTGACTTGCCAATGTTTACAATGATACAGGTTAAAGACAGAATTTGATTCCCCAATTCTAGGACCCACTTCATGTTATTTTTACTTGAAAATTTGCCAAACAACTGGAGGGGAGGAGAAGGTAACCCAAGAAGAGTTTTCTCCAAGGGATGGTGGTGGGGAGAAAGGGAGTTTATAGGATCTGATGACACTGACTAATAAAATTAGTAATTATTAAGCACCTACTATATATCAGGCACTCTGCTTTATATTTATTATCTCATTTGATCCTCATGACTCTGGGAGGTAGGTGCTACCATTATCCCCATTCTAAGAAACTGAGGCAAACAGAGTTTAAGTGACTAGCCCAAGGTCATGTAGCTGGTCAGTGTCTGAGGTCACATTCAAACTCAGATCTTCTTGACCCCAGGTCCAGCACTCTGTGTACTGGGGCACCCCTTGCCTTTAAGAATTCATGCTGAGAGACTGGACAGACAGAGAAAACAAAAAAATAAAAAGCCAGGGGCATAGGCCCAGCACAACTTATGACTATTTTGTAGCAGTGATTTCACAAGCAAGTCCATGTCGCTGCTCCAAAGAGAACCTGCCCAAATCCCCATCCATCATTTCACCTACAGACACTCAGGGCTATGAAAACTTGAACAAATCAGGAATTATTGTGAAAAGAAATTAGGTCAGGAGGTAATTTAGGGCAAGAAACCCCAACTCCTTTGTTCCTTCCCTTTTCCGGTAATCTACTTCCTCAGCGTGGCCTCTAAGAGAGGGTTTGGGGGGGGAGGAGGGCATCAGTATAGTCAAATTAACTCATTTTATCAATTTGTGCTCTCTTCCGACTTTCTTGACAGCCCCTCCATGAGGCCGTAAAACTGATGAATTTGCATGAAAGAAGAAGGTTGGTGAGTAATTTGGGGATGAGGTCCTGGGGCTGGGGATCGCCGTAACTCAGACTCCCTGTGGATCCAAGGATGCTTCGGTGGGAGCAGCTGTGGACCTGGAGAAATGACCACACTGCAGCCAGCTGGCCTTGAGTGGAAATTAGTCATCCAGGTATCTGTGGGTACCGGCTGCCCCAGAAGCCTTCTGGATCCTCCCTGCCCGAAGCTTCTGGCCCGGGATGCTGCCCCTGACCTCATCCCCTCCAACCCCAACCTATCTTCTCCAAACTGGAACACACAGAGAAAGGCAGCAAAGGGAGACAGGGATTTCCCTGGGAGAGACAACGAGCTTCCCAGATCTTCTCAGATGGACAGAATGCTTCGTGACTACATAATTAACACCTCTTGTGATGCTTCTTGGATCACATGAGCTGGAAGGGCGAGGCGGGGGTCAACACGAAGACATCTCAGGATCATAGTCCTTGTTTTACTTGTGAGGAAACTGAAGCCTAGAGGAGGGACACGCTCAAGATCAGGTCCTCTGACTCCAAATATAATGCTCTGAACCACACTGTCCAGAAGAAGGAAAATCACATTTATCTAGTTCTGAGCAGTGGAGATAAAACATGCTAACTCCCTTTGCACCTTGTGCAAATCAATCTCCTGGAGCCCCCATCTCCTCTTTGTGAAATTCCTCATTTGTACAAATGGGGAAATGGAAGCTCAGGGAGATTTGGATAATTTGCCCAAGCCCACACAGGCAGAGACTGGTCTCAGGTCCTCCGATGCCTGATTTGTCCCCTTTCTACTATAAGCAATTCAGACATTCATCTCCAACAGAATGTAAGCTCGTTAAGGGGAGGATCCATAGACGTCTGTATTTAGATCACTGGTACTTCGTGGGTGCCCACTATATGCCAGGCAGACTCTTAAATTTTGGGGGGGATTTTTTATTTTTAGTTTACAACACTCAGTTCCACATAATTTTGAGTTCCAGATTTTCTTCCCCGCCCCCCAAGACAGCATGGAATCTGATATATCTTCTACATATAACTTCTCATTGAACTTATTTACACACTGGTCACATTGTAAAGAAGAATTATGACCCATGGAATGAATCATGAGAAAGAAGAAACAAAACCAAAAAAAAAAAACAAACCTAAAACAAAGGAGAAAAAAAGAGAAAAAAAGGAGAGCCTACAGTGTGCCTCAATCTGCACTCAGATTCCATAGTTCTTTCTCTGGATGTAGATAGCTGTCTCCATCATGAGTCCTTTGGAGTTGTCTTTGAACCTTGTATTGCTGAGAAGAGTGAAGCCTATCAGGGTTAGTCCTCACAGAATCCATATATTGGTGGTTGTGTATAGTGTTCTCTTGGCTCTGCTCCTCTCGCTCAGTATTATATCGTGCAGGTTTTTCCTGTAAAGTCCATATCTTCCCCATTTCTTACAGCAGAATAGTATTCCATTACCTTCATATACCACAACTTGTTCAGCCATTCTCCAATTGACGAGCATCCCCTTGATTTCCAATTCTTTGCCACTACAAAAAGGGCTGCTATAAATATTTTTGTACATATGGGTCCTTTTCCCACTCATGTGATCTCTTCGGGATACAACCCTAGAAGTGGTATTGCTAGGTCGAAGGGTACGAACATTTTTATAGCCCTTTGGGCACAGTTCCAAATTGTTCTCCAGAATGGCTGGATCAGTTCGCAACTGGCAGACTCTTAATAACTGGCTGCCTGTTAACTGACTGACTGAATAATTCAGGCTCACCAAAACCAAAGATTTGGGTGGCTTGACTTTTAACTTTCAGCCTACAACAATGGAGGTCCAACTGCTTAGCAACATCTTAGAGCCCTAAGTGATTCCCCAAAGGGATGTGAGGGTAACCTGGAGGAGGACCATCTGTCTGTCTGTCCCCAAACCTCTTTTCCCCAACTTCTGTACTTAGGTGTTAAATAATCATGTCAGAGTTCCACACATACATCTTATAGGATCCATAGCTAGAGACTGGGCCTCCAGCCTCTACAAGTTCACATTATTACGCATTTTCTGATGTGGTCTCTTGCTAGCCTGGAGCTGAAGTCAAAAGTAGTGCCCATTCAATTCTGGACCCAGTACTGGTCCAGAGACTATGTTAGCTTGGTCTGGTCAGTGTTCATTCTCCAGGGATTGGGTTAATCTGGTCCAGTTAGTCTTTATGCTCCAGGGATTGGGTTAGGCTAGTATAGTTAGGTTTCATGCTCCACAGATTGGGTTAACCTGGTAAGGCTAGCCTTCATGTCACAATTCAGGAGTTTTTAACCTTTATTTTAAACTTTGGGCCCTTTTGGCAATTCTGGTGACACCTTCCGAATCCTTTCTCAGAATCATATTTTTAAATGTGTAAAATAAAATCTACAGAATTAAAATGAAATCAATTACCTGAAAATACCAACATCAGCATTCTAAAATAAAAGTTCCTGGACCCTGGGTTAGGAAGTCCTGATCCAATAGCTATTTTCTATCTCTTAATGTGTATACTCTATAAATCAGAGAACGGCTCTACAATATGAGCCCCCAACCCAGAATGCACTGGGAGCATGCTAAACATCAGCCATCAGTGTCCAAACAGGCGCTAAATCTACTTTCCTAGGGTCTCTCCCACAAGTCTCCGCTCACCCACAGCCACCACCCCTGTTCAGGTCCTTGTCACCTTTCACCTGGATTCCTGTCAATACCCCCTCACTGGCCTCTCTGCCTCAAGCCTGTCCCTTCACTTCCACAAAGCTGCCAAAGTGCTACGGCTATAGCGCGGGTTTGACAATGTAATGCTTAAGTCTTCACTGCCTCCCTACTGCTCCTCACATCAGATACGAGCTCCTCAGCCCGCCTATGAGAGCCTGCTGAATTAAGGCTCTGGGCTACCTTTCCAGGCTTCCTTGACATCACTGTCCATCACAGATTCCGAGTTCCAACTAAAGCATCGACTTGCTTTTCCTTGACTTCATCAGGTTATTTCCACCTCCGTGCTTTGGCATTCCACCCCCCTGTTCTGTCTTGGAATCTTTAGCTGTTTTCAAAATTCAGCTCAGGTAGCTCCTCCTCCATGAAGCATTTCCTGATCCCCTCCCTCCAAGCGTGTATATGTTTCACTGACTTATTTGTGTAGATGCTGAATCCCACTGACAGACTCTACGTTCTTTAAGGATGGGTATTGTTGGTTTTTCTCTTTGTGTACCCAGTCTGGTACCTTACAGGGGCACAATAAATGTTGAGGAAAATGGACTGGATTTCTGAGCCCAGTTCAGTGTTGGATTGTTGCATCAGAATGTGCCAGATCACATTCTGAAAAGTTTATCTTGATGTCCTTGCTATTTGGGGAAGGGGAAAGGAAGGGGCCGTATCTGCTGTTTCATGGTCTAAGGACCTTCCTGTCGGGAGCTGAGCATTCTCTCCACTGCACTGTGGCTGTCCCAGTATCATTGCTGTGATTTTTATAAAAGCCCTTCCAAGCACATGAATGCTCCATGGATGGCAATGGTACCCTGGCTGGCTGGCCACGTGAAGAAGAGATGAGCTGAGGCCCCGCTCACAGGTCTTTGAGAACATTAAAATGCTGGGGTGGGGGGTGGGGTGGTGTCCCAGCTGCCCTAGCTTGGACCCCAGACTGTGAAGATGTTCGATAACTGCTGAATTCTGCAGAGTCTGCAGCTGAAATGAGAAAAGGGCCTGACACTTGACCCTGGAGCGGGCCCCAGTCATGGGGCCACCTGGCCAATGGCACTCCCTGGGAAGCAGGGAGGGGCAAAGTGCTTAATGGAGGAGAATGGGCCTTCCACTGACAGCTCCCTTTGATGGATGGTAGTGGTAAGTGAGGGGACTCCTTTGGCATGAGCTCCAATTTCATCTCCCAGGGTGGTCTACATGCCCCTGTGCACGTGCTCATGGACACACACACACACACACACACACACACACGGGACACATTTCGGTCACTCCTTGGAGTGGAAATGGGCAAAGGCAGAGTAAGCCTTGGAGAGGAAAACCCTCCCTCCTTTGGTCCCCTGCTTTCCCCTGGGGCTGAAGGGTTAGGAAAGGAAATCTCTACATGGGCCACTTGCCCTGTGTCTTGCACTTTGGGGATAAACAGAAGTCGATGGAAATCTTGACGTCTGCCAGCCCATTCCTGCCTTTGCCAGCCTTACTGCTCAAATACTCGCCCCCAAAAATGTAAAGAAAAATAAGAGAAAAATTAACCAAAAAATCCCTCTGCACTAATTCAATTTTAATATTTATTTTGGAAATTGATTGAATTATAGTACAGGAAACCCACTAAATTAGGCCAGTTGAAGCGATATATTTTTCTTCCTGAGAATACGGCACTGTGTACGATTCCATCTTTGTTTTCCTTTGAGAGTTTATTAAAACTATGAAAATATCTTTCCCAATGTCACAATGGATTTGAGGTAAAATGAATTAGACAAGGGGAAGGAAAATTATGTCGAGCAGATAAACTTTGGTGATTCTGTTCTTTAGAGATGGGGGGGATCCCATTTGGAGTTTTCTGAGCTGGCAAGAAGGCCCCTTGTTTTCAGGGCCCGCCTCTGCTTTGTCTCCTCCGTGTCGTCCCCTCCTGTGAGATGGGCTTGCCCCGAGAACCTCCCGCTAGAAAATGGGCGACGCTCATTTTGCAACGACTAGTACAGTCTGCTATTGACCTTCTCATTATGCCGAGTTCCATTTATAAACATGGCTAACCGCGAAGTTTATGGAGACTTTTTTGTGCAGCTTTAATAGGATATTGATCGAGAGCATGGCTGGAGTGGACTGCCATCGAATTGTGGAACAGCAGACAAAAACCAAGGTCACAGAAACTCTTTGGTCTATGCCTGCAATCTGTTTTTTATTATAATCTTTTCCCCTCTTTCTCTCATGCTGAGGCCCAAAGGGTCCATTTCAAACAGCAGTGCTAGCTAAGCAATGGGGACAATTTTTTAAAATTGTAATTTCTATATGACAGAGCCTTCTCCTTACTAATGAGAAGAAAAAACCAATGGACCACTCATTCAAAGAATATAAAAAGTGTGGGCTGGATTTATATACATATAGATATATAGGTATACATACATCTATATATATATCAGACATATTTCTTCTGTATATAATACGTATATTTATATACACATAGGTAGACCTATACATATACCTCATACTTATATGTATATGTACAAACATGTGTTTGTATATATGCATGTGTAAATGTAAATAAATATAAACATATGTATTTTTAAAAAGTCTAGGACATGTTCTACTAGTCTGAGCTTGTAGCATGGTGGAATGAAAAGATTGCTGAGGGAGGCAGAGGCCCAGGTTTGGAATCTTGGCTACCTGTGTGAGACCTCGGAAAAGTCATTTCCCTTTCTTTGGGTCCTCATCTCTAAAAGCAGGGAGCTGAACCTGATGTTCCTTAAGATCTTTTCTGGCTCCAAATTGACACTGGGAATCACAGCTCCTCCCCTGTAAGCTCCTTAAGGAAAGGGTCTCGGGGATGTTTGCCTCTGGATTTTTAACACTTTGCACACATTAGTACAGTGTTTGCTGAATTCAACCAGTGGGAAGGAGCCTGAATTAGAAAATAAATCCTGGGTAAAAGGAGCTCTGGATTTAGAGTCAGCGGCCCCAATGCTTCCACTCTGTCTTTTGCCCCAGCCCTGTGTAAGCTTAGGCAAACCAGAAGCTTGGTTTCCTCTTTATAAAAATAGAATGCTGGAGTAGATGACCTTGGTGGTCTATTCTACCTGCCCTGTCTATTTCCTGCACATTCAAGTTGTCACTCCCATTAGAATACAAGCTCCTTGAAGGCAGGGGTAGATTTTGCTTTTTCTTCCACTCTCCAGCATTTCATATAATGCCTAGCTCTAAGGGTCTAACCAATAAATGCTTGTTGGTTGATTGGTTGATCCAGCTTTAAATCTCTAACTCTGCTTGGAATGAGAGAACAGAATGACATTTCTTTAGGCACATTGTAGGTGGGGCACATATCTATAGATAATACAAAATAGATTAAAAATGCAAAGTAATTTTTGGGGAGGTGGCAGGAAAATTGTGGCACTAACAACTTGGGAGAACCAGGAAAAGCTTCTTGGAGGAGGGTGCATGTGAGCTGTGCTCCGGAGGAAGTGAGGGATCTGGGAGAACATTCCAGGTCTGGGGGGGGGGTCCACCTAGGCAAGAACACTAAAGACCTCCAGTTTTACTGCTGTGCATTTTAACTGAGTCGACTATTCTCTCTTTGACCAGACTCTTCTGGTAAGTAGGAATGCTGCAAACTGCTTTTATTCAGCCACAGGCTGAAAATGAGAACCTGAGCACCTTGAGGCAGGTGCCCCAAAGTTCACCCTCAGGAGGGCCCCTGGGGAGGGCTTGGCTTTTGAGCTGCTTTTGAACACCACTTGGGGCACACTGAGGCTGCCGTTCCTGTGGCGGTGAGGCAAGAAGACAGCACAGTTTAAAGGCACTGAGCAGCCACTAGGGTGCCACCTCATGCCAGGCTGGAGATCGAGCTCCACTCCATTCATTTCTGTCTCCCACTGACGAGCAGCCCTGGAATCCTGCAGCATTCTAGGAGGCCAGGCCTGCCTGCGGCTGGGCCAGGACAATCCCATGGCTGGGGCTCTAATAGATTCTGCAGCAAGGCAACCGGAACCCCAAACCAAGCTGGGTCACCAGGAGGGCTTTTTCACACCCAGAGAACCCACTGCTGGCTCTGAGAACCCTGGCTTTATCCAAATTCCAGGGCCCTGAAGTCATCCTCAGACTTGGAGTTTACTTAACCCTTGCAGCTTCTGAGGACGGAGAAACCACGGAGAGAGAAGAAAAATCCATGCAGCCCGGAGCCACAATGCCCTCTGTGTGTCTGCGGTTTCCCGGCCTCTCCCAGTAAAGCAGTAGAGGGTTTAAAAAGCACTCCACCAACTTCGGGTCTGACCGAGTCAGCACTTTTGGAGGAAGTGGGGAGAGACGAGCGAATTTTTTAGAGGATGTTCACATCAGGAAAGCAAGTTGACAGCCTAGCATCCATAGACACCCACCCACACACAGGGGGTACGGCTGGCTCCAGAGTAAAAAGAAGCTGTGGATGGATGGGTGGGTGGATGGGTGAATGTATGGATGGATGGATGGATAGCAGGGTGGGTGGTTGGGGCCATCTCCCTGCATCAGTAAGCAAGCTTCTAGGGAGAAGCCAGATTGTGGCAAATGCATGGGAAACAGACCAATCCAAGAGGGCCTTCTTGAGAAGTCTTTGTTTGAGAATGCACCATCGGGCAAGAGCATCTCTCAACAGATGGTTCCTGTCTCTTTGCTCATGATAATATGCAAAAACAACTTTAGGGATTCTGCAACACACAGAAAGCCAGAGATGAGTCTTCTTTGGCTTAGATAGAATACAATGCAGGGGAAAGAGAGTTGGTTCCAGAGAGCTGGCGGTCTTGGGTTGGAATTCATGTTCATCCACTCTCGCTCTGCGTGCCCCTTAATCTCTATGGGCTGTGTGACCCAAGGACCAGTGATAGGATTACAGATTTAAAGACGGAAGGGACCTCAGAGGCCAACAAGTCCAAACCCCTTGATTGTACAAATGAGGAAAGTGAGGCACAGAGTGGTTATGGAATCTGTCTCTGGGTATACAGTGACTCACAGCTTCTAAATCCACAGCCAGGGTTCTTTTACTCAACAAGCATTTATTAAATGCTTACTGTGTGCCAAGCACTGTGCTTTCAACTGTAATCATAATAGCTGCCATTTATATAACACTTTGGGGTATTTAAAATGCTTTACGTCCACTACGTTCTTTGTTCTCCCAACAGCCTCATGAGGCAAGCTGACCATCTCCGGTTTAGAGGTAAGGGTGACTCAGACTCAGTGATTGACTCCTGGTCGTACAGCTTGTGTCTCAAGGCAGATTTGACTTTAGATCTTCCTGATACAAAGCCCAAAGTTCTATCCATACTCTGCTCTCTGAGCCTTCGTTTCCCTATCTGTAAAATAGATGTGATACTGCTGATGCCCTCCCAGAGTGGTGATGAAGGAAGTGCTTGGTGAACTCAGTGTGAGTTAAGGTAGGACAGGGACAGGACACTCTCAGATAAGGAAACTCCATCCACAATGAAAATGGACACCTTCCCTGCAGCTCTGACTCAGAGAATTGTCTGGAGCCCTGAGAGTCTAAGTGCCTTGCACTGGGTCACAAAGAAAGGTAGGATTTGAACCCAGGTTTGCTGACTGTATTATCACAGCAGGAACAAGTGCCTTTCCTGACGTCCTCCAGATATTAGTGCCCTCCTCCTTCAAATTATTATGTATTTATAGACTTATCGGTATACAAATTGTTTCTCCGATAAAATAGAAGATCCTTGAGGGCAGGCTCTGTTTAATTTACATCTTTGTATCCTCAGCAGCTGGGTGGCACCATAGTGGATAGAGGGTTGAGCTTGAAGGCAGGAAGACCTGAGTTCTAATCCAGCCTTTAGACACTTACTAGCTGTGTGACCTTGGGCAAGTCACTTCACCCTGTTTGCCTCATTTTCCTCATCTATAAAAAAGAGAAGGAAATGGCAAACCACTCTAGTATCTCTGCCAAGAAAACCCCAAATGGGGTCATGGAGAGTCAGATGTGACTGAAAGAGCTGAAGAACAACAATCCTCAGGACAGTACCAGGAACATGGGCAGAACTTCATAAATGCTTGCTGAATTATCATCATTTCTGTTACACAATCTCAAGCTTCCTGTCCTTTCTGCCTCCCACTGAAACTTCTGCAATACTGAAATTTTCCATGTCAACATTAACCCTATGATTACCTAGAGAAATTGAGTGTCGATCGACTAAGTGATTGATTTCAACCGAAAGGAGGCTAATTCAGAATTCCAGAGGCAGGAGGAATTCTCACAGCGTCCCTGGAGAGTGAATAACACATAGGCCTGACGAAAGGGGCACCTCACTGGCTGAGTGACCAAAGGAACCCAGGGTTAGTTTGGGGACGTTCCCTATTTCGTTTTAGACAAGCTCCTGCCCTTCACCAGCTGGGGGCCCGGAACTGATGAGAACAAAGCTTCTCGAGGTGGTTGCCCATAGGAGTGTCTAACTCCATGCCCATTGGCTGTCCAGGTCACCTTAGGGTTTATGTCCTGCAGCCAGTAGCTCTGTCTTGAGTCTCTCTGGCACCCCCAACTTTTAGGGAACCCTATGAAAAACAAACTTTGCACAGAGTTATTCTCCAGTGCTCTTTAATGAGGGAGCATCAGAACGGCAGGGGGACAATCAGAAGAAATCAGGGAAGAGTAAAAAACAGATTTTGCCTTGGAAATGAAGGGGAAGGCAAAGAAGGATAATATCAAAGTCAAATGCTCATTGAACCAATGCCACAGGCCCTCTAGACTCCAGGAAATGCCCCACAATGGGCACTGCCCCTAGAAGGAGGCAAATCCCCAAGGCCATAAGTGCTGCACAGGCCAAAGGAGGTGAGGAGGCAGAACAATCAGAGGACCAGAAGGGACGTCCAAGGTTATCTGGTCCAACTGATACTTGAACAAAAGTTCCTCTACAAAACACTTGGAGAGAAGGTGATTGTGTCAGATTTTATCATTGAATCTCCCAAGTTCAGCCTAGTACCTGACACATAGGTTCTCTGTTGGTTGGGTGATAGACTGAACACAGCTGGAAAATAATTACCCTGTCTCCCTGGAGAACACCACTGTGGGGCTGGAAGCTATTACCTGCTGAAGCAGCTGCACGCCATTTCTGGCTCATTTTCAGCTGAAGACTCATCTTCCTGAGTTTACATCTGGCCTCAGATACTTGCTAGCTGTGTGACCCTGGGCTAGTCACTTAACTAACCCTGTTTGCTTCAGTTTCCTCATCTATAAAATGAGCTGGAGAAGGAAATGGCTCCAGTATCTCTACCAAGAACTCCCCCCTAAAGGGGGGTAACGAAGAGTCAGACACAACTGAAAACAACTGAATAACAACAAATGTGGCAGGCAAAAAGGAAAGTCTTTAGTCTCAAAGGATTTATGACCAATTTCATTTTTAAGGAAGATATTTCTGATACCGAGCTTAAGTTTGCTTCCTTGTAACTTCCAACTACTGATCTCAATTTTACCTTGTTGGGCAGCCAAACAGCTGGAATCTAATTACTGTTCCAGTGAAGGTCTTCCCCAACCCCCTCATTTTCCCCTTCTCTCCCCTCCCGCTCCCCCCCCCCCGCCTTCAGGTTACTTCTTATTTCTGCTCTGAATATCTTAAATATATTTAGTTGCTGACACAGGGTTTCGCCTATTGGAACATGAGCTTTCTGAGGGCAGGGACTTTCTTCTTCCTCCCAGAGCTTAGTCCTGGGCCAGGTATATAGTAAGCACTTAATAAATATACACTGAATATTAACTCACTGGCTATCCAGTTTTAACCAAGTCTTTTCTTCTCCTGAGCCCAAATCCTCATTTCCTTCAAAGCATCCCCAAGTGGCTTAGACATGGGGTGAGGATCCTTCCTCGAGGCTGAAGGCTTTAGACTCTCTGTCTTTGTCCCGGCTCCCTCTTAAGCTCTCCCACCCCACATATTCCGAGAGTAGTAATAAGGAAATCACTCTGTCCAGAGGCGTAATCCCTCCCTTATCTAAAACCTGAATCTCGGAGGCCGTGGATGTTGTATGTAACAGGCTATGGGCTATGAGGGATGAGGAAGAGAGAGGACCCAGCGACAGCCGTGATGACCCTGTCCGGCACTACTTCCTCATGCTGTTGAGGTGATGATAATCCTAATGAAAATAGCCAACATTTGCCTAAGGTTCTAAGGGTTGCCTTACACATTAGCACAGTTTGATGCTACACACCAACACCGTGGGGTAGGTGCTAGCATTATTCCCATTTTTCAGATGAGTTGCCTGAGGTCAAGAGCCTTTTCTGAGGTCACTCAGTGGTTAAGTGTGAAGGGCCGGTGGTGAACTCAAGTCCCTGAATCCAAGCCAGGAAGCGGTAATTATACATCTTAAAGGGCTGCAGAAATGGGAGGCACGCTTGTTATCTGTAAAGCGGGACCAATGATAACTGTGTTATCTAATGTACCAGGCTACTGTAAAGGAAAATGCTTTGGAATGTTAAGTTTCTCCAGAAAATTGAGTTACTAATATTTATAATAAAAGTCTCAGAGATGCACGAGGAACTCCACAACACGAAGGGGGAAAGACGCCAATGAAAGACTTCAGGGCTCTCATTAGTGACCAGCTATGACTGAGGTGAAGGGAGGACTGGGTAGAAGCATGCACTCCAGCTCTCCTCAGAGGTGGTGGAACACGGGTGAGGAATGTGGCATATGCGGACACGGCCAGCAAGCTCATCTATTCTGCTTAACGGTATTGCTCTGAGACAAGGCAGGGCTCTTCAGGGGTACGGAGTCATTAGGAAGGAACAGGAATAGGGCAGCCACACCTGTGTGGTGAGTAGAGCACTGGCCCTGGAGTCAGGAGGACCTGAGTTTAAAGCTGGCTTTAGGCACTTGACATACTAGCTGTGTGATGCTGGGCAAGTCACTTAACCCCAGCTGCCCTTCCCTGCCCTCAAAAAAAGAAAGGAAGGAACAGGAATGCAAAAGAAAACTATGATATTCAATATGCCATTGCCCCTTTTACACAGGGGATGATGGCTGGGGAGAGAGGCCATTGCTTGGTTTGCTGCTTTTTTATTTAGTACGTATTCTGCTTGAAGTCCGTATCCTCGGCTTTTAAAAAATCATGCTCGCTGTCACCATCGCACACCCCGCCCCCAGCATTTTTTTTGTGGCTTAAGTCTCTCAATACAAAACAGGAACATTTTAAAACACTTCTTAGTTGGGAGAAAAAGAAAATATGTGATGAACAAACACACACAAAACAATTCCCCAAAAGTCCAACAGGCCTGGGAATGACAGGTACTGGGACAGACAGATGGACAGACAGGGAGAGAGATGGATGGACAGATGGATAGTTAAGTAGTTAAATAATAGATGATGGGTAAAGGATAGATACATAGACACAGATACACATGCATATAGATACAATATATATAGTGTATATACATATATAGTGTATATACATATGCACATATACAGATATACGTATATATAAATTATGCATATATACATAAATACATACATAAATGAAAGGAACTAGAGATGAGAGCTACAGTGAAAATCAAACGAGATCACATCCCAGCAGCCCTGTTCAACAGCCACATGGCCTTGGAACAGTAGAAGGCCCACGGGATTTGGAGTCAGCAGAACTGAGTTCAAATCTCAGCTCTCCCTCTCATAACCTATGGACACACAAGACAACCCAGGACATTAAAAACAGTCCTAGACTTGCAGCTGAAGGCCATGGGTTCAAAATCCGTATTTTCTCATTACTGGCTATGTGACCACAGGAATGACAGTTTCTTTGGTCCTCATCTGGAAAACCAGGGGTCTGGACTACATGTCCTCTATAAGGCTCTTTCCGCTCTATGACTCTATGATTTAATACTATTAATGGTATTTAAAGAGGCACTGGGCTTTCCTTAGAGCCAGGAAGACCTAGGCCACTGGGGGCGCCACAGTACACAAAGCTCTGGTCTGAGAGTCAGGAAGGCCTGAGATCAAATTCTGCACTTGCTAGTACAAACTCTCACAAGCTGGGTGACTCCAGGCATCATCTGGTTGCCTCATCTGCAAAATGGACAATAACAACAGCGTCTACCTTGGCGGGCTGTCGTGAGGATCAGATGAGACAGTATTTGTGATGGGCTTAGCACAATGCCTGGCATACATCAGGGGCTTAATAAATGCTTGTTTCCTTTCTTCCTTCTTTCAAGTCAGGTCCCTGAGACAGGACTGTGTGATCTTGGGCAAGTCATCTAGTCTTGTACATATCTAGTACATATCATGTTGGCTGCCCCATTACAGCACGTACTCTTTGAAAAGGGGGGGGGGTGATGTTGCCTTTCTTTGCATCCCAAGCTCTTCATATGGACAGTATCTGGCTCATAGTAAGAGCTTGGATTTTTTCAAATTATATGCTCAGTACACAGTACATAGTAGGCACTTAATAAATGCTTATCCATTAGCTTGGTTAAATGCTTGTTGACTGACTATCTGAACCTCTCAGTGACCTAAGACAACACTGCACAGAAAGTGCTGGCCTCCACTGGAGAAGAGAGTTTCCTTATCCACAAGTTCCCTGGATCAGTGAAATCACGGGTCAGGCCTCTGTCCAAGTCAGCATAAGACCTCGAGTATACTGGGCGGCTCCTGGAAGGATGGAGGGTATGGGGTTTGCATCAGTGGGAGGAGGAAGAGCCACACCGTGAGCTCGCAGATGCACCCGAGAGCTGAGCATAACCACTCCAGGGTTCCCCAGGGTGGCCCATCATAGGTGCTGGATCTACAGGGCTTGGAATCGATTTCCGGCCTCTACCACAGTAATGGCAGCCTCCTTAAGTGTTAAAGCTTTCTGGAAGGTGCCTGGCCTCCTGAACGTTACCCAAGGGACTGTCTTGTTTGCAAGCTAAAGGGCGCTCTTGAAAAATCCCTAGATGCCCTTGGCTTAATGGGCCCTGGATGGGAAGGGCTGGAGGCCCCTGGGAGTTCAGACCTCAGCCTAGCCCAAGGCCATGACTGAGCCCGTGCAGATTGCTCTCCCTGTTATTATCAGCAAGAGGCTGGATTTGACTGAGTCCTGGATAGCCAGTAGGATGCAAAACCAAAGATGAAACTCTGAGTGGCAAAGGTCAAAGCATTAGTTCAGGGTCCCAGAACCAACTCAAATACGCCAGAACATTTCTCTGTGCTGGCTCAGGCCCATATTTCAATGGACCTGTGAGCTCACCGTTGAGAGCCCTCCCTCAAAGAAGGCATCCACGTCAGCCCAACCTGGGGGCCTCTGGGCCATGCCCTCCTTCCCATAATTTCACTACAGGAGATGCACCCACCAAACTGGGGACCCTTCTCACTTTCTCTTGACTTTGGGAGGATGCTGGGGGAGCAGTTAGGTTCTCTATTCTTCATTCTTGATACCTGGTCAGACCACACAACTTATTCTCCCAAAGAAAAAGCAAAGCAAAGCAAAAACAATCAACACAACCGAACTGAACGCGTTCTATTTTGCCAGCTTTCTCCCATTAATTAGGCTTGAGATTGAGCAACCCTGGGAGATTTTTAACTTGAGAAAAAACAAAAACAGCATAAAACTGAGATTTGGAGTCAGAGAACCCGAGTTCAAATCTCCTTGCTGCTTGTGAGACCTTGGCCAAGTCACTCTCCCTCTCTAAACCTGCAGACAAGGAGACTGAGGCAAGTGTTATTCCTGTGCCTCAGTCTCCTCATCTTCAGGGTTCCTTCCCTTCTATCATGCTACCGCTCTTATCTGTAAAACGGAGGCGATAACGACGCTTGCTACTTTGAATATTGGCAGTACGAGCTCCGTGCCATGCAACAGTGACCACGAGAAAGTCCCTTAACATCTCTGGGACTCAGTTTCCTCAGCCGAGGTCCTCCTTGCTCTAGATTCTGATCCTGCGACGCTTGTAGTCTCATCCTGGCTCCCCCCACTCCAGTAGGAGAATAAGCAGGAGTCCTCGTTTATCCTTCAGACACCTTCCTCTGCTGTGCCCCACCCTGCCAAGCCTCTCAGATCACTGTCATACACAAGTGCAGCCCACCTCCCTCCTCCCTGCCTGGCCATCTGTGCGCTACTTTCCCTAGTCCTCCAGTCCCCATAGATCCGCCATCGCGGCCCGGGCTGAGAGGAAGTCAGATATGAGAGTGGGAACAATGGAGGCCCATCGACGGGACCAAGGATGGCCAAGGGCAGCCAAGTCAGACCTGAGCATCTGGGTCCTGTCTCTAGCCAGTGAAGCTGAGACAGGAATTCTATGTTAAGTTGGGAAGTAAACAAGTGAACAATGGAGGTCTTCCTTTTTCATGGGATTGTACATTCAGAGCAGGAAGAGACATTCAGGGTCACCTCGTGTAGGCCCTTCATTTCGCAGATGAAGAAACACATTAAAGTGACTCGCCCAAGGTAACAAGATGACAAGTGGCAGAGGCAGGATTCCAAGCCCTAGGACACCAGATCTAGACCTCTAACCACTGCACTGCCCGGCCTCTCCTTTTGAATTATTCAGTGTCCTTGACACAGGCCCTGAAAATCAACCCTCTCTTTTTCTCCCAGTGCCTAGCATAGTTACATGTCTGTTTCTACATTTATTCTTTTATTATAATTTTTGCTTTTTTAATGCAACCAAAGGCATATTCCTGGGACCTTTGATAAAGGCCCTAGGCTCATATCTGAATCTTAGTTCTCAAGGCCTAACTGATGCTGAGTAAGAAGGATTAGCCTCATCCTGCCTGACTCCTCTGGGGGTCCAAAACGGCGTGCCCGACAAGGGCTGGACCGCTGTATTTATCTTTCCCCTCCTTGGAGTATACACGGCCAGGAGTGGGACGGATGAATTATAGGGTATGGATGTATTTATTCGCTTTTCTTACAGAACAGAAGGAAATCCCAAGGAGGCAAAGGAAAGATGTCCCAACAACTCAAGCTCTTCCTGTTCACAGAAATCAGACCCTCCTCTCTCCTCCTCCCATCCCCACTTCCCTACACACACTGTAGGGCTTCAAGATAAGGGCAGGAAACCACCAGTCAGGTTCAAGTTCCCTCTTAACTGAGGTTCTGGGATTCTCTGATCCAAACTATATAGTTCTTCTTTCAATTGGGAGCGATCCCTAAGTTAAGCATCAAGCATTTATTATTACATTATTCTATATTATATTATCCTATATACCAGGCATTGGGATTACAAAGATAATAAAAGGAATAAAGCAAGGGTGGGCTGAAAGGACGTGTGTGTGTGTGTGTGTGTGTGTGTGTGTGTGTGTGTGTGTGTGTCCCAATCTCCCCCTTGGGCTATCTAGATTATGGTGCAGCAGACATCCAGTGGATGCACCTTTGGGTCAGAGGAGCAGGGGGGTGACAGGCACTCTTAATCCCCCGTTGTTAGTGAGTACTGGCAGACCAGTGACGATCTTCTAACAGCGGGCATTCATGCTGTGAGCATTAGCATTCCTTAAAGGTCAAAACCAAATCTTTTTACAAAGCAGAATGTCTCAGGAATTGGAGAAAGCTGCCAGCTTTCCCCCACTACCCACTTTAAATGAGGGAACTGGAGAGACGATTAAGCTCATAAGATCATAGAGCCAGTCCTAAAAAGTACCTTACAGGTCTTCTGGTCCAACCTTCTTTTGTTTTACAGATGAGAACACTGAGGCTAAGATCCGATGGTTAAGTAACTTGGCAAACACAAGGTCATGGATGAAGACCTAGGTGGGGCAATGTCTAGAATGACAGACTTGGAATCAGGAAGACATGAATGTGAATCCTGACTCAGACACTTACTAGCTGCGTGACCCCAGGCAAGCCATTTAACCTCTGTCTGCCTCAGTTTCCTCAAGAGTAAAACTGGAATTGATAATAGGATGTGCCTTCCAGGGCTGTTAAAATGAGAGAATATTTGTAAAGTGCTTTGTAATATGTAAATGCTAGCTGTTATTACTAACTGTCATTCAACATACCACACAGCCTCTCTAATTAGGATTTCAGTTCTTTTCCCAGGACTCCCATCAATATAGCATTTCACTTTTCCTGCTTTAAATTCTCGGCTGTCATGAGACAGCATTCTTTCAAAGAATCTAGAGTGAATTTGGAAAGTTTTGAGGACCCCTGGGGTACAGGTAATGAACTAGTCCAAAGCCAGCAGGCATGGGAATGAAACAAAGGGGAAGGATACTTACTCTGGGACACTCTGACTAGCTCGGTCACACTGAAAACCCCCGATGTGACGAAACTGTCTTGGAAGCCCAAATGTCCTAGAAAAAATAAAACAGAAGAGAAAGTGTCATAAACAGGAGAACCGTGGGCAACCCTGGACACCCGGACTGTCCATGGCAGTTTCACGATGATCAAACACGTGACTGAGACCTTGTTTCCAACTCGGCCTGAATTATTGTTTATGTGGGAGGGCTCAGCCAGAAAAACCCACGGAGGATGTCTTGTGGTTAAGTCTGCAGGTTATGGTAAGTGAACATGACCCAGCAGTAACAGGATGATTTTTGTAATGGTAAAGAAATTCAACAGGAAACCTGAAACAAAGGCCCATTTCAAGAAATGGTTACCTTGGATGACCTCTGGTGACTTAACAATGAGAAAGAAAGCATCATATGTCGGGATGGGGGTAGGACAGCTCCATTCTATAATTGTTTTAAACAGGATTCTTTAAAGAAACATCTGATCGAGATTATCTACCCATTCACTGAAACGAAACAAGACTTAAAGATGTGCTCTTCATTTTCAGAGGCTGGGGCGGGGGGTAGAGGGGAAGGATTGGAAAACAGCAGCTGCTGAAAGAAATAAAGAAATAAACTTAAACCTTCCAACGTTAAAACTCATAGATTTTTTTTCTTTTCCCCCACATATATACGATACTTACTATTGCTTTCAGTAACAATTAGTTCCTTAAATTTTTAAAATTTTTATCTAAAGATAAAATAAATACATTTATTCCAAATTTTTTTTAACTGTATCTGCTCTAGACCTTGAGTTTTCTGATTTCCTATAGCCTATTGGTTATCTCACTTCATGTTAGGAATATTATAGAACGAAATCTTTTGAATGACAAGAGAATATGTGAGATGCTGAATCACAAACTCAAGAAGTGGTGGGATTCCATCTATCTCTCACACACTAGGAATTTGGTTACGAGTTATACATGTGCCCCTGGAAGATCATCTCGAGTGGCCATTTTTGAACTAAAGGTCGGAGTACAGATTTCCAAGGTTCTGAAAAGAAACATAAAAAAGACAATTGCCTGATGGGATAAGGAGCAGGTATTTTCAGGGTAACTTGATAAAACTTGATTTACATATGATGTAAATTTCTTGAATCAAGGGGCTATTTTTAAAAATTGGATCAATCCCTGGCACAGAGTTGGCACTTAATTAGTTTTTAATACATTTTACTGATGCCTTCTTTTCTTTAAATCACAATCATTTTAGGGAGAAAAAAAGCTGCCTCCCCTTCCTCTGCGCTGAACCCACCTTTGAAATAAAGAAAAATAAACAAAAGTACCCAAATACAGTGAACAGAGCTGACAACATCTACACAACATTATGTCCCCATCCTCTGCCTTTCCACCATAAGGAGGAAAGAATATGTTTCATCATCTGTTCTCTGAGACTATCCCAGATTTTGAGGTGACTAAGATTTCTGCTTCATTTTAGTGACTTTTCAGTGACACTGCTGTACTCATGTAGATCATACTCTGGGTTCTACTTATTTACTCTGTATCAATTCAAACAAGTCTTCCCTTGCTTCTCTAATAACTCCCATTCCTTCTATTTCATTGCAAATTACATTCTATTACATGTCTATATCACTGCTTCCCCTCCCTCTTACCCCCACACTCTCATTCCCCTGTTGATGGACCTCCATTTTGTTTCCATTTCTTTACTCAGAGAAATGTTGCCCAAAATACTTTGGCATAAACTAGATATTTGTATTTATCTTCTTTGTCTTCAAGGTATAATGGGATCCATTAGCCAAAGGGTATGAAGAGTTTAGTTTTTTATTTATTTTGCATAATTCCAAATTGATATCAAGAAGGGTGGGACCAATTCACAGTTCTACCCACACTACTGCATTTGTCTTTCCACAGCCTGCCCAATATTGACCATTCCTATTTCTTGTGATGTTTGCCAATGTGCAGGATACTTCTATTACTAAAATTTGTATCAAATGGTCATTTTTAGTTTGCAATTCTTGTGCTGAAAACTGTTTTCCCCCATAAACTTTGGCGACTGAGACAATGGTTTTTGGTGTTAAATATTTGTATCAATTCCCTTTGTGTCTTGGATATCAAATATCTATCAGGGATATTTGACAAAAATTCTCTTCCTACCCTATAACCAATGTTATTCTCTTATTAATCTGCACTGATTTGTGAATTTTAATTTTATGAAGGGGAAATTGTTTTGTTTGTCTACCAATATTTCCAACCCTTTGTTTGGTGAAGAATTTTCTTCTTAGTAAGTGTTGTGAAATGGTCTTTGTCCTATTCTCTGAGGTGACCTTTTACATTCTAATGTGTGTTTTTTCAAACGCAACTGATAATAGGTATGTCATGGTTTTAAAAAATGCTGGTTAATGACAATATTATCCAGGTGACTGGTGTCTTTCTAGAGGGGTCTAACTAACATAAGCAAAGTATATATATATCAATAAAACATTCAGTAATCGGTATTTACTAACTCTGAACAAAGAAGCAATTATCATGTTTTGGGGAAGCTATAAATGGATCTGCCTTAAAAAAGTTATTTGCTTTTTATATAGTTTGCCTTCACTCCAAGAACTGAGCCTGGACTTCTGATTTCTCACTAGGAGAGGGAAATCTCACATGAGGAAGCTCTCTCTACCACTGCAGGTCCGTGCCTTTTATTGTAACTTGTAGTCTTGAGTTGCCTGGGGCCCTGAGAAGTTAGAGACACAGGCAGTATGAGTGAGATATGGGACTACAGAGGCCTTCTTGTCTCTGAGGTCAGCTCTGTTCGCTCAAATCGTGCCTCTCCCTATGGTCCTATTTTATAGAAGAGACTTTTCTTGGAATCTGAAAGAAAATTTTCTTTTATTTTTGCATCTAAAACCCAGAGACTTATTTTATAGAAAACCCATTGTGGTTGTGTGTGTGTGTGTGTGTGTGTGTGTGTGTGTGTGTATGTGTGTGTGTGTGTGTGTGTATGTGTGGAGTTTAGTTAGGCAGATACTTTCCATTTTTAAAACCAACAATTCCATTTTGTGGGGTTATGGAGTCAGTTGTATCATACACAAACCAACCCAGGTTGTGCAAGTTTTATTTGACTTATATTTAGTAAGGGCCAGAGGCATCAGCCACTGGATTAGGGGAGCTGAGAAGGAAGAATTTCTCAAACTAAGTTTCGGCACCATGGCCCAAAAAGGGCCTGCCTAGTGGGGCCCTGCGCGCTTCAGCCCGTGCCAAGCCCACGGGCCCTCACAAAGGAATCTTGCCACAATTTATGTTAAGAGTTTGACTTAGAACACAGAGCCATATAATAGCAAGGAAATTCATCGTGAAGGCTGAAAATCCTGGGCTGATCTCTGGCTTTTGCTCATCTGGGTTTACATTCACTGACTGCATGCTGGAGCATGTTCTCCCTAGAAGGCCTTAAATCTTTGAAATTCCTTATTTTAAGGTGGACCTACTGGAGTTTTTGAGGATGGTAGACTGTAGACAGGGGAGGCCCGTTTAATGCTGTTGCTGAGAGCTGTAATTAACAGATTTTTAATAAATTTATTTTTTAAAATAAAAACTAACATTTCTAGAGGATGTCCTCTGAGGAGGAGAGAGCCAACCTTGCCTCAGTTTTCTTCACTGTAAAGTGAAGATTATAATAGCATCTAGTTCTCAGGATTGTGATGAGGGTAAAATGAAAAAAAAAACGTGAAGCACTTGGAGAAGCTTAAAGAGCCACAGAAATGCTGGCTATTATCATTCTTTTGTTATTTAGGGACAGAGACGGGTTAGAAATGGGTTTTCAGTGGTGGAGGGCATGCCTCCTACCACCTTCTTTGGAAATTAGCCTTAGGGAAAAGTCTGGGGCACTGAGAGGGATTCATCCAGGTCCTCTGTCAAAAGTTGGACTTGAACGCAGGTCTTCCTAACTCTGAGCCCAAATCTTGGCCTCTCATTCTGATCATTACGGTTGTCATTATCATTTACGTCCCATCTCTGACCCACACTGATTGATCTTGGGCAAGTCACTGACCATGTTGGAGCTCTCGGCAACATTCAGAGACTGCTACAGAGAAGATGCTGACTTGCAGCACTGGGAGTTTTCTCTATACGTATCAAAGAAATCACACAGCCCAGCTCCTTTATCCAATTATTAGTTTTTTTTTAAACTCTAAACAGAAAGTGTCTTTAAAAAGATGTGGGTGCTGATGCGATGTCAGTCTCCTCCTCATACGGTGCAGCCCGTCCGTCTGGACTCCTTTCCACCGGCACAGAAAAGTCCCCTGCTCTAGAGACACCAATGCTCTTGCAAGTGGCCGGGAAACCAGGACTGCACCCTCTGCTTATTATTCGGAAACCAACTGGCAAACGGTAACACGAAGACGCCGGCAAACAAAATGAAACCCGAGGAGTGGCCCAGGACCTGCCAAGATGTGGCCACCGTAATTACTAAGAGGACCTGAGCGGATTAATATTTCATTCTCAGGAACAATGGCTAAATCATAAAAATGCCTTTTGGGGAAACAAGTCCCCAATCTAGAGGCGCTATGTGATTGTAGAGCAAGTCAAAGAAGGGCTTGTCTTCTCCTCCCCCAAATGGAAAATTTCACTAATTCCAAATTCCAACCTTAGGTGAGCATTAAAAGGCTTCTCAGTGGGAAGGCTGATTAGATATTCTGAGTGCCCACCCAGTTGGCTTTTCGAATAATGCTTCAAAGAAATACAGGCAAAACACATACTTTGGTTAAGTATATCGTAGGGGGAAGTCGGATTGCTAAATGATCTGGTTCTCACCCCAATTCTGAACCTACTGTTCAAAAGCATTTGGGGAGGTGATTGAAAATGAGAGAGAGATCCTTTTTCATTCAATCTAAAATGACTCAAAAACCCCCAGTTCATTCACTGAAGTAGTGTTCGCCAGAGCCCCAATTAGAGAAGGGATTTCAATCCCCCAGATTCTGTCATACTTACTGGAAGGTGGGGGACAGGGAGAATCAGGGGCTTTCCCGGGGAGGTGAGAATATACAGAGTCATGTACTTTGATGAGCATTTAGTAAAAGCAGCTAGCTTCCTTTACCCTTGGTGATATCAGCTGTTATTATGGAAAATGCCATTCTATAGCTGTGAAATCTCATTTCAGGCAGGGATTGCACATCAACCCACCTTTTTTTTTAAAGGCAAGAAAGGAAAAAGTTGGATTTGCCTAGGGACTGGTAACCTTGTAAGGTATGTGAAGGTCAGAGAAAAACCACACACACACACACACATACACACTCTCTCTCTCTCTCTCTCTCTCTCTCTCTCTCTCTCTCTCTCTCTCTCTCTTTCTCTCTCTCTCTCTCTCTTCCCCCTCCCTGCTGACCTGCCTTCTTTTTCCTTCTAACAGCATGGATGAAACAAACTCAGTTTTATAGATGCGAACATGAATTTGGCACATCTAAATGATATGCTCCTTCTCTAGGTGGAGAACAAGGCATTCTCCACAATACTGTCCATCCTCACAATGTTAACATGTCACAAAACTACAATTAGAAAGAAGACTTGGGAACATGAAGGCTCCATGAGGATAAGTGTTAGAACAGAGTTTTGCAGTTGGGATTCATGACATTCGCACAAAGCTGTATCCTTCTTTTCCTCTCCACCCCAATAAAGTACCCTTATTTAGGAAAAGCTAGGAATGTCCTCACTGGTCACCTCCTCCTATTGGTTTCTTCACGATAGCTCAAATCCCACCTTCTGCAGTAGGAGGTCCTTCTCGATCCTTGACCTTCCCACCCTCCCCTCAGCCCTAGTGCCCCTAAGACTGCCTTCCATTTACACTGACTATATCTTGTATCTACACAATTATTTTCATGTTATGTCCTCCGGTAGAATGGGGGCTCCCTGAGGGTAGGAACCGTGTTTTTGCCTTCTTTCACACAGCGACTGGCACATAAGCAACTTCTTAATACATGGGTTTTGAGCAACTGGCAGGGAATTTCCTATTTGATCCCCGAAGCAATGGGGAGTTATTGTCTGATGCTGAAAGAAGCTGACTAATTTGATATAAAATACAGAATTTAAAAATTGTACAGTTCTGAAAAAGTCACTTAATAACTTTTCAACGCTACAAGCAACTCTGAGACTATAAATTCTAAATAAGTTCCTGATACAGACTGGTGGAGGGAGTTCCCACACTGGAGGTACCCTATAAAGATGAATTGCAGAAAAGAAAATCCACTGTAGACATAAATATATACATTTCTCTCCATTTTCCACATGTGATTAGCATTTATAATGGTCAAAGAAAAGTCAATGTACTCTACTCGCTCCAAACCCTGACAGTTTGCAATATTGACCATCAGGTCTCACAGACTTACCTGTACTTAGGAAGCTCTTACTGGGGAATAATTAGAATGGGGACAGAGATACCCCCACAACAGGTAATGCGGGTGGGGTGTTTGGGTGTCAATCAGGGATGCTAGAAATCCATTAGCTTTGATTATAGTTTGAAGGCTCAGGATGACTGGCTAGGACTGCAAATCAAGGTGCTATCCACCATAATGGTCCATGGAGGACCTGGCTGAGAAGCAATGCCAAATAAAACCATGGCCCTTGACAAGGTGGCAGAGCTCTAATGATCCCAAACACACCCAATGGGTGCCATGGGAACCTCTCAGGCTGGCCAGGCTCTTTGTATAGTTCCATATTTCATAGACCTGAGGATGGCTGCCCTACTCCTTCCACTTCCCATTATCCTCAGGCCTGGATATCCTACCACCTTTTTAGCTCTGTCTCTTCAAGTCCCTGGCTTCTTCCTAAATTCAGCTCAAGGCCAACCTGGAGGAGAGGTCATTCCTGGGTCCTCAGTAGTCAATGCCCTCCCTCTCTCTTCTCCTCTCCATCCTGAAATTATGCTATCTTACTCATGTACACACACACACACACACACAGAGTATTTAATTCGATGTTGTGTTCACTAATAGACAGTAAGCTCCTTGAGGTCAGGGTTGTTTCATTTTTGCCTTCATATCCCCAGTACTGAGGACAACACATGATTTTTCCTGTACTTTTATTTTTACTTTTGTTAGCTGTTTATTTTGTTTCAATTTTTAGGTTTTTTTTCCCTGATTGGGTAGGTTGGGACAGGTCTTTATAAGTACTAAGCAGGTAGTAATCCATGATAATCTTTCTAAAATGTTGCTTGTCATTTGTGTGTCTCATTTGAATAGCTTCGTATTTGGGGATGACTGTAATATCCAGGCTTACTGGTTGTGGAAGGCCTGGACTCTCCCTAAAGACTTTTAATTTAGGAATTTTATATAGCAGATTTAATAAATCCTTTTGAATTGAATTAAAGCATACTCATAAATACCTGGTACCTTTTTCTGGGTCAGTTAGGTGGCAAGGTGGGTAAAGTACCAGGCCTGGAGTCAAGAGGACTTGAGTTCAAATCTGGCCTTAGACATTTACTGGCTGTGTCACACCGGGCAAGTCATTTAAACTCTGCCTCAGTTTTTTTTTTTTCATATGTAAAACGGATTAAAGGCTGGTAGGGACTTTAGAGGTCATCTAGTCTAAACTGCTCCATTTAAAGATGAAACAAATAAGATCAAGGAGGGGAAGTGGCCTTCCTGTCAATGACGATATCCACCCATGTCAGTGTCCTCCTACTCTACTGAAAATGCTCTAACACATCCCTCATCCTAACTCCCAAATACAGGTTCCTCAAGGGCAGAGTCTGTATCTCGCCTGACTTCGTATCTCATACGTCACCTAGCACACGGCCTCGGACTCATTTAGTGTTTGTTGAATGAATAATGGAACACCCTTACTATCTTCTCACAGTCAAGAGGTAAGAGAGGCTTTGAGGAATT
This sequence comes from Phalanger gymnotis, assembly GCA_028646595.1. Classification (NCBI taxonomy): domain Eukaryota; kingdom Metazoa; phylum Chordata; class Mammalia; order Diprotodontia; family Phalangeridae; genus Phalanger; species Phalanger gymnotis. The sequence continues at coordinate 321,656,966 of CM053626.1, read as the reverse complement.
CTTCTTTATGTCCAGCCTCTGGAAAGGGGTGGGGGAGATGAAGTGGGCTGTGAACCATGTACTTAGTGAGGTAAGATCCAGGCAGCCTAAGCGAGGGAGGCTTCCAGTCTGGAAAGCCCATGTGGAGGTTTTCTGTATTTAGTCAATAAGTATTACCAATAATCACTCTCATTTGTGAGGTACCTTCCTCCCAAAAACCCCGGAAAGGAGACAGTACACGGACTTATTATATCCATTATTCAGAGGGAGACACTGAGGCTCTCTTAGGTGAAAGGACTGGACCAGCTATGGCGCAGCTAACACGGATCTAAGGGTGATTCCGACCCAGGGTTTCTGACGGCAGAGCCGGACGCTCTATTCACTGTGACATTCTCATCAAGTTGTATAGGAGAGACGGATGGGGCCAGTCGAATGAATCCAAAGACCTCCGTCTACCAGGCTTTGCCCGTCATTCCACTACCCATAATGTTAACAAGGGAAGGATATTTGATTAAACTAGCACCAATCGACCAATGACTCAACACAAGCAGGGCTGACGAAGATAATTACAGGATCATAGATCTAGTTACAAGGGACCTTGGAGGCTCTTGAGCCCCTCCCATTGACAGATGAAGGTATCGAAGCAAAAAGGAGCAAGTCACGTGATCCTTCTGACCCTGAGTCCAGATCCCTATCCACTCAGCCACACTTCCTATGACTTTCATGGATCTCATCAGTGATTAGTGTTCCCTCCAACCACAGAGACTGCAAACTACCCACAGAAGCCCATCTGGTGCAACCTTGTCTGAGTCTTCCCCAAAACCTGCCCCTTCAATGGGCTGTTGGACTTATTTGACAGCTCTTGACACTGAATGGAAAACAATGCAGACCATGGTGCGTCCCTCTAGATATTTCATCACGACCTCCCTGAGTTTCCTCTATGCCACATGACCCTAGTTCCTTAGTTTATCAGCATCTAATCCTTCATTTTTCATCTTTCACTTGGGATATTAGGAATTGTACTTTAAAAAAAAACAAACTTCTACTTGCAGAAGTCAGCCGTTTTTAATCAGGCCTGCCCCTCGACATACTAAAACCCAAGGCTTTATTAATCTCAAGCTGGAAGTGCCCTTAGAGGCCATCCAGTAGAGTCCCTGGTTTACCAAAAGAAGAAGCTGAGGTCTGGAGGTATGAAGAGCCTTGTCCATGTCACCCTGTAAGTACCAGAGGATTCTGAGCCCCAGTATTTTGTCTCCGCATCCAGGATTATTTCCAGGGCACTGTCTTACCTCCATTTGGCTCAAGCTCAGAGAAAAAGTATGACTCGGGGATTAAAAAATGACTCATGCAATTAAAAATAAAACTGGTGCTGAATTTAAAGAGGAAGCTCACATATAATTAGGCTAACAAAAAGTATGTTTTAACTCAATGGTAATGTTTTTCTAAAAGTTATTTTGTATTATTGGGTTGTAAAAAAATACCACATATGAAGAATTCCAAGAAATAGAAGAATGAAGAAAAGGAGAAAGGGGAAAATGATACATACCCCACAGCTATAATACGACATCAAAAGGCAGTCACATGAGGATGAATTGTAATGAGTAATTTTGGTCCCACAGAATTGAGAAGGAAATCTACTTTCTTCCTCTCACCAGAGAGGTGAGGTGGGAACTTCAGGTGTAGAATGCTGCATACACAGCCGCATGTCTTCGTTTCAGTATATTGTTGTCGATGTTTTATTTTACTGTTTTTTCAGAAGGGGGCAGGGAATCAAGGAAAAATGACTGTAATCTAAGAACAAAAGTCAATAATAACTTTTAAAAATACAAAACAGGATCCTGCTGAAAGAATCCAAGCTATTTTTTCTTGTTTTAACCTGACATTAATGAAATTGACATGTTTTAAATGATTCTTTTCTTAATTGAAAGCATTTACAGCAAATTTCATTGTTTGCTGTGTTTTCCCTGAAGTGGGGATTCTCTAACAGTTGGAAAAGTACGTTAGTTGGCGTGAGGTCTTGCTGGTCACTTACAAAATCAAAGAAAGAAAACCTTTCTTTCCCTATTCATATTCTTTCAGCACAAATTCACCGGGCCATCTGTGATTTGAGCCATGTAATATAAGAGTAGACAGGAAAATACCTAGAAGTCAGGTAATTGACTTCCTGAATCTGAAGGAAGCACTGATCTTGAGTCATCACCAAATACATACCATAAACTTCGGTGGGGGTATAAAGATGGCTTAGCCCAAACATCACTGATTTAGGGCTGGAAGGGACCTTCTTCAAGGTCATCCAGTCCAAACCTATCTCCCATTTTACAGATGAGGAAATTGAGACCCAGAGGAGTGAAATTTATTGCCCATTGGTCACAAAGGTAAGGTCATAGGATCAAAAGACTCAGTGGTACAAAGTGTCTTTGTGGTAATTCATTTCAACTCTCTTTTATATTTAAGGAAACTGAGGCCCAAATAGTTTAAGTTAGTCCAGGTCACAAAGTATGAAGAATATGAATGTAGGTCCTCCGACTCCCAATTTGATATGTATCCCCCTCTACCAGCTTGCTTCCCACACATAAAGGGATGGCCACCATTTTTTCCCCAAGTCTATGATGTATATTTTAAAAAATCAATGGTTATATATTGTCAAGTGCAGGATCGAGGTTTGTTTGTTTTTCCCTCCCAGAATGCGAATGAAATTAGCTAAGATTTAGAAGTACAAAATAGAGAAAACCATTTTTAGCTACTTAGCATTGGCTAGAGTGGCTGCTACTTTTTTGTTTAAAAATTAGTGGTTGTTAGCTGTGATTAGTAAGGAACATGGTATCTTACACATATACACTACTCTCTTAATAAGTGTCAACTTGAATAAATACTTCACTATACCTATTGCAATATAGTATAGTTAGCTAGCAAGTATTTTTAAGTACCTACTATGCACCAGACACAGGAGTAGGAGGTGAGAATAGAAGCACAAAGAATGAAACTGTCTCTATTCACAGGGAGCCTACATTCCAATGAGGGAGATAGCAAGGGTATATGTGAGTATATGCGGAATAAATCTGAGTGAACAGATACACACATTTACCAAATGGTTAAGGTATTTGGGAGGGAGGATACTTGCACTAAGCAAGATTAGAAAAAGCATGCAGAAGGTGATATCTAAGCTGCATCTTAAAGGAAGAGAGGTAAGAAATAAAGCACATAATATAAAAAGATAAAAAGAAATTTCTCCAGAAAGTCTACACTAGGTACCAAATCCTGCCCATCAAATAGCTGAGAAATAGGCTTGCCTAGCATTCATATGAAGCTTTTAAGGATGTAACAGAAAATTCTTTGTGGAATATCACAGGTTGAAGTAGACCATTTGTGGCCTTCAGGCACCCAGGGGATCTCCGAGACCCCTTTAGGGGGTGCACGAGGCCAAAATTATTTTCATAATAAAACTAGGTGTGACTTGCTTGTTAAATATTCCCTGCTTTTCTAACTTCATATGTGTGCACGGCTGGACTTACTTCACATACTCCGACCAAAATGACATATCACAACAGATTGAAAGCAGAAGCAGATATGAGAATCCAGCTGTCTTCTATTAAACCAATTGGCAAAAAAATATGTAAAACAATGCCAGTCTCTCACTAAGTTTTTTTGTTTTGGAAAACAGTTATTTTTCACAAAAATGTATTTTTGTGTTAACATGTAATGGGTTTATAATTGTTATTATAAGATAACAAATAAGCATATTAAACATTTATTCATTTTAATTTTAATCCAGTAAATATTGATAGATATAAGCTGTATAAACAAGAGCTCTTTGTGGGGTTCTCAATAATTTTTAAAAGTACAAAAGGGTCCCGAGACCAAAAAGTTTGAGAACCGCTGAATTAGATCAGTCATGTCATGTTAAGGACAATGGATGAACACTTTTAAGACTCTAAAATCATGTAATACAATTCTAGGCTCGATCTCTCTTGTCAGGAAAAAAGTCAGATGGGGGTGATTGAAAGAGAAAAGGGCCAATATTTGACAACAGAAATCGGTGTCACCTTTTAACTGCCATGGTCATGGATGACTGCCCTTTGACCCTGGGAGATTATGGGGGATTTCAATGACAACAGCTGGAAGTGAGCATGTGTGAATAGAGAACACAGATCTGAGGCATCCTACAAAAGGGCCCACAATCCCTCCCCAGATCCGAGTGTTGATTTGAAATTGTTTCCTGGTCTTGGCTTAATAGAGCGTGATAATGAAAGTTTCTTTAACCCTTCCAGCCTACAAGAGCATCGGCAGGTCCCTTCCACCCCAAGCATGCCTGATTTTCAAATCCACATGTCTGCATTCTCATGTGGCTCTGGAAAATGTACATTTTCTGTGCGACTTTTCTCAGGCAAGAATGCAAATTAGATCTCTGAAACATTCAAAGAGACCCAAAGGTCCTACTAAATGTTTTTGCCCATTCCCTATTTCCTCTTCAAATGGACGAAACCACTTTTTGTCCATCTCCTGCCATTCACTCCATCAACAGACCATATTTCTTCCCCCTCTGTATTTAATGACTCATACACATTGTGCATTTTCTAAGAAAATAGGGGTGTGTGTGTGTGTGTGTATGTGTGTGTATATGTGTGTGTATGTGTGTATATGTGTGTGTATGTATGTGTGTGTGCATGTGTGTATGTGTGTGTGTGCGCGCGTGCGTGTGTGTGTGTGTGTGTGTGTGTGTGTGTTCCTTTCAAATGAGAGAGAATGTCATCAGATATGAGATCTAGAGCCAGAATTTCACCAGAGGTCATCGAATCCAACTCCTTCATTTTACAGATTACACAGGGAATTGTAGGCACAGAGGCTAAAAGACTTAACCAAGGTCACACCGTAAGGTCACTACAAGGTCACTACAGTAAGTAGCAGAGCCAGGATTTGAACCCAGGCCTCCTGAATCCAATGACAGCACTATTTCCATTGTATTATGCTGTGGGGTTTTTTAAAAATGAAGTTCATGAATTCGATTCACTGATTTTTTCTCAACCTTTCAAATTCTCCACATTGGATTTCTCACAAAATTAGGAAGTCACCATAGAATTGCTGAAAATCTGTTGAATGATGACTCATTCAGTTGTCCTATAGATATCTGGGTAGAGATTTATTCTTTATTGCTAGGGTTGACTAACTGGTCCGGTTTCATCAATCAATTAGTAACCTCTTAGACAGTGGGTCAGTGGTTTTCCCTTAGGTGCCAAAAACAAGTGGGTAAGTCCCAAACTTCCTAGGTTCACTTTCCTTGACTTTAAACTGAAGGAACTGGACTGGATGACCATGAAGTTTCCTTTCACCCCTAAAGTTATTATGGCCCTATGTCTTGGGCTCAAGAACCTGTGTGATCTTAAGCAAATCTCTTCATGTCCTTGGGCTATAGATTCTCCATCTATAAAATGGAGAAGGTGGATCAGAGACCCTGAGGCCCTTTGCATCTCTAGAGCTAGGATGCCTCACACATCAAGTTTCTGTGTTATGGAAGTTCTAATACCAAGCTCCTTTACTTATAAAACCACTGCTTTCTTGGGGTTGTCCTTGACACACTGGGCAGGAGAGGTCATGACTCTGGGCTCATTTGCCCCTCTCTCAGGAAGGGTTTCTGCTGGTGACAGGGATACTGGAGAAGTGTTCCAGAAAGCTGACCCAATTTCCACTGAAGCTAGGGCATTGCTAAGCTATTCCCTCCAGGTGTCAGCTTGCAACCAAGGGCTCGGACTTCCAAGATTGAATTTGTCTTAATATCAGGGTATGAATGGTCGCCGTATGGAAACTTCCCTATAGGGACCAAAAAGTGAGCTTTATCTCAGCTATCCATATGGTTGCCTTTCATGTACTTTCTATACATCTTGTATGTACCTTTAATTTGCATGTTGTCTCCACATTAGAATGTGACCTCTATGGGAGAGAAGATAATGTTTTCTCCTTTTCTCTTTTCTTTTTTTTTTTTTTATCCAAAGAGCTTAGCACAGTGACTGGTGTGTAGTATGTGTTTGATTGGCTGGTTGGCTGGTTAGTCATTCAGGTTCACTTGAAGATCTCCTATGATGGTGAATTCACCACCTCATATAGCAAAGTATTTTATTTGGGGGCAGCTATAATCAAGTGGGTTTTTAAAAATGGTATTGATATCTTTTGTTTTTACATAACTCTCATTTCTTAGTATGTATGCTTCTTTTTTCTATTCCCCAGAGAATGGAATAAAAGAGATAGGAAAACCAGCTCAGTCAAACTAACCAAAACATCGAGTCTAAAAGTAAAGGTAATATTGCATGTCCATGGGGGTCCCCCCCACCCTGGCCTTTCCCTTTTGCAAAGAAGGACGAGAGGTCCATTTTTTCACCTCTTCTCCAAGACCAAGCCTGGCCATTATAATTACTGAGCACTCAGTTATTTTGTTGTCGTCTTTCTTTCCATGTACAACATCGTACTCACTGTATACACTGTTTTTCTGGTTCTGCTTACTTTGACTCAGATTATCTAAGTCTTCTCATGCTTCTCTGAATTCTTCAGTAACATTCTGTTACATTCATGTTTCACAGCTTTTCTAGCCATTCTTCCCGTGATGGCTATTTACTTTGTTTCCATTTCTTTGCTACTACAAAAGTGGAGTCTTCTAATTGTTACAAAATGTTTTATATATCAGCAGATGTGTGCCTCCCTGTAACGTCCACCCCATTGCTCCTACATTTCTCCTCTGAAGCCCAAGGGAATCACTGTAAACTCTCATACGCACGACAGGCTTTGGACTTGAACTTCAAATATGACAGGACATGAACCAGCTATCATGTCCCCCCAATGTACTGGACTTTTTCTCGGTGGTAAAAATATATTTGTAAAGGTGTCCCTTGGAGTTTAAATATCAGTACTATTTATTAAAGCCCAGCATTATGGGTAACAGAATTTGAGGTGTCTTAAATTGGCTACAGCTTTTAGAACTTGAATCCTGCCTGCATGTTAAAAATAGACGGAATATCATTAGAAATTGCTGGGCTCCTCTGCCTGGGAGCAGTTAGAGCATGTGAAGGGTGTGTATAAATCCAATTTCTGTCAATCCAGTTATATCCTGGATGCACTGGGGGAGCTGACTACTTAAAGGACCCCGTGGAGAATCCCTGAGAACCATGAAAGATCTTTTGTAAAACAAATCAACCTATAATTTATCTGTTTTGTAAGTTCAGGGTTTTGTACACGTGTGTGCCTTAAAGTCAAACACAACCAAAGATTTAGAGAATCACTGTCGTGCTAGGCTAGGCATGATTTTAGACATTATTTGTGGTGAACTATCTTGAAGAGTGAGGAAAAGGAAGCACAAGAACAGCAAATGACTTGTCCAAAGTCAATGTGAAATTATAATTTAGGTCTCCTGTCCCCTGGTCTGAGGATTTCTCCAAAAAAGCTCTACTTTTTGGTTGCTATGGGGTCATTTCTATTCATTAGCTATTAATTCTAGATTTAAGGAAGTGTGGCATAATGACTAGTGTCAGATCTGGGTTCAAATCCTGTCCCTGCAACTTGTTACCTAAGGGCCAGTCACTTCGGTAAGTCTCAGGTGTTTCATCTATAAAATGGGGTGAGAATATTACCCAAAGGAGGTATCTTATGGAATTGTTAAGAAGCTCAAACGAGATAATGTCTGCAAAGTGCTTTCCAAATCTTAAAGCACCGTGGCAGCTGTGTTTCTCATGTTATGATATTTCCTTTACCATTAAAGCCAAAGCTAAAACACATTGCCAAAAGAACACTATGGACCTCCTATTCCTTGTTCTTCTCCCTTTGGCCTAGATGCTATCGTGCACTGCCTGACATCCTAACCTAACTGCAGAGGGTGCCACAAAGAAGTTGCATAATCGATTAATCAACAAAAATTCATTGAGCATCTACTGTGTACCAGGACCGTGCTAAGTCCTGGCGATACAAATATAGAGAAGGAAATAATCCCTCCTCTAATGGAGCCCACATTATCAGGGAAGGTAAGAAATACACAAGTAAACAGGAGAAGAATAAATACAAATAAATACACAGTACTGCTAGGCCTACATCCCAAAGAGATCAGAGAAAGAAAAGGAAAAAGACCTAAACGTATAAAAATATTTGCAGCTGCTCCTTTTTTGGCATTAAAGAACTGGAAACTGCAGAAGTGCCCATTAGCGGGAAATGACTACACAAAGTATGGTAAAGGAACGCAATACTATTGTGCTGTGAGAAACGGTGCCATGGTATTGGGGAAGGCTACAGACACACTCCTAAACATGTAACATATATTAACCATAAAACGAGAAATACAATCAACAACAGCATCGGAAAAGGGAACAACATAGAAAGACTTACGATCTCTGATTAACAATATGGCCGTCCACAATTCCAGGGTACTGGTGAAGAAAAATGCTCCGGAGCTCCTACCGGAGAGGTGAGGGGCTGAATGTGCAGAATTAGATGCCCACTTTTGGACAGAGTTCTGCCTAACTGTGCATATTGGCTAGTGAAAGAGTTTTGCTTTTCTTTTCTTTTTTCTGGGAAAGAGTTGGAGGGAAGGAAAAATAAATGCTCATTAGTAAAATAAAGTCTAATTTTTTAAAAAAAATTGAAAGTACTTTGATATTTGAGTAATTAATTTCAGCTCCCTCTGCCTCACTGGCAAAATATGGAGTTACCTTCTGACAAAAAGGTCATGATGGATGGAAGATGCCAAATGTGACCCACATTTTGGGACTTGGCCAACTTGGGAATTTGTTTTGCTTGATGCGTTTTGTTATGAGAGGTTTTCTTTTCTTTTTTTCTTCCCCAATGAGGTTGGGGAAGTGAACAGAAGAGGGGGGAGCTGAGATTTTTTTTAAAATGAGAAAACAGAACAAAAGGAATCAGAGACAAGCAGGACAGTTTTGAAAGTTAAATGTCGAATTCATTAAAAAACTTTACGAGACAAACAAGTCATACATAACGGAGATTCCTGGGTTCCCCGTACAATCATTTCCTTTTCTCCTAAAATGTATGTGAAAATAAATGTTTGTTTTATTTGCTGTTTCCTAAGTTCAAAATAAAAATAAAACAAAATGGACATTTGCTTAAAAGAAAAGAAAAATCAAGGGCTTTAATTAAGTCCCTTCTAATATTAGAGCTGAAGGTTAGTCTTCCAACTCTAAATTCTCTCATTAAATATGAAACATTCCCTCATTAAACAAATATTTATAGAGTTGTCAATAATTACTTATTATGCACCAAGTCTGCTGGGTGGGAGGGGAGGTAGGAAGCTTAGGATAAAACACTATGACACAAAGTTATGAGATAAGAGCATTAGTGGGGGGCAAAACCAAATACTCTGGGACCAATTTACTCCAGGCAAAACCTTACCCTGGAGGCTAATGGCAATAAAAAGGAAACCTAATTCCTGTCCTTACGGTGGTCATCATGAAGAAGACTCCGCCTGTCATGTCGCTTCAGTTACAATGGGAATTCCTGGAAGCCAGGAAGCAGAATAGCATAGTGGAAAAGAGAGGGGTTGTAGATCCAAAGGACCTAGGATCCAGGCTAGCCTTGCCCATAGCTTTCTGGCCAACCTCATCCCATGTCACATGCGTCTTGTCCCCTTTTCAAATCTAGATACCCGTGCTGTCTTTCTCTAGTAGTTATGATGTAAGCTCCTTGAGGGGAGGGATCGGTCTTGCTTGGCTTCATTTTTATCCCTAGCATTTAGCCTACTGCCCAACATATAGATAGAACTTGACATTTTTCATCCATCCATCCATCTATACTTTGGACAAGTCGTTTGGGGTCCTTGGACTTTGGTTTCCTCACCATAAAATGAAAGGGCTAAGTTAGGTGGCCTGTGAAGTCCTTTTTTCAGCTCTTTTTCTATGATCCTATGGCCTTTTTTCCCTCCTGGCCTAGATTTTGAGCCTAAAACCATCCAGTCTACACTAATTTTAAATGTGAGGAAACTTGGACCCACAAAAGGGCAATGTTTTGTCCAAGGTCATATGGTAGTGCATGTCTGAGGCGGGACATGAATCCAGGTCTTGCTATACCCTTCACACTAGGGCCATACACTTTCTTGATCTTCAGGAGCTAATACTGCAGGTGAGACAAAAAGACAGGCTGAATCTACTTGACTGTAAGCACCATGAGGGCAGGGATTGTGATTTATTGTTCCTTGTATTCGCAATACCACCGGGCTTATCCAATATACCACACTAGCTCGGTGATAGCTCAAGAATGACTTGTTCAATGAATGAATAAAAGATAATTTGATTTTATCTCACTCAGCCATGTCAACTAGAAGTTTCTAGAGATGAGAAAGGATGTATTGGAGATTCCATGTATTGCGTAGATTCTAGTATCTGAAAGAGATGCCAAAAATATGAAATGAAATGACAAAGTCCAGCCTGGAAACAGCATACACTCTGGCCTGCTGGAGGAAAGCTGGGGGCGGGCAGAAGAGCCCCGGTTCTGCCAGGAACACAAGGGGCACTAAGGAAAGATGGACGACTTTCAACATCTTTATAACTAGCCCCAGATTCAAACCCAGGTCAGCTCCTTCCTCCCGGTCAGCCTCTTTGGCCATGGGGTTATTTATTGACTATCTGTCATTTCTCCAGGAACGAAAGCCAAAGGTGGCTCACCAGTGCTGGTTCGGCCTCCTCCTCTCCAAGGAGGGCCCCTGAGCTCAGCAATCCATGAACCTGCCAATATCTACATGCAGTGAGAGGGCACGAGAGGAAACTCTGTGTGTGCATCTGTAGGTGTGTGTGTGTGTGTGTGCATGCATGTATGCGTGGTATATAACTCCTTCTGCTCCATCAAGAACCTGTGCTGTGAAAAGTACTTTGAAATCAGAAGTAGGCTTCTAAGTGGTGCAGAAATAATGATTCCTGCCCCCCCCCCCCCCCCCCCCCCCCCGCCATTAAAATACGAATCACAGATTCATAGAGTAGGACGGGGCTTCAGCGGCCGTGTGGTCTGACCCGTGCCCCTCCCCCAAACAGACTGCCCATTACAACCCGGTTTGTCTAGGATTAAAAATACGGCATGTACAATCCTCGAATCACGTGATTCACAAGTAAGAAGCAGCCGGTTCAATGGATCGTCATTATAAAACCAGGTTTTGTTGTGATGGTGAAGTTAACTATTTCTTTCTGCTGCCGGTTATCCGGAAGCTGGTGGTGACGATGATTCTCACAGCCTAACTGGCGTCCTCGCCTTCACTGTCTCTGCTCTCTAGCTCTTCCTGAAGAAGCTAAACTAATTTTAAAGGTCAGGTCTAACTGTGCCGCTCCCTGGAGCCCTGCTGTCCCTGGGATAAAACACACACTCGATGGTCGCCCGGAAGATCAGAAACACTTATTAAGCGCTTAACGTTGGTTGGGGACACGAAGAAAAAGCAAGAGGTACTTCCTGACCTTAAGAAGCTTGTATGCTGCGAGTGGCGGAACATTCAGGGACCTCCCCAACGGGACTCCGAGCCTTTCCAGCTTTCTTTTACATTATTCCCAAGCAAACTGAACGACTTGCTGTACCTTGAATTCTATGATGCCATCTCCCTCCTCTGCGCAGTTGCATACACAGTGCCCCATGCCCGGCATGCCTCCCCATCATCTCCACATTTAGAATCTCTGTCTTTCTTTTAGGCTTAGATCAGGCTCTACTTCCTCTGTGTAGCCTTCTCTAATGGTCTCGGAGGAACTATTCAGAACCTTGGGCGGGCTCTACTTCCTCAAAAATTCCTCGACTCTGTATTTCACTCCATTCCATCCAATGGACGTTTGTCGGGTATCTCTCTCTGCCCCTTGTCATTGGAGCTACTTTGTATAAGACCAAGACAGAGCACCTCCTCTGTCCAGTGCCTGGTATTAGTATCTGTGTTGCATGGACATTTCAAGGTCTCTCTAATGGAATATAACCTCCCTGAGGGCAAGGGCTACTCCGCTTTTGTCTTTGTATTGCTATAGCCTGGTGCAATGCTTGGCACACATCCTTGCTGATTGGCAATCAGTTGACTGACCACATTTTGAAGATCATAAAATTGAAAGCTGGGAGGGCCATCAAGGATCACCTGTTCTGGGGGGCGGGGCTCTTGGTCAGTCTGGCGAAGTCTACAGATTGCTTCTCCAAATGATGGTTTGAAATGCATAAAATACAAAGGATCACAAAAGAGCAGAAGTGCCTGGGGTTTGCAAAGCACTATGCATATGCGATATTGGTTTAATCCTTACAACCATCCTGGGAGGTACATGCTATTCTCACCCTCATTTAACAGATCAGAACACTGAGTCTGAGAGAGGTAAAGTGCCTTGGCCAGGATCACACAGCTAGTAAGCATCTGAGTCTGGATTTCAACTCAGGTCTTCCTGACTCCAGGTCCAGCCTGCTATCCACTGTGCCCTCTCCCTGCCAAGGTAACCAATTATACTGAGAAGCGATTATCAAAATATTAAAAACAAGTTCGCAGACCCCAGGTGGAGAATTCTCAATCAGTTGCTTCATTTTACAGAGGAAGAAACTGAGGTACACATAAAGGCAGTGACTTATACAGGGCCATACAAAAAGCAGCAAAGCTGGGTTGGATGTCAGGTTGAATGAAATCCTATATATGCTAGTAAAATGTTTTCCAAGTTTCAAAGCTATTTATCCTTACTCTTTTTATTATAGCTTTTTTGACTCCAAATTCTGCGTTCCTCCCCCCCCACAATACCACATAGCAATAATACATACTTTCTTTTCAGCCTGACCACAGCTGCAAGACCTTAGAATGTGGCCACCAGCCCAACCCACTCAAAGGCTCTCCAAAACACAAAGGGACGAGTATTTCACCTGAGAGATGGATTATGTGTCTTGACTGAGGCCCTCCAGCTGGGTCTAAGCCTCCCTGTCCTCAGTAAACCTCTCTGGGCAGTCTCCTTCATTCAGAACAAAAGCGTCTGAACACACACGGAGGCTCCCATGGAACTGCGCGGGCACTTGGAGCCTGCTGCTCTTTGATGTGTGCGCCTTCTAGGGGAGGACAAACAACAGAGAAGCGCCACCCAAATTCCTAACTTTGGCGTTTCTGGGGGTGGGGGTGGGGGTGCTTTGGCTGAAGAATTCCCTCAGCCACTCAGGGCTTAGAAACCAAACCTCTGCAAAAACAAACCTTGTGAAGAGCTGTTCTCTTTCTCTCTCAGAAGGTTCAAACCCAGAGTGAGCCAGCCAGCGAGTGAGGGAGAGAGCTCTGGAGCAGGGAGGAGGAGAGGACCCAGCCAGGAACACAGGCTTACACTGCCCATTCCACAAGTGGCCGGCCTAGAACCGGGTGAAGTTCCTGGATGAAGGCCTTTGGGAACCAGGCCTCTCAGTGCTCCTGGGGCACTTTGAGGGGGATGGAAGGAAGAAAGGAGCCCAGCATCAGAGATTTAGAGCTGAAAGGGACCCTAGTGGCTTCCTAGTCCAATCCACTCATTTTACAGATGAAGAAACTGAGGCAAGGAGCTGCTGACTTGCTCAGGGTCAGAGTTAGTATCTGAAGCTGCATTTGAACTCAGGTCTTTCTGACTTCCAACTCAGCAGAGACAAAGCCAGAAAGACAGAGTGTCCTGGAGAAACAAGGAAGGAAGTAGCAGTTTTTCAGATTTTTTTGAACTTGTATTTCTCCCAAATTTAAAGATAATATTAATGAGTTGAATTGTAACCCTGAGACATATATAATATGTAGGCATGCACAAAGGACTTGGGATTTTCTTCAGAGAGGAGAAATATCAAGGTATAGTAGATATATTGGGAGATTTGGAGTAAGAAAGTCCTGGGTTCAAATCCTGCCTCAGTCTCTGTACCAGCTATGGCCCTGAACAATTTACTCTGCCTCTCCTAGACTCAGCCTTCTCATTTGTAAAAGGAGGGGTGGGACTAAACAGGCGCTAAGGTCCCTTCCAGCTCTAATCATCCGATGACTAGCTCCTGGAAGGAAATGCACATCCTATTTTTTTTCTCTTTCTGCAACACTCTCTGAGACTTATTCTAAACTACTGTTGCTCACTTGCAGTTTAAATTTTTAAAGACAATAAATTCCGACTCCCAGGTTGCCCTGGTGGACTCATCCTCCATCCGGTTGAGCTCCAGAAGGGCGTAATGATCTGTCAGAGAGGCAAATTCATTACCAGGAAGATCATATCATAATACTCCTAATGCCCATTTCACAGCAAGGCGCTCTTTCTCAATGATGCTCGAGCACAGGTCTCCTGGGAGCCATTTCATACTGATACAATAATAATAACAACAACGACAACGGACATTTTTATGGAAGATGATGGTCTATATTTCCTGCCTCTGGACAAAAAGTGGCTCCCAGCTCAAGTTCAGATCTATCAGTTTCCACTAGAAAAAGCAAGGTGAGCCTCACCAACAGAAGCCTGAGTAGAGAAAGTTCAGCTCATCTTCGATCAGTAAGCATTTATTAAGTGCCTACTATGTGCCACACGCTGTGCTAAGTGCTGGAAATGCAAAGAAAGGCAAGAAAGTATTCGCCTCTCAAGAAACTCTCAGAGATCTAAATCATCAGAAAGGCAGAACTCGTGACTCAGTTGCCTCGTTTTTTCCAAGCGGAGTTGGCCAATAACTACTTATTAATCACTTATGTCATTCTAGGCACAGTGCTAAGAGCCGGGAGAAACATTCAAATAGAAACAAAGAAGGTCCCGCTCTCAAGGAGCTTAATCTAATGGTGAAAGATCAGACACAAAAGGAGGCTGAAAAGGCAGGGGTGGGAGAGGGTCCGTGGGGCTGCAGAGCCCTTGGGGATGTGTGTAGGGCAAAGAGTTTGCCCACTGAGTGTCACCTACCTAAATAAAATCACAGCTTTAAAAAACTGTTCTGTTTTGGTTTTTGGTCTAAATGCATTATTTCCTTGGTGTAGCTAACAGACAGAGAGGAAACTCATCTACCAACGTAGATGTTCACTGGCTCGGCATCTCTGAGAGGCTAGTTCCTATCTGAGAAGCGCTTTGGGCAAGGAAAGGTTAAGTAACACCTTGCCCAGGGAGACACAGCCAGGATGTCTCTGAGGTGGGGCTTGATCTGGAGTTTGTCTGCACTCCAAGGTCAGCTGGCCTGCTACTACTCCATTCTGTCAGTCAATAGAGCAACAATTGAGCCACAAGCATTTATTAAGCTTTTACTGAGCTAAGTACTAGGGCTACAAAGAAAAAGTGAAAACAGCCCTGCTTTCAAGCAGTTTACATTCCAAGAGGAAAGCGGACCGAGGGCACATAGCCAGATCTGCACAAGATACATACAAAACGGTGGTCAGGAGCGGGGTGGGGGAAGCTTAGTAATACACATGTGTTTTCCTGCCAGCGTCCCAGGATCTTGTCCAAGTGCAGTGCCACCAAAGGGAGATACCTCTGTAGGCAAATGGGCAGCCCTGTTGCGATTCAATTGAGCCCTTAGTTCAATTCAATTCAGCAAACATTTGTTAAGCACCTTTGCCGTCCCAGGCGCTGGGTTACTCCTGACCAGAAGGAAGGAGGAAGAAGGATGGAAATCTCATTCTGAAACTTCATTTGAAACTTCTCCAAGAACAAAATGAATGGGTTTAAGAGTGAGCTCTGAAATGGTCCAGAGGTAGGCAGGCAGCCAGCCAGGGGAAGAGCAAGAGAGGAAAGCTCGGATAATCAGACCCTGATGAACCAGAACTTGACAGTATCTGGCTCCTTGTTTCCACAATCTGACTAGCAGCTTCTGTGGAGGTGTAAGATCCACCCACAGCCAGCACCCAGAAAGCTGCCAGCACGCCGCAAAAACACAGGTTCTTTTGATCTGCTTAACTAAGGAAAGCAAGGTGATGCGGTTGACAAGCTTACTTTAATTCAGCATACAAATATCATTCACTTAGTTCAGGGGAAAAAGCCAGCACCCTGAACTTCAGAACAAAACAAAAACAAATTACAGACATTGACAGACAGACCTTGTCTGATTCAAATCCCAATACATAGTTACCAGAGTTCAACAAAGTCTCAGCATCCGGGTTTACGAGCTGGACGGCTCCTTAGCTACAGCTGCCCAGAGTCTCCTCATCAACACCATCTCAAGAGCCCTGCACAAATGGCTCT
>CM053626.1:321616593-321640384 GCA_028646595.1 Phalanger gymnotis | reverse complement strand
GTAAACCCGGATGCTGAGACTTTGTTGAACTCTGGTAACTATGTATTGGGATTTGAATCAGACAAGGTCTGTCTGTCAATGTTTAATTTGTTTTTATTTTGTTCTGAAGTTCAGGGTGCTGGCTTTTTCCTCTTAACCAAGTGAATGACATTTGTGTGCTGAATTAAAGTAAGCATGTCAACTCCTTCCCTCTGCTTTCCTTAGTTAAGCAGATCAAAAGAACCTGCAGCGTGCTGGCAGCTTTCCGGGTGCTGGCTGTTGGTGGATCTTATACCCCCACGGAAGCTGCTAGCCAGATTGTTGAAACACTCCTCCAGTAGGAAGAGGGGCTCAAGAATGGTTTTGGTTTTTTTTAACCTCAAGACATTAAAAACCCTGGACAGGAAGTTGGAAAGGCTGTGATCTAATCCCACCCACCCCCTGTGCTATTATTTTACCAATCTCACACTGGGCAAGTCCCTTCACCTTCCTCAACTTTGTTTTTCTCATCTGTAAAATGGGAGATCAATTCTACTCATTTCAAGAATAATTGGAATGTAGGCTTCTTGAAGGGAAGAATGACTTCTTGGGGTCTTTTGTATTTTAGTCTTTGTATCTTCAGCTCCTAACATAACGTCTGGCACTCAGTAGGGACAGGGACCTGAGGGGTATAGGCAACTCTAAGATGCGTAAACTCTCTCTACCAATGCAGGCCAGCACCTTCTCCAATGCACAGCTTTAGAGAGTGGTTCAGAGCATCGAGAGCTTCAAGCAACTTACCCAAAGACCCCACATTCAGGATGTGGGGCCAGATGGACATAGAGTGCTTAGAGAGCCAAGCACTATGCTAGAGCTCAGAAACACAAATACCCAGCCACAAAACGATAGTCCCTACTCTTGAGAAGCTTACACTCTCATGTGGGAAGATAAAATTCTACCCACTGAACCACTCTGTCTCTGGAACATATTGGGTGACTGGAAGAAGGATTAGAAATTATTATAAAATTATTATAAACAGGGAAATTATTTCATCTTAGTTGTGGCCCCCAACGGATGCATACAGCAGAACAATGCCAGGGTTTCTGTTTTTTTTCATTATAGAGACCTGTGGTGTTATTGCAGTGAAGACATTCTCTTGGCCTGTGCAGATGGGTCCCTGAACTGTACCTGAGAGCCTAGACAATTGTGTTGAGTCCAGAAGCTAAGCAACCTGTCCAGGTCACACAGCCTCAGAGTGTTGAACTTGAACCCAGATCTCTCAAGCATCAAGGCCAGCTCCAATGACGAACACTTGAGTTCAAATCCAGCTTCAAACACTGGCAAGTCCCTTGAACTCGGTCAGCCATGCTTCCTCATCTGTAAAATGTGCCTCCCTTCCAGGGTTATTGTGATACCAAATGGGATGGTAATTGTGAAGGGCTCTGCAAACCTAAAGTGTTCTATAAACAAGAGTTAGTCTGTTAGCCACACTGCTACCCTGCCAACCCACCACTGAGGCAGAGAAGGAAATCATGGCTCAGAGGCATTGAGTGACTTGTCTGTGGCCACAGGGCTGCCAAGGGACTGCAAACCCTGTGGTTTGTTCACTATAGATGCGATGTCTGGGCAGGGGCAGGAAGGGAGACAGGAAACATGGAGAGGAGAAGGGAGAAAAGGGAAGACAGAAGGAGGTTCTGAGGAAGGGCAGGAAAGGAGGTAAGGAATAAAGGCAGCCATGAGGGGCAGAACGAGGAGTTCTTGGGGCCATTCCAATGGAGTGGAGGTTAACCACAAGACAGCTACTCACAACGACTAAGGTCATTTTCACAAGCCTCCCGCCCCTTCCCTGCCCCCGGTCATGTGCATCTGACTGAACTTGCCATTGACACAGGGTGACCACTGGCTGACCCTCCAGAAATCTCTGCATTTCTGAGCGGGAAGCTGAAAATTAAAACAGCTGAAGTAACACTGAGGGTAGAAGCTGGCCTTCCCTTCCACCACTGCGGTCTCAGAAGAAACAGCTTGTTCTACTTGGGTGACATGCTTGGACTAAGGTTATTCTCAGCTTCGGGGTAGTCAGTCTTGATGAAAGCCCCAAAGTAGGGCTTTAAATAATGACAATTCACATTTCCAGAGCTCTGAGTCTGTAGAACACTGCCCCATCAGGTGGGTGGTCGGGGTATTGTTATGCCCATTATAGAGCTGAAGAAACTGAGTCCTGGAGGGATGAAACGACTTATCCAGAGTCACACAGAGAATGAGTCAGAGGCAGTATGTTAACTCAAGTTTTCTTGATTCAAAGTCCAGAATTTCCATCTACTTAGGGTCTTTTCTGAATCTATAGATTGTAATTTAATTGTTTTATATTAAGCATACATAAGTGTGTATGTACATTTTTACACATATTTGTATAAAACATATCCATATAAGTGTATTTTTCAGACCTTTGATTTTTAGAATCCCCTCACCACCACTATTACTATAGACGAGCCATCTCCTCTGAAATAGACTGTCAGAGAGGCCATTGAGAGGTTATATTAAACACAACTCATCTGAGTCATACAGAAGACATGGACCCAAGTTTAACTGACTTTAAAGTCAGCCCTTTGGCCACATGATGCGAGACCTGGATACGAATTCTACCTCTGATACCAAGCATCTGTGTGGTCCCGGGCAGGGCACAAACCTCAATGCCACCCAAGGGCTGGGGCTACCTGCAGCAGAAGAGAGGGTTTCTTCACTAGAGAGCTCCAGACATGGACGGAATCATGGGTCCTAACCAGCACAAATCAACAAGAAACCTCCCAAACCTTGCAGCCAGCAAGTTATCAGAGGGTATGGTAATGAGAGAGAAAACAAATCACTACCCAGCATCGTGGACTCTCAAATGGCAGAAATAGCTGAGTTTTCCTGAATATGGTAATGGCAATTACTAAGCATGGTAGAGTGCACAAAAAACTAACTCTACAAGTCTGAAAGAATCAGTGTGATCCTGAATAAGTCATCCTCTGTGCCTGAGAGACATAGGGGATGGATGGATAGACAGATAGACTGACTGCCATAGATTGATAGAATCAGAGACAGATGCACAGATAGATGAGTGGTGGATATAGATAATCGATAGACATATTTATGTCTACAGCTATATAAGAAAACAAACTAAAATTAATTTTGGATTTTGCCAAAATTCGTTTGAAATGTATTTTAGACTGCCTGAAGAAATGAATGAACTGCTGTATTTTTCTCATTCTGAAATGGATTTGTTTGTATTCCAGGTCAGGCCAGGTCTCCACATGGCCAACCCTGGAAGTATTTGTTCATCCTAACTATTATTATGGACAAAATGAAACAGAATCAAAGCGAGACCTTGGTTGGGGAACAAGCTTGCTCAGGTACCATGGGCCCTCCTTGGGGTCATTGATCTGAAGGGGATTTCCACAAAAACAAAATTCTTAACAATGGAGCATCCCCTCCCCCAACGTCTCCCATCCCATTACTCCTACTTATTCCCTCCTACTCATTATCCAATGACCTTCCAGTTGGTCTCAGATAGAATAATCCTGTTACTATAGAAAAAAAAAATTTCCTAATTTGAGTCAGAGATTGAGTGGTACCTAAATACACACACACACATTCTCAGGAAAGTTAGACCCAGTCTTTCATGCCATTCGTCTTACCATCGTGGGCAAATCTCCTTACAGGTAATGCCCGGGAACACCCCAGATTCTCTCTCGTTATGGCAGATTTTTTTCTATCATGCCAGATGTGACATCCTAACTTTTCAAAAGGTGGAAATGAAACCGAGCTGATGAGCACCCCCCTGCAGTGAATGAGCCAACTGAAGAAAGCTTTGAACACAGTAGGAGAAACAGAAGAGAGGTCATCCACATGCCTTCACAGCTTCCCTGGGTAAAAGGGGCCGGAGAAGCAGGCAGCATCGGGGAGCGGAAAGAGGACCAGCCATGGAGTCAGGAAGAGGTGCACTCTGGATGGTCAATTCAGAGCTAGACAGGGACTTAGAAGGCCACCAAATTCAATGCCCTCTCATTTTACAGATGAGGAAACCAAGGCATAGAGAGGGCGCAGGATTTGCTCGAGGTCACATGGCAAGTTAATATTGGAGGCAGGGCTTGAATTCAAGTCTCCTTGAATTCAAGCCCTGTCTACTGTGCAGTGGAGTTCAAATCCCACCTGAGACGCATGCGGACTTTGTGATCAGAGCCATGGACACAGTCAGGAAGATCTGAGTTCAAATCCAGCCTCAAGCACACACTAGCTGTGTGGTGATGGACAAGCCACTTAAGTTCTCTCAACATCAGGCTCCTCATCTGTCAAAGCGGATAGTCATAGCATTCCCCTCTCCAGACTGTCAAGAGGACAGAATGAGATAGTATTTGCAAAGCACGCTGCCAACCATGAAGCGCTCCACGGATGCCTGCAATAATTATGGGACGTTGTGAAATGTTACTCGTACTGAATACAGAGACTAGAAACTAAAAGTCTAGAGTCTGTCAGATATACTTCCTAAATGGCCTTTTCCTCTGAAATTTCAGCAAAGTGTAAATTAATTTTAAGTGTATATAGATTACATATGTACACATCATACATCTGTACACATACATGTATGTGTACACATAGTGGATAAAAAGGCAGCCTTCGGGCAGCACTGAGTTCAAGTGCTGACTCTGACACAGACTGGTCATGTGACAATGGGCAAGTCTGTTAACCCACAAATGCCCAGCTAACTCTAAATATTTACCCTCTTTGGTAGGAAACTCCTTATTAGTTATTCCTTATACTTCCTGCTTATTTGCCTTTTGGGGTAAACTTGCCAGTTTTTTCAGAATACCATAACTGGAAGGGTCCTTAGAGACCACTGAGTCCAACCCATTTATGTTATGCAGCCCAGAATGAGGCAGTGACTTGGCCAATATCATTTAGGGAGTGAGCGACAAAGCCTAGGGTCAGAGGTTATTCTGACAGCCACATTTTAGGGAGGCTATTTATCAGCTGGAAAGAGTCTTGAGGAAAAAAGCTGGGGCAATGAAGGTCTTGTCAGAGGAGGACTAATGGAGGGAATCAGTTAGCCTAGAGAAGAGAAGGTGGCATGGATGGGGAGGACGGTGGAAAATGAGAGAACCATCTCCAAGTGTCTGCAGGCCTGGCATGTCAAAGAGGGAGTTAGCCTTGGTTTGCCTGGTCCTGAAAGCACAAAGGTCAGCTTGATCTGGTCAGTCAATAAGCATTTGCATAAAGCACCTACTATGGGCCAGACACTGTGCTAGGGACAGAGATACAATAAATCAAACAATTCCTACTTACTACAAACATTTATTAATCCCCTACTGTGTGCATTTTATGTGCTTGGCATGTGGATATAATGGCAAATATGAAACTCTCCCTGCCCTCAAAGAGTTTACATTTTATTGAGAAAGGTGTTTGTAAATAGGAAATAAAATTATATATATGTATATGTACATACATACACATACATACCTATATACATATATACATGTATATATATATGTACATATATATATACACACACACAGCTAAATGTAGCCCATGGACAGTGGCCATGCCCAGAAATGGAGGTCGCATTCTGCACATGTCATCTATGACCTCTCCAGTAGGGCTGGGACCAGAAAGCTCATGGGTCCCTTCCAGTCCCACAGATGATGAGATTCTTCTGTCACTCCAAAGCCTGCCCTCTTTCCCCTACTATACCAAGCGAACTCCCTCTCAAATCAAAGCTGACCCGTTTACAAGGGAAATCCTTTCTCAACATTTCCCAACGCACTGCAATTAAATCCTATAG
Organism: Phalanger gymnotis; assembly: GCA_028646595.1. Taxonomy (NCBI): domain Eukaryota; kingdom Metazoa; phylum Chordata; class Mammalia; order Diprotodontia; family Phalangeridae; genus Phalanger; species Phalanger gymnotis. The sequence continues at coordinate 321,634,608 of CM053626.1, read as the reverse complement.
GAACTTGCTCCTTATGTGACATTTGGCAAATCACTTAACCTCTCTGGGGTAAGTCACTAAACCTCAGTTTCTTTCTCTGTAAAATGAAGGGGTTGGACTAGATCAATTACTCAAAAAACAAGGATTAAGCACCTACTATGTACCAGGCTCTGGGGCTGCAAAAATAAAAAGGAAACAAACTCTGCCCTCAAGAAGCTTACACTCTAAGTGAGAGACAAATACATATGTAGATATATGCAGAAGAAACAGAAAGTGAATAAATACAAACATATACAAAGTAGCGACCTCTGATGTTCCTTCCAATTCTCTATCACTAATCCTGTGATTTAGCATACTCCTACTATGTGCACTGCCCCTCTCACCTATAAAAGAAAGGGTTTGGACTTGGAACTCCTTAGATTCTCCCTAGCTCTATCTCCATGAACCTACGATTCTTTACTATGATTATCACTAAACTTTTAAAACAGGGTTTTCCCCTGTTTGTGTGACATGGACCCCTTCGGCAGTCTGACGAAGACTACATCCTTAGAATCACGCTGTTTAAAGAAATTCAGAAGGGAAGAAAATGGGTGATTTCGGCTAGAGGTCAGTGAGAAGAAAAATTTGGATTGGGAATTTTTCCTATCCAAGTTCATGGACCCCATGGGGAAAAACACATGGACACAGCTAAATTAATTCAAAATAGAAACATATTGAATATTGTAAGTAAAGTGTCATTTCAGTGGTCAGGCTAGTACTCACAACTAAGGGAAATCAGGAAAGTCCTGGGTTGTGTTCTAAAGGATGCTACCAGGTGAGAGAAAGAAGGGAAAGAATCCAAGAATCTGCCCTCAAGGAGCTTCTGTTCTAGCAAGGTTCAAACACTTCTACTGTGGAAAGATCAACGGCACCGAAGTCTAGGGAGGCTTGGGTGTATGTTCCCATCAGCTAAGTTATACTCCTGGCTAATGTCCCTCACTATTTCAAGGCTCAGTTCTCTCTTCTGGAAAATGGGGGGAATAACACCCACCTCACAGGGTTGGTTATTGGGAGGCCCTACGGTGCTATAAAATGTCAGTTATCATTATTATTGAAGTATTGATTAAAAAAAGAGCTGGGCCAAGAGCCCAGGCGCCAGGCTTCTCATCCGGTGATTTTTGTATTACGTCATGCGCTTCACACAATAGATAAGAGGGCTGGAGATTGACAGATGCAATCCTGATACCCTGATCAGACTGTGGGCAGAGTCACATGGGGCTGCAAACGTGAGTGTGAGAAACCTGGGAACATCTGACTATTTCCACTCTATGCACCCTCCCCTTCTCCCTGTAAGTACCCCCATAGCCCACCAAGGAAACAGCAAAGGGAAGGCCTTACACTCCAAAGTACTTCTTATATTAAACCCCAGGCCAGAGGTGGCCTTCGGGCTGTGAAGTCTGGACTCAGTCAAAGGGCCACACTTGAGGATCTAGAGGGCCACATGTGGCCTCCAGGCCGCAAGTTCCCCACCGTTGGCCCAGGCTTTCCATAGGCTCTCTACTTTTAGGGAAGCCTTGGATTCTTTTACAGCTTTCAATTAGATAAGAGTTCTGGGCCGGAGGCTAGAGGTCCTGAGTTCAAATCTGGTACGTCTGTGTGACCCTAGGCAAGTTTTTTTTAACCTATCTGCCTCAGTTTCATCACTTGGAAAACGGAAATAATGATAGCACCTACCTTCTGCAAGGTGGTTATGAGGATCAGAAATGAAACCTCCATAAAGCACTGTTTGAAATGTAAAGTGCCCATACGAAGGCTGGCTATAATTATAATTAATATTATTAGTAATAATAATAGTGTCTTTATCTCCAATGCCTGGCACTCTATGCTTTTTCCTCCTTGAAGGTAAGGGCTGCTTATTTTTTATCTTTCTATCACTAGCTCCAAGCACACAGTCTGGCCAACAGTCGGTATTAAATAAATGCTCACCATTTTTTGGATAAGTGTGAGGCTCCCTATCTCTGAGCTCTTGAATTCAACTTTTAAAAGTCTACTGAGTACCTACTAGTGGGAGGCCCAAACTCTCCAGGCCTTGGTCACATGGACTCTGCGTGACTCCACCTGCACAAAGATCAATACATGTAGTGTATTTTGGTTGAATGGGATTGGACCTGTGGTTTCGCCAGCTCCAGAGGAGGAAACTTTTTAGAGAGGTGAGGTGACCTGCCTGAGGTCCCAAAGTCAGGATCTGAACCCAACTCTCTATCTGCTATACTACGTTGTATCTCATACACACTACACTACATTCACATACATACACACACACACGAAGTGGAAAATAATTCAGGAGAGGAGTACCAACACTTTAGGGGGAAGTGAGGCAACAGCTGAGCTGAACTTCAAAGGGAACTGGAGGTTCCAAATGTGGGGGTGAGTAGAAAGAGCATGCCTGGCATGGGACACAGGCTGGGCAATGATCCAGAGACAGGAGATGGTCACATACTGGAGACTGACAAATCAGCCAGGTATGACTGGCCCCTCCGAATCAGTAGGAGAGCCAGACATGGCTGTTGCCAAATGTCTTGCAAAGGAGAGATGACCCCGACCAGGAAGTACCTTGTGTTTTCCTTTGCTCTTCTCTTTGAAAGGAATTTTTCAGACAGTCCATCAGCAGGCCAAGAAAGGATAATGGGGCTATTTTTCTCTTTAGGAGCCACTGGTTTAAGTAATGCAAGCCATGGATCAGTGGTTTGCAATGATGGGGCTGATCGAAAGGCAATCACAGCCAGTCCTGGTAAGGTTAATGATATCTGCCTTTGAGAGAAGGAAATGTAGAAGTGGAAGAAAGGGAAAAGGCCAATAAAAACATTTGCATGTGAACACACAGAGAGAGAGGGAGAGAGGAAGGAAGGGAGGGAGAAGGAGAGGGAGAGAGGGAGAGAGAGAGAGAGAGAGATGGAAACAGAGTGACAGAGAGAGAGAGGGAGAAAAGAGGGAGAAACAGAGAAAGGCAAAGAGAGGGAGAGAGAGAGAGAGAAAGAAAGAGAGAGAGAGAGAGCGAGCAAGAGGAAGAGAGAGAGAGACAGAGAAAGAGAGGGAAAGAGAGAGACAGAGACACTGACAGACAAGAGACAGAGAGAGCAAGAGAGACAGAGCAAGAGAGAGAGGAAGAGAGACAGAGAGAGAGGAAGGGAGAGAGGGGTGGGGAGGAGAGAGGAGGAGGGAGAGAGAGGGGAGGGAGAGAAAGGAAGGAGGGGGGAGGAGGGAGGAAAAGACAGAGAAAGAAAGAGACACACACACAGAGCATGCACTTAAATGAATCCCACCTAATGAATATATCTGATAAGAGACTGATTTCGAGAGAGCCCTTTTATGTGCAGAGCCTGTATTTCTATTGCAAACCTCTTAAATTAATACATGAAAAAGAATTAAACTGGTAATTATCACGTTTCATTGTGGTTCACAGAACTTGCATCAGGCCAAGGGAATGAATGGGCTATTCAGCCATTGGAGACTCTTCTCTACCCATTGATGTCAAGTGTGTCAGGTCATCAGTGAAAGATAGCTTGGCAGGGGCGATGGAGCAAGAGAAATGGGTTTAAGAATCATCCAGTTCGAAGTCGGATCCCTTTTCTCACAAGGCAAGGTTGTGCTGGTCTCGGGGCTTGGGGCTCAGGGCTCAGGGCTCCTGTTTCCTGCATTATTTCTCCTTCACAGATTGGGCTCATCCCACCCGCCTACCCGCTATTTCCTCTCCCTGCTCTTCCCTCCCCATCCCAGGGCCCTGGCACATGGCTGGCCCCAGGCCTGGGCCATGCTCGCCTCTGCCTCTTTTAATTGCTCAGTCGCTGAGCTTGGAGGGTGCCTTCCTCCAGCCCCACCTTGTCAGGTTGGGGGCATGAACTTCATGTCCAGAATCCTTAACATTCAGATTTGCCTCTGGTGAAATTTTCTGTCAAGTGCCCCTCCTCAGAAGGTTTATGGAGGGAAGGCTGGACTAGGGGGTAGGAGGGGAGAGGGACAGGTGCAAAAAGAAGCCTGTCATATTTGAAGTCTCCAGTCCTGCTATCTCAGGGAAGGCATCCAATCACCCAGTTATAGACAGTGAGCTACTTATGACCTACCATATCAACAAAAGCTTATTATTATTAAGCGCTAAATTCCAGGGCAGTAGGGTGGCTCAGTGGATAGAGCACCAAGCCTGGAGTCAGTAACACTTAAGTTCAAATCCAGCCTCAGACACTACGTGTGTGACCCCGGGCAATTCACTTCACCCTGTTTTCCTCCATTTCCTCATCTGAAAAATGAGCTGGAGAAAGAAATGGTAAACCACTCCAGGATCTCTGCCAAGAAAACCCCAAACAGGATCCCAAAGAGTTGGTCACAACTGAAATGTGCCAGGCATTGTGCTAAGCCACCTTTTCCCAGCATTGGTGACCTGTGGTTCTTTGGCATAGACACTGTCCATGAGTATATAGTATTGGTTCAACTGATGAGTCTAGAAGGAACTAGAGAATGTTCTCATCCTGACGGAAAAACAGGAACTCTAGATTTCCAGTCAGAAGACATGGGTTCAAATCTTTTGGAATACCTGAATCCCTCTGAGATTTAGCCCAGATGACACCTCCTACTGGGAGTCTTCCCTGATTGCTTCAGTTGCTTGTTAATATCCTTCCACCCCCAGCTTTGAATTTCTTTAGTTTATACTTTGTATTCACTTATATGTGTATTTACTGTAAAGACAGATACATCTCTCTATATCTTGATAGACAGATAGATAGATAGACAGATGGATGGATAGAGGGGGTAGGTGGATAGATAGATACATGTCACATACAGAGTAGATACAAAGTAACAAGCTAAGCCAAACCCTAATCCCCTCTATGGAGGAAGGTCTAAGTAGCTAGGCTGGAGCTAGCAAAAAGGTAGAGATGAGCTATATAAGAACACTGGACAGAGATGTGGTACCTTTAGTGGGATCAGTCAGGGAAGATAAAGAATGATGCTGTTCTTTAAGAACAATCCAATAAGCATTTATTAAGTGTCTATTATGTGCCTGGAACATTAATAAAAAGACTGTCCCTGCCCTCAAGAGGCTTACCTCCTGGATTTAAACCTGGAAGGAACCTTGGAAGCTGGCTAATACAGCCCCCTCTTTTTCTAGATGCAGAGGCTCAAGTGTGGGAGGTTACCCTGCACAAGATCACAGAGCCAGTTAGCAGGATTCAAACTCAGGGCTCCTCCTGACCCACTAGCCCTCCTTCCACTACACCAAGTTGTCTCTCCTAAGAGAAGGATTTCAGCAAATGGAAAAGTGCAGAGAGAGCACTGCAGGGGGGCCAGGGCGGGGGTGGGGTGAGCTGTTTGAATGGAGAAAGGCAAGAGTGGGCAGAATGGAATCGAGAAATAGCTTACGGTCCTGTTTAAATGGAATGTAGGGCGTGTGCTGGGGAGCGACAGGAAATAAGACTACAAGTGGCCTGACAACAGCATCTTTAGGGCCAGTCTAGATGGTTTCGATTTTTTTCTATTTGCAGTGGGGAGGCATTGAAGATTGCTGTGCAGGAGAATAACATGGTGGGAAATATGGGAAGATGGCTTTGGCAAGTCTGTGTGGATCTGATAAGAAAGTTGGTCAGGGCAGGGAAACCCATCTGGAGACTGTTACAAAAGTTCAGCAAAGAGGGGATGAAGACCTAGAACAGGCTAGCTGAGTGTGGAGGAAGGGATGGATCCATGGTGGTAGAGTTGGGCAGCTTGATTGGCTAGGTGGGGACAGGGGGGAGAGGGGAATTAGAGGAAGTGCCAAAGGTGACTTGGAGGTTTCAAGCCGAGTAGTGGGAAGAGCTTGCCATTCAGGGGAAACAGAGGCAGCGAGGACAAGCGTTAGGAGGGATGTAGGAGCACACTTTGGGACCTTGAGCATATCCAAATGGAGAGGTCCAGCAGGAGACAGTGATGCTGTCCCAGAACTCAGCTGGGCTTACAAGGATAGACTCCAGAGTCATTTGCACAGAGGTGATAACTGACTCTGTGGGAGGAGACTCGATTGTTGAGGAATAGAGCAAAGTGAGGAGGCTGAAGGCAGCTGAGGCTCAAACCACAGGGCAGGCCCTTATTGAGGGCTATTTTACAAAAGCCTATTTGGGGAAGTAATGGACTAATGTGCATAATGACCCCCATATTTTTAGATGTGGATGACATGGGAATATTTTTTCTTGACTGTATACCTCTATGTTAGAAAGGTGTGTTTTTCTTTTGTCTTTTTCTTGGGGTGTGGGGAGGAGAAAGAAGGGGAAAAAGAAATACTTGATAATTTAAAATAAAAAACCCCACCTCATTTGCTTAACTTATTATGTACCAGTACCATATTACACTTGACTGAGTTCATATATTTTGTCTGTCACTGGGAAGAGCAGACGGTTTCAACTCAGAAGATCTGGGTTTGAATCTAGGTGCTGTCATATGATACATGTGTGACCTTGGGCAATTCAATGAAATCACTCTAAATCTATGGTGCTATGATTCCAATACAACCTACTGCATACCGTATACACCTGTGTATACACCGTACCCAAACCTTCCCTCGTGAGGCTGTCAGTTATTCCAAGGCAGGGCTTGTGTGAGTTATTTTTCATTTCTGCACCCTCACCATCCAGTATCCAGGTTCTAATTAGTGTAAATAATGAATGAGTCCAATAAAGTGGTTGCATGTATTTGAATTCCCACTATTTGAAGTTGTAATCGTATAAAACGTGGTAATTGGTTCTAGTTCCAAGGAAATAAATAGAGAAAATTCAAATGATGCAACCATTTCATGGGATTCATTATTTACGCTAAGCAGGACCTAGTACCTAGCACACAGTAGGCACTTCATAAATGCTTACTGAATTGACAGACAATATCAATCCTATTTTTAAACTACATTTTGGGTTGAACTGGCTCAATAGACCAGCCTAAGATTCTAACCATCACTTACAAAAATGGTTTCTATGAGAAAATGAATCCTGAGTTTGAAATACCCAACTAACAGATTTAGGGTCTAAGTTTTAGCTTTCAGCCTATCTGGAACGATGACTTACAAAGGTCAGAGTGAGATGGGGGGAGGTGGAGGTGGGAGGGGGGCTTTTCTTACATTCAGGATTCTTGCTCTAACTGCCCTATCACAACCAAAAAGTTTCTCTGTTTAAAATCTTCCAGCACCTATGACAAATTCAAGTACTACTTGGCCAAGGTCTAAACTAGACACCAAACAAATAATTAATTAACCTGTCAATGAGTTTGCTGTTCGTTATGATCTCCAAGGTCCCATAACTCTATGATCCTTAGAGCCTAAGACCTCAACGCCTCCTAAAGCTATCGTCCACTCTTGTCCAACCTGGCACAGACTTGGAGTGAAGAAGAGATGGGTTCAAATTCTGCTTCAGACATTTGCTAGCTCTGTGACCCTGGGGAGACCACTTTAATTTCTCTGTGCCTCAGTTTCCCAAACTGTCAAACGAAGGGGTTGGTGTTGATGGCCTCTGAAGTCCCCTCCAGTCCAAGATCTGTGATCTGATTTCTTCTATGCATGTAATTATTTTCTATTTGTAATATGGTAATTGGAGTTAATTTCTCATTCCTCTGCTAAATTTCAGGAAAAAGGAGACAGTATTTGTGTTTCTTTTTTGTCTCCTCAATGCTGAGTACAGTAACTTGTCCATTTTTGGTGCCTGATCCACTTCTGTTATATAGAATTGGCTACATTCTAGTGATAATAACGACAATTACTGACATTTAGACGGTGCCTTAAGGTTCAAAGCTTAAATGATCTCATCAAGTCATCCTCCCAATAACCCGAGGAGGTAAACACACAGCCACTATTTACACCAATACACCAAATGAAGAAACTGAAGCTGAGAGAATTTAAAAAAAAATTATTAGTGAACTTCGAGTCCTTTTTCATTCTATTTGACCATACGGGCATCGGTTCAATTGAATTATTGTAGGCAGGGAAAGAAAGTGCTAGAAACAACGGCACAGGGACACCGTGTTTAAATCTTATTAACCTATTGGTCCCCTGGTGCCTGGCGCTGGAGTCCTCACCGAGTGAGGAAGCACCTGGTACTTGCGATGGATGCCCTTCGGTGAACTTTGGCACAGCCGTATATAAGAGTCATATGGGAAGGTCAAGTAGGGGTGGGGGGATGGCTTGCCATCTACATCACAGAAGGCAACTCCTGAATTAATGAGCACAAGCTGTTTAGCAGGAAAGGCTGAACTGGAATCCGCGTCCTTGGGCTCCAAAAGCATTGCTCTCTCCTTTGTCTCCCACGGCAGCGCCCGGGATTAATGCTGTAAATATGCTGTTTGTGACATAGATTAGAAAATTCAGCGGCATTCCCGGAAGGCAAAAAAGAGTCAGTCCTGGGAATGGTTACCTATCTGCACTAGAAGGTTATGAAGGACGAGACAACTCATTCTCCTTAGTCCTTACTGTGACTGATCAAAGTATTCAGAACTCGCAACCTCCAGGAGCTCTGGGTCTTCATAGCATTTGTAAATGGAAGAGAAGATAACTGTTAGCTGCGAATGTGGGACACGTTGGGAATCAGATTCCTGGATGAACTTTGCCTTGCTTCCCTGAAAGAGAGAATCGACCGACTGCGTTAAATAATTCAGAGTTCTAAAATTAAAGGGCCGAGGCACCCGTTGATTATTCTACATGAAACACTATGGAGATAACACTTTCCATCTTACACCAAAGTCAGAGAATCTTGAGGTTTGGATCTGGAGGCACCTTAGCAGCTACCGGATTCCAACTACAAGAACCTCCATTATATCGCCTCTGCCAAGCGGTCATGGGTCTACCTGAGGAGCCCGAAGGAGGAGGAGCTACCGTCTTCTGAGGCAGCTCCATCCATTTGAAATAGGTGTACCAATTACGAAGTCTTCCCAGACACCCAACTTAAGTTTGTCCATTCATTCACCGTTGGCAGAGCCACTGACTTCCAACTTTCTAAATAACTGTTCCCTCTTCTACAACACATCATGATGCCTCATGGTGTATGGAAGTGGCCCTGAATTCTTTGGGAAGCACAGAGTCTTGGCAGGTTCTTCTAAAGTAGGAAGGTTCGGAGCCCAGGTCAAGAGACAGGCTGCCCACACATATGCCAACTGCTCGGGATCAGACTTGCTAAGTGTAGGGGGGTTCCCCACCAGGTCATGCATAGGATGATGAAAGGTTCTCAAAGACAGCCTAGAAAGTGCAGAAGGGAATTTGGTCTGATTCGATGGAAGGAACTGTCTCGATCGGGCCAAGTAATTCGAAGAACCCTGAAGCACAGAAGTCAAAATTCCATTAAACCAACAAACTCAACATAGAAGTGCTTTCTTTACAGGTAGCCTCCATTTAGCCCAAGAAAAGAAGGATCAGAAGAATGTAACTCCAAACGAGAGCTCTTAAACAGATAGCTGTGGGCAAATCACTTCATTCTCCATTTCCTCATGTATAATATGAGGAATATAAGTCTACTGATACACAGAGTAATTATGAGAAGGCATTATTAGTATATCTGCCCTGTTCAGAGTGTATATTCCTTGAGGACAAACACTATTTTAGATTTTCTTCAATGCCTGTCACAGCACCTGATGCTCAGAAGGAACTTAATAATCAGCTGATTATAGCAATTACGGAAGTAAGTAGTAGGGCCGGGATTTGAACCCAGGTCCCAGAACTTTAAAACCTGCTCTTTACCCTGCACCACTCGGAACATGTCCTTTCTCCTCTCCTTCTCAGGGATCATCTTGATCCATTGTTATCCTCGTCATTCTTCAAAGACCAGCTCAAAGAGCTCTTCCAAAGGGAAGGCTTTCTCTGTCTCTCTAGCACAGAGGCTCTCAAACTTCCCTGTGGGTCATGGATCCTCTTGGCAATCTGGTGAAACTTACAGAAGCATCCTCAGAATTATGTTGTTTAGAAGGGAAACCAATTGTCTACAAATAAAGTGACTGAGATATAGTTTGTGTAGCCCAGCTGAAGATGCTTAGCAGGCTATGATCTGCCCGAAATCTAATCTCAAAGCACATGAACTCCTCTATCATTTTATAATCAGTCATTACATTTATCTGTCTTTTTACCTTATGCCCTCCCATCCAGGAGATTGTAAGGTATTAGAGACACCAACCCTAACTCATTTATCTTTGGGTATATCCTCAGTATCTATCCATCTATCTATCTATCTATCTATCTATCTATCTATCTATCTATCTATCTATCTATCTATCTACACACACATATGCCTAGGCAATAAGCACTTAATGGCTATTTAAGAAATCAATGCTTACTTGAGTTTTTTAATGACTCAAAAGTCATTTTAGAAATTACATACTTAAAATATTTATTTTCTGTTCTTTGGAGACCACAGCATTGAGCAGCCTGCATGCCTCACTCACATCCTTAAGATGTTGTTAACAGATATGCAGAAAGGTTCCTCAGCACAGTGGGTGAGCCTCCTGTGATGAATTCATGGGAGGATACAGATGAGAGTCAGATGGGATGGGCAGGTGTAAATCTGCATTACTGGAGGGCTTATTTACATCAACAGGATGACTGATTTGTTTGAATATTTGACCATATTTTTAAAAGGGCATAAGTGTGATTTTTCTGGGCATCCACCATTTGAGTGGTTTATTGTTGTTGCTTGTGGTAGTTATGAAGCTCAGAATGAATAGTATATTTTGGGCAAGTCACTTAGTTCCTCTGTGCCTCAGTTTCCTTATGTCAAGTTAACAAGCATTTATTAAGCGGTCACCATGGGCCTGGCATAGCGCAAAATCCTGGCGATACAAAGAAAGGCAAAAAATGAAACAGAAAGAACACCCCACAACCAGCTCCTGCTCTCAAGGAGCTCACAGTTTATGAGGAAGTAGGGCTAGATCAACTCTGGGGGCTCGTCTCATTTTAGATCCTGTTAGCCACTGATCGAAATGCCATTTAGAGCGGAAGTTCACTGAGGCATAGGGTAATAGACATAACACTGGGAAAGGTCATAAAAGCTATTAAGCCCAAGCCCCTCATTTTACAGATGAGGAACCAAAGGCACAAAGAGATAAGTGACTTGCCCAGGGTCACAAAGCTAGTAATTTTCTGAGGCAGAATTTGAACCCAGGTCTTCAAGGTTCCAGGTCCAGCACCCCACCCACTAAGGTGGCCGTGTCTCTGTTGGACACATTTTTTGTGGGTTTTTTTTCCTGTTGTCTTCAGACATGGTTTACTATTCCCACCAACTGCATTTTCTATATTGAACACAACCCCAAATTCACTTGAACATACAATAGCAAGAATGCTGTAAACTTTATCTGAAAATGGAGAGGAAATGTCTCCCCGCCTCCGTGTGAACACGGATGCCGCCGGGGTCGAGGGGCAGCTGAATCCCTTTGTACGAGCTGATGGTCTGATGGTAACTGGAGCGCCCAACGAGATACATTTCTTAGCATTTACTTCAAAATGTGACTCACATGCTGTCCCAGCGACTTATTCAATTAATACCCGGCTAATTAAACAAGCAAACACAACTCTCTATTTCCTTACCCACGTGGGCTGAGTGGTTCTCAACCTCCACCTTGTGTCTAGGCCTCTCTGAGCACACAAGTGGTCTATTGTTTGGCCAGGATGGCGGGGCTAGGTGCACGGGGAGGGGGAGGGATGGCATCTCTCTCCTGTCTGTCCGGCCGGCCGTTTGCTTCCCCAGCCCTGGTTCGTTTTTGGTGGGTTAAATTCCATGGGTTGGATGTTCTGTGATCTGTGAAACTGGAGAATTCTAAACTCTGAGCTATCTATCTCATCGAGCCTCCTTAGAGGCCATTGTTATTGTCAACATTTCACGTTCACAGAAGTGTGTGTTAGGCCAGGAACTGACCCAACCTGAGCGGTATGTTTGGTATGGAGACGTTCACACCCTCCAGAAGGTGAAGATCCAACACAGACTGATTTTCTACCTCACTTAATCGGAGGAATATTGACTAAACTCTTGAACCCCTCCCCATGGGTCCACCCCATTTTCTATGACAATTTCTTATTGTATCTAATCCAGCAGACGGAGTTATAGGTACACAGGAAAATCTGACAGAGCTTTCAGAACCCTCAAAAGTATGGCATTACTGAAAATTATACAGGTTTACAAAACAATATGAGTCAGGGGCAACCTTGAACCCAAATCTTCCTGGCTTTAAGGCCCACTCTCTTTGCCAGGGGGTCTTCACCTTTTCTGTGTCCTGGACCCTCTGGCAGTCTTGTGAAGTCTGTGGACACCTTCTCAGGAAACTACTTTTAAATAACTGAAGGAAATGCTACATTTGAGTTAGAAGTTTGTACAAAATAAAGATGTGATATTTTTTTCCAGCCAAGTGACCAGACTCTGAAATCTATTGACAGATTCCAGCGTAAGAACTCCTGCTCTAACCACTCTGCTATGCTGCCTTTCCCTGATTAGAGAAGTGACAAAAATGGCATAGTCCCTAGCTTAAAGAGGCTGACCTTCTACTGGTAGGCAATGGGAGATTCCTGAAACCCTTTCTACATGTTAGGGAAATTTTGTAAGCTCCTTGAGAACACCAAGCCTAGAGTCAGGAAGACTCATCTTCCTGGGTTCAAATCCAGCCTCAGACTAGCTGTGTGACCCTAGGCAAGTCACTTCACCCATTCTCCTATATCTCCCTCCCTCCAGGTCCCAGTTTCCTCATCTGCAAAATAAGGGCGTGTGTTGAAGTGGATGAGGTGCTAAACAAAATGTTAAGTGAACTCTGAGGGAGAAAGGTCTTCAATTAGGGTGTTATGAGCAGTGCGGCATTGACAACAGTGTTGGAATTTGAGCTCAGAGAACCTGGGTTCCATTCCTAACCCTGGCACTTTCTGGCTGTGTGACCTTGGGCGAATGGCTTGACCCCTCTGAGCCTCTGTTTCTCCATCTGTAAAACGAGGGGGTTGGAGTAGATGGCTACTAAAGTCCCTTCCAGCTCCAAAACAGTTCTCTAGGACCTCTTAGGTCCTTCTTGGCTCTAATTCTAAATGTCAAAGTAATCAAGCAAAAAGAAAGAGAGACTTCAAACACCAGACTTCTTCTCCTAGGGCTCAATACAAATCAAAGGTTGCTGATGTCTGTTTTTCTCTTTTTCTTTCTCTTCTCTTAAATTGCCGTAGGTGTGATCCCTGTGTGAGAAGTGTGGCAACACTTCCCAGGTAAATTGGTCCTATTTAGAAGCTGTGACTTGCCCCCTGCCCTCCTTGCTAAACCTGCTACCATAAGCTGACATCAAGGTCTTCTTGAGAAGGCCCTGTCAGGCCCCTCCACTTGCCTGGGGGCCCCTCTCCTCACAAGAGCAAGCACTTGCCAAATTAGATCCAGCCTGGTTCCTACCTGAAGAAGGGCCCTTCACCCTTGCCCCATATATATGTAAAACACCTGAGCTCTCCTGGAGCATGAAATGGAGACTGGGCCCAGGAGTCCCAAGGAGAGATAGACAGATCTTTTTTGCGAAGACCCCTGTGGAGTCCCTCCATCAGCCACCGATGGGGGCTGGTAATGCCTGAGGCATCCAGAGCAGCGCCTCCTGGCATGGGATGTGACAGTCCTGACACCTGACGGTCCTGAGGCCTCAAAAGGTCTGAGTCTGAAAGCCACTGCCTTGGGAGTGAGGGCTTATGCTCCTCATCTGCTCTTGTGACCTTCATCTCCCCCTCCCACTCTCTCTTTTTCTCTGGGATCTGGGATCTCATCAGCAGAAGGAACTCCCAATGAGTAAACTCCCTCCACCAAAACAGAGTGGCACCAGTCCTGCATCTGGAGAAGCTCTTGGGTCACTTCCAGGGCACTCTCAGGGTCACACAGCTAGTACGTGACAGAGAGAATATTTGAACTCGGACCAGCTCTCTACTTGGGCTTGCTGGTTGTCCTGGCTGGTCCCTTAAACTTGACAAATATAAGAGCCTGTATAAGAGTCTACCTGTTATAAGCATGAAGCCTCTGAACCCTATTCATGGATCCAACAGCATTTTGTTAACCACCTACAAAGTGCTTTCTTCCCAATAACCCTGTGGGGAATGGGGGGAGGTCCTGCCAATGTGGCTATTCAGTGCTTATCTTGTGACCCAGAGTAGATGCTTCATAAATGTTGACTGACTGACATCTCCATTTCACAGACAATAACAACTGCCATCTAGATAGCGCTTTGGAGTTTACGCCTGCTTTATTTATGCAATGTCATTAGAGATTTAGAGCAGCTGAAGGGACACATGCTCTTGGTTTTATTATTTTCAACTGGGGGTCATCTCACTGGAGCCCCTTATTTCACAGGTGAAGAAACTGAGGCTGAGAGAAGTAAAATGATTTGTAAGAAGTCATAAACTTGGCTTTACAGGCAGGATTTGAATCTAGTGTTTCTGACTCTGGCTAAAGCTCTATCTATCATGCCACTCTGCTTCCAGATGACACTTAAATCCAGGGAGATGCTGATTTTCCTGGAGCTAGAGAATGGAAGAAGGTATTCCTAGTTTGGGGGGAGGGCTTTGTTGAGGGAGACTTACAGATAGTAGACAGACAGATGGATGGACAGATTTCCATTTGTCTCCTTGGACTTTTGTCACTTGCTTCCAAAAGAAAAAAGTCAGAAGGTTGGACTTTCTCCTCACAGTTAAAAATCAACCCATGGGTAAAAATCTACTACGTCAGCTTGGTAGTGGAGATTTTTTTTCCACTTCATCTCTAGGTATCTTGGTAGATTTGCTCCGCTATACATCGATGACTGAGGGAAACAGTTGCCTGAAGCTGTAGAAGAGGGGGAAAAATGGGGAAGCTGCAGGCAGAAAAGTTGATGCCAAAAATCTTTGTGGCTCTATGAATTTTTCTAGTGAGAAGCAAATCGATCAGGATTAGCAACTCTAAATCCCTAGATAAATTATTTATGTTGCATTCAGTTTACTGGTACACAAATGGGTAACTCCTCCCCCTCCCCCAAATAATATATGCACTTGAAAACAACAAATTAAAACTTAGTTTTCAGCCAAAAACTGCCTCCATCACTTACTTGCTGCACAGAAGGTGCACACACCCCATTATAGGCCCCAAATTTTTGAAAAGCTAATGTTTAATGGATAAGGAGGAAGGTGAGAGCAATCATTAGCAAACACGCTTTGTGTCTTCTTAAATAAATCTTTGAGAAGGAATCCCTATCGAATAAGCTCCCAATTTAGTCGTCACAAAAAATCGAGGAGGGAAGGGAAGGCATTTCAGCAGCTTCTTACCCAATGTATGTGGTGCCATATTGCTATGTAATTATAGGACTAGCCATGTTCTTTCACTACTATAAAAGTCTGTAGCAACAAGAATCCATTACGGGTATTTTCTAAAACCTCCTCTGACCATGGGTCTGTGAAGCCATGTGGTGAAGGGCATAGAGGGTTGGTCTTGGACTGGGGAAGAGCTGAATGCAATCCCATACCTGATATACTAACTGGCTGTGATTCAACCCCAATTCTAGGGGGCGCCATAGTGCACCGAGCACTGGGCCTGCAGTCAGGAAGACTCATCTTACTGAGTTCAAATCCTGCCTTAGACACTTATTAGCTGTGTGACCCTGGGCAAGTCACTTACTCTGTGTGCCTCAGTTTCCTCATCTGTAAAATGAGCTGGAGAAAGAAATGGCAACACTCCAGGATCTTTGCCAAGAAGACCCCAAATGGTCACAAAGACTGAAAAAGTCACTTCAGGAAGTCGCTGAACTTTAACTTAACTAAATTTAACAGTGTCCCCAGAAACTCTCTAAGACTCTTCAGTTATCCTGCACAGGGAGAGGAAGTTTCTACTGAATGTCCTAAAAAAAAGTGAAATAATTGGTCCAGCTATGTATGTTTGTGCATATGTATGTACATAATTTAATTTACTGATACAACATGGGAATATATACCGGCATATCTATGGACACATATGCACATATATATGAATATGTACACATATTTGCATATCTTATACTTGTGGGGAGAAGCACATTTCTATAACTCTAGGTTATAAAAATATACTCCACATAGTACATTTTCCCTATTTGGCACACTTTTATAGAAGAGAAATTCCTATTGTCTTCAGTGAAGTTCTGTCTGTCTAGAGCTACCTTTTGGGGGGACATGGCCCCATTGGGAGGCTGGTAAAGTCTATTTGCCTCTTCTCAGAGTAATGTTTGGTTGTCTACATTAAGAATTGAAGGAAAGGGGCAGCTAGGTGGCACAGTGAGTAGAGCACCGGCCCTGAAGTCAGGAAGACCTGAGTTCAAATCCAGCCTCAGACACTTGACACACTTACTAGCTGTGTGTGACCTTGGGCAAGTCACTTAACCCCAATTGCCCTGCCTTCCCCCCCCTCCAAAAAAAAGAGAGAAAAAGAATTGAAGGAAAAGATAACCTTTAGTTGGAGATTAGTGAAAAAAAAAATTTGTTCCCCCCCCCGGTCCAAGCATAGATTTCCTCTAATGTCCATCTCTGATTCCCAGGTTAACACCTCCAGGTCTACAGGAGGAATCCAAGCCATTAAATGGAGAACTTTCCTTTCCTCTCTTTTGTAATGAAAACCTGTCAGTCAATGCCACCCTAGTACCAACGTGACATGTCTACCTATCTTAGCATGGGAACCATCTTCCATGTGTGTAACTGACTTTTGCATAATATTGGCAATTATGCAAAGTACTTTACTGGCATTGTCTCACCTGAGCCTCACAACAACCCTATGAGGTAGGTATGCCAAACTGAGGCTTAGAGAGGCAGAATGATTGGCTCCTGGTCACACACTGTCGGAAGCATGGGACTGGACTCCAATTCCACCTATAATATTATAATGAGCAACGCGTCACATTTAAGCTGAACCCAAGTGATGGGATCAGAGGATTTAGAGCTGGATAACACCTACAGAGGAAGAAATGGGGGTTGAGTGTGATGAGGAAGATGAGAAGAGAGGCTTGGTCCAAACCACAGAGGTTATAAGCAGCAGAATTGGCTTTCAAACGCACATTCCCTGATTTCATATCCAGGCTTCTCTCTGCTCCCTGTTGTTTCTTGCATCTAGAATGACCAAAGATTTCTCCGCACATTTCTGTTCTGCATGGCTTGGAGACCCCTGGGATTTAAAGATTAAAAAGCTAGATGGCCTCCTATACTGCTCTAAATCTATGATCCTTACTTTAAAAAAAGACTTCTTTAACTAGCAAGAAAGCAGGAGAAAGTTTCTAAGAACGGGTCAAAACTTAACTGATTTGGGAACATGAAATCTCAACCGGCTTCAGATTTTTGCTGATTTTACTCATGAATAAAATATGAAAGCACAACACAAAAAATAGGTGCTAGGTACTTGCAAAATAAAATCTACAAGCTATGATAAAGACAAAACGACCTGCTGCACTTAAAAGACAAGGATGCTGATAAAAATGCAACACCTCCACAAAAATAGGGGAACGTCATTTTATAAATTCCAGAAATTACCCCACAGAAATTGTGAATTAGGCAAGATTTCTCAATGGATAAGCAGTCCATCCAGAAATAAGTGATAAGGGTTGGTAGCTAGATTAGTATTTTTATTAATATTTAATAATATTATTATATATTAATTTACTCTATATTGGAGGGGGTTCATCGTAAAGGCCTGAATAGCTCAGCTGAGGAGCTGAAATTTCTTTCTTCAAGGGAAGTGCAGCTTTTAAGAGGATATGTTTACGAAAGAAAGAATAGACATTTGTTACACTATTGCCAAACCCTGACACAGTAAATTGTGAGCTTTCACTTCGATTTGGAAAGAGCAGCCAGTAGGCCCTGAGAGCATTTCAGAGACATCGTTAAATGGAATATGAAGCATGAGGAAAGTGGTGTATCTGCTGCTGAGATGTTGTCAACTGTAGCCATGAAAAGTAGTACACTCTGAGGGCATCTAGGAAGGGGTAATGTTTAATTATATAGTTGCATTTAATAGTATAGTACAAAACAATAGCATAAGGAAAGATGAGGGGAGGGGAGGGGAGGAAAAAGGAAGGGAGAGAGGGAGAGAA
>CM053626.1:321591344-321616493 GCA_028646595.1 Phalanger gymnotis | reverse complement strand
TAGTCAGTACTCAAGAGTGATTTCCCCATTTGCAGAATGAAATGGTTACCCCAAATCCTATTTCTCCTACTTTTATCAGACCTAATAATCTCGAGGGTTAGGTTATATTGGAGAATGGGAGAGGAGGAAAAAGCAACAAAGAAAACATATTTAAAACCATCTTACTTCTTTCCAATGAAAGCCTACTTCCACAGCCAGCCATGAGTGCAGCTGTGAGGGTCTTTTTTTGGAGTCCAAGCGATGGGTTGACTGTGTAGTTGCCTTAGAGACCTCCACATTGTGGGATAGGATTGTTTGGCTGGAGAAAAGCGTGCCTTGAATACAGTGAGAGAATCATTGCTAGGACCAGACTTCACTGGTAACTGAGGCAGCCCAGAATTCGGGTTGTTGAGTATGTTGTAAAAGGGATTCTTTGGCAGGACAATGAGGCCCCTTTAGCTCTGAGATTCTGTGAGGAGGCTATGATCTTCACTGTTTCTGCTTCTCAGATCCCATCAGTAACAGGTTCTGTCCATTTCATCTCCTTTCTTGAATGTGATTGATTCTTTTTTAACCCCATTTTCATCAGCTAAGTAGGGACCCTCATTTCAACCCATATGAACTACTGCAAAGGTCTCTTAAAATGTCTTCCTGACTCTACTTTCTCCTTTCAAAAGGTCTCAGAATGATTTATTTTACTCATATTACTCCTCCGCTCAAATATCTTTAGGTTCTCCCTGTTGCCTCTAAGCTAAGATCGAAGTCTTAGGTTGCCCATTTAAGACCCTCCATGACCTGGAACTACCCTGCCTTTCCAGCCATTTTCAAAATTAGCCCCCAAACATGCACTTTCCCACCTCCATACCTTTGCCTCGGCCTTCCCCTACAACTGAAATTTCCTTCCTCCTCCCCAACCTTTAAAATCTAACTCGGATTCTAGCTTCTTCAACAAGCCGTTGCCTGCCTGACAATGAGAACCCCCTCAGGTGTACGGTCTCTCGCCGTGCGCTTTTCTTGTAATCTTGTCCGTTATATTTATCTGTTTGATCTACCCACTAGTCGGTGAATTACCTGAGCCACTCATTCAATCGGCCATCCCTCCAACGCCCAGCGCGGCGCCCCGCACACAGCAGGCTCGGGACCTATGCCTGCCGCGCTGTACCCGACGCGTGCCTAGTCTATACCCCCGTGAACAGCCCTTCCCTGAGTCGATGCTCCCTCCCCCTATGCGCGCCACTGAGCTCTGGGATGCTAACACATTATTCAAGGGCTTCATATAACGCCTCCGAATTCTTGTGGAGTAAGGCTCACTTTCTTTTTTGCAAGTGCACGTTTAGGGGAGGAAAAGGGTGGGGGGAGGGAAAAAAGTCCTTAGAAATAATAGACAATGTAGACGGCGAAGAAACAGCTGCATCCACTTTAGGTAAAGCTACATGGCCAAGTTTATGAGTCTGGATGAAATGGTATATTACCACTTGTCTATTCATTCTCCATGGTTTACTAGGGAAATGCCATTCATTTCTATTGCCTCCTTCCTTGGGATCAGGGATAAGAAGAACGCCACCCCCCCCCCCCCCCCCCCCCCCCCCCCCCCCCGCCGCATAACTTGTTATCTCTTTAACCGGGGAGGAAAGTCTATTGTTTGTCCTTCTACCAACATTCATAGCTTTTCAGATAACTGGACCAAGGAAGATCTTAGTTCAAATCCTGTCTGAGACAGTTACTAGCTGTGTGACCCTAGGCAACTCACTGAACTTCTGCCTGCCTCAATTTTCTTATCTGCAAAATAGGGATAATGATAGCATCAGCCTTCTAAGGTTGTTATGAGTATCCAATGAGAAGATATTTATAAGGAGCTTTGCAAAGCTTAAAATGCTACATAAATTTTTATTATTATTATGTCATGACTTAACAATAATACAGGTCATTTGGGAAATGCTTCATTTTATAAAGAAGAAAACTGAGACCTGGGAGGCGACATTAATTGCCTCCAAATACACAAGTAACAAAGCAAGGACTGAATCTGAGGCTCTCCAAAGAGGGGCTCACAAGAATGCTCCCCAGGTGGGTGTGCCATCCTTGGACCTTCCTCCAACAGGAAGATCCACCGCTCTCCTCCTCAGAGTAATGGCAGGTAAGAGGAAAAGGTCCTAGTTGCCCATAAATATTCTGCACTGAAATCTTTATTCTCCTTTAGGGATTTGGATGCCTTCAGGGAAGAGATAAAACTCACTTTTCCCTTGAGACTTCTAAGGGTTATTATATCATCTCTTGGAATGGACTCAGCAGCTTCCTTAGAGACTGGGAGAAGTTCTGAGGGGGATAGATCGCATCTAGTTCTTGGAGAAAAGCTTAAATCTTCAGTTGGGACAGGCTGAGCCATTAGCCTTGCTCTCTCTTCTCTGATAGGCATGGACAGGGAAGGAAGGGAAGGAATTTATGTATTCTCCTACCAACTAAGCTGACTCCAAGAGCAGAGGTTTGGGGCTGGAGGTCTAGTCTGACCCTATCGTGTTACAGATGAGAAAACTGAGGCTTATAAAGGTAGAGTGACCTGCCTAAGGTGGCACAGATAACCTAAGCAGGTTTGGGACCTCCAGCCCCAGTTCTTGTGTCCCTTCCCCCGAACCATGCTTCCTGTAGCTCTGTGCTCAGGTAAATCTGTCTGGCATCTAAGATGGACTCGGGTACTCTCTCCTTATTCCTTCAGCTGCATGATCCAAGGTTCCTGGAGCTCAGTGCCGGTTATGCCTCGGACTGCAGAAAGCACAATCTCTGTCCGGCAGACGGCTCCGGGAAACTCTGCCAGGTCTCACCCTCTCTGGATTCATATTTGCATGAAAACGGTCTGTCGGCCATTTTATGAAATTGCATGAAACACAGGCTTGCAGGGAGATGGCCAGCCTGACTAAACCCTGCAGACAAGAGTTCTATTTAAATCCCAAACTAAACTAATATATTTGCATAGGCCTATCGACAATTAGAAAAACAAACCGACAGCTCCCAGTATTGATTGACTGAGAAATGAAGGATGAAGACAATTTACGACACTGACACTTTTTAAAAGGCTGATGAAAAATGGTTAACAATTAGACTCCTTTGTAAACGTGTTAGATTTTCCCCACCCACAACATCAGGAGAATATCAACTTCAGGAGGGAAGACCCCTGGACAAAATCTAGGGGAGGTCTAGCCTAACTCATGCATTTTATAGATGAGGTATAACAAGGCGAAGGGACCTGCCCACCATCATGTTATTAGAATGTATCAGAAGTGGGATTGGAAGAGGCCTCTGTCAGTTAGCTATACGCCATAGTATACAGAATGCTGGGCCTGAGGCATCGGAATCCTGCCTCAGTCACTTTCTAGCTGTGTGTTGTAGGCAAACGTGCTGGCAGAACTGAGGCAGTATGAGCTGGGCACCTCCTCCCCGCTCCCAACACTAGAGAGGACTTTGTGAGCACCGCAGAAGCTCGGGGAGCACTTTGAGTTAACTTTGCTCGCCTGTAGACTGAGCCAGGATCCAGCCACGGCTTCTTGGGGCAAGGACAATGTCAAGTCAACTCTAGGCCTGAGCACAGGGTCCTTGAGACTCTAGAGAATTTTTTACCCAAAGTTTTTGTTGTTGTTGTATTTAAAACTACCTGGGATAGTGGTGTGAATCTCTGATAGAAATGGGGATAGATCACTAATCTGCAGAAAAGGATCTCTGAGCATGCCTAGTGACTTAGTTTTAAAATGTAGTGTTACATATGTCTTATTGTGTTTCTATTTATTTTGTTAAATATTTCCCAATTACAATTTAATCTGGTTCAGGGGCACTTAGGAACACAGCAGGAGGACCATGGGTTTAACACATCTGTCCTAGGAGACTGCTTTTATCTGGGGGGACTTGAATATGTTTTCACTAAAGGGATTGTTTATTTGGACTCTCAAGCTCTGAGCAATCGGGGAGCCAGATATGGAACCACAAGCAGGAGAATATCTCTCAGCTCCAATGTCCTCAGCTGTAAACTGAGGGTGATAATCGCACCCAAGTCACAGGGTTAATGCAAGAATCTAATTCCCGAGTGCTTCGTAACCCCCAAATGCTACAGAAATGCTGAGTATTATTCCTTTTATTATTAATCTTTGTATCTCTAGTACTTAAGCTTTGGGGGATCTAAAAATATTTAAAATTAATTTAAATTAAACTAAAATTTAATTTTAAAAATATCACATCATAGAATGGGAGCTCCCTGAAGGCAGGGTTTGGTTTGGTTTAATTTGTTTGTCTTGCAGTCTTTCTATCTTCAGGGCCTAACTCAGTGCCTGCCACATAGGAAATTTTACTGAATATGTTTAAAAACTGAACTGAATCGGAAACCACAGAAGATTATGTCTCAAAAACACACTTAATAGGTTTGAGAGAAAATAAAATCACATGAATGTAGAAAACTCAAGACCATTTTGTGATGAAGTTCTATACACACACACACACACACACACACATATATACACGTCTATTTATATATACACAGTTATGTACATATATGGAGAAAGAACGAGAATATGAGAGGGAGAGTGAGAGAGAGAGGGAGAGAGAGATTGAATGAGGGAGGCAGTTTGGTGTAATAGACAGAGAACCTGTCTCAGAGTGAAGCAGATTTGGGTCCAAGGTCTGCCTTTAAGATATACTGACTGTGAGACTCTCTATAAGTCACTTTACTGACTTTGAGATTCTGGGTAAGTCACTTAACCTCTAAGTGCCCCAGTAGCTCTCTAAGACAATAAATTGAAGAACAGAGACTGATTTGTTTTCATCCAGAAAGTGCCTGCACTGGAATTTCCCTGTGAAATCACAGGTCTGGACCAAAAAATAAAATTTGAAGTTTAAAAGTACATGCAAGTGCAAATTTTTGTACTTATTTGCCATACTAACCAATTCAGCCTAATTTATCCAAATTATGTTATATACACGTGTGTGCATGTATGCACTTACACATGTACATTCTTTATAAAGCACATTACAGAATATAAAGGACCAGAGAAATGTCAGCTAAAAATATGTGGATGAAGGAAACAGTAAGATGAGTTGAAGAACAGCGTGGACATGTGATTTTGGCACCTAACAATTCACAGAAACGCTGAGGCTTATGGGATGAAAATCATTATAGGACCCAGGGTCTGTCTAGCAGGGTAAGATCACAGAGTCACTGATTTAGAGCTGGAGGAGGACTCAGAGGCTGTCGAGGCCAATCCCTTCATTTGACAGAGGGGGAAACTAAGGCACAGAGAGGCCCGTCCACAGACTACTGTGCCAGGGAGGGAGATTCAAACTTGAGTCCTCTGACTCCACATTTCTTCTTCTTTCAAAATTATCACGAGTAGACCATTTTGGATTCAGTCAAAGGGCTGGACATGAGGAGCTAGAGGGCCACATGTGGCCTCAAGGCCTCAGGTTCCCCACCCCTGGAGTAGAATGTAGCTCAAAATTTTCCAGCCTTGGTCTCTTCATGTCTTCTTCCAGCCAGGAAAGGCATAGAGAGGTAGAAACAACAACAATACTGACAGCCATCAAAGGAAGAGGAGAGGAATTAGCTTAGCCAGGGAAGATGGAAAGGGGTTATTCAAGGAATTTGAGTACTCAGTCTTTTGAGAGTCTTATCAATAAGCTTAATTCAGTCTTTTCTCCAAAAGTGGGGAAAAATTAAAAATAAATAAAAATAGAAATTTATAGTCATGTTTTTAAAATTGTCCAAGATGATTATTACAGATGACATCTCTTCTTCCTCCTTTCGTGCTTGTCATTTGTACTAACTGGCTATATTAAATAATCTAGTATGGTGCCATAGCAAACAGGGTGCCAGGTCTGGAGTCTGGAAGACTCATCTTCCTGAGTTCAAATCTGGCCTAGACATTTACTAGCTGTGACCCTAGGTAAGTCACTTAACCCTGTCTACCTCAGTTTCCTCATCTGTAAACTAAGCTAAAGAAGAAAATGGCAAACCAGTCCAGTATACCTGGCAAGAAAAACCCAAATAGGGTTATGAAGAGTCACATGCCTGAAAAATGACAGAACACCACCACCAATGTAACAGGATATCATATATGCCCAAAGGAAGAGCCCCAACATGCAGGATGGTTTCTCTTTGGAGGGTGTGTGGGAGAACTTGGACCAGAATCCAACAGGTTGAGATACCACAACACCCCTGGAGGAACAAAACATCCTCATGAGGTCACTGACCCATCTAAGTAATGAAGGAGTGATCTATCTTGATGATACTCAAAATATAGTGGCTCAATAGAGATATAGGGACTGAACCCATGCTTTCACCGACAGAGAAGATTCCCTGGCGAGCAAACTCCATCCACTCATGCAGGTTGGCACCGTCTCTGCAATGTGTGGAGTTCCCTGGAACGCTGAGGGATTAAGAGCGTCATCACAAGGAAGGCTTCAGTTTGGGGTGAGGAGTATTAACATGACGGTGACACAAAGAAAAAAGGCATCAACAAAACTTGTTTAAAGCAAAAAACTTAAAGAGCTTCTTTTTTTTTTTCAAGTTATCAATGAACAAGGTGACAAGTCCAGGAGCACAAGTATCTCTTTGCAAAAGTCATAGCTTCCAATCTGGGTTTTGAAACTCTGATTGAGGGGTGTGAGCTGACCTCAGGTATCCTACACAAGAATGCTTTCTCAAGCTATCGCAGACAGAAAGCTGGAAGGGATGCTAGGGATCATCAAACCCAACTACCTTATTTTACATGAGGGGAAACTGAGGCTGGGGGCAGTAAATGCCTTATTCATGTTTATACAGTGAGTCAGGAGGCAGAGAAGAGGCTAAAACTCTACCCCCTGACTCCCAGAGCCAATGCTGCTCCCCTTAATTTTGTGGTGCTTTCTGGTAAATAAAAGGAAGGGCAATGTTGCTCCTCTGTTTAAAACTGCTCATTGGTTCCCTACTGCCTTCCACTCAATGGGTACAAGGTGAAAAGGGCAAATTTAGGCTTGAGGGAAAGAAAGTCTTCACTTAAACTTGCCTTTCTTTTAATCGTTTGTGGTTAGCACAATTCTAGGTATGCAATAGTTGCTTAATAAATACTTGTCGATGACTTCCTAAGAAGTCTTTAAAGGTTATCTTGGAAAGTAGTGATTTCCCATCACTAGGAGCATCCAAGAGAGACCTCATGACCCCTTGCTGGGGACTCCTATTCAGGTACAGGTTGGATCAGATGCTGCTAAAGTCCCTTCCAGCTCAGAGTAATGGCAAGTCTGCTTGGGGAGACCAAATGGTCAGTATTCAGCATTCGATGGAGGTTTCAAGTTTGGGAAGTTTCTGGGCTAGAGGCACAGCTGCAGGGGTTCAAAAGGAGGAAGGAGAGAGTCACCCCAGGCTAAACTTACCATTTTCTGGCTGGTCCTTGATGTCGGCTTCACTTGGCTGGCTGGGACTTTCAGATTGACTCGAGTCTGAAAAACAGAAAAAGACAGCCAAAAATTACAGGGTCTGCTGTGGAAAGAGGTTCATGGGTGCCAGACTTCCTCAAAAAAAGGTTGAGAGTACAACCCAGGAACAAGAATGCAGGATCGGGGCATGATAACACAAAAAGGGCCCAGTGCCTTTGGGAGAGAAATCGGAACTTCGCTTCAAGTCCTCCCTCCGTGGGGCCTTCAAGGGGTCTCCAAAGGTGCCTGAGCCCACCTCAGAAACTTCTAAGGGTCCTATCCTTCTCAACTGCCTTCATTCAGTATTTATATGCTGGAGTCTGGGGAAGACTTCATCCTTCATGACACCCATCTGAGGCTTGATTCACAGCATAATAAAATGTCAAAACATATTTTGAAGCTGGTATATAAAAGCAATCAAACAACAGTAGCAAATTCTGGTGTTTTTAAATTTTTTTTTTAAATCTCTGTAGTAAGGCTGTACAAATTCAGACTAATGCTCGGTGGCTCACATCCCATCAGAACCAATGGGGTGTAGGCTGCCTTTGAACAATGCACTAACCCACAAGGACCTTTCTAAACAAACATTTATCCCATTTTAAAGGTTATATTTCTTTTACATTAAAGTGTTTGGGAATGTCTGTGAGGGAAGCAAACCTTTTGGCCCCAACTGGATTTTTTGCACCTCATTTGACATGAATTTATTCTTCCTTTAAAAAACGAATACCAACAACAAAAGTAGTTTGGTTTTTATCTACAAAGTAACTGATAACATAAATTAAAATAACTTCTCTGGGACTCAGTTTCCTCATCTGTAACGTGAGAGAGTTGAGCTAAAGGACCTCTAAGGTCTCTTCTAACTAAAAATCTATAAGCCTGTGATCCGCTTCTGTAAGGGACTATGCCAAAGGAATGTCGAATGAATCTAGCACCAGACTTATCATCTCAGTTTTTCAATGTTAAAAAGGAGGGTATAATTGAGGGACAATGGGGGGTGGACAAAGAGAAAAAATGGCCATGATGTCAAAAGCAAAAAAAAAATTACAACTTTAAATATAACATATATAATTTAAATATAATTCAACACTTCAGGAGCACTGAGACACAAAGTTTGCTGTAAGGATCAATTTGAGACGATATCTGTTAAGCGCTTAGCAGACTATCTAGCACGCTATATCAATTTTAGTTATTATTAATCCAAAACCAGAAAATATCTTGATACAACTGACCTAATTTCTAATGTCATTGTTTTAACATCAAGCCAATTTCCAAAGACCAAAATAAAGCCCTAGTGTTGGGAAGGCATTTCTAAGTGATTAGGCTTATTTGGGAGGGGAGACATCAGCCAAGAGGTGGAGGAGGATTCTGCCTGGCAGAGCTAGTTGAGAACCCAAGCGACTGATTCACAGAAATCTCCCCAAAGATCGACATCTGCGGACCAGCTAAATCCCAACTTAACCTTGACTTCCCAAGGTTTAGAATTCACCTGTCTGAAATCTGACCACATTTCTGTAAGAAGTCAATGCAAGCCCTTCTCCATGATTAAATGGAAAGTCTTATATCTACTGCAGGAGAGTTATTGCACCTTCCTTCTTTTTCTTTGAGGTATTAATAACCCAGAAGAATCAGCACTAGTAGTGACCTTGGGTCAAGCAATGCTAATTTATTGCTTTAGAAAAGCTACCTCCTTTTAAGCAAATGAGGATTTTAATTATAGGAAAGTACTATAAAGAAAATACCTATTTTAAATATTCAGATTTTTAAAAATAACTCTAACCTGGTGACTCTATAGATTGGCTACCCAGTAAATGCCTTAGAGCCCATTAAAAGGTCCAAGGAACAAGAGGGGAGAAAATTGAAATAGGGATTTAAGCCTGGCAAAGCCATACTTTTAATCATCTGGCAACAGCTTCTGTAGCACAAATAAAAATAAAAGCTCTAAATGTCAAAAAATACTTTAAAAAGAAATCACAATTACTTATCAAAAAGAACAGAAAGTCTTCACCAAAAATTGGAGAAGTGGGGGAAGTGATACTGAAAGCTTTTATAGAGGAATCGTATTTTAAATGTCAATTACAGAAATTTGCACGAGCTCTGCAGAATGCTGGGGAGGTGAAAATCATTGTTCTTAGAGTAAAATGTGTATTCGTCATAATAAGTGATAAATCAATCTTCCAAAAATAATAATTTGACATATTTCAGTGGATGGACAAAACATTCCTTATTTCTGCCTTGGAAAGGATTAGACTGTGGGCACCTGTAACGAAACGAAAAGGAAAAGATAACATAGTTCTATTTTTCCAGAAAGAGAAGGTTGTTCCCGCCCCCCTGCCAACCTCTATCATGTCACCAGAGTTGAACATCGTGTTTAATCCATAGGACTATTTTCTTTAGAAATCTGACTCTTCCAACTAGGATGACTCCAGGTTTCTGTAGAGAAGTTGAGCCTGTATTCTGGTTCCTAAGCATGGTCTCTCTACTTTTCACCAACTCTCCACAAGTAGCATATTTTAGGAAAATACAATTTTTTGTCCTATAGGGTTTATAGTGAGAGTGTAAGTTTTCTGAGGGATCTAGCCAACAAAATTTAAAAACAAGAGATGCTAGTGAATCTACACACACACACACACACACACACGCACACGCACACGCACACGCACACACACTGAACCCAAATAGTTCAGTATTTGAAAGTGGTCTTCTTTGTTCTTTTGCCCTTTAGATTTGCTTTTTCTTCTCTACCTCTGCAGAAATGAAACAAGGATACGGGACGAGAAACCATTGGAAAGGTAGCTAGAGATGTTTAGGGAATGAATTTTTTTTTTAAAAAAAAACAAAACAAAAAACTCCTCCACTAAACAGTAAGGAGATGTGGGAAAATTGGTATGCAAGGTAACCAAGCCTGTTTATGAAAGGCTCAGCAACCAATACTGAAGGAGGCATCTCTCTAGCCATATTCATAAATGGAATTTTATTTCTCAAGTTGCATTTGAAATCTGTAGATACTGTCATCTGGAAAAGACCTACCTATTAAAATGGACTGTCTGTCTCTGTTAACTTTAGTTACCGTGGGGTTTGAATGGCCTGAAGGATTTTGTCACTCCTCTCCCCCTCGTTCACTCTCCTGGCATATCTTTCTGACTCCAAAAGGACCTCTGAGTCCTACGGATGTTCCACATTTAGGCATTCTGGGTAGAGACCACCTCTGATACTACAAGGGGTCACTAATGCTTCTGAGTGTGTAACTGAACAGGTGACTGGCCAGAGGTATAAATTAATTTCTATCCATACATAATTTATACAAATGAAAGATCTCCTTCTTAAGTGTTTGCATTCAATCAATAATATCATTCTTGGCATAGTGAAGGTTAACAATTCATTTGCTCCTTTGTTCTCTATCGCTGATGGAGACTTTTCATAACTGAAAAGTACATCTCCTAATTGACTACTCTTTTTTTTTGTTTTACTTCACAATATTGCCAGCTGAATTTCACCACCTATAGCAACGAAAAAATAGTCAAAGCGAATTATAATTGGAGGTGCCTCCTGAACCCAGAGGCCACCAGGAACAGCAGCTATGAGTTGCCCTGTTGCCTTAGGTTGGCTTTGATTGAAAGCCAAAGATTTTGTATATTACGATGAAGCGAATGTTATTAAGGAGTATATTTAAAAGATTTCAGATGGAGTTGGAAACATTATTGTGAGGAAGTACATTAGAGTTATCAATTTTTCTTTTTCATCTGGGGACTGGCTTTTTGTTTAAGGAAGCTTAGACTTCAACATAACCTTGAAAAGTAATGTTTCTTTTGGTTTTTAAAAAATGTATGAGCAGAAATTTAAACCTAAAATAGACAAGGTTAGCATATAGGAGGCTGGGATCAGACTGCTTAATTGAACTAGCATCCATCTATCTCTGCACTTTTATGGCGCCTACAGCTACATTGCCAGAGTGCCCAGACAAAGATATTTCACTATCGACAAAATCACCGGGGAAAGGAATAAAAGAAATACTAATGCGTCAAGTAGCAGCCTTTGCTTCCATAAGCTGGTTCTTTGTGTGAGCATCAAAAACTCCTAACTTAATTCCTGACTCATACCGATGGCCATGAATTTCCTCGGCTCTCGATTCAGCCTTCTCTAAACTATCGCTCCTCTCTGAGGACTCCACCTCTAGTCCTTGACTTTGTGGTGAGAGCCGAAGTAAGGTAACATGTAAGGACTGATCTATCCAGAATGGAGACTTCCCATTTTATGTTTTACATTCTGCAATACAAAGAAAACAGAGCAAATGGCTACCTGCTTTTTACCCATTGGGCCAACTTTCCAAAATTCACTGGGCAATAGCACATGAATAAAACAGGAGTGGGTCTTTAAAAGAAATCATTTTGCTCCAGACCTTCACTGAAGTTGTATCTCAATACCTCAGTGTGACATGAAAGTGATCAGTGTACTCAGACACGACATCCCGGGAGGGTAAGCTCTGGCCGGTCCTCCTAATGGAGGAAGGCACGAAGCCTTAATCTAGCCTACATGAGTTCAGAGGAGATCACGACAGAAGGGTGGCTACCTGATGATGGAATTTGAGCAGACATGAAAGTTGCGATAGGAAAAAAAAATCGTATTTAGAATGAGAAGACCAGGTTCTCCCATTCTGTTCCTGCCACGTAGTATCTGTTTGCTGTCAGGCAAATCCCTTAAATCTTGTTTGGTCACAGTTTCCTTCCTTGTAAAATGAAGAAACTGGACTCGGGATCTGCTACGTCCCTCTTCCAGCTATAAATCCTCTACTCCTAAAAGCATACACAAGATACTGAATGAGGTCTCTGTTGGTGGTGAAATTAGTAGTTAAATCAATGAAATCATGACTATTCTTAGAATACTCTGGGACATTCAAAATATTCTAAGTACATGCCCCAAGAACACAGGCACGTAGTCTGTAGAAACTGTCATCAGGGCTCTGTGTCTGCTATATTATTATGGGGGCTAAGTGGATTCTAAGACTAATCCACTCAGGAAGAGAACTGAAATGGAGAGAAAAACCATGTAGTATGGAGTCAATGGTATTGATCCGCACCTGGGAGGTTCCCTTACAGAGCAGATACTAGGACACTGAGAAAGCCCAGTGCCAACATGTCAGGTGATGGATGCATCTTTGCATGGCAGCCGTGGACTACGGTGAAAGAGAGAACAGCTGACTAGGAGTCAAAAGAACTAGCTTTGGGTCCTACGTCTGCTGTTAACCAGCTGTGTGATCTGGAGCGAGCCTCCTATATTTCTAATCCTCACTTACCTTATCTGTAAAATGGACGTGTAAAAACTCTGACAGTGGAGAAGGTCTAATGCATGATAAGAGGCTTTAAAGATGGCAGAACATTCATATACACATACAAATCTATATAGATACATGCAACTGTACATATATTTACATGTAATATGTTTATAAATGCATATGCATACATATTGTATATTTCATATGCATATGAAATATGTTCTAAAAGTATACAAAATATATTCTATCTCTAAAGCGTGCGTGTGTCCATGGGTACATAAATGTATATCTAAATTTATGATATGATGAATTGAACCCCTCAGAAAGATTTACAGTAAGGAAGGCATAGACGAAAGTCCCACTGGATGGGCCAGTCACCACAGGCTTGAAACCTGCAGTGCTGAAGGGAATGCCCACATTAAAACAATCTCAGATACATCAAAGTATCAGAATTTAGAAATACGAGACACAATTATAAAATTAACTCTTTTTGAAAATTCAGACCTGTGATTTCATTTGTATAAGAGAGCTCATGGTGAGGAGATTGCCTTTACACATGTTGATCAGGTCCAGGCTTCTTACAATCTCAGAAAGTTGTATGGGGCACAGAAGGTTACATGACTTGACCAAGGTCACCCACCTGGTATACGTCAAGGGTAACATGAAACTCAGCATTTCCTGACTCTGAAACCATCTCTTTATCCACTGGTCGCCCTGTGTCTCTCATCAATATTAGTGATATCGTAATTGAATGAAAATGATAGAGGGGGAGAGATGCCAGTAGTCTTTGACTCTAAAGGATGCCATGAACACATTACCAGATGTTCAAGTTTGGAAATAAGGAAGAGATCTGAACCCTGTTCTACCTGCAAGCCCTGCCCCTCAACAAAAACAAACAAATAAACAAAGATTGTACTGATTTTATGTCATCATAGGGGGAAATGCAGGGGCAGGAGGAAGAGAAATAAACTGTGAAAACAGGTATTTTCCTTCCACTCCTGACACCTAATGGTTTTAGGCACATGATTCACCAGTCTGGGCTTCAGCTTTGCCATCATATGATGCTTATAGAAAAGCTGAATTTACTGTCATTACTGCAACTTAAATTTATGTAGTGTGTGATATAACACCAAGGGCATGTGTGTTCTTCGCATGAGCACTGCACGTGATTATTATTGCCCGGCTCATTTTACAGATGAAGAAACTGAAATTCAGAGAGCTTAACTTACTTGCCTATGAATATATACACTCCTAAATGTTACCAAGAATAAAGTTTTTTTTTTAAAAAGAAACTGTATGTTCAAAGATTTTCCAAGTGGTATTATTTATCATTGATTTAGAAGAGAGAGAGAGAGAAGGGGAGGAAAGGAAAGGAAGAGAAAGAAAGGAAAGAAAGAGAAGGAAAGAAGGCAAGAAAGAAAGCAAGCAAGAAAGAAAGAAGGAAAGAAAGAAAGAGGAAAAAAGAAAGAGAGAAAGAAAAAGAAAAAGAAAGAAAGAAAGAAAGGAAGGAAGGAAGGAAGGAAGGAAGGAAGGAAGGAAGGAAGGAAAGAAAATGTTTAACAACAGCTGATAAATTGTGGCACGTTTATTTAATGAAGTGTCATAACACAATTAAGATCAACAAGTATGAGGAATAGAAAGAAACTTGGAAAGACCTTTATGCAATAATGCAAAGAGAAAAAATAGAACCAGAAGAATGTAGTACCTTAATTATCAATTACATAATAGGTATCATATAATAGTTATATATGTATATATGTAGAAAAACATTTTATATATAACTATGACTACAGAAGAAGAGAAGCAAAGAATAGAAAATTCTGATAGGGAAACAGAGGAAATAATATAAACGACTATAATATTTTCTGTGTGGAAATACATTAAATGACTAGTTACTTTAGAAAACAAAAGCTCAGTTGTCTATACTGATGTTCAACATAGTTTTTAATAAAACTGCATCCTGGGCCATCGCCAATTGTCCCAACTTTTGCCTTGCCACTGGACTTCGATGACGCTGGAAGAGAGTGAGGCTAAGGACTCTGTGCAGCTCTGTCTCACTTAAACACAATTCAAGACATCAACCGTTCTCTTCAAAAATGAAGGACAACCACCAACAACAATAACATGGCATACGGAAGCTGAGATTTGAGCTGCGGGTTTCTGACTCCAAATCTAATGCTTTTTCCAACATTTAAAATATTGTTCCACATTTAAAAACAAAAATCTGAAAGTGGAGAAACTATAGAACATCAACGGATAAGAGAAAGAAAAATTAGGTCTCTGAGGATCTATCAAAGGTATTGGGTTATTTACCTTGAAAAAAGGGAGACAGACTATGCAGTGGAAAGGAAACATGGATTTGGAGCCAGAAGATGAGAGTTGGAACCTCGCTCTGTCATGTATTGGATGGGTAGTCTTGGACCTGTCACTGCCTCTCTGTGGGCTTCTGTTTCCTCATCTACAAAATGAGGGGATCTCACTATATGAGCTCCAAGATCTTTTCTGGCTTCCACTCTATGACTGTACAAACATTTTTCAAACGTCACAAGTTATTCTATGACATTACTATGCAATGCAGTATGGAGGGTTATTAAATACTAAAGAGAGGAAAAAGGATAATTTGTAAAGTCTGTCCGTTAAGAGCTTCAAAAATAAGATATGCAGCTATCTTTCTTATGTGATTTAAGTAGGGGGTTTCTACTTTAGACAGAGCTGAGTCACAGAATCTCTTAAGCTCTCTTCCAGGTCTACCATTTTAGAATTTAAAAAGTGATGATGTCACATGTGTGTTTTGAAATTCAAGACTGATCTGTAGTGACCACCCCTATTGCATGATCTTGTACAGAAATCTCTTAAATGAACAGGATGGCCCGATTATGCTCAATAGACAAAAAATTAAATATTTGCAGAATTTTTTTTTTTTACCATAATACTACATGAAATTCAGGAATTGTTCCTATTTTTTCTAGTATACGCATGGTCTTAATGACTTGTGTTTAAAAATGTTGTAAAATTCTTAAATCTCCTTTTAAAAGTCTCAAAAGTTTATCTGTCTGTGTATATAGGTCATAGGCAAAGTCCAAACTTAGAATAGTCTAAGCATTAACCAGCCAATTTCCATATTAGCCAGACAGTTCTGATGAAGAGAGAAGAGAATGCAACATGGTCACTAGGTCGGCATCATTAAAAACCAGCGATTATTAGCACTTGGAGTGTACGGGTAATATCTTTCTAAATTCAGTAAGTGAGCAAAATTCCTTGTTTATTTTTCAAAAGATTTAGCATTAACCAGTGGAATTTTACCATGATCAAATAAGTTCATATAAATAAAGAAATCTGTACATCGTAAAAGCACTACATATAGCAAATATTTCAGCCACTATTATTACTACTACTAACAATGATTTTTTTAATATATAGATATGCCTCATTTAAAAAACACAATTCTACAAGCAATCTAATTTACAAACGCCCTTAAATTATAAGGTGATTATTTTTTCTATGAAAGAATTCTTGGATTAAGGAAAAGGTTTATCTCTGAGTTTTTTCCAATCGGACGGAACTCCCCTCACTGATACATTTTTAAAAAAACTGGATGGATGCATTTTTTTTTTTTGAGCGAAGGGGCACAGGTCCACTAAATTAAATAAGATGCAACTGACTTAGAGTGTGAATTACATTTATATACAAATAATCTTAAAACCTTAGCAATTATAATATGCTTTAGATTATACCAATGGAGAATTCCAGAGATGGTCCTTAGGTGCCTAATGCTGTTGGGGGGAGAGGGAGTAGGAAAAAAGAGGGGAGAGTCATAGGTTGGAGGGTTGGAACAGAACATTGGCGGCTGCCCACTCTCATCTGGATTCAGATGGAAAGAGGGGGCTATACTCATGCGGCCAGTGACTTGGAAGAGCTCCATCAGACCACCCAGAGAGTGGCCAGCTGCTGTTCAGGAGACACCCCTTCAACTCTCCTGTCTGACATTTTCAGGATAGTCTTCACATCGTTACACTGCTTGAGTGACTGTTCTCTTTCTCAAACTTTTTTTAAAATTTCTTTTTGTGCAAATGCTTTTCTCAGAAAGGATTTGCAAAAATATTACTCTTGTAGAAATTTGGCTGGGTGGGCAATTTTTTTTTTTGGCTTCCCCAGTTCAAGTCCCATCTGTTTAGTCGGGACTCTGTCTGATAAAACTGTTGAGGTTGGAGAATGAGTCAATAGTCCTGCCACCTAGTCATAAATGTGTTGGGTTTGTTTTTGTTTGTTCGTTTGCAGAAGAACACAGAGAGGTTGAGGAAGGAGCCACTTTTTTTAAGCAAGTAGTGCATAAAATAAACTAGCTTAACTATTGTCCTAACATTCCCCAAGCGCCCTGGTTTTTGACGCTTTAAAAATCACAACTCTCGAATTTCAAAACCTCCAAAAAGGGTTCAGTCTCAGCACTTTAGTCTCACACAGCTAGGTCTCTCAGGGAGAAAGAGCTCCACGGTGAAGTAAAGGCATTCTGAAGGAATGATGTTTGCTTAGGAGAGATTCCTTGGCGTCATCTTTCTTTTGTAAAAAACTAAAATTTTCAACATGGAAAAACAGCGGAACTTTGAAAAATGAAGAGAGGAACCATGACTTTAATATTCCGTTAGCTAAGCATGTATCTCTCCTCTGTGCAGAGAGGTGGTGGACAACAGATGCAGAAAGACATATACACTGTCAGACATGGCCAGTGGGTTGAGTTTTTTTTCCCCACTGTAGTTTGTGGCAAGGAAGGGTGGAGTCATTGGGAACTGAGAGCGAAATAAAAAGAGGAGTATTAACAGATACACACACACACACGTGCACACATACACATACATATGCTACATATCTATATCTATCTGTGTATGTATAAAGTTTTTTTAGACCATGAGTTCTAAACCTGGGGTCTTTGAACTTTTTAAAAATATTTTTTAAAAAATGACATTGTATTTCATTATATTTGGTTTTCTTTTGTTATTTGATATATGTTATGCATTTTAAAACATTGTTCTGAGTAGGGATCCATAGGATTAATCAGACTTTCAAAGAAGCCAATAATATAAAAAAAGGTTAAGAACCTTTAAATATATATATTTGGCATGAGTCTATGATTGAAATAGAAACACTCAGATAAGAGTCTGAAAGAGGAAGGAGACTGTTTATTCCTATTTTTTTTAAAAAAAATAACTGAGCTTGAGATGATGTGGGAGAGCTGGACGAGTTGAAACCAAAAGCATAGCTCGACCCGGCTGCACCATCTACACAGAGGCCTATCTGTGGGAGATCAGCCTCCAGACGCCAAATTACTTAATACCCCAGGAACCTCTTACTCCTTCATCCCACACAAAATTAAATGTAAAATTTGGGTTATGATAAGAAAGGCAGCTTAGCATAGTGGTGACATGTAGTTACCTATATATTCATAACACAGAAAAGTTCATTTCTCTTTGGGGCTTTCAGGTTTCTAAAAGCAGTCCATTAATGAGTCAATAGGCAATTAATACAACAAGAGGCCAGGAAGCCTGAGCTATTCTAAATAATTTTTTTTCACATGTCTAAAAGTCTAGGAGAATTTCTTTTTTAAATAAAAAGCAAATGCCCACATTAATGGTAACTGGGTCTGCAAGTTAAGTGTGCACTTTCCCAGTGTCCATGCTTGTGTCTTATACTCAATGCTTGTTTACATAACTCTTCTCATCCAGACAAATTTCTTTTTCTCTTTTTAAATCGGCCCCAAACCTATCACCAATATGCTCCAAAACTCTTCAATACACAAATAAAGATTCTGGTGCAAAATTCCAGCAATGTAGGTCTGTTTTTTTTTAATTTGTTTTGTTTTGTTTCGTTTTAAGAAGAAGGTTCTTAATTCCCCAATACTGGGAAAGAGATTATCACTGATAATGGAAATGGAAATCACAGCTCGCTGTTGTTTATTCCAGACAGACACTTGTGTGTTAAGTCTGTTTATCAGGCAACACTTTGTCTAAGCCAGGAAGTAGTCATCCTTTGTAACAAGATGTATGCAAATGATTTTCCCATCAGCCTCTGCAACAAAACTGTGGCACACACAAAAAAAAATCCTTGTTACTTGACCACTAAGAAGCTACCTCAAAAGTAGACTCGCCACTGAGCATAGCCAGCCAGGGCAATGCTGGTGCGTTTCAATGAGATCCAAACATGTGCTCACAGTCTGTCGCTTTTTATTCCAAGCCGACTTTGTGTATTACATCTGCTTTTCAGGCAATACTTTGTCTAAGTCAGAAGCAGCTTTATAACCTGAGTAGAAATAAGAGGCCCCTGGAATAACCTATGTAACTCAAAGCCTCCTGGACCTTTCAGGATTCCCAGCCAAGGGATTTGGGAATGGGGTGTAGGGGAACGTGTCTAAACCTCAGACAAACTTTTAAAAATCCATGCAGAGCCACCAGGCGAGGGGGCATCAGACTTCTGTTTAAAAGCAATCAATTTCTGTCCCCTGTCAGTTTCAACACTGACATTCTAGAATCCCGGGACAAAGATTGGGATTATTGCCCATCCAGTGGATGGATACATAGATGTTTGTTAAAAGCACTCTATCTTTTCGATTGCTGGCAATCAAATAAATACAGGAAACTTGATCAGAGAAACAATTATTGGAAATAGTCGAAGTTACATCTACTTAGATGGCCAATGATAGATGCCTCCTCCGTTTATTCCCAGTTTGGTAGGACTTTTTTATCCCAGGGTTTATTGTGTTATTTAAAAAAAAAACTTATAATGGACTACTTTCCTCCTCTGTAAACATGAATGCACTTAGCTATATATTTTTTTCCTTTCTCTTTAAAATTATTTTTTTCCAAAGGGCTTAAAAATCCTCCCCAAAGGAATCCTATTGGTTCAGCCTCTGTCTTCCTAGACAAAATAAACACTTTAGGACTTTCCTTGTTTGTATTCTCCTCAGTGGTGGTGTATGCATCAGCAGCTAAAAACAAAGAAACTTTTTAGCAGCTCAGACAAAATGCAGAAGCTTTCCCAAACAACTGAAGCAAAGGGGTGGGGGGTGGGGGTGGGGGGAGAATAGGGAGGAGGCGACTGGGGGTGGGGAAGCATTCAGAAAGTCTGACAGTCCATTCAATATAGGGATGATGGCTAAAATGCATCCAGGGTCCCCTTGCTAATTAAATATGCATTGGCACAATTCTGATCGATGCGAGCCACGGATCAGATGACACACCTGCAAAATCTTGAGCCCCAAGCTCCCAGGGAAAAAAAAAAGAAGGAAAAGGCGGCCTTGTCTCCTTATCTTTTGTTTTCAAAGGCTCTCCATTTCTGTGCTTAGATATCTAATTTAATTCTCTCACCCCTCAGCAAACTGGATTAGGGAAGTCAATACGGCCTTTGTGCATCCCAGGAACACACAGCTTTCCTTTGATTCAATTTAGCCGTGACCTTTAGACAAAGATAATGACGACAGGGCTCCAAGAAAGGGGAAGGCTTTCAGGAAGAAGACCCCCAGAAAGAGGGGTCCCCAGGGGAACCATGGGACGAGACAGCAAGGTGGCATGGAAAGAGACAACTGCCTGAAGCCAAAGGTAGTGGAGGAAAAGGAACTAGGAGGAAGGCATTTTATCAAATGATGTCTAATTCTTAAAAAAAAAAAAATCAGCTGGGCGACCTTTCTTTTGGAAAGGTGGGAGACTAAGAGTGTGCAATGGTGCATACTTCATCAGACCTGATAACAATGTCTGCTGGTTTTGCTTAACTGTTTTTCTTTGTTACAGGGTGGGGGGGAAGGTGCTTTCTTGGAGGGGCTATGTCCCCAAATGGCTGTGATATAAAAGCAAAAAGTGCACTGAATGAATGGATAGAATGGGCCAGTCCATATCTAAGACATTTTTATACTGCAGCCTTAAGCACCAAGGATAATGATCACCAGAAAGATTATAGAGAAATGTGTGGTAGATGTGAGAAGAAATTGTAGAAAGGGTAGGAGCAAAGAAATCTATGAACAAAAAGGAAGACAGACCAGGTACATAGCAAGAGAGAGAGAAAATGGATGGACTTATTCATCCTCTATCAGGCCGAGATAATTAAAAGGCACACAGAGTGGCCTTCCTCTGATGAAGTTATGGAAGGATCTGGGAGACAGTCACACTAGATGGGGAGGCATGTATGTGACACTATCTGAATTCTTGTGGTTCCTGGAAGAGTCACTGAACCACTAATAAGCAGGTTTTTTGCCTGGAAATAGCCATAACAGTGAGATCACAGGTCCTTCAGAGGACTAGAATATACCAGCACATCGGGAAAGAGAAAATATTTTAATGGCAAAGATCAAGGACGGCATGCCAGTTATTAGCCTGAAATGCTCGTCAGTGAAGGAGCAGATGGAGTGTTTAAGGTACTCCATTCAGAGCTGGGAGGACAACCTTGAATGGAAATCTGGCCCCACTGCTTCATCTCTCTCCTCACCCAAGCCATCTTCCTCCATACAGCTTTAGGAATTTATCCTCCTGAAGCAAACGATGGACCATATCATTCGCCTGCTCGAGAAATTCCCACGACTCACAAGATCCCAGATCTCAGACTTACGGATGAAAGGGAAGTTATCTAGAGCTCCACCCTCTCCCTTCACAGAAAGAAAACTGAGGCTGTGGCTTGAGCAAGGCCCCACAGAAAGCAGCAGAGTCAGGGTGTGGATTTGCATCTGCTAACTCCCAAACTCACTGTTATCTATAGGATGAACAGGCCTTCAATGGGTTAACCATGGAGCCATCAATGATGGGCAAGCTGGAGGATCTGGGCATGGCTGTCATGGCAGCTACCCCCAAGAACCAAAGCAAAGGACTTTCATGATCACACCAGTCTACCTAGTGTCTGGGCATTTCTCCAGAAAGCAAACCTTGAATTAAAGTGACATGTTCCCAAGATGGACTTAATCGGATTATTTCTCATTTTCATTTTGAAAATTATTTCATCTGGAGGCAGCAGGACATAGCAGAGAGGGCCTGGATTTGCAGTCAGACCACTTGGGTCCGGTGATTCTGATTGTCTGCCTTTGCGCTCTTGGCATGAACGACCTCTGGCCTCTCCTTGAGTCTATTTCTGCATCTGTCAACTGAGCAGGTGGGACCGGGTGATCCTTGAAATCCCTCCACCTTTTAATCTGCAGACTGAAGATTCTGGTGTAATTTTAATCTTAGAAAGCTGTCCTGGGGCACTGAGAATTTGAATGATTTACTCAGAGTCACGAAGCTGATATGAGACTGAAGTAAGACCTAAATCCAGGTCCTCCTAATGCCTCTACTCACTATACCCCACTTCACAGCAAAAAGAGGGAGCAAATTTGAAAGTTTGTGCCATCCTGCCTTGACTCCTAGATAAAGGGATGACAAGCTGTTATTATAGAGCAGTGAATGCAAATGCTTGTTTCTGCTCTTAGTCTATTTGGAATAGAGTACCCTGAACCTGGGTTCACGGCCAAGCGAGGGAAATATTGGTTGTTACTGATTTGAGGGAATTCTTCTAGTAAGATCCAGAGATCACATACAAGTAGGACCTATATTCGCATTCCTGGTGGGGAAAGCCAAGTCAATAAGCATTTATTAAGTGCCTACTATGTGCCAGATGCTAAGTGTAAACACTTAGTGTTTACTGAGAATACAAAGAAAAGCAAAAACCAGCCCTTGCCCTCAAGGAGCTTAAAGTCTAAGGGAAGAGAGAAAGCAAATAACTGTGCAACAAGCTACAGAAAGGATGAATTGGGGCTGGTCTCAGAAGGAAGGCACTACAGGCCACAAGCTGGAATTATCCAAGCTGACTCTGTCTTCACCTAGAAATAAGGTTAATAGCAAGGAGATGATATTATTGACCAAGGATGTAAAGCCTTGAAGGCCTTAAACACCAAAGTTACTTAGATGTTTAATGAAAAAAGAAATCACTCATGTGTACATCCTAGAGGATAAAGTTTTCTAAGTACATATGAATAAATTAAATGTAGTTTAATTTCTTAATAGGACACCTAATTTTTAATAGGACACAGTTTACCACACATAGTTCTCCTTCATTATTTCTGTCTGCTTTTTAACCAATGAGATGGTAAAGCAATGACTTGCTAGTGGGGTTGTAGTGGGATGGGTTGTTCAGGCATGGGTTGGACCATCTGGTCCTGGCAGACATTCTCCATTTTGAGATTCTAAGATTTACAAGCAAGTCACTTAAGAGAGAGTTGGACAAATGAGCCTCTAGCTCTAAATTCTGAACCTCAAGTCACTTAACCACTATGGTCCTCAGTTTTCTTATCTGTAATGAGGGGATTGACCAAATCATTTCTGAGATCTCTTCCAACTCTAAAGCCTCTGTTTTCCCTCACTTGATCACTTCAGCTGGGGGCATCTAGGTGGTACAGTGAATACTGGGCTTGGAATCAGAAGACTTATCTTCCTGAGTTCAAACACTTACTAGCTGTGTGACCCTGGGCAAGTCACTTTACCCATTTGCCTCAGTTTCCTCATCTGTAAAATGAGCTGGAGAAGGAAATGGCAAACCACCTTCAGTATCTTTGCAAAGAAAAACCCAAATAGGGTCATAAAGAGTCAGACGCGACTGAAATGGCTTAACAACAACAACAAATCTTTTCAGGCTCCATTTTCCTCATTTATAAAATGAGGGAGTTGGAGAAATTCACATCTAAAATACTTTCCATCTTTAAATTCACAGATGCTAGGAACATCAACATTGAGACTACAGAATTTATACGAGTTTCTGATAAAAGCCTCCTCTGAAAATAATAGCAACACCAAAATTTTTCTTCTGGGGAGATTTTAAAATCCTTGGGGGAGACAAAGTCCCTAAAAGACTCAAAAATAGACCTTCTGCTCGTTTTCTCATTGTTATAAGTTTAGGTTGTGGAGATCAGCTGGCTGGTGTCTCTGTTGCAAGGGAGAGAGATTCATGTTCTGTCATGTGACTGAGTGACCTCTCTGGGTACTGTCTGCTGGGAGCACATAAATAGTAATAGCAGGGATGAGCACCAGAGCAGGTTCTAAGTGCTAGCTGCACTGAGTTGAGAACTGGCCAGAACTTAAGTTATGGACAAATAGAACTAACCTACAATGAGCAAGATTGGTGATCCCTTCTCTTGGCAACCTTTCCAAATGCCCAGGAAGCATGGAGTTCCTGAGCCCTCTTTCTCCCGAGGAGATTCCTAACTCGTCTGGCAACACTGGGGGTCCTTCGTTTGTTTTTTAAAAAGACTGCACCATTAAATATCAAAATGATATTGAATCAATATTGGCTCCTGCTTGTAAAAATAAAATATGAACTAAATAACAAATGGGCACCAAAACGCGAACCACTCTCATGTGTCTTTGAAATAATTTGCTTACAGTTTTCCCTTCATCAATCATTTTTCTCTGAATAACAGGGTTTATGAATTCTGGAATACTGGGATATGAGAACATGGTAAGAATTAAAAGCCAGAAAAACCATATGGTCTATCCAGGGCTGGCTACATACTTCTGGAAAGAGAAATGAGCTGGTGTCATGGGAAGAAGCCCCGAATATCCAGACTGATTAATGTCTCTATCCTCAGAGTCTCCATTTTTACAGGTTCAATGAGCCCCATTGAAAATAAATATATGTTTTTGATTCATAAGATCATAGATTTAAAGCTGGAAGGGACCTACTCCCTCAATACAAAGAAGCAACGGAGTCCCCGGCAGTGGGGGGAGAGTTAAATGATGGGTCTTAGGAAGATCCAGGTTCAACC
This sequence comes from Phalanger gymnotis, assembly GCA_028646595.1. NCBI lineage: Eukaryota > Metazoa > Chordata > Mammalia > Diprotodontia > Phalangeridae > Phalanger > Phalanger gymnotis. Next base: position 321,592,056 of record CM053626.1, on the reverse strand, counting down.
CTGCCCCTGATAATACTGACTCTGAGACCCTGAAAAATCACTTAACTTCTGGAGATCAGGGAAACTCTCTGAGACTCTAAATTTGGCACAATATTTTATATACATTGCCTCATAACAGCTGTGAGTTAGTTACTCCAGGTATGATTTATTCCCATTTTATAGATGACAAAGCTGAGGCTGAACTTCATGCCATCACAGGGTCATAGACCTAATAGTGGACAGGACTTCAAAGGTCACCTAGTTCAACCTCTTCCTTTCACGTGTGACAAAAGTGAAATCCTGAGAGGGGGTGAGTTGTCCAAGGTCACCAAGGTGATAAGTGGCCGAGATATTCAAAGTCAGACCCTCTCTCCTGTAGCACATTGCTTTGCCATAATCACAAAGCTTCCTCATAATCACACAGCTCCTAAGAGTCCAGAGAAGGAAACTGAACCTAGGTCTTCTGATTTTATGTCCAGATTTACTTCCAAAGACACACAAACAATTCTTCCATATTTATGTTCATGTCACATGCAATTATTTAAATCTGCCAAATCATTCCATTTACCAGAGACCTTCTGTTTGGGTGAACAATGTTTTCTCCTCAACATATATAATCCTAAGTATTTTTAAATTAATTATAGTACAATATTTTAAAACTCTTTTCCATGATGTTTAGTGGCAATTCTGTAGAATGTCGGGGTTACATTTGGAAAGAACTGAGGAGTTTCCA
>CM053626.1:321568619-321590844 GCA_028646595.1 Phalanger gymnotis | reverse complement strand
GTTCCCAGCCAACTCACTTGACCCCTGAGTTTTTCAGCGGGGTATGACTGCTTGTAGACTAAAGAATTCTATGTTCCAAGCCTGGGGGGATGTGCCAGCTCTGCCTCACCAGCACTCCTCCTTCCCCAAGAACCCCCAACCAGGACTGGACTTAGATCTTCAGCAGGCTCTTCACTTCTGCTCTGATCCTCCACTTAATTCCTCCTACCAGGTGGGCCTGGGGCCAGAAGCAACTGCAGCTGTAGTTCTAAAGCTGCCCCACCTCTGCTGCCCCTGGGGTGGTGGCCAAACAGCAAACTCCCTGTGCCTAGCAGCTTTCCCAGTAACCAACTCTGTTGTCCTTGGTGTTTGTGGGTTGAGAAGTCTGGTAACTGCTGCACCTCACTGATTCAGGGCGTTAGGGCATGCTCTGCCTGGCTCCCAGTCTGGTTGGTCCACACTGCCCACACTGGGCTCTGCTCCCCTCCGCTCCCAGCTCCATGAGTGATAGACCTTATCCAGAGTCCATCCAGGCTGTCCTGGGCTAGAGCCCTGCTTCCCTATGCTATTTTGTGGGTTCTGCAGTTCTAGAATTGTTTCAGAGCCATTTTTTATAGGTTTTTGGAGGGACTTGGCAGGGAGCTCACACTAGTCCTTGCCCAGCTGCCATCTTGGCTCCGCCCCCACCTTTTTTTTTATAGCCCAATCAATGACCTTCGACCAAAAAGATCCCAGAATGTCAGAGGGGAAAGGGATCCCCAAGGCCACCTAGTCCCAGTGGAACACTGAGCAAGAATTCCCCATTCACGTGTATATGTAAATGCTGTCTCTCCCAAGAAAACACCAACTTCCTGAGGGCAGGAACTGTCTCATTTTTGTGGTATATACACATAGCAGTCACTTAATAGATAGTTTGGGTTGATTTTGCTGCTGGAGAAAGAGACACACTGTGATACTCTGTAATAATTGGTATAAACGTGCTGTACGTAGATTGCATTGGAAGGGAATGGGCTCCCAATAAAGCTTTCTAATGTTCCAGGCCTGCTGGTCAGTAGGCCTGCCAAGACTGATCCAGATGTGCTGACCACTACATCATCTTTTCAGATCCATATCTGAATGAAAAATTCCACAGTCCATATCTAGTGACCGGGCTCACATCCTCAGTGGGAAAATGAAGCATTTGGGGGTCAGAGGTGGTTTTTTCATGTGTTCTGGCTGAAAGGGCATGATTGTACATGGGAAAAGAAGGCTACATAGGTAGCATCAAAGCAAAGAACGAGTTCTCCTCAACCATAAACTAATGTCCTAGAATGATGGACATAACTTGGACTGGGTGCCTCTCAAGCCCTGGAAGACTGGAGAGATGTTTCACAAGCAACTCAATCTGATCAAGAGAATATTATAAATGATTTTAGGGGAAAAGAAAAAAATGCACACATTAAGCCATAAAATCAGATTCTTTCATAGACAAAGATATGATACAGAAAGAAAGAATAATTTATGGGTGATAATGGCAAGGAAAAGTGTTCAGTGTAATACTTCTAGATTCAGGCAGTAGAGCTTGTGAATATTATCAGAAAACCAGGCTTTTCCCATTTCCCTAGTGACTAGTTCTTCCTACAATTCCCAAAATTACTGTGCATTTTTTTTATATATTTCATGCTTGTTATCTACGTACATGTTCCCCTAGTAGAATACGAGCTCTGAGGGCAGGGGATGTTTTGTCTTCGGCTTTTGTACCCCCAGAGCCTTGCATGGGGCCTTCCACCTTGTAGGAACATAACAAATGCTTGTTGATTTGGAGGGGATTAAACTCATATGGAGTACTATATCCCAACCTAGGCATCTCATTTTAAGGTCACTGATGAGATCAGAGGAGGGTAAGCCAAAGGAAGCCGTGTCCCAGCACAGTCAGCTGGTGGATTTGAGGCTATTTGGCCTGGAAGAGAGAAGCCAAAGGAGGGAAGGATTGCTTGCTTCAAGTATCTGCTGGACCACCATGTTGAGGAGCACTTGTAGCTTTATTCTGTGTAGGTCCATGGGGGCACTGATGGGAACAATGGGGAGGGAAGTTCTGGGGAGGCCGATTTCTACGTTGTCTGTAACAAGTACTCAGGCAATTAGAGTGAAATCTACGGTTTTATACTCCTGTTTTTTAAGCAGGGAAAACAGAAAACATTTCAAGGCCCTGGCTGAGCACATGCTAGATAGTTTGTGCTAAAGTAAAAGAAGGCAGAAGGCTGCCCAAAAGGATCTTACAATCTACCTGCATGGTGCTGGGGAGGAGAGTAAAACATATGCAAACATAACTGTGTTACTAGTCAGAAGACAAATGCAAGAAAGGGTCAGAGAAATCTAAAAAAGAGGGCACCAATTCCAGCTCTGAGAAGTATTTATTATATACCTACTACAGACACAGGGCAGCTAGGCAGTGAAGGGAATAGAGCCCTGGGCCTGGAGTCAGAAATACTCATCTTCCTGAGTTCAAATCTGATCTCAGACTCTTATGAGCTGTGCGACCCTGGGTATGGCACTTCACTGTTTGCCTCAGTTTCCTCATCTGCAAAACAAGCTGGAGAAAGAAATGGCAAAGTACTCTAGTATCTTTGCCGAGAAAACCCCAAATGGGGTCATGGAGCGTCAGACACAACTGCAATGACAATAACGCAGTAGACATAGAGCATTGTACTTGGTGGAGACAAAATTTAAATAAGACACAATAACTATGGCAGGGGATTGTTCAATCGGGGTGGGGGGACCTGAGTTGAGACTGAAAGGATAGAAGAGATTTCAATAAATGGGCATGACATGGGGATTGTGGGAGATTGGGGAGCAGGATCCATTTCTAGGCAAGGGCCAACAATGGGGGCTGAGCATGGAGACAAGCAAAGGCAAGACAAGCTGGAACGTTGAGTACATGATTCAGTAAGAATGAAAAAGTAGATTGAAACTGGAAGATGGAGAGCCTTGAAGGCTGAGACAGAACATTGTGAGGCAACAGGGAGCCGCTGAAGGTGGCTATGGTAGAAGAATGAGAGATGGACTAGAAAAGGAGAGGTGACCATCGCTGCTAATCCTAGGCAAGCCATCCATTTCTACACAATTCCTGATAGATAGACACAGGCTTTGCTTGAATACTCCCAATGACAGAAAACTCCCCATCTGAAAGTCAATCCTTTCTATTTTTGGATGGGTCTAATTGTTGGAAAGATTTTGTTAATCCTGAGCAGAAATCTCCTTTCTTGTAAGGAAATATTATTAAACACTTCCTGTGTGCACAGTACTCCTTGCTGTCTGTCTTTGCAGACACATTCCCTACATGTGGATATGATAAAGCAACCCCCAACTTAAAAGAAAACTGTATTAGCATAAAAATCAGGACGTTTTGATCTATGAGAACCATGTTGGATTTGCTGAGACATGTTCAACCAGTATAAGAGAGATTCCTTGAAGGCACCTTGGTCAGCCCCGCTATGAACAACAGCCTGGATCAAAATATTTGGGTTATTTAATAAGAAAACAGCAACATCTCATGAGTGACGAGACCCAGAAATAAATGGCTCAGAGCTCAAGACACAGAGCAACACTAAAGGGAGGCAATATTCTAAGTCTGAGGACATCTGGTGACTGATCTTTACAGAGCCACAAGACAAGACCAAGGCACTCCTGCTCAAAAGCCTCTCATAGTTCACTACTTCAAATGCAACACGAACAGCAGCTATTCTTATTATCAAGTAACATCCAAACTCCTCACACCTGGCACCGCCTGCTCCACCAGTCTCATGTCACCTTCGGCCTCCTCCACACATTGGACAAAATATCTCTTGCATACAGAAAGCACTCGAACCCTTTGACTACGGCATGCTCTATACCTGACATGGTGCTGTGGCCCACCTCTGCTTTCTGAGATCATCACCACTACCACCATCACCACCATCATCACCATCATCATCACCACCACCACCACCACCACCATCATCGCCACCATCATCATCGTCATCATCACCACCACCATCATCATCACCACCACCATCATCATCACCACCACCATCATCATCACCACCACCATCATCACCACCATCACCATCACCACCACCACCATCACCATCATCATCATCACCACCACCATCACCATCGTCATCATCACCACCACCATCATCATCATCACTACCATCATCATCATCGCCATCACCATCACCACCGCCATCATCATCATCACCACCACCATCATCACCACCACCATCATCACCACCACCACCATCATCACCACCATCATCATCACCACCATCATCATCACCACCATCATCATCACCACCATCATCATCACCATCACCACCATCATCATCACCATCACCACCATCATCATCACCATCACCATCACCACCATCATCATCACCAGCACCATCATCACCACCATCATCATCACCACCATCACCATCACCACCATCATCATCACCATTACCATCACCACCATCATCATCACCATTACCATCACCACCATCATCATCACCATTACCATCACCACCATCATCATCACCACCATCATCATCACCACCATCATCATCATCACCCCCACCCCCCCCACCATCATCATCATCATTTATGTAGCACCTACTATGTGGCAGGAACTGTGCTCAGTGCTTTACACTTATTATCTCATCTGATCCTCACAAACACCCTGGGAAATAGGTGCTATTGTTATCCTCATTTTACACGAGGAAACCGAGGCAAACAGGTTAAATGACCTGCCCAGGGTCACACAGCTAGTAAGTGTCTGGAGCTAGCCTTGAATTCAGATCTTCCTGATTCAAAGCACAAAAACGCCTCTTCCTTGAAGTGTTTCCTGATTCTCCTGGTTAGATGTCACAGAGAAGGTCATTTTGAGCCTCCTATGCTACAGTCAGATTACATCAGAAGCTCTTCCATTCGACTGGGAAATTCCCTGAGAGCAGGGACCGTATCATCAGCACAGAGCACAGCTCCTGGCACACAGTGGCTAATCTACCAATGCGTATGGACTGGCTGATAACCTATTCTTCACGATCACTTTTGTCTTATCTGTTACACACTGTGTCATCATTATAAATGTGAATAATGCTCTCTACCGGCTCCTTGAGGGCAGGACGCCCATCAAAGGGATCCCGATGCACCTAAGCAAATGCTTTGCACAAAGTCTGCATTCAGCCAGGCGGAATTTATTAAGTACTTAATAAATAAGTATTTATGAAGCATTTAATGAGCTCCAAACGCTGGGGATATAAAGGCAAAAACAGTCCTCGTTCTCAGGGAGCTCACATTCCAATGAGCAAAACATGCAAACAAGTGCAGGTTACATACAAGGTACATACAAGTTACATACCAATACATACAACGTACAAACAAGTTGCATCTGATTTAAATGCATGATGGCCTCAGAGGGAAGAAAAGTCACCACTAGCAGTGGGGAAGGGTTGGGGGTGGGCTTTGAGCTGATGGGTGTTGGATGAATATTATCAAATAATTATGGGAAAACATGGTAAGAAAAAAATGACGAGAATAATAAAAAGGAAAGTAGAAGCCACAAAAAGAAAAGCCCAAAATACCAATTTTCCCTAAATCAATTAAATCAACAAGTATTTATTAAGTGCTTGCTATGTGCCAGACACTATGCTATTAAAGATAATTAGAATACAGATATCCCTGCATAAAGATATTCTGGTTAATTATAATAGTCATAATGACAATGCAATAACAGTCTATATTTCCATAACACTTTAAAGATTATTAAGCACACATATATTCACATCACAGCTTTGGTAGGCAGGGAGTGTGATCATCATTATCCCCTTTTATAAATGAGTAAAGTATTATTTTCTCTGGTTGATTTGTGGAGAGTTAAAGTGACTTGACCAAGATCACAACAGCTGGTAAATGGAGGCCTAACTGAAATTCGAACCTGGGTCTTCTGACTTCCAAATCACTTAGCAATAAGATAGAGACTATAGCACATTAAAATCTATCCCCCATCCCTGAAAGTGCATTCTGTAACACTGTTTAATCCAACTACTTCTAACATTTCTCTAGTAAAACTAATAGCGCTATGTAACATTTTTCCTAAGCAAATGAGTTGTGTTGGGAGAGGTGTGCCCATATCAACAGACAGATCTAAGTTTAATGATAAACCAGTAGGATTCCCATCTTTTTGTCTGTTTCAAACATTATTTAGAATTGGCTTCATCACCTGCACTACCAAACAGCCAAAGTGCTACGGACATCGGCTGTGGACGTCCATACATTTCAGTGTTCTCGAGAGAGAGAAAACCCCAAGCGTGTAGGTAAGAGTGAATCCATTGGGGAAGGGGGGAGGTTGGTAAGAGCATAACACACAAAATGATCAAGGATTATGAGGAATTATCAAAAATGTATCCAACGTTTTAATGCGAGTTTCAATCTTGCAATTACGATCAGCTGCACAGACCACTCGATGTGATCATATTTCCAATTTCAGTTTCTATTTCAGTTTAAGATGAAGAAGATAAGACTGTCAGAAATCTGAATCGAGAATAGCAAATACAGGTTTAGAAAGCATATAGAAAACCTGGCAAATGAAAACGCTGCTCACTGCCACCATCTGCTTTCTGGCACACTCAGAGAACTTTACTAGCAGTAACATTTTCTTACATTAGAAAAATCCACTAATTAGTCCTGTTGTAATAAGAAAATAACCCTTGCACAAAAGGTAGATGACCAGCTAACTTGGGGGTTGGCAGCACCTCCTTTCTCGACCGTACCTGGCAATGTTTTTCACCTAGGGTTAAGGTAACGCCCAGTTTCTCCTATGCTGCTGGAAGCCCACTGTGAAAGCTGGCAAATGTTTACCTTGTTGAGACTGGAAAAAATGCTCAAAAATAATGCCACACACGAGCTCAGGATAAAGAAGACAATTTTGAAGAAACTTGAGGAAAGGCATTAATTAATGGGAAAGATACTGGCTTGGGAGTTGGGAACCGTGAGTTACTGGCTTGCTGGGTGACCTTAGGTAGATCACCACCCCTTTTGGGGAGTCAACTTCCACCTGCTTTGTAAAATGTGGGGGCATATTATGTAACCCCCAAATCTCATCTCATCCTAAATCTATAAATGACATGAATGTTTTAAATATTTAAAATAGCACGAGGTAACTAATGAAGGTGAAAGAACAATTTTTAAGATGAAAGCTTCATTTGTCATCAATGCACCGAAATGGAAGGAATTTCTGATGTTTTGTAATACTGATGAATCAAAATGTTATAAAGAATATAATAACAACTAGCAATTATAAAGATTTTCAAAGTGCTTTATATGGGTTATCTTCCTGACAGCCCAGTGAGGCAGGGGTTAATATTAAGCCCATTTTAGAGATGAGGAAATTGAATCCCAGAGAGTGACTTTCCCAGGAACACACGGCTAACAAGAGGCTGGGGCAGGTTTTCAGATCAGTGCTTATCGAATTCAAGTCCAGTATTTTATACTCAAAGCCCCGCAGCTTGCCCTGGTATAAAAGGGATGGGAATCCTCCCAAATGAATGCAGGAGCAAGGCAAGGAGTCCAAGGGTAAGCGAAGTCAGATCAGGCATTCCGTTCCTCAGTATCACCTACCAAGTGCCAAGGAGCACCATAGGAGTCAGAAAGACCTGAGGGGCCACCAAATCCAACGCCTCCATTTTACAGATGATGGAACCGAGGCCCGGCGAGGTTCTGGGATGTGTCCAGGGGTGCACAACAGCTCGTGTCGTCCCTCCTGAGATGACCTGCACCATCTACTCTGTATAGAACATGCATGTGGCTAATTACTTAACATGTCTCCCTGACTGGGGAGAGTGGGGACAGGGCAGTGTCCTTTATCTGTGTCCCCCAAAGGCAGCACAGTGCTGGGCACACAGTAAGTGCTTAGAGCATGCTGGCTGACTGATCCTAACTTCCCTCAGTTTTCTCATCCATGAAATGGGGCACACGGGCTAAAGGATATCTAAGGTCCCTCTCAGTGTGCAGGGCAACGTTTCTAGATCCTGCAGGACCTACTTCAAACTGAATAAGCTTTGAACAAGGGTCAGGAACGGATCGTGCGTGCATCTGTCATCCCAGGACCGGCATTGCTACGTTCAGGGATGTCCGTCATGAGGTTGCTGACTGTGATAGAATGATCTACTTTATTTACTTTTGGCTACAGCATCCTCCCAGAGACGGCCTACGGAAGCAGGAGGGCTGCGGTCTGCCTCGGGGGAAGAAAGCATCCGCGGCCAGCTCGGCCACATAACTGGTGTGCTGGTCTCCATCAACAAACGTCAACTACTTTTCAGACTCTATCAGTCTCGTGCTGATAGACCCTCTTGTTGTGAGGGGAAGAGCCGTTTGGGTTTATTAACCACTGGCAAAGGGAGTCGCAATATAGTCATGAGAACAGCAACTCTTTCAGCGCTGCTGGCTAGCCAACGTCAGAAAGGCCCGGGTCGGCCGTGTGTGGTTCTGACTTCTTTAATGCCGAGCTCCTCAAGTGGTACCCATGAACTTGGGAAATTAAAAAAAAATCTTGAAAACTGCATTTTGACATAATTTATTTCCTTGGTAATTCTATGGATTTTATTCTGTTCTTAAACATGATTCTCAGGAGTCTGTGGGCTTCGCCAGACTGACTACCCAAAGGGTCTGGGCCCCCTGATACTTAGCTTGAGTTTATTTTCATGCTGTCCCCATAGGACAGCTAGGTGGCACAGTGGATAGGGCCCAGAGTCAGGAAGACCTCAGTTCAAATCCAGCCTCAAGCACTTAGCAGCTGTGTGACCCTGGGCAAGTCACTTAACCCTGTTTGCCTCAGTCTCTTCGTCTGTAAAATGGGGATAATAATAGCGACTACTCACAGGGCTGTTGTGATGATCCAATGAGACAATCGTACATAGTGCCTGTTATACAGTGAGTGCTATATAAATGTTAGCTATTATTATATAAAATATATCATTCTCCGTTTTTACTTATTCAGGACAGAATGTCTGTCCTCTGGGTGGAAAGTTTGTCCTTTGGGGCCTGGGCAAATAGAAACAAATGGCTAATTTATCTTGACCGGGCTCTTTAGAGTACAATCTAATGCAAAGGATGTTAACCAAAGGCTGGATCATCGCTCATCGGCTTGTACAGCTACTTATTTTTAACATCTGTATTTTAACACCATGTATCTGGTACATGGTAGGTGCTTAATAAATGCTTGCAGACCGCCTGATTGATGGATATATGTGTTGGAATAGATGGCCACTTCTAAAAATAAAATTTTGCGATTTGAGGGTCGTGCACTTGTCTTGACATCAGAAGATCTGGCTCCCGGCTCCGTCAGCTGTATGACCGCTAACCTTTCTGTCCGTTTCCCTATCTATTCAACCGGAATAATAAAATTCACACCATCGATTAAGCCAGGTTCTTGCAAGGAAGTTGCCTCTGCAAACCTCTCTAAGCACGAGCTCTTAGCCTTACCCAGAGGAGGCTTGACTTCTGGATGGGAGCCAGGACTACGGAATGGCCTGCAGTCAGTCCAGAGGTTCACCTGTTCCAAGATTCCCAGGGTAAGCCCTCAAGGTGAAACAGCTGTATCTCCCAGAGCTGGCCCTGACCCCCTGACCTTCCACAAAAAGGAAAAGAACCTCTTGGTGCCCATCACAGATGGGGAGGCAGGCTATGGGGCAAGGGACCATCTGCCACATCGTTTGCAGTTCCATGGTGCCCCACTGTTCAGAAAGGTATAAAAGCTGTGAGCTGTGTCTGCCGCCCAAACCTTCTCCGAACATTAGAAACGAGACTTTTTAGACTTCATCTCCTGACTCCAGGCCTTGTCACTGGTTGTGCCCCACACTTGGAAGAGACACGTTTCGCCTTACCTCTGCCTCCTGGCTACCTTCAAAACTCATCTCAGATCCCAAATTCCACAAAAAGCCCTTCCCCACCCTCTTCCATGAGAGTCCCTCTCCTCCCCAACTCCACACCCCCAGATTACAGCCAATTTAGATGTACTTGGTGGTTTGTGTGTGGTTACTACTCTTCCTGTTAGACTATAAGCCCCCCGGGGGCAGGAACTGTATTTGCCTTTCTTTCATCTCTAGCATTCAGCCACTGACTGGCATACAGCAGGCACTAAATAAATGCTCGTTACAGTTGCTATTATCATACACAGTGATTATTCCCCCACAAAGATAAAAATTCCAGCTCTACTGTCCAACAGTCGATCCACATTCTATAGCACCTTATATTTGGAGGTAGAAGGGACACTCAAGGTCATGGAATCCAACCCTCTAATTTTACAGATAAAGAAAGCCTAGTCCTGAAGAAGTAAAGTAGCTTACCCAGGGCCCCAGGGTAATAGTTGGCTGGTTTGTGTAAGGCATTGTGCTTGACAAAGGCAAAAGCAAACTGATCCCTATCCTCAGGGAGGTTACACTCTATCAAGAGGGCCATGGAGTATACCCGTGTAGTATACATATATACACTCATATACATACATATATGTGTGTGTATGTGTCTATATATATTATATATGATATATATAGACACATTCATATATGTGTGCTTATGTATATACACACTTCTATGCAACAGATGCAAAATAAACATGTTTGTTTGGGAGAGAGACACTACAATGAAGAGGTGATGCCAGCTCCTCGAGAATATGAGTAAAATAATAACCCTAGCTGGCATTTATATAAGGAATTAATGTGTACGAAGCGCTTTCCATCTCCTGTCTCATTTGCTCTCTGTAACCACCCTGGGAAATTCAGTGCTATTACTATCTGTACTTTGTGATGAGGAGCTCAGTCTGAGGCCTCTAATGACTTGCCCAGGGTCATACATAGAGTGTTGGTGGCGGGATTTGATTTACTCTTCCTGATTCCAAGTCCAGGGCTCTGCACACTGTGATGCCCAGCTGCTTCAAAGGCCATCTATCAGGTCAATATCCTTGATGTCCTCAAGCCCAACAAGCTCCCTTTTAAAGTTAAGACACACTGTGATTACAAACAGAGCTGACCGGAAGCTCGCATTTACATAGCCCTTTAAGGATAGAATGGGGTTTTACAAATATCTCACTCATCCTCATGATCTAGGTACTATTATGTTCCCATTTTAGAGGTAAGGAAAGTGAGGTGGGCAGAAGTGAACTGATTAACCCCAGGCTGGCACAACCAGCAAGTTTCTCAGGAAAGATTGGAACCCAGGTCTTCCCAATTCTAAACCAGGAACCCTATTCAGCCCTGCTTCTTAGTAGAGAATAATTTTTTAAGTCATTCCTTCCTGCTAAATTGTACCTTCTTGTGGGAAGAGGGGGGAAGGAAGAGGGAGGTAAAATGAAGTAAAAATGCGCAGCAGAGAACAAAAGAAAATTTAGACAGGAGCAAAGAAAAGATGGGCAGCTTAGAACATGAAGTGGGGTGTTTATTATACAGGCTTCCCTGAAATCAAAATGGATCGTGTAGATTTTGAATCCTCTCAAGTTCTGCTGTGCACATGGCAATGCTTTTTTCCCTTCCTTTCTTATTTTGTATTTAAGTTTATAAAAGATTTCTTTTTCTTTTTTTATTGTGTATTTAAGTTCAAAATCAATGAAAAAAGTCCTTCTTGGAATCCCCTAGTGATAAAGAAGAAGCCTCCCGCTGTGGTGGGGTTGTAGAGACCATCCTCAATGCCTGGAGCACTTTCCCTCCTCATCTCTAACTCTGGAAACCCCTGGAGCCCTTCAAGCCTCAGACCAAACTCTCCTTCCCAAGACAAAGCCTTTCTTGCTTTCCCCAGCTGCTGATGCTCTGCCCTCAACTAAAGCTCTGAAGCCAAGACGGGAAGACCCGAGCTCCAGCCCTGCCTTAAACACACAACAGCTGGGTGATCCTGGGCAAGTCTGTCTGCCTCAGTGCCCTTATCTGTACAAACAACACCTACTTTGGAAGGTTACTGAGAGGATTGGGTGAGATCACGTTTGTAAAGCACCTTGCAGACCCTGTAATGGTAGTTCTTATCACTCCAGCTGTATTCATCTTGTATTTATCTGTGTATCTGTTATTTCCTTTGATAGATTATAATGTCTTCCCAGGTCAAGGACGGTTCCTCTTTGTACCTCCAGCCCCAAGCACAGAGCCTGGCACATGGCAGCCACTTAATAAACATTTGGTGAAGACAATTAAATCACCCAGATCCTCAAACCTCCTTCCTCCCCAACTGCTTGTATAATGCCAGAGAAATGAGGTTGCTGGGGTTCTGAACACATTTAATTCTGACCTTAACTGTTCAATTTCTTTCTTCCTCAATCTGGCCCCCCAAATTATTTCTAAATTTGCCCTGTGTCAATCGATCTAAGCCTCAGAAATCAGCCATAAAAAGGAGGGTTCCAAACTCCTACCTAATGAAAAAAGCCATAATACACAAGAAAAAGAAATGGAAATAATCAAAAGAAAACAATGAACTATAAACTTACAAAAATCAGCGGATGGTAATGAAATCTCAGCCAGGTCTTTAATTTATAGCATTTGGATACAGCTGCAGAAATTTGAAGATTTTTTATTTATTGACCTATTTAATTTCTAAAAACAAAATAAAACAACAACAAAAAAAACAAACCAGTGCCCTTTCTTCTGAGGCCTCAAGGCCTTCTTAATGGGCTCGCACTTTTAGAAAAATATGTCTAAACATTCCCCAATCCATTAAAAATAGCAGCTGCACTATTGTTGTAACCACCTTTCCATATGTCCTTCCCTAAAAAAGGGGAGGAAGAAAGAAAGAAAACCAATGTGGGAACTCTGGAGGGGGGGGGGTCTTCCTGGGCTCTCATAAAGCCAGGATACCACATCTGGAGACCTCTGCTGTACTGACAACCAAGAAACTAGGGTCAAAGGAAGGACAAAATTGCACCAAAATGGACCCTGAAATAATGGGAATGTGGGCTTGTTATGTCATCCTGGGGTAGGCCCATAGCAACAGTAGCATCTCTCAAGGGAGGGGAAATCCAGCTTTAAAAGAAAAGGAAGCACGATGGTATGGCTCCTGAGGCTAGCTACCTATCTAGCTAGGGAATGATGGGCCAAGCAGGGGCATGGAAGCCGACCGCAGGTACCAAGAATGAAAACTCAACACTCCTGGTGGCGTCTATTGTCCACTGGCCTAGCTTCAACACTTTCATCATCTTTTTTGGAGAGCTTTTTTTCCCCTTAAGACAAAATAAGCGAATGCCCTTGAAGTATGGATGTAGAAGCCTGGCTCTGGAGTCAGCTACCTGAGTGAGACTGGACAGGTCACTTTAGCTCTGTGCGCCTCAGTTTCCTCAATGCCTCTTGAAGCTCTAGATCTTATGATCCTGCCCTTGGTACACCTCAGAGGGAGATGGTCCATCACTGGATGATGTAAGTTCCCAGAGGGAGGACCTCTTTATTTTTGGTTTGGCATCCCCAGTAACCAACACAATACATAGTAGGTGTTTAATAAATGGTTGTTGAGTTGAAATGCATTTCAGATATACTCTCTTATTAAAATAAGATTAAATAGGAAGGCCTGAATACTAGAACTGAACAGAAAATGAGCAGGAGCCAGGAGATCTGAGTTTGATATAATTCTGGGCAAGTCACTCAATGTATCTAGGCCTTAGGGCCTCATATGTAAAGTTAGGGGCATTAGCTTACAACTTCTCCAAGGACCTCATTGGTCTCCTGGTCCGACACAATCATGTTCCATGTGTGGAAATCAAGGCCCAGAAAGGTTCACAGTATCCTATATCTGGTGTTGGAAGGGACCCTAGGGACCATATAGTCTAACCCTCTTATTTTACAGATAAAAGGAGTGAGGCCTAAGGAAGTAAAGTTGCTTGATCGAGGTTATCTAGGTAATAAATGGCAGCCGAGAGAACACAGGTCCTCAATCCAAACCCAGTACTCTTTCCACAGTAAAATCTTATGCCTTATCTCCTTAACCTGTTTTGCTGATTACCCAGGTAATTTGCCTCTCTGAATCCAGGCTGCAGAAGGTGGCAAGGCATTCAGAATGCATCTACACTGCAAATGTACTCAAAAGAAACCAATTGGCATGGGCACCTGGTAATCCTCAGTGAGGTGGGATGAGAGGAAAAACTGCCTGTCAAAGAATAAATGCTTTTTAATATGCTGGAACATGGAGGGCTCATTTTCCAACAATGCATAGCCCAAGGTTTGGGGCATCTTGCTGACACAGCGGCAGTGTGGACTCCCAGAGATGGGAGGAATGGCGAATTTATGGTCCTACAGGCACTTTGGTTGAGTGTGTGTGTGTGTGTGTGTGTGTGCACGCCTGTGTGTGTTTCTTTCCAGCCAGCCTCTGTTCAGCCTCCACAAACTTTCTGGCGACCTCCCAGCCAAACAGAAGGAAGCAGGATCCAAGGTTTCCCTGGGGATCCAATGAAATATACAGCCTCTGGGCTTCTTTCAATTGGGTCTTTCAGCTGGCTGAGCCAGGGGAGAGGGAGCCTAGCTGTCCCCACCGTCACGTGGGCCAGGGTCACCTGCTGCTCAGGGGTTCTCCTGCCAGTTGTTGACATAATAACCAACCCTTACACTTTAATTACCATTCACAGTGTGCAAACGAGGCAATCTGCTTTAAGGCAGGCTGTCTTTTAAATCAACAGGAAAATTCTACAATGGGGAGAGTCACTGAAGAGAAGGGACAGGAAAGGATGGTCAAAAGAAGGAAAGCCTGTGTGGAGGAGAGAGGAGGGGGAGGGGTGATGGACAATAGGCACTACCCCAAAAGAGTCTGGGACTTTTATTTTGGAATGCCTGGTGACAGAAATGGAGAGAGTCATGGGTGCAGTGGGCAAAAGACTGGGTTCAAGTGCTGCCCTTATTCCTCACTTAGGGAAGCTGGAGAATCTTCAATTTACAGCTGTGCCTCAAGATCATCAAATGCCGATTCTAACACTCACTGGACCTTGGACAAATCACATACAAGGCCTCAGACCCTTAGTTTTCTCAACTGTAAGAGGAAGCTGGCCTAGATAGACTCTGAAATCTCTCCCATCTCTAAGTCTCTAATTCTAGGTTTCTATATGAGCTAGTCCAATACATCTTGTTTTCCTTCCTTCTTTTTTCCCTTTCCTCCTCCCTTCTTCCTTCCTTTTTTCTTTTCCTTTCTTCCTCCTCCTTCTTGTCTTTCCTTGCTCCCTCCCTTTCTTCCCTTTACTCACATTTCCTCCTTTATTCCCTTCTTCCCTCCCATTTCCTTCCCTCCTTTCTTCTTTTCCTTTCTTTCTCTCTTCCTTCTTTCCTCCCACTATCTCTTTCTTTTCTCCCACACATACTAACTTAGCGCTCCCTCCACACAGGCACGGTGCTAGACATTAACAGCTTTGGCACCAGAGGCATCCAGAAACGACAAAATGTCTTTTGACCTTTGAAAGAGACAGATTTCAAATTCACACCTGTGAAGGCACCATCTCCAAGGGTACAGGGCTCCCTCACAAACACTACCAAGCTGCCTGGAGTGGAAAAAAGACTGCCAACAAAACTGGAGCTTGTCCACACGCTCACTCCCTCTGGGATAAGGCACGGCCAAAGTGCTCCAGAATCAAGAGAACACCCAGCAAGTGCACCCCACGGAGGAACCGGCAAAGGAGAGGGACAGAATCTGCATGAACTCCATCAGTACAATGGAAGAAACTCTTTCTTTACATGACAGTCTGCCCCCAAACTCTTTTGGCCCCTGATATAACAGTGGCTTTATTATGTCCAAGGTGAACACCTAGTTCTCTATGCGGTGAATCCCCATGTGGTTGATTTCTCTCAGAGATAAGCAAGAACAACAGAATTCCTATCTCTCTCCATAATTTGTACCCAAATCTTTTCTACCTAAATAATCTGTTTTCTGACAAATTGGAAAGACTGACACATTACAAAGAGGGTTCAGGTGTCAAGGTGAAAAATCACTCCCAGGATGAATTCTTAGGTCTTGTTTTCACATCTGAAAGTCAGTTGTGGCATTCCTAATGCACCCTAGAGACTGTATCTTGAGTGGAAATTCACACAGTTCAACATCTTTGAATTCCTCCCCATCACCTCTATAGGATCAAGGCTAATCAAGGTTTATGTCAAAGAGTTGGGGGTTCATCCATTAACAGGTTGTACCCATGAATAAATATTTACATGATCGGCCACCTTCGTGGTGTTTGTTCTATAATAGGCTGTTACCTATGGATAAATATTTACAGGTGCTCTACTGGAATCTCAAATGAGGCAGGTGCACAACCAACTCAAGCCAAGTATGTTTACAAAGGAGCCCATTATCTGTTCCCACCAAACCATTCTCTCTCTCGATACTTTGCTGTTTCTGTTGAGGGACCTTCTCCCAGAGACCTACATTTGTCACCTCGGAACCACCTCAACCCCTCCCTGTGTGTCACCACCCAAACCCACTCATCGCCAAATCTCACCTATTCTGCCTCCAGAACATCTCTCCACACCGGACCATTCCCTTTCCGCTCACAAAGCTGCCACTCCAGCATGGACCTTCACTACTTCTCATCCGGACTATGGCTGAAGCCTTCCTAATTGACTTCCTTGCTTCTAATAACTTCCTTCTTCATCCATTCTCTAAACAGCTGCCACAATCCTGTTCTTAAGGCACAATCAATACGCACTTATTAAGTCTCTGTTATGTGCTGACCAGATGCAACCATGTCAATCCCCTGCTGGAAAATACAAACTCCACAGCCTGGTACTTGAGGCTTTCCAGTATCTAGCACCACCTGCATATCCAATCTGAATTCATATCACTCCTACCTCCCAAAGAAAGTGAACCTTTCCCCCACATCTGACAGGGCATCTATCACCCATGTCAAGACATTCACACAAGCTATCCCCTACATTCAGTCCATCCTACTCTCTTCGTCTCAGCCCGTCACAGTCTCAGTCTTCTTTCAAGGCTCCATTCAGGTGTGATGTCTTCTGGGAAGCCCCTCCTGATCTCTATGGCTTTGAGTGTTTGCTCCTTCCCCAGGTCTCTCTGCTTTATATTTATCTATGTGGATGTTGCACTCCCCCCCCCCCCAGAGAGAAACTCACTGAGGGAAGGGTTGCTAAACTTCTGTGTCTTCACAACAAACGACCCGATGCTTGGCACAGAGTAAGGCTTTTATAATTGAACGAGAATTCATTTAATGAAGGCTCACTGCATTCTAGGCACCATACTTAGCGCTGGCAATAGAAATGAAAACAAAGGACACGTCTGACTTCAATGTGCTTAAATTCTAACAGAAGAAAACAACATATGGAGGGGAAAACGGTGGCCTGGGAGGGATGGTTTGGAAAGGGAAATCAAAAGGATGCTGATTAGAGAAAAGACACATTCCTTTATTGATTCATCTGGGGCCATGTTGCTTTCCCCAGAGGGAAGGAAGCCAAGAGGTAAGGTGAATGGAACTCTGGAGTCAGGAACATGAGTTGAAATCCAGCCTCACACAACAATTACTAGCTGTGGGACCCTGAGCAAATCACTTAACCTCAGCCTTAGTTTCCCCGGCTCTAAAATGGGGATAATAATAGCACTCGAGTCCTATGGCTACAGCAAGGATGAAGTGAGATGCTACTTGGGAAGTTCTTTGCAAACCATTATGCTCTCTAGAAATGCCAGCGACGATTATTTTTGCCTTTGTCCCCCCAGCACCTAGGATGGTGCCTGGTACAATTCTGAGTCTGCTTTGTCTTTTGGACTTCAGTTATCATTTAATCGGTGTAGGAACTTCTGGTGAGGCAGCTATTCTACCAGTGCAGAGACATCCCTTTTCTACAATTATGGTCCAGAGAGTTGTCTGGGAGCACTGAGAGGTGAAAAAATGTGCTCAGCGTCCTATGTGCCAGGAACCTGTTGTTATTCAGTCATTTTCACTTGCGTCTGACTCTTCACGACCCCACTTGGGGTTTTCTTGGCAAAGAGACTGGAGCAGTTTGCCATTTCCTTCTCCAACTCATTTTACAGGTAAGGAAATAGGTTAAGTGACTTGCCCAGGGTCACACAGCTAGTGTCTGAGGCCAGATTTGAACTCAGGTTCTCCTAACTCCTGACCCAGTACTCTATCCACTGTACCACCCAGCTGCCCATTATTATTCCTAAGCTGGAGGCTGATTCTTTATGTGCTCCACCATCCTATCTCTCATCTAACACATAATAAATAGGTAGTCAGTCGGTCAGAAAACAAGAATTTATTAAGCTTTTACTATGTTGGAAAATGTCTGTCAACAGAATGAATGAAGAAATGACTCCTCCCCATAAAAAGGAAGTATTTCTGCAGTACTTACACGGAGAGACTCATCTTAAACAGGGCTCATTTCATACAGCGGAACAATGCCAGGATCGGCTTTAAACAGGCCCACACCTGGTCACACCCAACGGGTTTCCACAAAAAATAGCGGTCGAAAGGGGTTCTCAGTTCTCTGGCCCCAAATCAGAACCCTTGGCGATCTGGATCAATAAAAGGTGACACTAACTCAGAGGGAGGGGGGCCCAATTTTAAGTGTAACAAATGATAGAAACCGAAAGACCCTGAATTTCCATGGGTGCTGCAAAGGCATTTCAGACACAGCACGGCAGCGGCTGCTAACCCGCGGGCATTTCCAATTAGTGGCCCTTGAAACATTACTTGTGGGCCACTTTTAAGTCAATTCGGTTTTCTAAACATTCATTATGTGCCTACTGTGTTCAAAGCACTGTGCAGGGACTGAGGGTGGGGGAAGGTACAAGGTTAGTAAGACAGGCTCCGTGCCTCCATGGGCCTTAGTTAGCAAACAGAACCTGAAAATACATGACTAAAATAAACTTGGAATTACAAGTATGCCCCCCACTTAGGTATACTATAATGAGTATAAAGCACTCTGCAAATCTTGAATGGGTGTGTAAATGTGAGCTATTATATATATTATACTATTATATACAAAATATATATATTTATATATTATATGATTCAGAAATCAAAATATATGGAAATGACAAACACTACTATTATTCAGACTGAAACAATAGCCAACATGTAGCATCTATTTGAATCATATATAATTGGTTGAAGCCAACATATGGCCCTTCAAAGCTTGCAAAATGCTTTTCATACATAGGCTCAGTTGGATGAAACTTCAGAGGTCATAAAGTCCACCCTTCTCAGTTTACAAATGGGGAAACTGAGGCCAACATGTGGTGACTTGTGCAGAGTCACGGTGCTATAAAGCATCTTCCTGACTCTGAATCCAGTACTTGACCCACTGCATTTGACATCCACTCTAAGCCTACAGCACAGAAGAAAGAGCCCGGACTAAGTCAGATCCTTGGTTCAAACCCCAGCTGGGTCACATATGACATGTGTGACCCTAGACTTTCCCTCTGCTAAGCCACTTAAATTATCTGGGCATCCCTGGCAAAACGAAGAGGCCGGACCAGGTGAGTTCAAATGTGTTTTCCCGCTCTGAGTCTACGACCTGAGACGGGCTTCGGCTAATATTGCCTCCACTTTGCAGATGAGCAAACAGGGATTCAGATCACTGGAACAGACGACTAAATGTGCGGTTCTCCCAACTGGTGTCGTTCATGAGTTTTGAACCCAAGCCTCTCCTGACTCCAGGTCTAATGCTCTTCCCAAAGGCCTCCCCAAAGCATCACAATCTCCCTGAAGATGTTTAAGAATATTGCTCTAAATCCATTTAAGTGATCATGCATACTGATCAGTGAAAGTTTGCAGTGGGCATTCGTCAAATCTAGGCATAGAAAGTACTGTATGGCTGTTCAAAAATCAACTCGAGACCCTCCAGACGGCGCCCTAGACACACCTGAAAAGGCTGTTATTTGCACAGATGTGCCCACAGAACACATTTTGCTTAAATCCATTTCATATGGGGGAAAAAACTCACAATCTAAACCAGGGATAAGTTATTAAAAGAAGCCTTTGAAGTAAGGGTGATGATGTGTGAAAGACATTCAAGAAAAGTTTATTTAGACAAAAAGCAGGTATGGAATGATACGAAGAAAGAAAAATTAGGAGAAAGGAAAAAGTCATCACTTTGTTCTCTAACTTATAAGGATTCCTCATATTTATAACAACCTAAAATAGACAATGAAATAGACTGAAAGAATCTGCAATATGTCCAATAGGAAATTAAATTTAATCAGGCTATTAGCCACGTGAGGCAAGTCCACAAAGAATTATAGTGTTTTTTCTGTCTTAAATAGACAATGACATTATCACATAGTAACTCCTTGAATATGGCCTGTAAATCCATATTTCCAAGGCGGGGGGGGACTCTCTAAACCCATTGTAATATTTTTATGGCATCAATTTCCTCAGAATCCTTAACACCATGAGAGCTTCTGGCTTGACTCTGATTCAGGAGAGAGATGAAGAGGGGGCCCTCTGTGTGTTAACCAAAAATACTCTCCCAGAAAGTGTGCATTTTAAATGTGGACTGGAATGGACTACCACCTTCTAACAATTAAATTTATTTCCTGACCATGTATAACATTTAAAAATGTGAGCTGCAAATCATTAAAAAGTAAAAGCAGGGGAGGGTCATTAGATATAACTGAGCACATCTTTGCCATGGCACTATGTGGATGGCTACACTTACTCATGTAGAACTGGGAACCACAAATCTTCTAAACCTGACTTAAGGGAATAGGGCCACGATATTTTAGGTGCTGAGAACTATTGGAGGTGAGGCTGAAGTCAAAGGGGGCTAGTCCTAAGGCTGACGCTTTCCTCAGCACCGTGATGCCTGGCTGTTGTATAAACTGAATCCTGAAAGATGATGTGGTAGAAATGGCAATTAGGACATTTTCAGGACTATTCAGAAGCTTTTAAGGCTCTGCCAACAACTTCCTCACCACCTTCTCCACATTGTGTCACCTGTGCTCTGGCAAATGGCCTTATTTTTCTCAAAGAGAACCTGGGACTTGAACATTGGGTTCCCAGCTCTGATAGGCAGCCTTTATCGTATAGATTACCAGGTCTCTACGTCACTTTTCAGCTACTTCTGTACTCAGTCTCCACCTCCCCATCTTTCCAACTCCTCTTTATATGTTTCCTTTCTCCATTAGAATGTAAACCTCTTGAGGGCAGGGACTTATTTGCTTACTTGAATTTGTATCCCCACTGACGAACACAGAGCCTGGAACATAGTAAAAACTTGACAAATGCTCTATGTAGCTACATATCCACCTGGCCATCCGTCCATCTGTATCTATCTCTCTTTCTCTCTCCCCTCCACCCCTGTATCTCCATCTCTCTCTGTCTCTATCTCTCTCAAAGCCCAAATCATTCTGGAGAAGATTGTATTGAATCCCACCTTGCCCCAACCCTACCTTGAAATCAATGAGCTGGGTTCAAATTTTGGCTGAGACAACTCAGGATCTGTACAGTTATTGCCAACTCATTTAATGTCTCTGAGCTACTTAGTTTCCTCATCTGTAAAGTGGAGATAACATCTATACTCAATTATAGGGCTTATTATGAGGAAAGCACTTTGTAAACTTTATAACACTATCCGTGTGTTATTATTAAGAACCACAAACTCTGATTTAAGTACTACTGGCTAGGCACTGGGGGATACACAAAACTTTGGTGTGCTAGCCTTCATGGAACTCATAGGCTTGTAGAAGAATACAACAAAAACATGAATTATTATATCATGAGAAGTACTACATGACGAGGGAATTAGAGCAAGGCAGAAGAGAGTACTAGGGGAGGCAGGAGTGGGGGTGGGGAGTGAAGACTGTCCCAAACCAAGGAGAAACATAAAAGGCTACTTCAATTACCAGGAGCCATCTGAGCTGGGCTTTAAAGAGTGGGGAGGAATTCAAGAGACTGGAAAGTATCACAGAAATGTGTCCCCAAATGGCAGAATTGTAAGGGAAGCGGTTATTCCAAAGTGGACATGAATGAATGAATGATATTCTGTGCTTGCTATGTGGCCAACAGTGTACTGAGCACTAGAGATAAAAGGCATCCCTTCTCAAATCGATCCAGCTTTTTCTTAAAGCGCCCCGCTCCAAGAAAGAGATGGGGACAGGAGGAGAAGAGAAGACATAAGGATGGCCCAAGGAAGAACAGCGTGGTGAGACAGAAACAGGAGATATGGTGTCTTGAGACTGTGGTGTAGTAGATGGAGTTTTGATCCTGATAAGTTACTTATTTTCCAAGTGCCCCTTACAAGTCTTTAGGACTAAAAACTGAAGTGTAAACACATTAGCGGATTACGTATTGGTAGAG